>CM063244.1:20462814-21662814 GCA_032158295.1 Pycnopodia helianthoides
AAAACTATTGGTTTTTGGAACAGCGTGTTCAGTGTAATCCTCTAGTTTTCAAGAAATGTATAAAAACAAGCTTATGGACATTTCATTCTAAATCAATTTGTAATTCTGTGAAAGCAGTAGGTAAACAAAACAAGGCCTGTGGTTTGTCAGGAATTTTCAATAACCTTCATCAGAGTTTTTTGAAAGAGGTAAAGACGCTTGACATAACTTTTGTTTTGACCAAACTACTAGACGTCTTATTGTGGTGATGTAGAGAGTCTTTATTTTCCTAAAATGTAGCAGCTTGTGTTGAAAGGCTCCCTCTTCAGAAAAAGAGGATAAACTTTCACTTTTCAGGAAACACTCATTTACCGTACAACCATACGTCTGGGTTACTCGTTGGAGTTTGGTTTCTGGTGTCATCAGATAGTAATGTGCTTTTTTTATGCTAAAAAGTGCTGTGATGATTTATTAAAGTGATAACTTATTTTGAGAAGAATATCAACTCCTGCCTTTAGCTTTCCTGAGTTTTTTTCTCCATCTGAGGTTTTGAATGATAGATAAACTATGCCAGCCTGCAATATGAAACCATGAGGGAATGCATGTGCGCAGTACACAGTTAGTTCTGTGCACAGTTGTGCCACCGTACACAACCTTGGCAGTCGAATGGTTTCAAATGGTTGGTCAACTCACTGGAAAATGTTGCCAAGAGTCGCTGACAGTAGGAGGGTTAAACAAATTAAATAAAACAAAAACAGTGGTATGGTTAGAACCACTAAGATGCATCAAGCTTTTGTTTGATCTAACCCTAACAACTGGTGGATAGTAATAGTGGATAGTAATAGCTGCATGTGTGGATTCAAACAAAAATGTAAGAGTAATTTCAAATCGTGTCAAACTGTTGTCTCGTTAATATCAGGTCGTGAATGCGTTCTCAGGACTAACAGAACCAGAGATGAGAGGCAAGGTCCTTACTAGATTCCGTAACATCACTGAGGTGCAGAATTTAATCCAGACCTGCTTGGAAGGTATGCCTTTACTTGGAGAAGATCAAAATTCTGAGGTTTAGTAGAATAGTATGGGAGGAGTGCCTTAAAAGAGGGGCTCCAAGGTCAAATTCAGTTTTGTAATTCACTCATTTTCCATTAGGTAGAGTCCTCATAGAAGTGGGAAAAAATTACAAGTCTCTAATCTCACGTTAAAATGGTGTAAAATGTAAGTTTTATTTTATACTCTTTCAGAGCGAAATTTAAATATGACGTCATCGGACAGCAAAAACAAATAGGTCTGTACGGTACATTCCAAAGAGGAATTTTAGCACCAGTCAAACATTCCGATTCAATGCCATTTGGATGGAGTATCATCAAAATTGTTAGTAGGAAAATGTACTGTACAGATCATATATTTGAAATGTGAAGCCTTTCAAACATTTTTGGAGTTTGACAAAAAATGCATTTAAAGGAGTAAGAAACACAGTTGGCATTTTACAACATTTAACATGAGGTTAGAGACTTCAAAGTTTTTTCCCCATTTCTATAGAGACGCTCTCTATTGGAAAATTAGTGGATTACAAAAACCTCTTTACTTAGTGTTTTACTTTTTTGTGGTGTTATATCTATAATGGCTGGTCCGAGTATAGGTTAAATTTTTTGAATCAGATTTTAACGGTTCTTTAATAATCTTTTTTGAATACCACTCACATCGATCATTGATTTTAATTTTTTCACAGAAACACCTAGTTTCATCCCGCCCATGGCAACCTTTGACAGTGACTCATTGCCAAACAAGAGAGGCGCTTCAACTTTTAGCCCATCCAAAAGAGGACGAAAATCTAAAGAGTAAGACTCAAATACCTCATCGCTGCTACTCACTAGAGTTGATGTTGGTAAATTTATGAAAATCAACCGAGGGAAAATCAAGTCCGAGGGGAAGAACATATAAATGTCCCAACTGTTAAAGGAATAATATGCATTTATTTCTGTGTATAGCACTTTCTTACACTCGACTAGCATCTTAAAGTGCTCCTTTTTTGCCATAGGTATGCAGAGCTATGTGTTTGAATTATAAGACCCATTTATGTAGCACTTTGTAAGGCATTATAGGGTGAAAATAATATTCAGGCAAAAAATCACAATTACATGCACAACTTTAAAACTTACAATAAAAACAGTGGGATGCCCAGGAGAGCATAAAAGTATAACAAAAATGTAACTGTCGCCAAAAGACTTATATCTCCCAAATCAACTCTTGATGACAGTTCCCTTGGCCACTCAAGCACCAGAATACAACCATAGATGCATCCCAGAATAAATCCCAAAAGAATGTGACAACCGGGAATGGGGACGTATCCTCCGTTGACTTGGCCCAGTACAGGACATACTTCAGGGAACTAGACATCGAAGTGTTCAACATCCTCGGCTGTGGTCTGGTGTCCAGAAGGGTGCTGGATTCTAACATGCGCACACAGGTTGGTACTATTCTCCTGTTCAAAACGATTGTAACCAGACTGAGACTGAAAAAGTCTGACCCAATGATGGTTAATGTAGGGTGTTGTGGCCGAGCGGTTAAGAACACTGAACTCAAGCTCTGGTGCTTCTATTCAGCAGAGTGTGGGTTCGAGTCCCGGTCGTGACACTTGTGTCCCTGAGCAAGACACTTAACTATAATTGCTTCTCTCCGCCCAGGGGTAAAATGGGTACCTGTGAGGGCAGAGATGGTTCTTGTGATTGATTTAGCTTAGTAGCACATATTTGTAGCACAGGCTGTATACTCCCCAGGGAGCTGAGATGGTTTAAGGAATGAAACTAATGGCCCAGTGACCAGGGGTAATAATTGTGATGCGCAGAAGAGTATATTCATACAGGCATTGCGCAATATAAAAGTTCGTTATTATTATTATTATTATTA
Organism: Pycnopodia helianthoides; assembly: GCA_032158295.1. Classification (NCBI taxonomy): domain Eukaryota; kingdom Metazoa; phylum Echinodermata; class Asteroidea; order Forcipulatida; family Asteriidae; genus Pycnopodia; species Pycnopodia helianthoides. Next base: position 20,465,701 of record CM063244.1, read on the forward strand.
TAATGTTATTAAAGAAAAGAAAACTCTGCAGCACCTGAATGGGATGTTTCTTTTTCACAGGAAGAAGTCGACTGCATCTTCGGCCTTCAGAGCTCCACTTCCTTCTTGAAGACTTGAGCCTTAAGTTGGACCACGCACTTGGGTCCTCTGCATCCAAGAGAATAACTTTCCGCAAGGTGGGTATGATAACAAACTACAAAGCTCTCTATCCTGGGCCTAATTTCATGAAGCTGTTAAGCAGGAAAATCTGATTAGCCAATTTCTTTGCTAAGCAAAAAACTAGTGGGACACCAGTGGCAACAGTGTACACTTTATGTAATTTTGGCTGGTGACCTGTTTCTGCTAAGCAATACTTGTGTTTGCCTAGCAGGTTTTTGTGCTGACATGCTTGATGAAATTGGGCCCTGTTGGTATTAGGTCAATACGTTACACACATGCTCCTGTACGTCATGGCTTTTGGCTACTTCTGGCTTCAAAGCTGGCATGGGCTTGTGTGTAATTTTACCAAAAATCACTCTCTTCATCCTGGGACAATTCTCTTCTGACAGCAACTGATAATTCTGGCAAGACCTTGAGACTTTGCATAACATTACTGGAAGGCAAGTCCATAAACTGCTTTTGCACCCATCAATTCTCAACGAAACCCTTGCTAATTGCATTTCCTTCGGGCTTCTGTGTGGGGGGCCGGTTTGTGTGAAGTGGGCGTGGCTTACAGTGGAACCGCTTCACTACAAGCAATGCATTGCTATAATAAATATTATTATTATATCTTTCTGGTAATGAAACCAAGGGACCCTCAAAAGTGACTAGCACTGTGACCCGTAGGCCTGAAGGTACCTGTATGGAGAAGATGATGAAGAAATGTCAGTTTTAGATGTGGGAGGAAAACCCTAAGTAGGAAAAACCCACACAATCAGGTAGGGACTGAAAACCCAATCCACATACAAGGCTCCGGTCCGGGGCCCACAGAGGTGAAAGGCAGGGAAGGAAACCACTGAGCCCACCTGACTGCCTAGAAGCATCTACGACAACCGAGTCGTTTCATTTTCAAGAGAGAACAGTCCTCATGATACAATTTTTACTTGTACTCTACAGAGTAAAGGAGACAAGAATGCAGGGTTCTCTCATCTGAATCGCTTCACCCCTCGTCAGATTGCCGTCAAAGCTGTCAAGCTCCTCCCTCATCTCTGTCAACATCTGGAATCCGCAAGTGACTACTTCCAGGCAAGTTATAATAATAGTTATAATAATAAATGACCTATGAAATGACCTCCTTATGACCTTTTAGAGCCATGTTAAGATGCACAATTTTCAAGGAGACACTGTCAAAAACTATACAAACATGCTTTCGCTTGGAGTATTCTGTGGTCAACAGCGGATGATGTAAGTGGTGTTTGAAGCTTTGCATTGTGTGGAAATAAGAAGTAACTATGAAGAAATAGTAAACTTGCCGGTACAACCGTGTGTTAACCATGTCCTGAAGATGAGCAGAGTATACTGTTCGAAACAGCGAGACCACGCCAGCTCTTTTCAGAGCCACACTCCCACAAAAGCGGATGATGTGTCAACTCACTTGGAAGGTTTTGTTTTGGCCATTGCTTACAGCCTAGAGGGCTTCCGTGAAAGTTTTTCTCAAAAGAGAAAACTTTGTTTATTGATAGTTTCATTTTGACAACAACAATCAGCACAAACTGCTTTTTGAAAGCGAACTTAATCAGAAAGCGAACTTAATCACTATACTAGCCAAGAACCCTGTGGAGAGAAGAAAATGAAGGAAGTTTCAGTTTTAGGTGTGGGAGGAAAACCCCAGAGAAATATTCCAGGAAAAACCCACGCAATCCGGCAGGGACTGAAAACCCAATCCACGTAGTGCCCCGGTGTGATTTGAGCCGGGGTCCCCAGAGGTGGAAGGCAAGGCAAGACACCACTACGCCAAACCTGACTGCCCAAAACTGTGATTGTAATTGTCCTTGTCCAATTTAACAGGCTGTGATGACCCAGAATGACGGAATGATAGACGGCCCAGCAGCCCACACACCTGTGTACAGTGAGATGGCATCTTGTCTTCACCTGCTTTTGAAATCTCTTCTGTCACTCTTCTTATGGTAAGCAATCTCTTGGTGCATAGTTTTTAAGATTTCAAGAAGGGGATTGATTGCTGTTGATGAAAAGCAGACGTAGAGCTATTATATATATCTTGACAGAGTGCTTACTGTTGATTCTGTAGGATATAAACACAGACCTGATGAGCTATGTTGGCTATGTTTACTTTTACTTTTTACAACACAAACGTGGAGATTTTGTTGTTAGGTGAAAAGCTTATGGGAAATCCTTCGTTTGTATTTTGTTTCCTGAAGGAATGGTATCCAGTCCAGTGAAAAAAAAAAACCAACTGTTTATGAGGACGCACTGACTGTACTCACAGCCCGCACCAAAACCAGTAAAAAATCACAATCCACTCCAAAACAGCTGCAAAAGTAAGTTTAAATGTGGTAGAGTAAGCTTAATACACCAGGGGTAATCAAAAACACACATTTCCATTTGTAAACTGTACAGCCCTGTTGACAGAAAGCAGCAAAACAAAATTGTTCGTACTAGTCATTTCCAAGCTCTAGTTGTTTCACAAATTAATAGTTATGTTTACTGATTAGAATTTTAGAAACAATCTAGGACTGATCTCATACAGAGATTGGTGCGGATCCTGCATGTGAAATGCAAGATTTTTAAGAATCCTGAAGACGAGCAATGTACTCTGTTGAAAGTGCTAGGACAATGATCACATCTCTGGTTCTACTTCGAGTCTGAACCACCACATATTTCAAGAAGAGACAATTATGACATGGATAAAGGAAACCAGACTGGTCGACGGGCCAGTGCCCAAAACCACAGTATGGGGGTACGTCTGGCCTGCCAACAGAGAAGTACAACAGTTTCTATACTACATAAAGCTCAAAAGCATTTTGAGGTTGTATGCTGACCCATTTGGAGTTGAGAAAATATATGGAATAGTTCAAATATATCTTGGATAAAAAATGTTGCCTTAATCTTAGAATTAGATACTAGAATGTCCGCTATACCACAGGAATCGATATTTATTTTATGACTGTGTTTTTTTCTGAATACGAGAATTGCATTCACCTATCTGGAGAAGTTTATGGACACAGTGCCTGATTTCCCCTGTGCTGTCTTGCTCCTCCGCCTCCTGGTTTCACTCGACAAGCTTTCAGATGGATCAGACAATCGGAACAATTTAGGTAGGCAAACCCTAACAACCCCAGTATCTTCAATAATTTTTCCCGCCCTGGTTTTGAGAGAGGTTTGATAGATTGACTTCTAGATGAATGTTAAATCTTTCTTTTGACCTTCACCGAGAGTTTAACGGTTAAGACAGTTGGGTCTAATTTTGTGGTGCTGTTCACTCTACTTATATGACTTATATGACTGTGCAAGGTTGTTGTGACCGAAATAAAGTTTGGGAAGTCAGCTTTGAACTTGTGCATGCCTTGACTGCAGTCATTGTTTCTAGTTTTGTTATTTGCAACAAAAAAAGAGGAAGAAGAAGAAGTAGTTTGGATTACACGATGGCATTACACGTATTTAATGAAGGACTCTGCTAGAGTTCAAGCACACACATTCCATATACTCTCTAGCAAAAGCTAGTTTTGAGCCCAAATTCCATGTGATGAACTTTCCCTGCATTTTGAATTTGTGGGGATGCATCCATGTGTGTGTGGGTAGACCTATGTATGTAAAAGCTTTAAATGTTGTATGGCTATTGTAAGCTATTTGCGTACCAGTGTTTTGATTATTTCCTGTGAATTATACAATCTGTAAGTTCTCTGAAAATGAAAATTGATTCCTCAGTCATGCACAAGCCTGGAAAAAAATGTCTGCGTCCAGATGGCTTAAAAAATGTGGTATTTTTATACATGTAGCTCTACAGGCTGATCCCACACTATTTTGCTTAAAAGCAAATAAAGTTTTGAAGCATTATTTATTACTTTTAATTTTCTCTATAAAATTTCTCTATGGGCTGATCCCAAACTATTTGTGCTTTGCAAAGGAATACATTAAGCAACATGTGTGGTTAAGTATATGTAAGACAAAGGTACCCCAGTCCAAACCCCAGTTACAGATGACATACAGCATTAAGGGAGCAGCACCGACGGGCGTTGTTGAAATCAATGAATGTTTTAATTGCAGCCAACCTGTCTGAAGGGCTGTTGAAAAGAGATTGGCTTGGGCCAGATGGTAACAGGGAGAAAGGAGCTAAGCACAATGAACTCTTGAAGAGACTGATCAAGTAAGTCAGTTGAGTGTAAGACGTGTACGAGTCTCGTAGGTAATTCAAACAGTTTGGACATGTTGAGATATTGTCTCATACACACAAATACTCATATTGACTCAATTCACCCTGACGCCATCGTCACCTAGGATAAATCTTGGTTGGGCCATTTTAGGAATTAGATATATGTAATGATAGACCTATAGTCTAACAACCCTATGCAAAACTCACGATATACAGAAGACATTTAAACTACCACCTTGGGGCAAATGTATTACTCAAAAGTATGCGTAGATTGAGTGTAACAACTAGTTATAAAAGGTCAAGACATTGTGTACACTCGGCATGAAGGGAAAAAGATTTTAAAATATACAAAGCTAAATTTCTGTCATTTTATGAAATGATAAGAAATTGTTGTATGGAGGAAGAAGAAAAATCTTGGTGGGGCCATTTTGGGAGTCGGACTACCTGTGTGTTATTGTGAAGTGTACAACGGTTGGACACAGACGCACCCTGTCTTTACACACAATTTGACTCCCAAAATGGCAGACCATGAGCAGTAGTCGTTTTTTACATAAGTTGGATTATGTAACAATGATAAAAATCGTAATAATAATAACATACTCTTTTTTAGCGCTAAAGTCCACCTAAACAGATGCTCAATGCACTACACAAAGAGGCAAATTAAAAAGCATAGGCCAAACACAAGATTTACAAATACAAATGTACAGAAAAGGAGAATCCGAACACATTTCCAAGAAGAGTGGATTTACCCAGTATGCCTTTGTTTATTCTCTGTCTGTTTTGTATGTAATTGCAGCGTCTACTTGAGCCACACACCTGATACACTGAAAAGCATCCAGGACCTGTGCACTGTTGGGATACCAGAGCTGATAGACTCTAAGGATAAGAATGCATGCTCTGAGACTTATCCCACACTAAACAGGTAGAGTGTAGTAAAGAACAGATTGAACCTTTTTCAAAAGTGCTTGTTTGAACTAACTTTGCAGTGGTAGGTAATTTTTTGAGGATTCCTTGGGTTTACTACAAGTTATAAATTGATTTAAAAAAATTCAATAACTTTGTGTTGAACTAAGAAAAGTTTACAAGAGTGGGATTTGAGCCTAGGACAGGTAGAGTGTAGTAAAGAACAGATTGAACCTTTTTCAAAAGTGCATGTTTGGACTAACTTTGCAGTGGTAGGTAATTTTTTTGAGGATTCCTTGGGTTTACTACAAGTTATAAATTGATTTTAAAAAAATTAAATAATTTTGTGTTGAACTAAGAAAAGTTTACTAGAGTGGGAATTGAGCCTGGACCACCAGGGTTAACGTGCCGAAACTCTACCGACTGAGCGCCTAACTGTGCGCGTCTGTGTCTCGCATCCAGTTTGGCCTTCAGCCCTGTTGGATATGGGATGCAGAAGTGCTATATTTTTGGTATTCCACTTGCGCTTGTGTGATAACTAATATTATTTTGTTTTTTAGTTGTTTTCTTCATCTCATATGTAATAGTTACTCCTTTTTAATTGTTTGCTGTACTCGCTGTTAATTATGGAATTCAGTGGTTAACAAATCTACTCAAGAATGCAGGGTCGTTGGTTCGAAGGAGTCTTTTTTGTTACCCCATAAGACTTGGAAAGCACAGAGTATATGAGGCTTAACACACATCCATGTAGGGTAAAACAAAAATAATATTCTTTACCCCGATGCAATTACTTCATCTATTAAATATTGATGAACGCCATCTTTTCAATTTATCTACTTTAGCAATCCAAAATACAAAATTGTGGTTGAAGCCCTAAATTGAATTTGATATTGGAAACTTTCTTGATTGCTTTATTTTTATAGTGTAGCTTTTTAACTACTGGTATGTCTTAAAGCACATGTACTCTCATAAATGATTTTTCTGGTCTTGCCTGTTGAAATTTCCATTTTACCATTTTGAAATTTACTATTTACAACTTCTCCTCTGGCAACAAGTTTGAATTTTAGTAAACCATGATTATTATAATACAATATTTTACATCTGCATTCCATGACAGTGCATCTTTTGGTTGCTACTATCGCATCATGTTTGAGCAAAGTGATAATCTGCACACGCGACATGTGCTTTGGGAAGGCGTCGGTCGGCCCACGCCTGACAGAAGCACGGCTGATCCGTTGGACGATGGCTGTCCGAGTTTTCCAGATTCTGATCAGCATGCTGAAAAAATTTGATGCCAGAAACAATTTGAATTCTGCCTTGAAGGTACAATTATTCTCAGCAATATTTCCAACCCGCTTTGCTTGTAAAATTGGTCTCTGAACACATGTGTGCTGCCATGTAAGAATGTGTGCTTCATAGATGAGTGTTCAAACAGTTCGGTCATCAGTGATTTTGTTTATGTCAAAATAAGTCATTATCGAGAGGGTTAAAGGTATTCCAGGTATGTTGAACACCACCTGAAGTTAAAACAATAAGAAGACAAAACATCTCGTCTACAATATCAAGAATATAGCATCAATATAAAGTACAGTACTTTGTTGATACTGATCAAGGCCAAGTTTCTTAGAGTTACCTAAAGGTTTTATACAGAATCGTTAAAGATTCAAAATAGCATTGTTTAAGTTTAGTCTGAAAGCTTACTGATTATGAAAGTTCATACTAGAACCATGTTTTCTGTGAAATATTTCCCTCTGAAATGAAGTCATATTCGAGAAAACTGTATCTGAAAACCTATAAAAATTAAGCACAACAGCTGATTTCGGTTGTTAAAACCAAAATTAACATGCTCAAAAATTGTGCATGGTTTTTCACTATTTTCACCTGACTCACACAAAGGATTAAGCCAAATTTTCACAGCTTTGTCGGTTCTACCACGAAGAAGGTGGAAAGGTTGGACAGCTTTTTAATTGTTTTTGTTTTTCTTGACCCACCAGAACGGAAGACTGTTTGTAGAACTCTTTTTGAATCAAGGGATGCTTCTGCTGAAAAAGCTCTTCCCAGACCACAGGGATGATGTGCTGGCGCTGTTGAAAAACCTGCAGCAAAGTACACGGTATCTGCAGCACATATGCAGTCACTCAAAGGTTTGCTTTGCTTCCCGTTATGAGGCCTGTTTTTAATGAGATTCTCATTTTGGGGTTTCAGCATAGATCTAGACTAGATCATGCTTTGCGTGTTGAAGCCATGTGGGTTCACCCATTGTTTTTGTACAAGCGTCAAGATTTGTGCAGCTGGTTATGTTGCTATATCAATACTGGTTTTTCTTTTGAGTAATGGAGTCGGTCTACCGAGAAATTAAATACATATTCACAGCTTTAGCGAGTGTATTACTAGCCAACTTTGCTTTACTGTACTGCACTACTTACCCTCAGAATCATAAAAACTGACACAGCGATATTTAGTAGAATAATTAAACAATAAGGAATTGATCTGAACCAGTTCACTTCGGATGATGTGTACATAACAAATTTGTCCGGACGGTTGATTACGGATGGAACAACTTCTAAGCGCCCTTAATTGTTTTGGCTGGCAGCCGAAAGGCTGACGGAAATATCCATCCGAACTTTCCATTGTATTGTGTGCACAGGCAGGCACCTACGTGCTATGCTTTGTTTCACCTGTACAAAGGGGGACACCAAGTATTGGAAAGCTTGCCTTGTAGATATCCCTTTTCCGAGGGTTATTGTTTAACCCCCAATTCCAGAACTTTGTCCTGTTGTACAACTGTGGAATACAAGAATGGACAGGCTGCCCCCATTCTTTATCCTTGTGTTCGGCTCAATTGGAGGTCAAACATCAAATCCTGGTGCTAATTATAAGAACATTTGTTGTCTTTCCTTTGACAAGTCAGGGTTTCATTGTGACAACAATATTTTCAAACGAAAACGATTACTAAAGAAGCTCCGAAAAGTTTCCAAAAATAACACCTCGGGTGGGCACAGACATTTTTTCAGAGTACCGATTTGAAGTGATTAATTAGTCTGATTTTAATTGGTTAGGCTGAAAAGGACGTGATGCTGACCAATCATGTACGGCCATGAAGCGATGTCTGGAGAAATTTGTGTACGAAGTGAAGGCTATGATGACGCAGCACAACTGCCCTGAGGCGTTCTGGTTGGGCAACCTCAAAAACAGAGACCTACAGGTATGACAATTTTAAAGACTAACTACATACAACTAATAAGAGCTTATATTGGAATAGGAGTGATGTCACCTTTGAATTATGTGACCTTTGACATCATGCCTAAAAGGGGCACTGCCATCATAATTATAGGGCTCATGAACTCTAACCCCGTTACTGCACAAGCTGGCCATCACAATATAATAATGGCAGCAACGATTGTGATGTGATGGCCAGCGTGGGCATGCAGTAAAAAGGTTAGAGGTCATAATTACATGTACGGCCACACGCCTGCCGTGAGCAGGGCCACAGGCCTGGCATGAGCAGGGCCACAGGCCTGCTATGAGCAGTGCCACAGGCCTGCCATGAGCAGGGCCACAGGCCTGCCATGAGCAGTGCCACAGGCCTGCCATGAGCAGGGCCACAGGCCTGCCATGAGCAGGGCAACAGTCCCTCTTTAGCCAAACTTCTGCAAAATAAGAATTGCTCACATACCACCGGGCAAATCACAATAGAGGGCAATTTACTTGCAAAAAAAAAGGGGGCACATGGTCTGCAGATCTTCCATGTTGCCTCAAACTTTGTAATAAAAAACCAATCCTAGCTGCTCATGAGTCAAAAACTTGGATACAGTTTGCAACATTTACATCATCGCAGGGCAACTAAGATGGCCAAAATGCATGTACATTACTAGTGATCACATTGTTTATCTGTCTTCCAGGGGAGGAAATCTCATCACAGCTGTGTAACGACTCGAACAGCGAAGCTGGGGATGATGAGGAGGAGGAATCGGTATTATCTGACAACAGTAATGATGATGAGGAATGGTAGAAGTCTGTTTCATCTCATAATGCTTGACTATCAGCCCTTTTTTCGAAACCACGGCTTGGGTTGCGTCAGTTATTTGTAAACTGCATGCTTTCCTTACGGGCTTTAACCAGGACCCAATTTTATAGAGCTGCTTAAGCACAAAAAGAAGCTATGCACAACAAAATTATGCGAGCAAAAAAAAAAATGGAGCAGCCAAGACTTAATATTGCGAGTGATGATGTCAGGTGAATTGGGTCAATACATTACATATCTAGGACCAATACATTCAAATATATTGTGAGGATTTCTGTTTTTTATTTCTTGTTACATAGGTAACAGCACTCAATGATCAGGAGAGGTCGGACAGTGATGACGAATCTTTGTACAGCAGAAGCTTCTAACCTCACATAAAGAGCTTCTGGTATCACCAAACACTATGGACATTTAAGTTGATCACAGATGATCGAAGTAAGACATTTTAAAATGTCCTTAGGGAGAAAAGTTAAAGGCTGTTGGCTTTGCCTTTGGGAAAATAGCCAAAGGCTGTTGGCTTTGCCTTTTGGGAAAATAGCCAAAGGCTGTTGGCTTTGCCTTTGGGAAAATAGCCAAAGGCTGTTGGCTTTGCCTTTGGGAAAATAGCCAAAGGCTGTTGGCTTTGCCTTTTGGGAAAATAGCCAAAGGCTGTTGGCTTTGCCTTTGGGAAAATAGCCAAAGGCTGTTGGCTTTGCCTTTGGGAAAATAGCCAAAGGCTGTTGGCTTTGCCTTTTGGGAAAATAGCCAAAGGCTGTTGGCTTTGCCTTTGGGAAATAGCCAAAGGCTGTTGGCTTTAATTTTGGGGAAATAACCAAATGCTGTTGGCTTTGCCTTTGGGAAAATAGCCAAAGGCTGTTGGCTTTGCCTTTGGGAAATAGCCAAAAGCTGTTGGCTTTAATTTTGGGGAAATAGCCAAAGGCTGTTTGCTTTGCCATTGGGAAAATAGCCAATGGCTGTTGGCTTTGCCTTTTGGGAAAATAGCCAAGGCTGTTGGCTTTGCCTTTGGGAAAATAGCCAAAGGCTGTTGGCTTTGCCTTTCGGAAAATAGCCAAAGGCTGTTGGCTTTGCCTTTGGGAAAATAGCCAAAGGCTGTTGGCTTTGCCTTTGGGAAAATAGCCAAAGGCTGTTGGCTTTGCCTTTGGGAAAATAGCCAAAGGCTGTTGGCTTTGCCTTTGGGAAATAGCCAAAGGCTGTTGGCTTTACTTTTGGGGAAATAGCCAAAGGCTGTTGGCTTTGCCTTTGGGAAATAGCCAAAGGCTGTTGGCTTTGCCTTTGGGAAAATAGCCAAAGGCTGTTGGCTTTGCCTTTGGGAAAATAGCCAAAGGCTGTTGGCTTTGCCTTTGGGAAAATAGCCAAAGGCTGTTGGCTTTGCCTTTGGGAAAATAGCCAAAGGCTGTTGGCTTTGCCTTTGGGAAAATAGCCAAAGGATGTTGGCTTTGCCTTTGGGAAATAGCCAAAGGCTGTTGGCTTTGCCTTTGGGAAATAGCTAAAGGCTGTTGGTTTAATTTGGAATGCCAAATGCTGTTGGCTTTGCCTTTGGGAAACAGCTTAAGGCTGTTAGCTTTGCCTTTTTGAAAATAGCTAAAGGCTGTTAGCTTTGCCTTTACACAACTTGGACTTAAAAACCAAAGGGATTGTATCAAAATGCAATATAGTGGCTGCAAATGGCCACAGGATTTGACCTCTGTTGACACCAAAAAGGGTTATAGTAAACATGCCGTGAATTGACATTTTCCACTGTTTTCCATGTTAATTGCATTATATCTACATTTATAAAAAAAAAAAACTAAATAAATAAAAAATCAAATAAAATTATGTTTCATATTATTATGTCAGACATTTGTATTCATTGGAAACATTGTCAAAAACTCAACAATGTTACCCATGTCTGGACAAAGATTAACAGAAATGAATGGTCACCAAGGGCTGAGAAGCATTATTGAGAAACAGTCCAAATTAATTTTTCCTTTCCATGAAATATGCTTTAAAATTACATTAAACATGCTTGCATACAGAGTTGTGCACTAGGCAGACCCACAAACATGTATGCGTCGCCCAACCAATCACATGTGCAATTTACATTTTTCAAGGGTCTATTTGATAGATAGCCATGTTAATCTGATACAATAGAACAATCAATGGTACTGGTAGCACTTAAAGTTTAGGTCATAGATTGGTTTTAATTGTCTATGTAATTATCAATATTATTATTATTGTCGGAAATGGAAATTACCCTCTAATACATATAAAGAATTGAAATCTTTGTGTTCTAGATTTAAAAGCCATTCCAGAACCTCACCCGAATTCCTCACCAAAGGTTCCCACCATAAGAGCTCACAAAACTGCTGACCAAAGTTAATGAATATGTCAATATGTTCCCCCCAGGGGTAACATAAATATTATAATAATATTATAGAGTAGCCATCTGATGACGAGCTAATTATAACAATTTCTAGGTAAACTCATTGTTTTTAGGGATTTTACCCACAACCTGATGCCTTATGACTAATTATTCTGTGGTTCAAGTGGAAATGTTTAGTGTCCCTCAAGAACCCCTAGTCCTGAGCCGAAGTACAAAGTAAAAGGAGAAATTCCTTTGTCAGCACAATCTTAAGGTACATCACCCTAGGATAGGTGACCAATGTCAAATACAATATGAACTGACCAATAGTAGACCTCAATTCAAACTTACATTGTATAAATATTCAGTGAACCTTTAAATTAACCAATCGGAGACTGGTCTAGCATCAGTGACTAACATAAGTTAAGGCTTCTCAGGGGTTGCATTTAGAGTTGGAAGCCATTCTGAATTGATGAGCTCATTTAATTTTGTTAAAGCTGTGAGCCAAGATGGAGGTTGATTGTCATCTTAGCCAAAACTCAGAGTGAGTTTTGATCTATGTTTTAAGTTTGTAGTTTTAACAGTTAGTTATTTTTGTGTTCATAATTTTTTGAAGTTTTTACCAATCTATGACCCTACTTTTAAAGACTGAACTAAACACAAAACAAGAATGGTGTGTTGACAAACACAAATGACCCGCTGAAATTAATCTCATTCTTGAGTTATTGCTCGGATAACATTTCTTTTGTTTTAGCCATAATGACATGACATTTTACACAAGGGGTTTAAAATCAATATACTTCTGGGGATCCCAAGACCAATCCACACATCAAGTTTAGAGTTGATATGATTGGCTGTATGCCCATTGTTGACTAAAATCTACTTTTTTCCATGTAGTTTATTTTAATCAATTGTTCACATTTGGCAAGAATACATATAATTTGCATACTATATTTGTTTACTTGTGATTTTATACATGTATTCATAGTTAGGGTTTGTTAAAAAATAAAATTTAAATACATGATGAGGTTAAAAATAAGGTTAATGTTGCTATCAGTTCTTTTCTTAAGGGAATTCTTTGTAAAAGGAGTATATATTTTAAAAGGGTAAGTTCGTTCAAATCCATTCCAAAAAGAAGAAAAACATTGAAAAAAACTAAATCTAACTTTTTCTATTTGGCACATATCCAAGACCAGTTGAATCAGAAACATTTTTGTACTGATAGGCCTGGATAATATTATGCAAATATTGGATGCGTGGGAGTGCATTGTCGCAGAATGTAATTACGAGGTGAAACATGGACTATTCCATTTCACGAAAGGAAAAGCCAACATGGACGACTCCATGTAGACATCAACCTTGTCCGCTGTGTTACAACCTTGCCTCGTTTTGGAAAAACCGGCGGTAGTGATTAGTTTCGAAACGACACTGCGAAGCAGCCAATAATAATCCATATTGAACTCCAAATTTGGGAGCGTCGTGGCAGTAAATACAATACATGGCAAAATAATGGACGACACCTGACGTGTGTTCCACCAATCAAACGACAAGTATCTCTGTGTGGTATATAAAAACAATTCTTTCATGAGCAGATGATAAACCTATATGGCCTTCTTTTACTGAATCGGCTGTGTACTTCTGCCTTGCTAAAAAAATAACCTTTAAGTGCATTTCAGGGCATATTCTGGAAGGCAAGATTACATTTTGTTGATATTGACCCCTTGCGTAATGTACCTCCGCACAAGGCGCATCTACCATTTAGGGAGTCAATAACTTTGCGTACATTTTGACTCCCAAAATGGCAGCAGTTAGGATGGAGTCGTGTAAGTGCGCCGTTCGTCATGAAGTGGGTCAATTAATTGTTTTACATTTTGTATTCTAGTTGCAACACAAATTCAAGTTTTGTTAAAACAACAACTCAACATTTCTTTAAACCAGAACTTGATACAAATCGTACAATTCATTTTCAATAAGTTGTAAGATTTTACGTTTTCTTCCATCGAACTGTGTACAAAAATTGTACCTGCAGGAAGCCCTTGCCCCAGTGTCACGCGCAGCTGCTGTCCTGCCACGAGTCAACCCGTTCGCGTGTACACACCGTGTCGCCCAAAATGTACACTACACTGTATAACACACGGGGACATCGACTCCCAAAATGGCACAACCAAGTTTATTGCGATGATGACGTCAATTGACGTGAATTGGGTCGATAGCAACCTCGTCCCCATGGTTTACTTTATTTCCAACCATGTTTACAATAGTAAACCCTGGGAGGGAACTCCTTACTCGGACCGTGATAGGACAAAACCAAATGTTAACCTTTGTCAAAACAGCCGGCCGGCAAACAATGTACAAACTATTAAATCTGGTACCGGACCACGAGACCATGACGAAGATGTGAATTTCAAAAAGCAGCCAGACTAATCTAATTTGCATACGTATCCAGAATTTTTGGAAATGATCCAATACCAGGGTAAGAGAGAGCGGTCAACCTCATACTGCTCGACACACCCTGGGGGCGAGGTTGGGTCACTAGAGATCACGCATCTGTGGTCTCCAAGGAGCTAAATTCATTGTAAAATCCAACGCCATACATAACAGTTTGTGTAAACCTCAATTTTATTTGAACATCATTGTACAGGATGTAATTATGTTATGATGCAAAAGGTGGTACTATATAGTAGTCTTATTAGCAACATGTACTCAAGATTTAAAATACAAACGTTCTGATGTTATTTTGAAGTTTGCATCAAGTATCAAGGCTAATACATAGTCGATATGTTTCTACTGTCAATAAATTCATAATAAACTGAGAGATTACTCAAGACAATGATTTGTTTTTCTTACATTAGTTCCTGATAAAATAGCTTCTGAAGTTACTGCTGGTATAAAAATAGGCCCAACAAACTCTTATTGCAACCAAGCTTTTCGCTAGATCGTGCAAATATGTGACACTCTATGACAAAACCAGGCACGTCCTGCTCAAACTCAAAACCAAGTTTTTTTGCTCATCAAATAGATGAGAATAAGAACTTTCAAGAAACAATCATGGCTGAGGCATTTACTCTGCAGGCACAGACTACCCAACAAGATGTGCCCAGAACACTCACTGGTAAATGATTGTACTAATGAACACAAGTCAAAGTTTAGTTTGATCTAATTTTGTTGTATTTGAGAATGAGAGAACGGTTAAAGTTCCGCTCTAGTCAATTTTTCTTTGTTTAACCGAAAGTGTTTAAAGTTTACCCAGTCAGTTTCCCTTTAGGTTTATTACTTGATATTATTATAAGAAGTTAACACTGTTGGCGCAATTTCATGAAGTTTACGAGCAAAACCACTCCAGGCCACTCTATTTGCTAAATAGAAGGAAAAAAGAGCTTTCCAATACTGCTTAATAACACTCCACATTAATGACGTCACTTTTGCTCAAAATACCCAGCTGTCAGCGCCACATCATCAGCGGACTGCAGTAGTACTAGCAGAGTCGGTACACGCCAGTAAACATAAATCTTGGACATGTACGCGTTACTAAAATTGGACACGCCTGAGGTCCGAGTACTGTACGCTTATATTTTTAGCATCGGTGCAGAGTGCTATTTGGGACAATAAGGTTAAAAGTATTTCCCAACATATAGAATGTTGAAGACATCACATCAGCTTGATAACAAGGCTGATGTTTCAGTTGGAATACCTTTAATGTCATGTCCGAGAACTGCTTGGTTTAGACTCCGGATGTCACATATTATTCATTGCTGGTCGCAGTTCAAACATTCAAACATTTGCTTGAAAGATAAAAGTCCTTTTATATACATTTTAAAGGTTAGGGTCATAGATTGGTAAATACTACAAAATATAATGTCCATAAAAACTTACTTGGTGAAAAGCACTACAACTATTGATAGTATAAACTATTTTGAGAAAGGAAGGATTTCCTTCGATGTAATATGGTTTGGAAAAATTTTCACCCCCAAATATTTTAATCTGAGAAACGATTCGGCATGAATTGTTTCTCAGATTTCTGAGGGTTGGTGGTCCGTTCGCGAATGCTGCGGCCAGAGATGCGGTTGGTACCCGCTGTCAACTCCCTAAAAGTGGATGGATTTGACGTTCTTGTGAAAATACCATGACAGTTTTTTCAGCGAGTAGACACCATTAAGCTGAAACTTTCACAAGTGACTTTTGTTGTATCTTTCTTTATGATTTTGCCTATAAATCAGCATAACAATGACAAAAACCAATCTATGACCCTACCTTCAAGGTTAAGTGACTCTATGATGAAACTTGGCCTTGCTCATTATTTAGAAAAGTACTGTTTATAATTGGCTCATGAATAGGTTTTATAACTTTGTGCTTTTGATACGATTTAAACTGCCTTAACAGACCCCTATACTGATGACGGCACGGTTTGCTAACTGCATTGCGTTAGTGTTGTAACTGGGTACTGCATTGCTTTATAGTGTTGTAACTGGGTACTGCATTGCTTTATAGTGTTGTAACTGGGTACTGCATTGCTTTATAGTGTTGTAACTGGGTACTGCATTGCTTTATAGTGTTGCAACTGGGTACTGCATTTCTTTATAGTGTTGTAACTGGGTACTGCATTGCTTTATAGTGTTGTAACTGGGTACTGCATTTCTTTATAGTGTTGTAACTGGGTACTGCGTTGCTTTAGTGTTGTAACTGGATACTGCATTGCTTTATAGTGTTGTAACTGGGTACTGCATTGCTTTATAGTGTTGTAACTGGGTACTGCATTGCTTTAGTGTTGTAACTGGGTACTGCATTGCTTTATAGTGTTGTAACTGGGTACTGCATTGCTTTATAGTGTTGTAACTGGGTACTGCATTGCTTTATAGTGTTGTAACTGGGTACTGCATTTCCGATGGTTGAGCAAAGTGGTTAACAACAACACGTTCCTATTTGATCATAAATAAGGCATCAATTTAAACAATTTATACTTAAAATACTGTCAAATAAAGTAAGATTTTCTCAATAAATAAACTCTTTGTTCTTAAATCTATATATTATAATTCTATGGAATATTTCAACTATATATACACATATAATCAAGGCACGTTAATATAGTAAAACTTCTAGCAACGGACAATTACTGCATGTTATTCATTAAAATTCAGCCTGAGTTAAATGGACATGAGTCCTTGAACCAACAGTCTCCTCACCGCCCATTCCTAACACCCAAACCTGACTACAGTCAAGAACTGTTGAGAATGTCCTAATACACAAACACAGTGGTAACTTATTATATTCCCCCGAACCACCAGAAAATAAGGAGACAGAGCATTTTCAATTGCAGGCCCTAGGATTTGGAATTCCATTCCACAGTCCTTCAAGAATTCTAGCTCCGTGGGCAAGTTCAAAATGGTCCTTAATGACAAACATGTACTTGTTCAATTTGTAACTTCCCTGCCCGACTTGGCTTGCACGTGCTTGTTTAATAGAGAGCCAGGCGTTAGCTGGACTCTCTTCTGTTGTCTGAGAGCTGCGGGCTGGGCCTGCACGTGCTTGTGCCAAGCCCTTTAGCTGGACTCTCTTCTCTTGTCTGAGAGCTGCAGGGCTGGGGCTGGGCCTGGCAGTGGTTTTTTCCCCACACGTTTTCCAGCCATTTATTTCTATTGTTGTATTTCTTGGTCATTCTCTAAGCTCTGTGTAGCCCTTGGAAAAGGCACTTTATAAATGTTATCATTATTATCATTATTGCTATTACCAAGGCACTTTAATACTATTGTTAAATTGATGTTAATTCAGGTACTGATATTTGGCCATTTGACCTAAAAGTTTAGATTGCAATTTTCAATACATATTTTTTATAGATTCAAGAAAGTTATCAGCTTCCATTGAAGGTATTGCACACACAAAAATATGCCAATGACAAGCGGTAGTTAGTTAAAAACTTTAAAAGGAATTACTTATCTTATGTTCTGCCTTGTAAATTATGCTGTTTTTGGTTACTTCTTTAAATTAATGTTTTGGCTATGTACTGTTTGGAAATTTTCATGAAGTATGGAAATAAATGTGAGTTTGAATTGAATCAGACTCAACCAACCAAACATAAAAAATCAATAATAATTAGTGTTTGGATACAGACATTTATCTCACCTCACCTCAACTCCACCAGCCAAGTAGTTACCTGTATTGTGGCATTTGCAAAAGTTTTTGTATTTTTTGGTGTTGTAACAGCATCATCTGTCAAAATTCGTTCAGAAAAAAAAATTCAGCGAAAATTGGGCCATGCAACTTTATTAAGTTGCATTAATCTTCCGCTTTCTCCAATATTCATGCTGCGATTAATTGAAAAGTATAGTGTCTTGCTAAGTCTCGCCCCTGCATCTGTTCATATTTTCTCTGAACTGCACTCTCCTCCCATTGTGATTTTGTTGTTGAATAGATTTCAATCATGTCATCAGAGTATGGATTCAAATAACAGCCTCGATGATTAAGACACTTATGTTAAGACTGTACATAGATAATGCCATGTCTGTCATAATAGACACTGCTGGAGCCCAATTATCAAGTTTGGGGTCTTGTTGAGAATGCTTTAAAGAGACGAAGCAACCATAATACAACGACTTGAAATGTTAATACGCAGTTCTTATATAGCGCTTTATCACACCCGAGGGCGTCTCAACACCCGAGGGCGTCTCAAAGCGCTTGAAAGGGATACAAGGTGAGGTGGCGCATATTGCTGCCAGGCCATGCGAGAAATGGCGGGGAAAAACCCCTTCTCTTAACGATAAGTGTACATATCAATCATTTTTAAATAGTATCAACATAGAGTAAGGAATCAACTACCAATTATACAAACATTAAGTGGGGAAATACTCTTTAATCTCAGGTTTACAGTCTGCATTGGATTATTTCACAGTGTAATTATTGTACCTCCATGACCAAACCTTAGTCTCTAGAATGCAAAAGGTTTAGAGGCATTGTAATGTATGTAATGATAACAACTGCTAATGTTAACGATAAGTGTATAAGGGGATTCTATGTGCATTACAAAGCAGACAGGAGCTAAAGCTTTACGTCCCATCCAAAAGACGAAGCTATTATGGTTTACAGATGTCTTGCTCGAGGACACAAATGTCAAGACCGTGTCCCGACCCCACACTCGCCCACGCCACCCCACAACAAAATTATTGCACAGAACGCGAAACATTCCACCCTCCACCAAGGAGTAAATGGATACATGCGAGGAGAGCGATTTTTATTTGGGATTGATTAAATATCAAATGTGGCAACAATTTAGGCACAGGGGGCTGCATACTCCTAAGGAGTTGTAACAGTTATCTGAATGTTTCTGGACCAACAAAAATCAGTGGGTGCATGCTGGTCACAGAGGCAAACTAAAAGAAGTTTTTTAAGTCACAAATTGGCAGTGAGTATTCTACAAGAGTTAAAATAGTGCTCAACTTGTGCACAAATCTTCAAAATTTACTTCACAGTCGCTTTTTCTAGAGCCGCACCTCAATACTGGTGCCAAAAAAACCGCACCTTGCCAAATACTATTATTTTGTTTGCGATTCTTCACATGACCTGCTTAAATAGAGAACTGGATAAAAATTTAGCAAGTTCTTCATTCCAAGCTTAGGATCATGCTCTGCATTACAAGATTTAGCTGGTTGTCTGCGCTAGCCTTTAGCTGGTTGTCTGCACTAGCCTTTAGCTGGTTGTCTGCGCAAGCCATGTGAGCAGGGATTTTGGCAATACGAAACATGTACATGTACTAATACTAATAACATGTAATGGGCTCAAGCAAAAATACTCCACAATTAGATAAGCACAAAATATCCACCCTCCCGAATTTATCTACAATGTTTCAAATAAAGACGTGATCACAGATTCCTTACCTTTAGGAAATCTAATATTACACAACAAAAGTACTTACATAATTTACATGATTAGGAATTTGATGGTAAAAGTGCATTTTTAATGTTTTAACGCCTTGTGTGCATGACATTAAAAAAGGCACTGAGATTGAAAAGCTAAAATTAATGAAATTCAAATCAAAACCAGACCCTCAATATGATGCTGTTTTTTATTTTAGGTACAGTCTTCAGAACCACCATTGGCAGCACACACCGGCTGACAGCAAGTGTTCCAATCCAGCACCTTCTCAGTACCTTTATAGATACCGCTCATAGTGGCTGTAAAAAAAGACAAAGGACACAGTCAAATTTGAAGCTTTTCCAGGTTTAAATCAATCAATGACAAAACTAGCTACAAAATAATATAATACAATCTAACCATGTATCTGCAAACTGTATTCATACATAATAAAGAAAGTAAAATAACACTACATGTTTTAGAGAAACTGAAGAGGACCTGATTTAAAATATATAATTATATAATAATAATAATATATTAATCATAATAATAATAAAAAAACTCATTAGGAAGCAAAGCTTGTAAGCATGGAAAGCAAAGCTTGTACACATGGAAAGTAAAGCTTGTACACATGGAAAGTAAAGCTTGTACACATGGAAAGCAAAGCCTGTAAGCATGAACCTTAGACAGGAAAGCTCCTTGAGCCGTCGAGCCAAGGGAAAGGAAATAACAATTAACAGAATTGAATGGTCAGTCTCATCATCTATTACGAGTTAGAGCTCAATAAGTGAGCTATTTAAAGTAATTTACACAAAAACCAGCATACCTAATACACATAAACCTTAACACCTAATACACAAGCACAAACAACAGATCAAATAGAGTGGTCGGGGCCCAATTTCATGGCGGAATTCATTGCTTATAGTCCATAGAATCCCACGCTTTGTAGGATGCCGTAAGCGAAGAATTTTATGGTAAGCACGTTATGAAATTGGGTCTAGGAGCCAATTTCATGGCTCCGCTTACCACGGATTTTTGCGCTTACAGCCCATAAGCAATTAATTTTATGTTAAGCAGCGTCATGAAATTGGACAAAGGTCAGCAAGGAGCATTCAAAAAGGTACATGCATGAATTCCACAGGATTTCATTAATACATAGATGTAAAGACGGGTAAAAGTATAAAGTTGTTGACAAGTGACAATTGTGTTATTTGTAAATCTCTACTTACGAAACACACATGACAAATTTAACAACTTGTTAATGTTTTTTTAAAATTCCGATGCAATTAACATCAACTTCAAAAGCAGGAAAACAACATAAATCTTACCCTTGAAATCACTGCTGGCGTATATAGAGTTGGCATGATCATCGACGTTTGAATACTTGAAGTTATCTGCGGACAGGAATGGTACAGTCACAGCCGAGATGAAGCCGTCGCTGGCGGCAGCCGTGTCGTAGTCACCCGCAGGTATCAGGTACCAGCTTCCCTGAGGATCGTCAGCAGCTGCGTATGAGTCTGGTGAATTGCTCATGATGCCATACAGTCTGCCAGTGCTTGGCAGGAAACCGATGACGTTGCGGAGTCTGGAATCAAGACCTATATAGTCAACCCAGACCAAGAAAAAAAATAATATTTCAAACCGTCTGGTATTGACCCCCTGCACCAAATGTCACACACAGCTACTGTCTAGCAAGTTAACCCTTTTAAGGTTTAAAATACATGTCAAAGTTACTGCAAGCGTAGCCCACGATGTACACTACACTGTGTAACACACAGGAACATCAACTCCCAAAAATGGCGCAACCAAGGTTATTGTGATGATGACGTCAGGTTAACTGGGTCCATAAACTCTGTTATTGACCATGAAACATTTGTTTACAAAAAGAATGACCTTGTACGTTCGAGGGTCATAAATTTTTCATTATAAGTGTCATAATTTTGACATAAATTTAGGAGTTATACAAATAACGGTGAACCAAGTTTTGAGATGTGCCCCCTTTTCTTCTTAAAAAATGCTGTTAAAATTCAGACAGTGCAATCCTCATAAAATGCAAGACTTAATGTTTCCTTCCATTGGACTGTGTACAAATCGTGCCCGCAGGAAGTCCAGGCTCTGTGGCTCTTTTTGTAAACAAGTGATGTCACAGGTGATCTATAAGAAAAGAATCAACTCACAGAGAATACTTCTTTCCCAATTCGTTTTTTTAATCATTTTTCAATCAATGGTCCCAATTTTGGTGTCGATGATGCCCACAAGAAGGTCAATCCTACCTTTTTGATTCCATTCTGCGATGCATTACTTACCAATCCAATGTTTGTCTGCATATTTCATCATGTAGCAGTGCATGTCCGGTTTCCTGCAAGTAAGAATTTGAAGAGATAAAAAAAAAAACCACAAACATGATTTCTCATACTTCCTTTTTTTAAATACACGTATAAAGTTTCTAAATAAAATGTTTACCATCAGCAGTATTTTAATACTGTAATTGTTTTTTTATTAAAACATACATTCGATGTCTGAGGTTATTAAACTATTCCATGTATTAAATTAACCCTGTGGTCTTGTGGATTTTCTCCCCCCCAAATTCAAGCCCTGGATCTATGACTTTGTGGAAACTGAATTTACTGGAAATAAACCAAACGAGACAGTGACTGTCTAATTTGGTTAAATATTTAGAAAATGACAAGTCAGTTGACATACTTCCATTGGATGGTGTAGACCGAGGGGTGAATCTCTTTCCGCATGCCACTCTTGCCGTGGGTGATCACGTCGCACACAAACAACGTGGATGTGTCTGGATCCACAAGAAATCCTCTGTCATAGGCCTGAGCAAGAGCCTGGTTGGCCTCTGGTGGGCACACATCTGTTTAGACAGACCCCCACCCCAACCAAAAAGAAAAAATTGGCAAGTAAGTATCTGAATCTGAATCTGAATGAGATAGTTGGCAAAGCATCCTCATGGAAATTTTACAGGAATAATCCAAATAACACTTATTTCACATTATCATTAATATCAAGAAAATACAGAGGTTGATATTGTGGAGGCATATTAAAAAAAAGAAGAAGCAGGGTTTGTCATGGGCTAACCTGTACACAAAAATACTTGGAAATTTTACAGGAATAATTCAAATAACACTTATTTTCACATTATCATTAATATCAAGAAAATACAACGAGGTTGATATTGTGGAGGCATGTTAAAAAAAGCAGGGTTTGTCAACCTGTACACAAAATATTTAGAAATTTTATAGAAATAATTCAAATAACACTTATTTCCACATTTTCATTAATTACAAGAAAATACAACGAGTTTGTAAAGAAGACAATGAAGAAAATTTCACTTTTAGACGTGGGAGAAAAACCCCAAAAGGGGTAAAACCGACGCAGTCAGGTATGGACTGGAAAACCCAATCCACATGCAGGGCTTCGGTCTGGGCTGTGGTACACAAAAATGCTTACAAATTTACGAAAAAATAATTGAAACAACACTTATTTCCACATAATCATTATTATCAATAAAATACAACAAGGTTAATAATGTTAAGGCATGTTTAAAAAAAGCAGGGCTTGCTAAGGGCAAACCTGTACACAAAAATACTTAGAGGAATTTACAGAAATAATTCAAATAACACTTTAGTATTTCCACATTATTATTAATATCAAGAAAATACAACAAGGTTAAAAATGTGGAGGCATTTTTTTAAAATGCAGGGTTTGTCATGTACACAAAAATACTAAACAAATTAACAACAACAATAATTCAACGTCAGGAAACAGTATACAAATAAACCAGAACAAATAATGTGCATTACAGTTCAAGCAGTGGATTTGAAATAGAAAATTTGCCATCCCCCATAAGCAGCAAATCCATTTTGGTGGACTGAAGATTTAAGCCATGTCCAATTTGGCGGATACGGCTACGGCTACGGCTATGGCTGGATCACCACGTCAACAAATGTTGAAGCGTACCCTGCCCTTAGCACCCCCCCCCCTTAGCAACAGCCACAGCAGCAGCCGTAGCCACCAATTCGGACACGGCCTTTTTACGTACCGTTTTCTGGTGTAGATATTGGGCAGCCAAGCAGCTCCATCCTGAGTGCGTTGTACCATTTGGTTGCCGTATGATAGTCGTAGGCAGTCAAGTTAAGCACGACGTAGCGCGCCTTTACAGGTTGATAGAGGGCATGGTCCACGACGGTATCATGACTTACTGGAGAGTCCTTCCTGTGGTCAAACTAAAGGAAGAGAGAGTAATTAATAACAAGAGTATTGGTCTTGACACTATCAATTTACTAAGTCTCCAACGAGCTTCCACAGCAGAAAATGTAGCTCATCAAATTTATGTAGGGCCTAAACAAACAAGAAATGGGACACCTGTGAAAAACAACATTAGCTGGTACCCTTGATACAAAACGCCGTGCTGAACTTGGTTTTTAAATTAACTTACGACCTTGTCGCATAATGACTTAGATGCACACTCGAGTTACGACCGTGCCGAGTTGATATAAAGGCCTTTTGGCTTGGGTCCCTGCTTAGGCTCCATACTGGAAGCACACATTTTCAAAATAACTGACAGAGCCTAAGCTGGAAGCCCAAGCCGAAGCCACGGTTTCGAAAAATGCCAAAGATATAAAAAGAAAGCCACATGTATATGCATCAGACAATGAGCTATGACCTACTATTTTGTAGTTTTCCGGTGTAGCCGCCGTATACAGAGTATCGTCCAGGCTGTACAGGATTTCAAATCCTCCCACGTCGCCGTCAGCGGCCGGGATACTCCCACCTTGAGTCTTGATACCAGTGACGACTGCTGTCTTTCCCAGGTCAACCTTTAGCCATCGGTCATAGAGGAAGGGTCCAGCCCTCGCTAGGGTCTTCCAAGCTGAATATAAAAAAATATTAAAATCTTAAATTGATTGTAATACTTTCGGTTGTAGATTTATGTGATATCAAAAAAATAGGTGCCGACTTTAAAGTATGATTCATACTTGATAACGAATGAGAAAGTTAAATGAGTGACAAAAACAATAAAGAAGCATTTTATAGCACATATAAATTTATATCAACATTCTAAAACAATCAAAAATTCTTAACTCTACAATACAAAAGGAAAGTATAATAAGAAAGGAAAAGGGTTACAAATATATCAACCACAAATAAATACAGACAAGCTGCTGAAAATTGCAGTGTGACTTACACATTGCATCCAACTAAATAAACAAATATAATCTTAAACAGTACCAAGGAGAAAGATGCACAGCCATTTCTGTCAAGAGATGGAGTTCTTTTCACACCACCTATAATCTAGAGAGACCCGCAGGTACAGCATGAGAGCCAACCAGTGACCCCATGCTCATAGAGCGATAAGTAGAAATATGGCTAATAATGTCGGTTTTTTTTAATCTATTTTTGTCACTGAAAATTTTTGGAAAAATAATAGAAATTTTGATTTGTTTAATAGACATAGATATCATCGTGCCAAAATTTGAAACATCGTAAATCAATTTCAAGCAAACTGGAATCCTCGATTCTGATTGATCGATCCATGGCAACAACAGTGTTGATATCAAACCGTATTGCACGGTCCCTATCACACCCTGCGTATTGCACTATTCTAAAGCTGCGCATCAAGTTTGCTTGAAGATAAATTAGTTATCACACGCGCTCTTGTGGAATACGGCCAATTATAGCGCACCTGTGTCCCAAATCCAACTTGGCCTTTGGACTTGTTGGATATCAGAGGCAGAGGCGCTATATTTTTTTCAGAATTCCACTGATAACTAATAATGTCAGCTCAGGATTTCAACCTTTACTTCAACCTTTTTGGTGGAGTGGAGGGAGGTCTATTCTTGCGGATGTTTGCGGCCGCTACGTTGCCCGAACGATTAAAAAACTCCACGTTACAGTACCTGAGCTACCCATGAGTCTTGCATGATGTCCTTGTGCAGAGCCATCAGGTGAGAAGGATGCAGTAATCTGGCAGTCAGTGATGGAGTTATCTTCCATCCCAAGAGGGACTGGCGACGAGGGGCAGCTTTGTGGGCCACTTGGATCTGTTTGGATGAAAGGATTATATTGGGACGTCTGACTTTAGTTATGTTCTTCAGGGATTTGATCTGATTTCCAGTCAATCTGCACATCATGGTATATGATTCTTGGAATTACCCTTACACCGATGTATGATAAGCACTGTCAACTCTGTTCTTTCCTGAGTCATGTAGGTAAAACAAAATCCGCATGCTCAGTACTTAGGTGAGATTCGACAACCCACAACCCACGCATTCTAGAGCAGATGTGTAACCACTAGACCACCGAGCTCGCCTGGTGACAATAAGAGACCAGTTTGAAACTTGTAGTTAGCAGCAGGTACAGCGACAGTTTACAAATCGATGTAACGGTAACACCAAAATCATATTAGTTCATTGATGCAAAGATTACATCGATTGAATACATCGTGTTGTGTTAGTGCAAATATGTAGTATCTCAGTAAAATGTGAGAGTAATGTAATTCCACTGTAAAACATGCCCACTTTACACAAACTGCCTCCTTTTTTGATGACTTATGCAAGAAAAGTTTAATGATTGAACTTGGCTTTTACATAAATTATTCAACGTTGAGGGGGGGGGGGATTAATAGATTGGTTGGTTCGTCTATTTGGACATTGATGGCCCCTGTACCTGGTATGATTGGATAGGGTATGGTGAAGTCATATGTAGCGTAGTCCATGGGTTCACTAAAGTAGAAGCCCTCAGCGTAACCACTTATATTATGATACAGCATGTTGAACACCACCTGAAGTTAAAACAACAAGAAGACGAAACATCCCTTCAACAATACCAAGAAGGAGAACAGCATGAAAATGCATCAATATAATGGCTTCTTATATAGCGCTCATATCCGTCACTCAGTGACGCTCAAGGCGCAGTCAGTATTTTCCTACAAGGTATATATGTGGAGCTACTTTTTGAAGTTTGAGACCTATTCCTTTACATAGCACAATGTAATGGTTTACAAGGTGCGGTGGCGCAATATGCTGCCAATCAAACCAATATAAAGTACAGGACTTTGTTGATACTGATCAAGGCCAAGTTTCTTAGAGTTACTTTAAGGTTTTATACAGAACTGTTAAGGACAAAAAACATCATTGTTTAAGTTTAGCCTAAAAGCTTACTGATAACGAAGTTCATACTTGAAACATTTTTCGGTGAAATATTTCCCTCTGAAATGAAGTTGTATTCGAGAAAACTGTATCTAAAAATCTACAAAAATGCAATCAGCTGATTTCTTTTGTTACAACCGAAATTAAAGACTATGTGTTTACATGCGGAAAATTGTGCATGGTTTTACACTATTTCCTCTTGACTCAGAAAATGCATTAAGCCCAACTTTTCACAGGTTTGCTTTTCATGTATATGGTTGATCACACAAAACATGAACACTGTTTGCGACTATTTGGTCAATCCTGTATAACACCCTAAACTTAAAAGAGTATATAAAATGACATTACGTTACAACCAAATTAGTGTTTGAGATGTCATCAGCAATTCACATGTGATGTTCTGCACCAAAATCAGGAAGTTTTTGGAAGTAGTGAGAAAGCATTAACTAATTTGTTTAGGTAATAACAATTATTTCCCCAGTTACCCATGCAGGATTATTTTCTGTCAAAAAGCAACTTTTTTTTCTAGTCATTAATAATCTGTTTTGTCAATGAAACTCAGTTTGGACACCCATATATAAAGAGGTTTTTACATTGACATTATTACAGATTTTAATGGCTCGTATTTATTTTTCGATCAGGTTTCTGAAGCACAATCAGACTGTTGGAAAGCCGTTATGTAATGGCTGATCATCAGCCCACGCCTGGTTGAACAAACGGCTTCCCAGAGAGACAAGAGCCTCATGACAATGCAGTATGATTCATTTTCACAAAATCTTGGCTAGTATATGAAAGGAACAGGTCTTCGAAAAAAGGCATTAGACCAAAATCCCATCTAAAGAGCCAATCCTGTCACTGTTTGCAGTGCCTTTTGACCGGAGCCACCAAACCATGACCACATGAAACAGTTGCCCGTGTGCGCACAATCCGCTACAGTGCCTCGCCACAGGTGACCTGTTGACATGACCTCTGCCAACACACCCAAAAAACTCCATGTCAGTTTTTAAGCGTACTGCTCATAGGTGGAGACAATAAAAACATCAGCCATGTCATCAATGCTAAAATACAAAACGCGAAATCGACCCTGTTCACGAGAACCGTGCAATAAACTCTGCTTTTACCTCTATCGGTGTAGTCGCCTTCCAGTCCTTAACCATTTTGTATAAGTAGTTCGTCTTGATAGTTGTCTCAATGTTGAAAAGGACATTATCAGTGAAATACATCGACGGAATCTGGAGATAGGATAAAGACATTAGTATCAGGAAGAGTCGGTAAAACTAGAGAGCCCTTGCACAAGCTCAAACAGCGCCCTCAATGAGGTCAAAGAAAGACCTCTCATTGACCGAGAGTTTGTCTTTCAGCAATGGCGGCCAATGCAAGGGGTCTTTAAATGATGGAAGATGAAACTTGCTTAGTTCTCCAAGATTCATCATCCTCATTAGACATGTAGGATTGGCCTGCATGATCTCCTCCTCAAATTGTACACTGGTGACGCTCCCAACGCAGGCTGTCTTTCCAGTGTTGCTGCTTTCAGTTCGGTATCACAAGATTGGTATCACAAGATTGGTATCACAAGATTGGTATCACAAGATTGGTATTCTCACAATGATGTGTGCAAAAATAGATCGTTGTACACGTTTGACAGTGTACAATTATCTTTGGTCATTTTGTCAACCGTTTTCACGAAGAGCCACATATCTTAAAATGACAAAGTATTGATTGATACAGGAAGCTTAGGGGCCTCTATCTCAATAGCTGTATTTTGCGTTTTCAGGAAGAGCCGCAGGCCCGAAAGATGTAATACATTGCAACAGAGGGGCGTAAATGTAGGTTTTATTGCATTTTGGGTTTTTACAAAGAGCCACTAATGTCAGGGAGCGCGTGATCATATGACACGGGCGCCCCTTTCATATGTAAAGATACGATACTGATTAATAAGGTCATCCTACTTTTTAGTTTTCACGAAGAGACACGTATCTTTGACTAATTACTAAATGGCAATTAGCCAATATCTGTAAAAAAATTAGTTAGTCAATGGAGAGGTTAAATGTTCACAGAATCATATGGGCGGTCTTAAATTGCAAAACCGTGGCTTTAGTATCGCAGATTTGCAGTGTTAAGCCAAGCCCAGCGTAAAATGTAAATCTCAATCAAACGTTTGGACATTGAGTGGCTCTTTGTGAAAACGGTGTTGATTTATCTGTCTGTTCCTCAAAGCTTGCGCAGTAAAGGCAAAAAGTAGAAAGACAACCATTAAGTAGAAAGATGACCATTGAACGTAATGTGTTATCTTGGTTGACTAATGTCGCCACTGGGGCTCAAGCAGGGTAGTGGGCACAGTCAACGAAATGAACATTGGGGCTGAATGGGTTAACAAAAACCCAA
Organism: Pycnopodia helianthoides; assembly: GCA_032158295.1. Classification (NCBI taxonomy): domain Eukaryota; kingdom Metazoa; phylum Echinodermata; class Asteroidea; order Forcipulatida; family Asteriidae; genus Pycnopodia; species Pycnopodia helianthoides. The sequence goes on from CM063244.1 coordinate 20,494,668, forward strand.
AAAACTCATACCTCGAAGTAGAATCCAGTTCCATCAGAGGAATGGGTCATGTTTGGTTGGTTGCTGCTCAGTGAATAATCTGGCACCATGCTGTCAAACTGGATGTAAGGCGGCAGAAAGACGTGGCCTTTCACACTGGTGGCCTCTGCTGTGGATTCTGGGGTGTGACTGATGTTGACATTGTACCAAACCTTGTCGCTGTAGCAATGAAGGTTAAATATTTTTGAATTAACGGGAGTCATTGTACATTGGCATATAAAACAGCCAAGAAAATTATTGAAAAAAAATGATTGATGATTTTGAATTTTACTTTTGATTTGTTGTTATTTTATAGAGAGTTACAACAGGCCACTCAAGGTCCGGTCGAAAGAAAATAAAAAAAAAGGAAATCAAAGAGTAGAAAGATGACAATTGAACCTGCGTTTGAATTGGGACATTTTTTATAAGAGGCAGGAAAGCAGGATACAGGTAGTGAATTCCAAAGTAAAGCAGTACGAAGGAAGAAGCTTGATGAGTAGCACCGAGCAATATCTGGGGACAGCTGCAGTATAAAGATGCCATTTTTATTTTAAACATGGCAAGCAGGTTACAATTTCATAAACAAAAAACAGAGTTTACCCCAAAATTGTACAGTGCTATAAGATCATTAATTGCAATTTCATATCCATAATGATCAAAAGGTTAAATGAAAAATGAAAAAAGCGTATAGATTCGAAACAATAAATCAAAATCCTGCAATAAATGTTTGACTTTGAAACAATTGTTTCTTTTTGCAAGGAAATGATTTGTTCTGTTTGGAGACTGCTCTTGATCAATAAACTCCATTTACCAAGAACTCCAAAACAAGCTAAACCTAATCAAATCTACACAAGCTGCACTAACGACCTTATACAGTCCTGAGCCAACAAGGTTCACAAGGTTCGAATTTCACTCTAATACACTGCAGCTGGCAGTGCAGATAATAAGTCATGACAACTAGGGACCGTGCTCCGAATGAGGATGCACTAAGTGGGACGAACTAATTAAGGGGCAGAATGTGAAAGAAAACACCAACCCAAGCAAGAGTGTGGACTCAGTATTGTTGTGACTGAACTCCACGCTGAAGGACGGCTTGTCCAGCTCTTCTCTCTCTGTGACGACTTTAAAGTAAGACACCCAGATCACGTCCCCTTGGCCGATGGAGATGTCAGCATTCAGGGACTGACACGACCCGTTGGCATTCAGCACCCCGCCGGCCATTTGAATATCTATCTCGATGACAATGTCGTCATCTCCCGGTATCCAATTGCTCAAATCCGTTGTGTACACCCCTGTGTATAAAATCAATACGTTGTTAGTAATGATAATGTGTATTTGTTGTGCGCTTATTCAAGCCAAGCAGGCCCCCTCAAAGTCTCAAAGTACCATACAGTATTACTACCCCTGTGCATCGGGCCCTATAAGCATTCCTGGAAACCATCTCGGCTCCTTAGGAGTATGCAGCACCATCAACAGAATGGGCGCACAGATTGCTAATTATTTACACCTACGATCTCCACCTTTACAGGTACCCATTCACTCCTGGGTGATGAGAAGCAATTATAGTACAGTGTCTTGCTCAAGGACACAAGTGTTACGATCCGGGTTTGAACTCACACTCCGGTGAGCCAGCCGCTGGAGTTCGATGCGCAAGACCGTTCGGCCACGACGTGCCACAAACAGAAGAAAACAAAAACTGAATGGGATGCATAAACCACATCATTTAAATACATAACATTAGTACCTACGATTATAGAAAACAAACTGGTCTCTCATTACTAGGCCAGCCTGAGAGAGTGGAGACTTGTGGGTTTTAATTCCCACCTGATGAAGAACATGTGGATTGTATTTTTCCACAGGACTTTAAAGGGTTCAAGTACACAGTGCTTTACCATACATCAGTGTCAGGGAAAACAACTTGAAACTAACACATGTAGTGTTAACTCTACTTTTGCGCAACAAGCTTGCCCTGAATCATGTGACGTAGCAACTGTCTCGATAGTCTGAGCAATTCAAATTTAAGCAGTAACTTGTGATCAAGCAAGTCACTGCACCAGACACTATTCAAATCTAACTCGCATATGGCTGATTCAAAACAGATGTTTTTACAATACCTGATTGGGTGATTCGTCCAAAGTTCAAGACAGCTTTGTCGTTTTGTGTTGTGTGACCACTTGAGGACAGCACGGGGTCCGTCGAGTCAATCAATAAGTTCCGCCCGACATAACTGACTTCCACATTCTGAATGGTCATGCCAGCGCTGTCATTGTAAGGTGTGTCAAACTCCAAGTGGAACTTCAAGTTTGGATCGGCAATCATCATGGTGAGATTGCAGCGCTCAATTTCTTGGGGCCGCATGTAGTGAGACGTGGTCGGGCAACACATCTTGAACGTAGACTGTTTAACAATTAAAAAAAGATTGGTCATATCAGGCCTGGAATTACACAGAGGCCATGTTGCTGCCCCTGGACTTGGCCGGCCATGGTGCCCCCCTAAAAAGTTTCCAACAGATTTAAAGATTTGCCGATGGAAGTGCCCTTTGCAAAATGAAAAAACTGCCCTGCCCTCTCAAAGATGAAAGTCCAGCCTGTGGTATACTAGGCTGCATCCAACTTCATGGATCATTTGTTGCGCAATAGATGATCCATTAAAATTCAGCCCCATAAATACATTGACCAATCACAACAGTGAAAAGAAAAACACAGACACCCTTTTAATAAGGCAGTTTACGGATACTTCCATTGTTGTTCTAAATAATTCCCTTTTCTGACAAAATCCTATGTGGGGTAGCACTAGAACAAAGAAAACCTTAGCATTGTTCCATTGTGTAAAGTACCCCAGTAGTTGGCGTGAGTGAAGGGCACCCAAGTCTAATGGCAAAACATCAGTTGCTACAGTGGGCAAGGCTTTATGGTGTGGTCTGTTGCGGCTAGATTCAAGACTAATAATCAGCACAGAACAGCCATAGCCAGAGCCCAAGTGGCTTCATTCAGAAGGCCTCTTAGTCTTTGCTAAAAGGTGAGGATACATTATTGGTATTAACCATTTAAATACATTCGCAAATTACACAAAAACATGTTCAGATGCACTTTACATCGTAAATTATTTAAAATACACTATTGCAACATGAAACAAACATGGAAAAACGCTCAACCCTTAGATGGAAAAAAAGTCTATGGACCCAATTCATTTAAGATATATAATTCCAAATGAAAACTTTGCCCTAACTTTCTAGGATCCCAATTACCTTTGGGCTTGCCACGTAGACACTTATCTGTTCAGATTGGCTGAGGGCCATGTTTTTGGCGTTGCTAACCTCCACCTCAGCCGCTATAACGCCCTTCGTCCCGGTAAACACCGTACTGTCATTCAGACAAATCACCGTCACTTCAATCAGCAGCTGGGGAGGAGAATACAGAATTCCAACCTGTTACACTTCTTCTTCTATAGTTATAGTTCTTTCCACATTAGACAAAATTGCCAGCGAAATTCACTGAAGTTCTTGCGATAAAGCCTTTTGACGCTAGAAGACACCGGAAGAGTTCTGGGAAAGCTTCCCCTGTTTGGGAGTGGGTTCATGGGAAGTGAAATCATGGGAGCCGCTAGGGGGAGGGGCGGTGTTTGAAGGGGAGAGGGGCGCCAGGGAATTAAAAAAAACAAATTCTTTATCTCTGATGCATGCATCTATTGAGAGTGGGGGGGGGATCCAAGGTCAAATTAACTTTTGTGATGCGCTAATTTTTCAATAAACAGAGTTCTTGTGAAAGTGGGAAAAATTAACTACTCTTCAACCTCAGATTAAAATGGTGAACGCCGTCATTTTATTTGATACTCTCTCAGAGTGAAATTTGAAATATGAAGTCATTGGATTATAGCAACAAATGGGTCTGTACGTTCCAAAGAGGAATTTTTGCATCAGTCAAGAGGTCAAATTCGATGTTGTTTTGATTGAAAATTTGAAATTCAGGCATTAACTAAAAAATTCTTTTACAAAAATGTACAGATCCATATTTTTAAATGTGATGTCATTGGATCTTTTGGGATTTTGACAAAATTTGTACTGGAAGGGTATCAAACACAAAGGCATTTTACACCGTGCTAACATCGGGCAAGAGACTTAAAGTTTTTCCCCAACTTTCATAAAGGACTCTATAACCTATTGGAAAATGAGCGCATCACAAAACTGAAATCTCCCTTGGAAGCCCCTCTTTAAGTTTGTAACCAGAATTGTAGAAGGTGTTAGCGTCGATCAAGTATCATCTGGCTTTTGGGGTTCATACCTTGCTGCTGTTCTCCAAGTTGCTACTAATTGGAACGTTACAAACGTAACCAAGGTCCACAGTTGCAAACATTCCCTGACTGTGCAAGCTTTAAAGGAAAGATAAATTAACAAGAGTTACTTTACGCTGTAGACCATGACAGCAAGATCTGAATGCACACATCATTTTTTTTAAAAGCATTTCAGAGAACTGAGTAGATTGTCTCTAAACACTATATATAGACCTCTTGCATTTGCTGCCATCGTTGCAGACAATCAATGAAAATGCACACACTCCACACACCAGCCATTGAGTGCCTACTCAAATGTCGCACACGACAACATCAAAATCCCAAAGCTAATTAGGAGAACCTTTGTTTTCTTTCCTTTGTCAAGTCAGGGTTTCATTGTGGCTGATATTTTCAAAGGAAAACGATTACTCAAGAAGCTCCAAACAATTCCCAAAAATAATACCCGGGTTGGCACAGATTTTTTTTAAAATACCAACGTGAAGTGGTTAAATAAATGTGATGCTATGCAATTTAAGCTGTAACCTACTCCTTCTTTTATCTATCATTGCAAATAACAATTCTAGAAACACTGACTGCAGTCAGGGCATACACAAGTTCAAAGCTGACTTCCCAAACTTTATTTTGGTTACAAATTGTTCTTTCCACGAGCGGCGCACATGATGGGCCAATGAACAGCCTCCTTTTGACCTCTAGCCGATCAGAGGGCGCCCAAATGACAATGGGCATGAAGTCTACACACTATGAGCATTGGCCTCGCTCGTAAATCGGCTAAATTGACAAAACAGATTCTCACCCTTTAACCGCACTCACAGGTCCAACCTGAGTGCAGAGCAGCAGCTCCCCGACCGACGTCACGTTGATCTCGGTGACCTGAAGCCAGGTCACATCGGCTGTGTAATTAATCACGTACCGCAACGAGGTGTTCTGCGGTATGGTGAGGGTGTGCACAAACTTCACCTCGCTGCCTTCCTGGCTCGGAACCACCTCTTCAGAGAACGATTGCGCAAGGCTGAGGTTATTGTAGCTTGGTAATACAACATCCTTGATATCAATATAAAAGACCAAAGTCATTTTAGCCTTTACCTGATCTACAATCATTTAAAGCCATTTGCGAGTTAGATTTGAATAATGTCTGGCCCAATGACTTGCTTACTCACAAGTTACCGCATTAAGTAAAGTTGTAGCCCTACATGGGTCAACAGTAGATCACTTCAGGACCCAATTTCATAAAGCAAAAAAACAATGCTGAGTAAATTTTTCCGCTAAGCAAAAAATGAGCAGTCAGTCACATGCAATATACATTACATGGTATTTTGGCTGGTAACCTTATTCTGCTAAGTCTGTGCTTAGTAAATTGTGAGTGCTTGACAGCTTTAGGAAATTGCGCCCATGCCAGATACATCACGGGGGCCACAGAGAGGCGACTGCCTCAATGCCCTCTGGTCACTGGTCAGTGCCTTGGTGCCCCTTGAAATGTTCCAGTACAAATTGACATTTGAATTCTCTCATTGAGTACCCTTTACTACAGAAAATCTGCCTTTGCCTTTACAGGAACGACCTATCAGGCCTGCACTTGTTTTGCTGGCAAAGCTACTGGCCCTGTATCTTGCTTAACAGAAAATAAGGGCTCCTGAGCTAATGGCCATTATGTATATAATGTCTAACACTCCTGCCAGCAGGGTCCAATTTCATAGGGCTGCTTAAGCAGCAAATAGTGCTTAACGTTTTTCTGCTAAGCAAAAATGAGCAGGATACCAGTGAAAGTTGATACATGTGAAATGGTATTTTGGCTGGTAACCTGATTCTGGTAAGCATAGTTTTCTTGTGCTCAGCATACTTTTTGTGCTTAAGCAGCTCTATGAAATTGGGCCCTGATGGTTATAATGAGGCTGGATCCAAAATAATTACATTACCATAGCAACATCTGGAGAGAGAGTTAGGTTGCCCTCGGCAACCCACAGACGTGTTTCGCCAACCATAACGGACAAAGCAACGGACTGTTCTGTAACGCTTTTGTCTTCCGTCATCTGGACCACTAACTCAATCAACAGTGCATCATCATCGGATGTGATAGTGTCGGGTGGAGCTACGAAACGCAAAAAAACAATGTGGCAAAGGCCAACAACTTTTTGTTTAGGCATCGCATGGTGGGATAGGTTCACTGTTAAAGGTTGGGTCATAGATTGGTTTTTTGTCAATGTAATGCTAATTAACAAGAAAAGTTATAAAGATACAATAGTGTCTACTTGCTGAGAAAACAGCGAAAAAACTGTCATGGTATTTTCACAAGAACGCTGAATTCCTCCACACTGAGCGAGGTGACAGCGGATACGAACCACATCTCTGGCAGCGGCCTTCACGAACGGACCACCAACCCTCAAAATCTTTAAAAAACGATTCCATGCATGAATCATTTTGCATATTAAAAAGTTTTGGGGTAAGAAATTATCCAAACCGTATTACTCCTAAGGGAATCCTTTCTCAAAATAGTTTATACTATCAACAGCTGCAGCGCTTCTCACCAAGTAAGTTTTTACCAATCTATGACCCTACTTTTAAGTACTACTATACCTCATACATATTCATGATTGAGAGCCGAATTCTCATTGGTCCATTCACCAACAGGGGCCACATGCTATATTTGCTGTTTACCAAGCGCTTGTGTGCAAGTATTCACGCACATGGTAAAATGCACACGCGTAGTAGACTATCGCATGTGCAATAGTCTACTATACATGCGCATTATGAAGCACTCGTAGAATTGGCGCAAAAAATCTCCCGAGCTAAAGATGGCGGCCTAGATGCAAATCCATGTTTTCCCGAGCTTAAAGGCACTGGACACTATTGGTAGTTACTCAAAATAATTGTTAGCATGGTAACGAGCAATGGAGAGCTGTTGATAGTATCAAACATTGTGAGAAACGGCTCTCTCTGAAGTAGCGTAGTTTTTGAGAAAAAAGTAATTTCTCAGTAAAATATTTGAATTGATTTTGAGACCTCATGCGTGAGGTCTCGAAATCAGCCATCTGAAAGCACACAACTTCGTGTGACAAGGGTGTTTTTTCTTTCATTATTATCTCGCAACTTCGACAACCAATTGATTTCAAATTTTCACAGGTTTGTTATTTTGTGCATATGTTGAGATACACCAAGTGACAAGATTGGTCTTTGACAATTACCAAAGGTGTCCAGTGTCTTTAATGAAGTAGAGAAGTATGAGGTACAGTGAAACAAATATACCATGGTTTATTTCAGGTGGACAGTCGATGTCAGGTCCCCTCTGTACTAGAAGTTGACGAACTAGTTTGTCAACTTCCAATATGCCTCAGGGAACTAATATGGACTGTCCACCCTCAAACCATGTTAAATTTGTATTTTGAGTCTACAACGTAAAAAAAAAATCTCTTTAAGTAGAGGTGTTAGCTCTTTAAAAAAACAGCAGTTAGTTGAACGTTTCCTGACGACGACAAGAGCACACTTGTCGAAATATTGAGAATGACCAATCTGCTCCTTCCGGAGCCAACACAGTTTGTTATACATACCAGAGTTGTACAACAGTCCCAAGTCCAACGTAACCATGTCATTGTTGCCACTTCCTCCAATGGAGGTAAAAACGGGGACGGGATCGCTGACGAGCAAGCCACACGCTATATTACTTCCCACGCTGGTGACTCTCACCCACAGAATGGTCATATTAGCAGGAACCAGTGCGGTTACGTCATACTTGTACTGGCTGTCCGGTTGGATGGTCGGCTTGACACCCAGCGTGGCATACTCCCCCGGTGATACTACATTGGTACTGACTGGATTCAGCATAACAAAGGAGCTGTTGAACGGGGTGGAGTCCGCCTGTCCAGACAAAATTTCAAAAACTTTTGAACTTCTTCAACAAGGTTATGATGTCAAAATCAATGACTGAAACAATTTTGGGTCAGTAAACAGGATCATTTTGTGACAAAGGGACATCTCTTGAAAAATTAATGTTCTCAAAATTTATGGCCATGTACAGCCATGTCTCTCAGTGGCCTGATAGTTGTGGTTTAAGAGTTCACCAAGTGGCCTGTTAGTTGTGGTTTTAGAGTTCACCCAGTGGCCTGTTAGCTGTGGTTTTAGAGTTCTCTCAGTGGCCTGTTAGTTGTGGTTTAAGAGTTCACCAAGTGGCCTGTTAGTTGTGGTTTTAGAGTTCACCCAGTGGCCTGTTAGCTGTGGTTTTAGAGTTCTCTCAGTGGCCTGTTAGTTGTGGTTTAGAGTTCACCAAGTGGCCTGTTAGTTGTGGTTTTAGAGTTCACCCAGTGGCCTGTTAGCTGTGGTTTTAGAGTTCTCTCAGTGGCCTGTTAGTTGTGGTTTAGAGTTCTCTCAGTGGCCTGTTAGTTGTGGTTTTAGAGTTCACCCAGTGGCCTGTTAGCTGTGGTTTTAGAGTTCTCTCAGTGGCCTGTTAGTTGTGGTTTTAGAGTTCACTCAGTGGCCTGTTAGCTGTGGTTTAGAGTTCTCTCAGTGGCCTGTTAGTTGTGGTTTTAGAGTTCTCTCAGTGGCCTGTTAGTTGTGGCTTTAGAGTTCTCTCAGTGGCCTGTTAGCTGTGGTTTAGAGTTCTCTCAGTGGCCTGTTAGTTGTGGTTTAGAGTTCTCTCAGTGGCCTGTTAGTTGTGGTTTTAGAGTTCTCTCAGTGGCCTGTTAGTTGTGGTTTAGAGTTCACTCAGTGGCCTGTTAGTTGTGGTTTTAGAGTTCACTCAGTGGCCTGTTAGTTGTGGTTTAGAGTTCACTCAGTGGCCTGTTAGTTGTGGCTTTAGAGTTCTCTCAGTGGCCTGTTAGTTGTGGTTTAGAGTTCACTCAGTGGCCTGTTAGTTGTGGTTTTAGAGTTCTCTCAGTGGCCTGTTAGTTGTGGTTTTAGAGTTCTCTCAGTGGCCTGTTAGTTGTGGTTTTAGAGTTCTCTCAGTGGCCTGTTAGTTGTGGTTTTAGAGTTCACTCAGTGGCCTGTTATTTGTGGTTTTAGAGTTCACTCAGTGGTCTGTTTGTTGTAGTTTTAGAGTTCTCTCAGTGGCCTGTTTGTTGTAGTTTTAGAGTTCTCTCAGTGGCCTGTTAGTTGTGGTTTTAGAGTTCACTCAGTGGCCTGTTAGTTGTGGTTTTAGAGTTCTCTCAGTGGCCTGTTAGTTGTGGTTTAGAGTTCACTCAGTGGCCTGTTAGTTGTGTTTTAGAGTTCTCTCAGTGGCCTGTTATTTGTGGGTTTAGAGTTCACTCAGTGGCCTGTTAGTTGTGGTTTTAGAGTTCACTCAGTGGCCTGTTTGTTGTAGTTTTAGAGTTCTCTCAGTGGCCTGTTAGTTGTGGTTTAAGAGTTCACTCAGTGGCCTGTTAGTTGTGTTTTACAGTTCACTCAGTGGCCTGTTTGTTGTAGTTTTAGAGTTCAACATGTTTCTGGCCCAAGGCTTACCAGAACGTGATGTACAGTCTTTAAAGTGGCTCATCACTTACCTCTGGCACTGTTGGGTAACTAATGGAGCCTGGGTCTGTAACCGCAGTCAGAGAAATGGAGTCAGCCAATGGTGTTACACCGCCATAAGTAACAGATGCAACAAATTGATGTGCAGAGTTATGCGCTGCCGTAGATGTAGCTAGCTTGACAACAAAGTCAATACCGATTATGTTGTCAGTGCCATTTTCAGAACCTAGCCCTCCAGTGTTGGCAATTCCACCAAGGTTAATAGTGGCCACAGGTCTGAGGAATAAGACAATGTTTTACAAGAATGAATGTCTTAGTTTATTAGTTAAAGAGGGGGCTCCAAGGTCAGAGTCAGTTTTGCGATCCAATCAATCTAATGGTGTAAAATGCCACTGTGTTTGATACCCTTCAAGGGCAATTTTTGTCAAAAAATCCAAAAATGTTCGATGACGTCACATTTAAAATATATGGTCTGTACTTATTTGTACAGAGATTGTTTAGTTCGAATTTTGATGATATTCAATCAAAACGGCATTGAATTTGACCTCTTGTATTGTACAGACCCATTTGCTTTTGATGTTCGATGATGTCACGTTTCAAATTTTGTTAGGGAATTAACACTGTAAACCACTTATCACCGGGAATTATGAAAAGTTTCTGTGCTCACCCGCAGGATTAATTTTCTGAATTTCCAGAATTTTTTTATATCAATGTCACGATGACTTAATCAAGTAAAGACAGCAAACGTTCTCATAAATTTTGACCTTTGTTCGACATAAATTGGCCAAACTGTAAGCCACGACCGATAATTGTGGTCATAGCATACTAATAGTATACCAATGCCGAATACAATGGTGGCAGCCTATCGATCTACCCTAATCCTGATTTATCAAAAAGGAGGAAGATAGGGAATTGGGGATGACACTATAGTCCCCGGAATAAGGGAGAATTCTGAGCATAAATTCCAGCACCCTTTGTCCCTCTTTGTTGCGGGGCTAACGAAGCTGTGCATGCACTGTGCACGCTACACAATGGAATGTCTCGGTGTGTTTACGCATCACCCTGAAGCATTATTGGAGGTTTCTTTTATTAAACAGGTTTTTCTGACTCTCCGTAAAAGTTTAGCTTGTCCACACATCTTCCGGTGGTAACCGGTTGTGAGACAGAAAGAATGTAATGCCTTACTTACCCTGTAGGCGTGTAGACCACACTATCCTCAATGGATTCCCTGCGATGCTCCAAGCAGCTGATGTCTTTGCCAATGTAGTTGATGTGAACGGCGCACAGCTTGAAATCGGTACTCGCTGGATTCGCTTGGAGACTAACAGTGACGGGTTTCACCGAGGTGGAGTACGGAACGAAGACTGCCACGCGTACCTTTACACTCTCTCCTGGCACTAGCTGGATATCACCATCAACAGTGCTGACATTCATCAGTAGAGCCTTTCCTACCTGAAAAGACCACGGCCAAATTACATGAAGCTGTTTCTTTGCTGAGCGAGAAATGAGTGGGGGTACCAGTCGCAGCAATGTAAACTGTGGGGCTGGTAACCAGTTTCGGCTGAGTAGGAATTTTCTGTGCATGGCAAGCATTTTTGTGCTTACATACTTTATTAAGTTGTGCCCATTTCAAATTTCAGGGAACAGTTATCGGTTCATACTAGAATCATTTTTTCTGTGAAATACTTCTCTCTGAAATGAAGTCAATTCAAGAAAACTTTATCTGAAAAGCTATTTTTTTTAAACACAGCAGCTAATTTCGGTTGTTACAATCAAAATTAAGGACAATGAGAATACATGCTGAAAACTGTGTATGGTTTTTCACTATTTTCTCCTGACTCACACAACAGATTAAGCCAAAATTTCCACAGGTTTATTTCATGTATGGTTGATCACACAAACATGAACGCTGTCTGCGACTATTTTGTCAGCTCTACCAATCCTGTTTAATATCTTTACCAAAAATTACAACTGCTAACGTGTCGGATACAAAATTGTTTCCTTTGTTGTTGACCCTGTCAGAAGCCAGATGCCGAAGGGGTAGAGACAAGAGGGATCATCACTAGAAAGCAGTTGATATATTAGGTGGGTTACCCTTCGAGCTTAACAATATCAAATTACACCACTCATATGCAGGGTAGCTGTTGCGGACAGTCAAAAGGAAAATGCCCTGTTTACACTAATCAAAACAATATATTTTACATCTTCTTGAAGTTCTTTTCAGATATCAATCACTTAAAAAAAAACTTTCAACTTTTTACTATTGTTATTTTTGTTTTTACTTTATTTCGATCTGTGGAGGCTAGCTTTTTTCAAAAGCATATGACCCCAGGGATTGGTAAACGAAGGCATTGGGGTGAAGTTTTCACACAGCTGAACAGACAAGTTTCTCAGACAAGTACAAAATGTCCTGTTTGTTTGCAATGATACGAGGATGGACTAAACAAACAAAAAAGAAAATAATTGATAGAAAAACTAATTGGTTATTAACTAATCAGTGACTTTGTGGGGTCAGCTGCAGCTAGGGCCAAGTTCGCGCGAGGAACAATGGTTAACTAGTGGTTGTTCAGTGACGTATGTAGGGCATGCGCACAGAAGTTGTAGTGCAAACGTCTCTTGTCATGTCATGTCAACACGACCGGCGACTCAACATACGTTATCAGTTTCTTATAACTGGTCCACTCGGCACTGTGCTATGAAAACGGCTATTGGTAACCAGCGATGCGACCATGCCCAGTAGGCTGGTTCCAAATAGTTGACTAGAGTGGTCCAACTATCGTCGACTAGACAGAGTTCGGGCGAAGTTAGTCGAACTGTGGTCATCAATAGTCCTTGCGCGAACTTGGCCTAGGGTGCTGATGCGCAGGGTGGATGGGTCTTCTACTTACTGTCAGGTATGTTGAACGCGCATTCAACACAGTGAACTGAGCAGCCTCCATAGTCTGTGTTGAACCATCATCAATGGAGACTTCTAAGTTATGAAGGGCGCCACTTGTCGGTTGTGCATCCTCTCTCAGGTATGCTACAACGTCCATCGTAATCTTGCTTTCCGCTGTGTTGTTGGCAACACCTTTAGGATAGGCAGACAAGAAATTTAAAGAACATGTGCAGAATTTCTTTCCCTGGCCCCAATTGCATGGAGCTTATTTAAGCACAACAAGATAATGCTTTACCAGACTGTGGTTACCGGCCAAAATGCAATGTCACGTGTACAATCTCTGAATGGTATCTTGCTCTTTTTTGCTGGGCAGCAAATTGTTAAGTGATGTTTTGTGCTGAAGCAGCTCTATGAAGTTGGGCCCAGGTCCTGGGCCCAATTTAACAGGGCTGCTTAAGGAGAAAACTTTGCCCAAACATTCTCAGCTAGGCAACATTTAGCAGGAAACCAGTCACAAATGGTACGTATGCAACAGTGTTTTGGCTGGTAACCTTTTAGTGGTAAGCAATATTGTTGTTTGCTTGGCCTAATTTTATACTTTTTTAATTGAATGTTATACCTCACTGTGAAATAAAATCTTTACCAAAAAAAGTTGATGTTCACATGTTGACTTTAAAGACACTGGACACCTTTGGTAATTGTCAAAGACCAGTCTTCTCACTTAGTGTATCTCAACATATGCACAAAATAACAAACCTGTGAAAATTTGAACTCAATTGGTCGTCGAAGTTGCGAGATAATAATGGAAGAAAAAACACCCTTGTCACACGAAGTTGTGTGCTTTTAGATGCTTGATTTCGAGACCATACTGATAAATTACTTCTTTCTCAAAAACTACGTTACTTCAGAGAGAGCCGTTTCTCACAATGTTTTATACTATCAACAGCTCTCCATTGCTCGTTACCAAGTAAGTTTTTATGACAATTATTTCGAGTAATTACCAATAGTGTCCAGTGCCTTTAAGTCTGAGTGATAAATATCTTTCAATTCCGTTGAGCATTGAAGTATTACCAACATGAGACAAATGAGATCAATCTTATCTTATTGCTTGTCAAACTCAAAACAATTTATATGTTAAACTGTGTCCAAATTGTTTACTTATTTTGATTTGGTCTTGTAAAAAAACTTCTGGTCCAGTGAAAATTTTGAGCTACAAGCCCTGCAGTCTTGTGGATTTTCCCACCATATTCGAGCCCTGATCACAGTTACAGTATTATCTTATTTTGATATGTTTTTTTCGTGCAAAAATGGTCAAATATATACTAATAAAAATAATAACTATGGAAAAAAGAGAAGTTTGTTCAACTTGTTTTGCATCATGTATATTTGGTTCACACCATTGATTTGAAGGTAAGATCATCGTTTGGTAATGACCCCGAAAAAAATAGTGTAATTTCTGGTTTAATAATAATAATAACAACATTTATATAGCGCTTAATACAGGTGTTTCTAAGTGCCGATATATATATTTTTTCCTGCCAGGTATGTGGAGCTACGTTTTTGAAGTATGAGGCCTAATCATTTATAGCACCATGTAATGGTTTACAAGGTGCTGTGGCGCAATATGCTGCCAATCAAACCAGGGTCACCGGGGCGAACCCCTTCTCTTTTCGATAAGTATACTGGGTTCTTTTACGTGCATTACACAACACATGGGACCTATGGCTTAACGTCCCATCCGAAGGACGCAGCAATAATGGTTAAGTGTCTTGCTGAAGGACACAAGTGTCACGACCGGGACTTGAACCCACACTCTGCTGATCAGAAACACCAGAGCTTGAGTCCGATGTTCTTATCCGCTCGGCCACGACACGCACGGTGAGACCTGGTTTTTGATAATTTTACTTCGTCCCGGTCAAATTATCAAGAACCAAGCCTCAGCTCCTTTAAACAACTAACTTAAAACCTCTTTACAGCACTTTGGTTCCCTTATTAAGTTTCCTGGTTCAGCTGTATAGGCACAGTTAAAAAAATAAATAATTGCAACCAGCTCGCCATATTAGCTCTTAGTAGTCCCATGTGTGTGGTGCAACCTCAAATTGTACACTTTTTTGGGGGTATGAATCTTACCTCCATTGACAATGTTTCCGAATCCATAGGTGTACTCATAGACATTCTGAGTTGCTACATCGATTTGGAATGTGGCGATATCCTTGGTTACATCCAGACAGTAGCCACTACCTGTATTGCATAGCTGTAGCTTACATATCATCAAGTGAGATTTCACCGATGCCTCCCCTAGACGATGAAAAATAAAAACCAGGATTAAATGTATCACAGTTTAACTTAGCCACTTAACGTCGGATGAATTATCCCCAATGCAAAATTGTGCAAAATTTACACTTACAAAATCCGTCTTCAAGACCCCTTGTCAAACACAGCTACTGTCTGCCCATGGCCTACCATTTTGGGGTCAAATTGCAAGTAAAGTATATAATAATAATAATAATAATAATAGTGGCTTTTTATATAGCGCTCAAATCCGTTACTCAGTGACGCTCTTGGCGCTCCAACATTAATAGATAATTTATCCTGCAAGGTATGTGGAGCTACATTTTGAAGTGTGAGACCTTTTTCCTTTACATAGCACCATGTAATGGTTTACACGGTGCTGTGGTGCAATATGCAGCTAATCAAACCAGGAACACTGGGGCAAACCCTTTCTCTGGGTTCTTTATACGTGCATTACCCACACTCTGCTGATCAGAAACACCGGAGCTTGACCACTCTGCCACGACACGCCAATTTCACACCAACCCCAAATAAGGCAAACTCAAATTACTCAAAACTCATTACAGAATGGTAAGAAAAAAACTTGTAAAATATACTTTTTGATCACAGATTTACATAAAACTTTCACAGTCTAATGATGATGATAGTAGAAAACATCCATTGAAATATTTCTGTCTGAAATGCCATATTTGATGAGAAATGAACAAACTATTTTTCCGATTGGAGTTTATCGCTCAGTGAGCATTTTATTCATTTGTTGAATCTATATGATTTCATGCAAATGTGTAATCGGTTTTTCACTATTTTCTTGTGACCCAGATGGCCGATCGATCTCAAACTTCTACAGGTTTGTCAGTTTATGTATATGGTGGATTACATAAAGTGTTTACACTGCCAGCAACTGTTTTGTTGGCAAAATCCAATTCTGTAATGTTCCTTTAAAATTACAGCTTCCCATTTTTAATATCAACCGATTTGTAATGAGTGACTTACCAGAGGCTTTGACAGTGAGGTTGGCGACACTCTTGTAGACATTGAGCTCGAGATCAAACACGGCCACCTCTCCCTTATAGAGATTGTCCGGTGAACCCAAAGAAGCATTGGTTTTGGGTGCATACTGTGTTAAGAAAGGTACATAAATTAAAGAGCAGTGCAGGATTTGAGGGCTAAATCAGCTATGAAGTTTGAAGCTTTGCATGCGTGTGGAGAAAAGAAGTAGCTATGATGAGTAAACTTGCGGTTTGTAAATCTGTTTTGGGAGGAGTGTTGGCTCTGGATAAAAGCAATTGGTTGGCCCTTGTAAAAAAAGTAGGACAATTTTATTGAGTACAAAGAATGACCTACATGGTATAGGCTTTTGTCAGGCTATATAATAACAATTTTGCTGATTTTTCTGAGGTCCATACAATCGGAAATCAGACTTCAGACTTCAGAGTAGGAAGGATATCATGCTTGTCAGGAACAGAACGACTAGACCATACCAGCGGCTCTTTTCAGAGCCAACACTCCTTTACACGTGGTTGTACCCTGCAAATTTACCAGTAATAGGTACTTCTGGTCAAAACAGGACTTTATCATATTGTAGACCACTCAGCCTTGCTACCATGGGCAGCGCCCCGTATCGATACCTCTTGTCACTAATCCCGGGAAAAGATGTGCTGAAAAACAACACCCGATTAGCTAACAAAATTGACTGCTCTGCATGCACCCTTTTTAAATACTTTCGAGCGTTTGTATGGCACTTGTAAGGCGTTCAATATAATATGTTGCAAGTGTCAATATTTTGACGTAATTCCCCCCAAAATGAATCATGCTTTTACACAGCCACCGTAAACTGCATGCAGTCAGACATGTCACAAGTTCAAAGAAGAATGAGAGGAGACCAGTTGCTCTTTGACTTGATGCCTCTTTTGCGGGCTTCCATACTTGAACGTGCACGTAGAGTGCATCATCCACAGGCCTAATTAAAAACTGGCACAATTTAATTAACCAACACCAGGGTTAATGAGGCAGCAGCGCGTGCTGGGAAAAAAAATGCGCAGCAAAATTGATCACAAATGGGAAGTTTAAAAAAAAAAAATGCTAATATGGAAGATTTGTGAGGAATATTTCACTGTGAACAACAGTAGTGTTCAAAATTTGTTTTGTACATATTTTGTTTTTCTACCTGAGGCCCTGCATCAAGAAGAAAGCCGATCTGTCCGACCCATAGTTTGGCTTCACTGTTATACTCCACACCAGCAGTGACCCAATACCTGTCATCGGCCGCCAACAATATCGCCTCCTTCAACGTCACAGAGAAAGTGATGACTATCTCTGAGGCTTTATCGTCGGTTGAAGAGTTTGTGTTGGAAACGTTCCCCAAGTTGAATACGGCAGTGTCGGCCTGGAATGGGAGAGGGTAAAGACAAACTAAGAAGAGTTCAAAGGTTTTCCTTGCATAGACTTTCTGCATAATGACGTCATTTGAGTAGGGCGCCCTCGGCTAGAGGTCAACAGAAGGTTACTCATTGGCTGATTGTGTGCGCCGCGCGTACTTAGATGTGCGTTTTCCATTGTTATGTAACCTTGTTACCTCTAAGATGGTGGCGTGATGACATCAATGCATAAGGTCTATTATGTACCAAAAAGTGGCACTAAAATCATCAACATGGGTGTATGGGTACTCCTTGATTAAGGGGGGGGGGCTAAGGGGTTGATTTGCCCAAAATTGTACACAGAGGAAAACATTAAAGTACTAATTTCTAATAACGGTTAAAAGTGTTTCTTGCTCTTTCTGTAAATTTCTTCTTGCTCTTTGCTGTGCCCGAATTTTCCTCACTGTTTTGCAGGAATTTTTAAAACTAATTTTTATATTTATTTTATTTGGGAGGGGCACCCCCTGGGTCGTACTCCAATGACCATCAAACATTCAAGCTAACCAAAGACAAACTGCAGTATTAAAATCTGGAATAGAATTGGTCCCTTCAGCCGGCTGAAGAGTATGCAGGGTTTCTGTTTAAATCAACTGTGAAAGAATCGCAACATTTGAATACAAATGAGAGAAAAATACACAATAACATGTTGCTTCTACATTTTGTACTTCTGAAAAACTGACGATCTAATTAATAAATTTATTGTCAATTTCATCTTTCACACAGTCACAGGTTTTCACAATTTTGTTAGTGTTTTATATCAAGTTAAGTGGGTTCCATTCACTGGAGCTCACAACACAAGTAAATGTTGATCATTACACATTTTACAATGTGTCGGACTTAAGCCGCACCAGAGTCCAGGCAGTGCTACAATCAGTCAGACATTCATCCATGACCCATGAGCCATAAGTTGCGACCATGGTGGTTTTGATAACCAACTCGACTAGAGTAGGCCTACTAGAACTATGGAGTATGATGAGGTTCGTTCGACGATAGTGGAACGAACCTCATAGTTAGGAGTAGCAATTATAGCCATACCCCTAGATCAAGAGATACGACTACGACATACGAGTGCCGTGGCCAAGTGATCTAAGCGCACCAAATTCAAGTTGTGGTGGCTGAGTCAACACAATGTGGGTTTGATTCTCTGTCCTGAACACTTCTGTCCTTCGGCAAGACACTTAACTATACATGTAATTGCTCCTCGGCGTTTATGTCCTGACTTATGGTAATGGATCCTGCCGAGTAACAATAGAAGTAGAAGTAGAAGTAGAAGTACGTTTATGGCAACCATGGTCGCAACTATTTAGTTAAATGGCTCATGGGCCATAATGGATCGGACTTTAGCCCCACCAGATTCCAGACAGTGCCAATGCCAGTCAGACATTTGAATGTCTCATGGGCATGCTGACACAGTTAAAAAAATACATCTTCCCATGGATGAACTCTTGGAGAATATCCCTGACGGCAACTTAAGTTTATTCTGTGCAGTTTGTCAGAAATAGAGAGAAAATTTCAAGGTACCAGATGACTTTTTCTATGTAAACAGCTGATCATAACGTCTGAGGATATATAAAAATACCAGCTGAAATGAAAGCGAAAAGTTGCATGCCTTCGTTTTAGGAGGTGTGTTAAAATACAGTGTTGTAGTCGAGACCTGGGAGTCCGAGACCAAGACCCTAAGGTCCGAGACCAAGACCCTAAGGTCCGAGACCAAGACCGAGACCTTTTGGTCCGAGACCTCGAGACCACATGTGTAAATTACATACATGTAATAAAATTAGACACATAATAAATGAAATGAAAGTCTTTTATTGATGTAAAACAAGCTGAGTATGTCTTTTGCTGTTAGATAATTACTGTGAAACCTTTTGTGTACTTGTTTTACAACAATACTGTACTGGATAATACAATATTTATCAACAATCAAATATAATAAGTTTGTTCTGTCCGATTCAGGAATGTGCCAAAACAGTTGTTTTTTTGTATAGGTACCTGTCCATTTATCTTCATTACACTTCAGAAACATCAACATGGACAGCATCTCTGCTGACAAACGTGCATTGTCAATGGGGGTGTTCTTGATCATAATGTAAAAACGTTTTTACATTTTTTTCCACTTTCATGAACATCATATACAAAAGTGAAACTAAGATATGGCTTAATCAGTGTTATAATTGACATTCAATTTGCAGTTTACTGAGAATTACGAGCAATGAAATCAATTTGAATAATGTTAATTTGTGTTACTTACTTGGCTTTATGGGCCCGACTTAAAATGCATAGTGAATACTGAACTTGTCCCCGATTATCCGTGATTCGATTTGTCGTTGAGCAGAAAATGCAAACTGCAGATTGTTTCTTGTTACCTGCTTTGGAGTCCATGATCTCTTTATGGTCCTTACAACTAAATCTTATCACAGCAGAATTACTGGACGTCTTGTGATAATCGTTTAAAAAAAAAAGCGAAAACTTTATTTTATCGTGCTACTCTAGCGAACTCGTACTGTAGTGTATGCACCTGTTTGCACCATGCGCAATGCACCTGTTTACCTTTCACAACCAGTAATTGCGTGTTTTGGTCATAGCTAGAAACTCGCTCCCAATTTTTATCAAACTCATGATGGGGTAAAGCCGATGGCACAAGCACACACATGGCACTATGTACATGTACAGTACATATACTATAGTCTATAGCTCGCTGCGTGCAAGCTCACACAACCACAAGCGAGGATGTCTGTACAAACTGCAAGTTTTCTTAAACTATTTGCTATCTGTTTATCGCGATAAATGATCGCGAAGGAATATGAATAAATCAAATGAATTTGCATATTTTGCTGGTCTCGAAGCGAGACCAGGCAAATATTCGAGATCAGAAGGGTCCGAGACCAAGACCAAGACCGAGACCACAGGGTATCGAGACCGAGACCAAGACCAGCAAAAAATGGTCTCGACCTACAGTGTTAACAAATGAATTTGCATATTTTGCTGGTCTCGAAGCGAGACCAGGCAAATATTCGAGATCAGAAGGGTCCGAGACCAAGACCAAGGCCGAGACCACAGGGTATCGAGACCGAGACCACAGCACAGGGTATCGAGACCGAGACCGAGACCAGCAAAAAATGGTCTCGAGACCTACAGTGTTAAAATAGTTTCCAATAAATAATAATCAATCACACTCTGGCACTTTTCACAGAAACAAGCTAAATGGTACTTACAACTTACACATACAACTTAGAAGAAGCATGGAGGTAGTACACACAAGTTGTTACGCATTTGGGAAAGCCCAGGTTGGACTCCTCCGTCGCATACAACGCAGTGCAGTGCAACGGATACTGACGTCCTACCAGGGCTACATTTGGGATTGACATGATACTTGAATGACAGACGGTGAAATTTCTTGAATGTGCCTCGACCACATTGCAAAACCAGGTACAAGGAGTCATCCATTTTATTCAAAATTACCATTTCGGAACGCAGCCAGTCTGCATAATTTAAGAGATTTTTTTACGCTAAATAAATGGCAATTTCAAGTTGGGCGGGTCCAGATTTGCACCAAACAGTGATTGGACCGTGTGCGAATAAAAGAAAACGCGAGAGGGCAGCAGCTTGCTCTGTACATCTAACAAAAGAGGGCGGTGCTTGCTTTTTACTTGGTTTGAAAATCTTCGTTTCTTTAGAATTTGACAGGTTAACATGACATAGTTTCCTGATTAATTTTCAAATTGATTTGAAAGGACCAAAATGAATTGTTTTTGACAATTTCAAAATTAGTAGCGACATTGAGGTTGTTAAATTTGAACAGAAATGTATTAGGGGAAATGAATAATATTACCACTAATAAAAGTACTTTACGTGTACCGTTGGTGAATGGAACAATTTCTCAAACGTTGATTGTTGGGACTCCCTCAATTATTTGAAAAAATAACACTCACGACCTTTGTTTAGATACTTAGAGAATTCAGGCTTTGGATGTCCCTATACAGGCCAACCGAAGTGCCCATCCATTTTCCCCTTCTCGGTCAATGTTAGTTTAGTCTCACTGGTGAATGTGCCCCCAACCTTCCCCATTGGTTGTCTCGTTATTATCTACTTTTCACTCATCTTATAGTCCTATAGTCTTTATAGTGCACGTATCTACCCATCCTACTCAAGGCGCTTGAACAAACAGAAGAAAAACAAAATTAGAGGCAGGTTTTTGAAGTTTGTGAAATATATGACAAATTTATGTAGAACCTTATTTAAGGGTTAACAACTGGTGCTGCGGGCGCATTCAGCAGCCCCTGCCAGAAACACCGGGGCAAAACCCTTCTCTTGGCGATGGGTCCTTTAACGTAACGTGCATTACGCAAAACACACGGGACCTACAGCGTTACGTCCAATCCGAAGGACGAAGCAATAGTGTTCAAGCGTCTTGCTTAATAAGGACACACTAAAGTCTTAGACCGGGACTCGAACCGACACTCTGCTGACCAGAAACACTAGTGAGTTCTACACGCCACAAAATCATCATACTTAAACTATTTGGATTTTCAAAGGTGCAAAAAAAAAAAACAACAACGCCGTGTAAAGTTCGGACTCACCAGAAATGGGCTCCCTTCCTCATGATTATAGGCAATCTCAGGCTGGACGGAGTTCGTTATCTCAATCTCAGATCCCTTTGTTAGAGACGGCTCGCACAGGACGGAGAGTGTGTTGTTACCGTCTTCCGTGAAGATCTCCACGCGGATGTCCTCGACCATGAGGGCCTCGGGAATGACGATGGTCAGCTCGCAGTCGACCCGGGTGCCTTCGACCAAGACTCCGATCGCCGTATTGCCAGCGGAGGGCAAAAAGGAGATGTCGATGGATTGATTGACGTCCAGTTGCTAGTCGGGGAAAATAGCGTTGACAAAAATCGAAACAATAGTTATTATAATTCCTAACAATTGCCAGTAAAAAAAAAAACAACAAAACAACAACAAAAGACGAGCCGTTTGATTTTTTCGCTACGTTTTGACTCGTGTGCCTCTGCTACACTTGATAATCGTCATCGGTACAAAAACTGTAATTGTCATAATATCCACATGACGTGAATAAAAGCACCTGTTTTTCGAATAAAGAGTGTTTTTCTATAAAGTGGTTGGTACTAATAGAACATTTCGTAGTGGGAATTGGCCCGGTTTTAAGAGAGTCTTGTAAATTAAAACCACACATTAACAGAGGAATGAAAACCACACAATATAAAAATCACACAATTATGTAGTATTTGTGTATTTTTAATAACTATAATAATAACTAGATTTACAATAGTGCCAAATTGCCAAAGGATGCATAATGGATAAAGACAAAAGTAGTGGGGACAACCAGCTACAACTTGGAGAACAGGTGAGTCTTGAGACCCTCATTGAAGAAAAAACAAGCGTTTTTGATTGGAATAGGAAGGCACTTATATAGTAGCATGACTTTTACGAAAGGGTTCATGGGCTGTTAAATAAAAACGGGGCGTCAACGGTTCGATTGTTATGCAAACAAAAATTATGATTGTTTTTTTAAGTCTCGGTTTTTATGGCATCATAAAATGTGGTTCAGGTTTTGCATAATCTCAGTTGTCTTGAGCGTCTTGAAATAACAACACCTACCCCAAGAGAAGATTGTAGTTTCCTGAGTTTGACCGATGTCTGATCTGAGGGGGAAACCTCAAAGACAATGACGACTACCTCGGTAGACCCTTCCATCTCACGGTCGTCCCCATTCCTTGCAAGTACTTTCAGTATGTGCTCGCTATTGGACACGAGTTTGGCACCCGCGGCAACGCTCAGCCCGCCTGTCTTCGAGTCAATCACGAACATGGGATTTTTCCCGCCATTTTCTCGTTCATCCAATGAATACTGGATTTCTGCGCATGGGCATTGTGTTTTCGAATCCTTGCCGCACAGGTCGTCATCTTCGTATCTTGCAGGGACGTACAGGAAGGGGTAGTCAGTTGATTCATGCGGTGAAATGTATTTTTTGTATGACGACTGACGATTAAAAACCGGTGCGTGTTGATTGCCTGAAAAATAATTGGTAAACATTTATCTCCAGTTTAAAGGGTGTGTACAATATTGGTAAGATTGAAAATATAAATGTTCACAGATTTGCACATACCTTACATGGTTTAAAGATAGTCATTGTGGTAAACTTCCCTTGGGAACTTGAAATAGTTTTGCGTGAAATGCCATAATTGTAGTTTTTAGGAAACGAGCAAAACAATTAGTCTTTATCGCGCGTGTCCAAAACCCGATGTTTGAAAACAGTGAAAACATATAACGGGTTTTGTTTGAAGCTTTGCATGGTGTGAAAAAAGGAAGGCTTGAACTATAAATAAATAGGAAACTTGCTGGTACAACCATGTGTAAATCTCTTTTGTGAGAGTGGTGGCTCTGAAAAGAGCCGGTGTGGTATTGACGTTTCAAACAGTATACTCTGCTCGTCTTCTGGGTTTTTCACTGTTTTCTCTTAACTCTGAAGACCGATTTAGCTTAACATTTCACATCTCTGTTATTTCATGTTGGGTTACAAAAAAAGTCATAAAGGGCGGATTCTAGTCTTTGAAAATTACCAATGTTGTACATGTGCTTTAAAGATGTCATTATTATCACTAGTTTGGGGAGAACTTCATTCAATCCAATCCGTAACATAGTAACACATTTTGACATAAAACATTTCAAGTACAAAAGGTGTAAAGACACAGTCATGACGAAGCATAACTGAACATCGCTGTTCCAAAGGTACAGCTTTTTTAGTTCTTAAGCGGACATATTTTGTTCAGTGTGTGTGGTTTAATTAGACATTCGTACCATGGACAGGGTTGGATGTATTCTCTAATCAGTAGGCCTAACACTAAAAGAGAGTTTTTTTCTTCTTCCAGAAACCATAAAGTGAACACTGAATCATAATTATTGAGGACTAAAATGAAGTATTGTTTCCTCATTCCGGATGACTTGTTATGTTTCCATTGTAATGAGTACTAAAAATAGCTCAATCTAAACAGTAATTACCGTCAAAATTTTCACTGCTAATTCACATATTAAGACTGCATCAGAAATTTTACAAAAAAATTCCTTTCTGCTTGCAAGTACGACCTTTATTTTAATTATGTTATTTTAATTCTTCGGACAATAAAAACATTATTGAGCAGGATTAGTCCAGGGAAGCACAACGTTTAAAAACTGTCATAAACAAGATGTGTCTTCCACAAGCCCCTGGTCATAAAATACTAAATATATAATAATACTTAAAAAAAAACATAATGAAAACAACAACAACAACAACAAAAACATATTGGTTTTAAATGTGTTTTTGTCCAGTTTGACCCGGTTGAATCTATCCCAAATCGCTTCGCATATCAAATGGCGATGCTGGTTAGAAAAAGAAAAAAGAGAGACAAAACGCTGACGAAAAGATATGCACAGATCCGATAATGAGTAAGAAAATACTTTTAGTTCTTTTCCCGAAGATTTCTAATAGTTATCTACATTTTTAAAGCATAAAATTTGTGTGGTTGTACAAGGTTTTTTCTTCTCCAAAGCATGATTGATTTTTCCATTGGTGGCGACGCACATGACCAAAACCGTTTAATGCCACTTTAACGTTTACAACATATAGCTGAGTTGATAAATTCTCTCTCCCACTTCCCTCTCTCTCTTTCTCTCAGAGGTAGTAGCTCAGGGGAAGAAAATTACAGATTGGTGAGAGGAAGAGTTTCATCACCATTATGAAATTTCATAATTTTCTCCTGTCTATTAGGCCTACAGACAACCAAACATTTGAATTTGCAATGATTGTCGACCGTGTGTGGGCGTGTGTGAGCCAATTGTACGTGATGCAAAACAAGTAAAACGACCTGTTTTTTTCTTCATTGTTGTTGTTATTGTTATTATCTATTTTGGTCATTGATACAAGAAACAACAAACAGGCAGTCAAAGTAAGAATTCGATACAGTGAAACTCTCTGTTAAAAGCACCCTCACCTGGTATAAAATACGGTCAACATGAACAAAGAAAGGATCCGGTATTACGACTATAGGCGACTGTATTGTACGAGTGAGTTTAGACATTAGACATAGGCCTAACATTCAGACTTACTTGTCTCGTTGCAGGATGGTCCGCCCCAGCAAGCTTGACAGTCACACGTGCCATCCGGCAAACATACTCCATGGACGCACGGCAACTGGCCTTTCCTACAAAATTAATGGAAACCATGACAATCAAGTCAAACAAGCAAAGCGACAATACATCGCTTATAAAACGTTAATGATAAACGATACCTCTATTGTAAATTTATTTTCGATTATTAATTTAAGATTGCTGCTATTAAGTTTTTTTTTTTGGATTATGTAAATTGATGTACATATGGAAATAGAAAGCCTGGAAATATATATTTTTTAATAATTTGATTTGATTTGAACCGTTCTAGATAACCTTTCTCTGCTTTGCTTAGAATTAGACTGGATGCTCCATTGTAACGGCATGGTAGTATTACGAGCCTTTTATAAGTGATGCGGCAACGGTTGAAAGCCTTATGTACATATAAGTGGCGGTGACTAGACGAATCGAGGAGAAATGTAAGAAAATACTATAAGGATTGTGGTTACACCGTGTCACAATTAATGAATCTATATTTTTAAACATTGTTTCAAATCATCTTACACTATCACTACTGTTCGTTTTGGCCTTAATCATCCCTGAAACCATCTCAACTCCTTTGGAGTATGCAGCACCGGCAGCCATATTGGCAGACAGGTTGTTAATCATTCACATCAACAATCTCTGCCATTGCAGGTACCCATTTACTAATTCTGGGCGATGAGAAGCAGTAAAGTTTCTTGCTCAAAAATGAGTGTCAAGACCGGGAATCGAACCCATATTCTGATTACTCGGCCAATAGACCTTGAGTTCAATGCGTGATTCTGACAGCTTAATGGTGGTTCTGACTGGAACCTTTAATGTAACAACCCAAAGCCATTACAACTCGCGAAAGACCATTTGCACGTTGTTATCATCGTATAAGTGTCTAGATTGTTTTCCCACAATACAAAGTTCACAAACAACTAAATTAAGACATTTAGACCCAAAAAAAAATTACATAAAAGAACCGAAAAAAGAAGAGGAAAAAACACCCACACACACACAACCACACACATTGCTAAAACACAGAGACTTCCATTTGAAAATCAACCAAGAAGTTACTTAAACAAGTAATCACGGCAGTGATATTGTGTGGTCCTTTTATACACAAAAAACAGTCCCTGAAAGTTGAAATAAATGGGTTTTTTGATGTCTGATGTTCAACATTTCAAACGTTGTTTTTTTTTTAAACATGGGAACTCTAAACTCTTGAGTCAAAGCGCAAACCCGCAGATTCGAGATCGGATTCTGAAAAACCACTGACAGTGTGCGTCAAAAAGAGATGAATAAGTAATACCGTCAGCTTATAAAACATACCAGATCATCCGTAACATTTTGCTCCATCACAGAGAAGGTTTGAGAACGAGCAACATTCATGAATAAAATATATACTATTTGAAGTGACATGGTGTTCCAGGGTTTAAAAGCATTTTTACATTTACAAAACTGAAATATTTATGATAAATGCATATTACTCGATCATTATTTCGATATTCTTGCTCATAATAATATACATTTCTATAGGCCTATATCTCAGGCAGTTCGAACGGAATTAAACCACGTTGTTATTGTTATTAATAAAGAAGGTGTTTTTATGTGTTTTTTCTGTTTTCTTTCTGATAAAGGGTTTTAAATTCTGTCAAATCTTTTGAAATTTCAAGTCTTTTTGTATGATTCGGTATATCCCGCGGCTCATGCGGAAACCATTATGTTGAGTTATTAAAAGAGGTATGATTTTATTATAAAAAATTTTTTTGAAAGTGTATTTCCAATGTTTTTCATTTCCGATAGACTCACCACACAACCAACTTGTGAAAGTCACAACAAATCACGTGATCACCTCATAAAGAAAACTTCGAATAAACATTATTTCCCCAGAAATTTTGCACGCATAATCCGTTTATATGTCGATTTTGCAAACCCGAAACCAAATACACCAAGTGCACCACACACGGCTGTACTGGGCCCAATTTCATGGCTCTGCTTACCGCGGATTTCTGCGCTTACGTATCACAGAATTATGTGCTACAAGGGCTCCGTAAGCGCAGAATTCTGCGGTAAGCAGAGCCATGAAATTGGGCCCTGGTGTTTTGAAAAAATTCATTAAATTTAAAGATGAAAAGATCGTTCAAAATAAAGGTGTTTTTTAAAAATCACAACCAAACTATGTATTTTACCATCAAGCGACTAAGGCCTGCGCTAAACGTCGCACTTTTGCCGAGCCGAACTCAAATGTTTTCAGTTCGATTCGACACGGCAAGAGCGCGACGTTTGTCACCGTGTCGTGCCGCTACCGTGTAGCACGGCAGGGCTTGCCGTGCTACACGGCAGTGCCGAACTTAAACAAAAGGTTTGCGCTAAACGTCGCTCTTTTGTCGAATTTAATTCCTAATTTTACAACTGTTTGAGTTCGACACGACAAATGTGCGACGTTTAGCGCAGGCCTAAGAGTTGTCAGTGGTATTGCGCATGAGCAAATCGCGAAAGGGATGATACTTTTACCTGTTAAACCTCCCGCCCTCCTGCCCCATCGATT
The DNA here is from genome assembly GCA_032158295.1 of Pycnopodia helianthoides. NCBI lineage: Eukaryota > Metazoa > Echinodermata > Asteroidea > Forcipulatida > Asteriidae > Pycnopodia > Pycnopodia helianthoides. The sequence continues at coordinate 20,522,679 of CM063244.1, forward strand.
CTTGGATCGTTATCTGACACTCTTGAAAAGAGAACGGAGGAGGCGAGCAACTGAGTGGTACTATCAGCTGTTGAGTTTTAAACTCTCAAAAATAATTACTCTATTGGACTCATTGTGCCACAAAACATATGTTTTGAAACTTTATGTGTATATTTGCATTTGTCTGGTAAGAATGTATTGATACAAATTGAAAATGGCGGCCATTTGGACACCATCTTGGTTTTAGATACATATGAGTTCTAAAATCTCAAAATAATGATTCTATTGGATTCCCTGTACCTCAAAACATAGTTTGAAACACTTCATTTGTAATTACAGCACGTCTGGTTGCATAGTTATGGAAATAATTTATTAGAAAATGGCTTTTATTTTGGACGCCATTTTTTTTTTATTCCTTATGAACGATAGGCCTACAATCAGAAAATAAAGATTGTAATGGATGCCTTGTGCCTCAAAACATATACTTATACACTTTGTTCATATTTACAACATGTCTGGTTGCATAGTTACGATAAAATTCGAAAATAGCGGCCATTTTGGACGCCATCTTGGATTTCGGAAAGAGCTCAAGGGGGATTTTCAGACACTTTTAATATGTTATTCTAGACAAACACCTTGACCTATCCTGAAAAAAAACCCAGCTTGTAAGCTATTTCGAGGCTTTAAGCTAATGCTCTTTGCCTAATTTCCGCGTGATTGAGCCGTTCAAGAGAAGTTAAGCCCTATAAATAAATGAAACCATTATCGAGTGTGTGTAAGGATATAGGAGGGCAGTTACATGTCCTTGACATCAAATACCAATCATGGGAATGTTTGTGTATTAAAGTAATTTGAAAACGTTGACATGACACATCAATTTCCAGAACAATGACGACAACGACAACGCCGACAGCGACACCAGCGACATCGACGACGACAACATCGACATTGACAACGACAACAACAACAACAACAGCAACAACAGCAGCAGCAGCAGCAGCAACAGCAGCAACATTAACAAATCAACAACAACAACAACAATAACAGCAACAACAACAACAACAGCAACAGCAACAGCAACAGCAACAGCAACAGCAACACATTTTCACCAAGGATGCAATCAGATTATTACCAGTTTGGGTAATTTTTGACATGTCAGCAGTTTTTGAACAGTTTTGTTTCACTCGCTTTTGGACCTAACCAGGCTGACCCGGAAAGTGGTCATAAATATGATTTTTAACTCGGATTCTGCGTCAATTTGACAAATTTCTGGGTTGTTTTTACACAAATTCCGAGTCAAACTGACCCAGAAATGGGTCAGGCCCACGGAACCCAGCTCCGGGTCGATTTTGACCCGGAAGTGTTTAGAGTGTATAGGCTGTGTAGCCCAATCAACTTGTTTATGTGTGTAATACAGCGCTAAAAGTTACGGTATCTCATTATAAATTGTTTATAAAGGGTTTTCTTTTATTAAAAAATATCATAGCAGCATACCGCTGAATTGCTACATAATTTACAATAATTAAAAACATTACAATGGAAAAAATAACATCTTTCCAGCTGGTTGATCATTATTAATGGATAATAAACATGCATCCACGCCTGTATTGTTGATCTAATGAGTATAAAGACAAACACCTGTTGGAATTATACAAACAGATTAAAGTTTACCCCGAAAATGTCTTGCTACCTGAAGAGAGATGAAAGACAAGAGGTCAAAATGACCAATGCCGAGGATGACATACAAACAACGACCATTACGGTAGTTAAAATTTTCGGGCATAAAATCGTCAAAATGAGCCTAAGCTTTGTTTGGTCTTTTAGCAGTGTTCATGCATTGTCTCATGTTTTCAATAGATTGTGTTTTGAGCCCGGCCCTCTGTCCATATTTAATGGAAGATAAAAATGTTTTGTAGACCCCTTTCTGATGAGCAATTTTAACTGCTAAGTTTATTATTGAAACCACATCAACATTCCAGTTTGAACTATCCTTTACTAATGATAGGAAGGGGCTGAAGTGAAAGGGGGTGGGGAGTTGGTGAAGGGGGGGGGGGTCAGGGGGTCAGGGAGCCGATCTGAGCCAACGCAGTCCACAAAAAGGGATGTGTTTCAAAGATTGTAAAGACTAAAACATAATTGCCAATTCAGTACTTTGATGCATTAACACGAGCCACCATAACCTTTCGTGCGCTATGCCCATGGCCGCTGGAACACATTATAATTTTTGCAGGGGACTACAACTATGACAACCATTATCAACGGTTGTCACAGCAACCGAGCAATCATTCGACGATCGTGCCCATCGCGGCTGTGCATCTATTATGTCGCTGTAATTACCGTGTGCTTTCATAATATTTCAAAGAATGAATTTACAAGGGGCATCGACACATTGTTTACCTATCAAATTCTGATACAAAACTTGAATGTGGGTGAAACTTGGTTTCATTTTTGAAAGAGTTTCCATATTTTTTTTCTTTCTGTAAAAATATACTTGTAACCCGTGACATCACATGTTTACAAAAGAGCCACAGAGCCTGGACTTCCTGCAGGCACGATCTGTACACAGCTCAATGGAAGTATAAACATTAAATCTTACATTTTACGGAGATTGCATTGTCTGATTTTTATCAACCTTTGTTATGGAGAAAGGGGCACGTCTCAAAACTTGTTCAGCTGTTTATTTTATAACTCTTGAATGTAATGTGGAAATATTGCCATAAAAAAATGCAAAATTTTCTATATGACCAGTGTAGTATCCCGCCTGCCAGAAGGGAACTGGAATGTACAAGGTGACTATTTTTGTAAACAAAGGTTATCTTTTCTTGATTCTACCACTTGGTAAACTACACAATGCGTCTTCAGAATGAAACGAAAACCTGTGTGGCGCCAACGATATGTTCCTGCTGAAAGGGCGAAGAAGTATATAACCGTTGAACGCTGATTTTCTTTTAGAAAAATGAAACAAACAAACTAACAACCCAAAACAAAAAATTACAAACGAATAAACAAACAAACAAGCAAACACCCCCAACAAACAAACAAACAAACAAACAAAAAAGCAAGCGAACACCCCAAGCATCCTGAAAAAAACTAAACAAACAAAGACCTTTTCACGTTAACGATCCTTGTTTGGACACCATATGAAGGAATTGCTGGATAGAACGTTATAAATTAACTTTAGGAAAACGAAAATTGGTAACAAACCTTGCGCAATCTTCCTTCGTGCAGCTTTTGTCTTTTTCTTGCGTGAGACAAAACTGTGGAGATGACTCCCCTCGCCCTATAAAATAAAGACAGATCACACGATTAGCGCTACGTTTTTATAATCAATTAAAATTAATACTATGCTCTTGCAGAGCAAACATAATGATTCGGCCGTAAACAGCGCCATAACAACACTCGGACCTTACAGATCGTCTTATATCGCAAGTAGATCGTCAGATAGAATAAGGTGGAGGTTGACTGCAATGGCGTTACACCCGGCTTCCCCTTCTCCCACCACCCCATCCTGCCCCCACCCGGTCGTGAAAATGTTAAGCAAGCCCTGTGTGGGTCCAAGATGGAATTTTAGCAAAAATTGGAACCTACAATGACTGAGGTGGAAAACAGGGAAGACTGTACATTTACGGAAGTCGTCCTTCGATCGACGATTATTGCAACACTTTGTAGCAGTTCATGACGCCGCAGCCGTCTCCGTAGTATGCCATGAACATTACAGCGCTATGAAGGAATTATGAAATCAAGGACCCAATCTATTATTTATTGATTTGTTTTCATTTTTGTATCTTTCCTCAGATGTTGTTTAATGATATTGTATCGAAAATAAACAAAAGTAAACAAAAGTATGTTGGCTTACAACCTCCCTCCCCCTTAATACTATCCTCTGGTCACGTAAACATTTTGACAACGACGATGGTGTAGCTTCTTCATTTAATAATTAACAAATAAACGCACTTCACGGTTAATTTACACGTGGAGGCCACTGTTGATGTTGCCATGCACACGCCGTCTCAAAAAAAAAACACTTCAATCGATGCAATCATGGCCCTTGGCGGACGTCATAGCGTTTCTTTTTCTGTTAGAATCGCCGTTGCAGCTTCGGTAAAGGTTCTTAATTACAGCCGAGGCAATTGATTTTTTAGACGAAGGAATCAATTTGGGTGTTACACAGCAGCAGTCTTGCAACTCATGCTCCGAGCATGAGATTATTGTTTTTGCAATGTTTGTTTTTAAGCTTTGTTCTATAGTTTGTGAATTCTTTCCCACCTGACTGCTTCTGTTGTTTACTTGTACATGGGTTTATTTTGGTTGTGTTGTCATTATAGCTTTTTTGAAAACTCTGCTCGTGTCGACACTTTAGACCATTAGAAATTCAATGTTCTAAATAAACACAAATTTACATTATATTTATATGGAAAATAATCCACCAGGGAAACTGACTGGGTAAATAAAATAATTTTCTTTTGGGTTGAACAAAGAAACAATTACTAGACTGGGATTTGAACCTGCACCCCCGGATTAGCGTGCCAGCGCTCTACTAAAAATATATCATTCATATTTACTTTTCAGAAACAAAATATTTGATGTCTTTACACCATTGCACTTCGTACTCAATTTTATTTTGAAAAAGAATTTCATTTATTCAGTCATTTATACTTGTGGGAGAGATTGACATATAGAAATAGAGCAATCAAACCAAAACTAGAATCTCACGTTGTTCTCTCTATCAAATCTACACTCGAATAAGAAACTTAAACACGAGTCTGATTGTTATCAAAAATATCTAAAACAAATTAACGAAATCCCCTTTACATCACTATTATTATAAAACACTCAAAAATAATACAAATGCATCTGATATAGTACATTTTGTTGCTACGAAAGCTCATGCGTTTTTTATGTAATTAGTTAGTCTCTAAGTGCTACCACTACCCTATTTGTTTTATCACTATATTGTCATTCTTGTCGGTCTATCTCGTACAGTTTTATATCCAGCGGATAGGCCTGAATGAAAGATATAAAAAAAAAACATTTAATCTTCAGACTGTCTTTATCCACAAACAAAACATTATTCTAAATTAGAAATCATCAACAGTGGATTTAAAAAGAAAAAGCACCAAGTCAATAATATCGAAGCTCGAGATGAATGCATAAATTATGAAGCAAACACCAACAAACACCAACACTTCCAGGCTATCGTAGATATCAAAAATTACAGGCACCAAAATCCAATAAGCAGACACTAAAGTGTTTCGTCTTGCATGATTTCTGGACACTATAATTTGCTGAATCTATTGTGTATTCCGCATGTACGGTTTACAGTATTACTTCGCGACATCCGTGGCTGTTAATTGTCGAAGTGACGTGCAGCGTTTGCAGGCAGGGAACCATTGAAGGTGCTGCCCATAGCGGAAATTAAGCTCCATTTAAATAAATATTAGGCCACATGTTTGTATTGAAATGCAAACATCCCGGAAATCTGGACAATAATAACACATTCAGCGAAGTTACATTTTGTAATAAAAAGCAAATTCTATGACAAAGTCAGTTGCGTAACTGCTTAACCACAATTAATTATATCAAAGTACACTACTCGTATGCAGGTATACTGTTGCCGCCATGTTATTTTTTACATCTTATTAAGTTATTTTCTCTCTGAGGGTTCGCAGATATTATCAATCATTTTAAAAAAATCCTTAGAAAGTACTTTTCAACACCAAAGGCTAGCTGATTGTTTGTTTAAGTGTATGACACACAGGGATTTGTAAACAAAGGCGTAGGGATGAAGGATTCACAAAGCTGAACAGGTTGTGAACGAAGATTCTCAGACAACTGAACATTTTCTTGTTAGTTTGCATTGATATGAGGATAGACTATAGACAAAATTGAAATATTTGATTAACAAGTTTATTACATATAAACTAATTAGTGATTTTGTGGGATCATTTACATAACAATAAGGCTGCCGACCGACAAGGTTTTAAAACAAAGAGTATACGTGTCCACAGCTTAAAGGAACATTACAGAATTGTTTTTTGCTAACAAAACAGTTGCTGGCAGTGTAAGCACTTTATGTAATCCACCATATACACAAACTGACAAACCTGTAGAAGATTGAGATCGATCGGCCATCTGGGTCACGAGAAAATAGTGAAAAACCGATTACACATTTGCATCGATTCAACAAATGAATAAAACGCTCACTGAGGGATAAACTCCAATCGGAAAATTAGTTTATTCATTTCTCATCAAACATGGCATTTCAGACAGAAGTATTTCAATGGATGTTTTCTACTATCATCATCATTAGACCGAGTAAGTTTTATGTAATTCTGTGATCAAAAAGTATATTTTACAAGTTTTTTTCATACCAATTCTGTAATGTTCCTTTAAGATGCAACGTTGACCTATTAGAAATGACATTGCATATAGACATCGGGTTTCAGACATGACATTCCAACAATACGATCAAAAAAAGCACTGCAAAAAACACATTTAGTGCAATTTCTCAGATGAAAAAAAAGAGAGGAAAAAAGTGAGGTACCCTTTTTCAACAAAACGGCTCAGACCAAACGACAAATTTCAAACGATTTCCAAGAATTCATAATGTTACGTACCGCGACCTGTTGACTGCAATGGAGTGTGACTCCAGGGGAAAATTGGCAAGGGATACATACAAACGTATACATTATGGATGAAGCTGCATAAACAAAATAACTCTTGCAGAACTAATAAAAACAATCTCCCAAGGCAGGCATTAAATTACCTGCTAAAAAAAATACTTAACGCTTAGGCATTGACCTTTTAAATTTACGAACACATTTTAACATCAATATCGGCACACTTAGAATTTAAGTTGCACTCGCTGTCCTATAGCTCCATTGTTATGCTGCTTCCCACACCAGATTACTGACAACAATCGAAAGATTTCACTGACATAGACTAAATTCTTACCTTTATGAACTAATGAGATGACGCAACAGAGCAAGCTGGAAACGAGAACCAACCTCATGACGAGACCGTTAAGATTCCTATCCTTATTATTGGTTTACAGCGGAAAGCAAACTCCACTCATGTAGGCCCGACTTCCTCTAGACGCTGCCCGTAGAGAAATAATAATGTTTGTCTCCGACTAGAACACTAAAACCCAGTCCCTTCAAATTGGTGCAAACAATGATTCAGTCGAATAGAACCTTGCAGAACAGTGGCAACAAAAAACAACCACCACCACCACACCACCGATGCAGACTTGCTTCTACCTGATGCGTAGGTTTCCTCTCCGATGCGATCAGCGCACCTGTAGACACACTCGGCTCCTGGCATGCATGATATTTGACTGCTTTGTATTTTGGGGGTAATTAGTGCCGTGTGTTGCCTGCGTACGCTTGGAAGTATAGGCGGCCTTCAGGGCAGAAAACATGCATAGAAGAGGGAAACAAGACCCATATTTTTATCTAGCGAATTGTCTTTTATTTCGCTGCCTTTTTATTTGTTGGTTATACGTTTATTTGACAAACTGGCGGTTCGTCTATTCAGTTTGTTCTTTCTTTTTATTTTGTCAAGTAATGAACCACAAGGTTAGTTGGTTTTGTTAGTTGGTTTGTCTGATGGTCTGTTCATAGAGCAAGGACTGTTTATGACCAACTGTCTTAAAATTTGGCCCTTTTGTTTTATTTTAGTGGATGGCAGTGGATGTCAATTCGTTTTTAACGTAGATAAAATTGTGAATTAAATTTTTTATCATTTTGCACTATTTTTCTTGTTGGTTTTTGTCTGTTTGTCTTTTTTGCCCCGAGGGCCGACTATATTGATATAGCAATACCACGCTCTCCTGTGTACGAAAAGCCAAGGTTAATATAAAAAATATTACATTCAATGGATTATCAAACTGGCGACCAGGCGGCAAGCAATTATACCCACAAACGATGTACTACAATGCCTGTCGTCATTGGAAATATTTTGGTCATTTTAGATTGGACAACAAGCCAGATCAACTGAAATTTCTGTTTCCCGTAACTAATTTGTTTTTCTCTTCTCGAATATACTTAAACATAGCCGGCTATAAGTCAATGAATTTTTATATACATATTTTTTGTTATTAACGTAAAAGTAGTTACACATAATTTTATAGTAGAACATGTCTTTCAAACAAAATGAGAAATTGTTATCAATTATGAGGTCATCTTGTCGAGACTTGGGGGTTTAGTTTCATGGATTTGTGCACATTTCACGTTTGAACAAATTTTGCCAAAGTGAATAAGAAACTGAATGTTGGGAAATTATATTTTCTCGCAAATCCTTCAAATAAATTTGTTTCGGGTTTTATGTCACTACATGTGTCAAGATTAAAGAGGGGCTCTAAAGTTCAAATTCAGTTTTGTGATCCACTCATTTTCCAACAGATAAGAGTCCATATGAAAATGGGGGTGGGGTGGGGGTATTGAAGTGTCTTATCTCAGAATAAAACGGTGTTCGATGCCGCTGTGTTTGATATTCTTGAAGAACAATTTTTGTCAAAATCAAAAAACGTTTGATGACGTCAAATTTCAGTTATATGGCCTGTACATTTCTTACACGACATTTTTAGTTCATTCCTGAATTTTGATGCCATTCAATCAAAACAGCATTGAATTTGATCTTATGACTGGCACAACAATTCCCCTTTGGACTGTACAGACCCAATTTTTGTTTTTGATTTCCAATGAAGTCCTGTTGCAAATTTCGCTCTGAATTAAAGGAACATTACAGAATTGGTAAGAAACAAACTTGTAAAATATACTTTTTGATCACAGATTTACATAAAACTTACACGGTCTAATGATGATGAAAGTAGAAAACATCCCTTGAAATATTTCTATCTGAAATGCCATATTTGATGAGAAATGAATAAACTAATTTTCCGATTGGAGTTTATCGCTCAGTGAGCGTTTTATTCATTTGTTGAATCTATATGATTTCATGCAAATGTGTAATCGGTTTTCCACTATTTTCTCGTGACCCAGAGGCCGATCGATCTCGAACTTCTACAGGTTTGTCAGTTTATGTATATGGTGGATTACATAAAGTGCTTACACTGCCAGCAACTGTTTTGTTAGCAAAAACCAATTCTGTAATGTTCCTTTAAGTATAAAATAAAATGGCATTTACACCATTTTAACGTGAGGTAAGAGACTTTTTCCCCCACTTTCATGAGGACTATATCTATTGGAAAATGAGTGCATCACAAAACTGATTTTGACCTTGGAGCCCCTCTTTAATGGAAGGATGGGTTTCTGATTTATTCGAATTCGTCATTGCATTATTTTAAGGTGAATTGGACTTGCATAATGTGAACGCCGACAAATTGTCAGAAAAAAGGTTGTCAGCAAACTCAACCGACATTTTGACAAAAAATTACCATCTTAAATAACGTGATCCATAAATGTTTTCATCATCAAGAAAAATGCAAATGAGTTTGTCTTATAAAGGCATCATTTTCCAGCCAACAAAAGGGAGAACCAAGACTTTCCACAACAGAAACAGCAAAAACATTAACACATTCTCTATGGAATATCACACTATAAAAATACTCATTTATTCTGCTTCAAAGATGTAAAGAAACTCAACATGGTTCCATCGTAAAGCAATCAACTAAAACCATGCAGTACAATCTCTAAATAAACAAAACCTTGATAACTCGTTGCTACTTTTAGGAAGAAGCATCGGTTATTCCCACAAACGCTTTTATTTTATGAAAGGTCCGTCTGCAAATGGGCGTAGATAATAAACATACGAATCATACTTTAAACAGATGGTACAAAATCTGTAGAAAAATATAAGAACAAATATTTGAACCGGTAGAAAAGAAAGAAATGATAAACGTTCCCCTGGTGGACCCAGGTCGCACCCCTAAACGTTCCCCTGGTGGACACAGGTCGTGGACCCATGTCGCACCCCTGCATCTTCGCATTGCTCCGACTTCAGCGTCAGGGCTAACTCGAGTTTAGACCCAAGAAACCCAAACTCTGAGCAGGAACACTTGGGTCTCAGAAAGAAATAACGCAAGACTTTCTGAATAGCTGCCATTTTGTTATGTTTTGGAGCAAATACCCCCATCACGCACTCGAAACCACGTCATGAGTCCCCCTTCAAATATTGCTCACAATTATCTCCGCCGACTAAATATTCTTTTACACATAAAAAATAATGTTGTCTATAAAAGGCACTTTCTGTGATCATACAAAAAGTGGATACAAATTTTAATAATTACAAACTTCTTTTGTTGGAAACATCGCCAACCATTGTCAGCGATGAATAAATCACAATGACTTAAAACTAAAGTTGACTTTAACGTTTAAAAAAATCAATGCACTCCATCATACAACGAGAATGTGTTAATTAAGCTAAACTGTGACGTATTACTGATTGGTAAAAGTACAGCAATATGTTATCAATAATTATAGGTTTTCCCCGTCATTTTCAGCAAAAATGCAACCTATTTCACTTTCATGGATTCGCTATAAAGCGATTTTGCCTCTTCAGTTAAAACTGTCATTCAATTTTACTTGGAGGCATGCGAATTTATACGGTATTATTTTCATTTTAACTGCTGCGAATCTGAATGCGGTTCGAGTGGATTGTTAAATTGAACGGTTATCTTTATCACAGTCGCATGGCGCACAAAAAGAATTGAGGTGAGTTTTTATAAATTTTGCCGCGAAATAGAATAACACGACGTTTCAATTGGCTGCTTATTCGCCGAAAATGACAGCGAAAACCTAGTTTCTCCATCACTCGAAAAACCTTTTGCAGGGTACCAGTGTTTGAAGCGAGCAAACATTGGACACCATGCACAGAGTCAGTTTAAAAAAAAATGCTACAATTGCTAAGACAGCACTGAACATCACCCGAGCACTATGGCAGAGCCTCGAGTGGAACCAAGTAGTCCGTATGTTTCCCGTCGATGAGATCGTTGGCGTTGTTAGCCGCAAACCAGCAGGACTGCTTCACCCCGACCAAGGAGTTCAGGCGCGACCTTTGAACCACTTTCACCGTTCTGTCCATCACGTGGAGCTCACCGATTAGGGCGCCACCATCTGACGGGGTAAAGGGTACCATCGCTACCTTCCTGCGCTGAAATTGCCCTGTTGGGAAGAAAAATTAAAACTGACACTCACTGGCAGTGAAAACAAATTGGGAAAAGGTTGACCAGGGATAGCAATTAATACCATGCCGATAATGTGGCCTTCCCGCTGAAATGTACCTTTACTCGAAAACATTATCATAAACATAATAATAACACATACAAATAAAAACAAATACTAAAACATATTTTCTAAAGAATTCCCGAGATTCTCAGAACACAATGAAGACACAATAATAATAATAATAATACATTTATATAGCGCCAAATCTATTTTTGTAAAATGCTCTAAGGCGCTTCACAAAAAAAGCATAAAAGGTACATAAAGCACAAATGTGATATACATAAGCATTTAATGGACACAATTATAGTTACATTTAAATCCTAAGAGATTGCTCGAAAGCTTTCTTTAAAAAAGTGTGTTTTAAGTTTAGATTTAAAAAGATTAACAGTCTGCGCTTCTCGAATAGAGACAGCCAGGTCATTCCATATTTTAGGGGCAATAGCAGAAAAAGCCCGTCTCCCATAGTGCATAACCTAGTATTAACACGCTGCAGTCTAGTCCTATCACATGAAGAAAGTCTAGTAGTTCTGGAGGAACTAGACGTGTGTAAAAGATCGACAAGATACTGGGGTCCAATACCATTAAGACATTTAAAAACTAAAAGACACAATTTATACATAATTCTAAATTTGACTGGAAGCCAATGCAGCTTCATTAGCACAGGAGTAATGTGAACAAGTTTTCTCGTGCCTGTGAGAACTCTGGCAGCATAGTTTTGCACACGTTGTAGAGGAACAAGTGGGAGAGGGTATACACAATGCCACATTATTGAGCACCAAAATGATAGCAGTACAAATGTGTCAAAAGGGTGCCCCCTAAAAACAAAAAAACAAACACCCCCAATTGAAATCCCCCCCCCAAAAAAGTCCTGTGTTCCATGTACAGAGGTTGGGAACAAACGGAAATGTACCTGCACATAAAACAGGAAATAGCCAAGGAGGGAGTTGACTACAAAAAATATCAAAATATGACCTTAAAATACCCATAGCCATGGAGTTAACAAACAATATACATCACAGTGTGATCTAACATACCCATGAGACCATGAACGCTCTGACTTAGTCCTTTGTGTTCCCTGATGTAGAATCCAAGGTGATCTATCTTATACAGGTTGTCTGGGTTCATACGGTGTAACATAAACACCAGAGTTACACCGCCATCATTTCTGGAAATCACCACCTGCTTGCCAACGACCTCAACGGACCAGTTACCTGCACCAAAATATATATATAATTGTTTAAAAAAAAATAAACCAAAAACCAACAACATCAAGTAAAAACTTGTGACAAATCTGAGAGTTCTTTAATTTTGTCAGTGCGAAACATTGGTGACGTTCAAGTGTTGGGATATTGTTTTGCCAAAAAATTAGTAAGTGGCCTGACGTTTCGACCCTGTCAGAGTCTTTCCCGAAGGCTAAAAGGGATATTATTTTAACTGAAAGTGCGAGCTTCACAACAACACGAGCTATTTTACCGGGAGTCTGCCCCCGAGCACGGTTTGACCATTCATTGTTCACAACAAAATAAGACCAAGTAATAACACAGAGTTCAAGTCATAGTAACAAAAAAAACCTTGAATTTAACTTGCACGATGGAATTTCGAAGACGAATAACATGAAGCTCAATTTATTGGTACTGTTCTTGAAGCAAATTGGTTTAAAGGCAGTGGACACTATTGGTAATTACTCAAAATAATTATTAGCATAAAACCTTACTTGGTACTTAGTAACGAGTAATGGGGAGAGGTTGACAGTATAAAACATTGTGAGAAACAGCTCCCTCTGAAATGACATAGTTTTCGAGAAAGAAGTAATTTTCCACGAATTTGATTTCGAGACCTCAGAATTAGATTTTGAAATCAGCCATCTGAAAGCACACAACTTCGTGTGACAAGGGTGTTTTTTCTTTCATAGTTATCTCGCAACTTCGACGACCAATTGAGCTCAAGTTTTTACAGGTTTCTTATTTTATCCATATGTTGAGATAACACCAAGTGAGAAGACTGGTCTTTGACAATTACCAATAGTGTCCAGTGTCTTTAATCGTAAGTGATTTATATCCAAGTCCAACAGCTGTGTGCATGGTGCCTGCTCTAACAAGAGGCTGCTTTGAAAACAACCTCTCTCTCAGCGGGCTGCAGACTCTGGTGACGCGCTGTGATCCCTGCATAGACCGGGGCACTATCATACATTGTTTGTGAACGCCGTAAATCGAGGACTTCCCTTTGTTCTCTTCTTGTTTTTTAGCAACGTCTTCAATAAGCCATTTTGAGGTATGGTGGACACTATAGACACTATTAGGTTTTGGCGTAGAGAAATGAAATTTGTCTATATATACCCAAACCAAACAGTGTGCGCTCCTATAGTGTCCACCATATCTCAAGGCTAATGGTTTTGATGAGAGCAAAGCAAGGACTGTACGCGCAACCACTTGGTCCATTTGTAAAAGTTCACACACGTTCATCACAGTCAAATCATTATCACTGTGAAAAAAAAAGCTTAACAAGGTGTCTTGGCCCATGGTGGAGAGCATGACACTCTGGTCTAGTTCTAAATTCACTGTGTTAACACACTCAGAACACATAGTCTACCGTGACACCTTGACAAGGCCTTCAATATTATTTTGTGGCATATTATTTTGTGGGAAGCCTATGTTGAAGAAACCTGTGAATAGGAGACAATTTTTAAATAATAGATGTTTGAATTTGTATCTGTTCGAGTATAAAAATAGACGCTGGACCAAAACCAAAGTTGTACAATCAATTACCAGCCACATATACGTTTACATGGTTTCTTTACATAGGCCCTTTTTAAAACCACGGCTTTGGGGCTTGGGCTTGCGATTTAGACTCCGTCAGTTACATGTATTTAGAAAACGTGCGCTTTCCTTACGGTATTTCGAAAAGGCGCGTATGCCTACCTTTGTACACTGCAACAGTGTTTGACCAAGACAGTACCATGTTGTTGTTCACAGACACGGCGTCTGTGGTCATCCTGACGGTGACCCCACCCGGCAGGTGAACCCCTATCCTACCAAAGTAGGTGCGTATACGGGCAGTGCCTGGAACCTGCTCCGGAGCAGCGACAATGAATCCCAGCACCTGGACACCTGAACAATAGTGGGGGGAAAACAAAAACAACAATCGTCACACACAAAATCAACAGTAATTTTTAAACGCACTAAAAAAGCCAATTGACAAACATAAATGTATTTATAACGCAGTCTTGCAGACAACTGTCTGATTAAAGTGATATGAATCCATCACTTCATTTCGAAGTCATTTTTTTCTTCTTACTTTTTGCACTTGATGCTTACACACTTTTCTCTTGTTTTTGATTCCCATCTCTTTCGTCAAACCTGGTCACGGCAGATCCTGCGTGGTCCTTTCGATTATCTTTCGAAACTAACCCACGGGTTCGAGCGAGGCGGATATTCATATTGAGAGATTGTATAGACCCCTTGCATAATGACGTCACAAGCCCAAAACAGCGCCCTCCACTGAAGTCAATGAAGACCTCTCATAGGCTTAGAGTTGCGCTCGGCGCGTATACCCGTGCAGGCTTTCCGTGTTTGGCCTCAGCGATGGCGGTCAATTGTACATCTATGCTCTATAGTATCGTTATAGGGAAAACTAAACAGCCCTCTACTACGTACCCAGCTCCTGGTCCGACAGAAGGTTATAGACATCCCCCGGCTGGCCAGTAATATCGAAGCAGACACTGACGTCACTTGCTGGAACATGAACTACAAAGTGGGGATCACTGTCCGCTGTAAGGATTCAATCAGTAGATGAAAATACTTAAGACAACTGTTTTGTTTAGTTTTGTAAGTATACTTGGACACGAGACTGACGACTTACTTCAAAAGTTTGCATGTTCTGACCTGAAAAGTGTATGCATTCAAAGGATTGGTAGAGCTGACAAAAAAGGTCGAAGAAAGTTTTCATGCTTTGTGTGATCAACCATATTGCATGAAATAACAAACCTGTAAAGATTTGGGCTTAAACTGTTATGTGAGTCAGGAGAAAATAGTGAAAAACCGTGCACAATTTTCAGCATGTAAACACATTGTCCTAAATTTTGGTTGTAAAAATCGTAAAAGGCTAGCTGTGCGGTTTTTTAAAGGTTTTTTTTAAATACATTTCTCTCGAATATGACTTCAAGTCAGAGGGAAATATTACACAAAAAGAAAATGGTTCTAGTATGAACTTTATCATCAGCTAGACTAAAATTAAACAACGATGTTTTCATTATTTCAAATCCTGTATAATACCTATACTAATCCTGTATAATACCTTTAAATACTACCATCGTCGTTCAAAAAGAAACTGTATCAATCAACGTGTATCTAGTGACCTCGCCCTCCAATGAAGGATATATCGGCATTTAAAAAAAACATACAGAACAGTCTGCTGTTATAATCTGTTGGGATTGAAGCATTTAGAATAAAATGCATTTTTGACGATTTTAGTTTACACCAAAAAAACACATTCCGGATCCGTCCCTGTCATTATCGTGATTGCAAGTACTGCAATTTGATTTTAAAGAAAGCACCGGTAAACAAAATAAGAACTAGACCTAATAAATTGCAGATATTATCTTTAGCTGTAGACAAACAAAATCCTACCGAATCCTCCGCCTCCGCCTCCGCCTCCACCTCCTCCCCTTCTCGATCCTCCGCTCCCTCTACCATGACCTCGAACTGGTGAAGTGGCAGCTACGGGCCGGACTCCGCCGTAATTATTTGACACCTGAATATCATCTTCAGGAGAAAAAAACAGAAGAACCAAAACCATGACCTCGATGCAGGCGAGTGAGGTAAACAAAATTACCCAATCAGGATCAAGGCCTTCGGGGGTGAACTGTCATTCTCATAATATAAACTACGGTGACTGTTAACGGTCACAAACTAATACCGTTTGTTACATTTTTTAAGCCTACGATCTCGAATCGTATCTTTGTCAGTGAGCCGACTATTTGGCTTTTTAGCACAGTGCGCTGTAGTTTATAAAAGGAAATATACTATAATAGTAGCACCATTTTTTTCTAGGTGGGGGTCGGCTCTTCTGGCTAATTAAAGCTGTAGTTTCCGTTTGCATTTCTCTGAAAAACAAGCCCTCTTTTCGGCGCTCTTATTTTGCCATTTACTATTTTTATAAGAAGATGACATGAGCGTAAAAACATAAACATTGGAAACATGGTGTAAATGAAAAAAACAGTTTTAAAAACATTGAAACTATCACAGTGAAGCTCATCATGTAATATTTTACTCTGTTAATTTCTAATCTCAAAAGTCCAGGTTTCAAGTAGGGCGGGGGTGGGGGGGGGCACGTGCCCCATCCCCGTGCCCACTTAGTTACGCCACTGGAGGTATTTGTTAGTCGACTATGATCTTTCACTAGGAATACATATTAATGTTTTTATCTAGGAATGATTGGTATCCCGCCTGTTCTGTTGTCATGCCATTCAGCGGCGGCGCTAATGGGGGGGGGGGGGCACGGGGGGGCAAATGTTATTTTGTTGCCCCCCAGTTTGCCCCCCCCCCCCAGTTTTTTCCCCGATGGCGGAAATTGAGTTTAATCCCAAACCATTACCCAATTTGTTACAATGTTGTTTGCGCTGTAAATAGTAAACTCAATTTCGTCCATCATAATTAGCTGGCACTATCAAAAAAGCCCAATACACTTTCCATCTCCGGCAATGTTAACAAAATGTGAATTTATTTATCTGTACAGGCTTGGAAACTTGCTATAAATAGAAATGCATTGTCTGCCCAAAACCGTAAGCAGCCATTGTACACGCAGTTCGCACAACACGTCACATTCACACAGTGCAAAATCTTATTTCTGGAGTGAATTGTAGGCTTATACAGTACATTATAGACTTTTGTTTGCCCCCCTAAATTTAAGTTTCCCCCCCCTCTTGCCCCCCCCCCAGATTAACAGGTCTGGTGCCGCCGCTGATGCCATTGTTATTTCATGGGCCCGCAACACAGTGCCCCACAAAGTCAAACAATTCGCCAAGTAGGATTTTAGGAGGACTTGGGACTGTTACATTTATAATGAGGGGTCGACGGAATACAAATTTTATCAGGATATTTAGATCATAATGATTTCAAACAACATGTATGGGTTTTAACCTTCCGGGGTATCGAGGGCGTCGTTTGCGTCTTGAGTCTCCTCATCGTCGTTCACACCAAGTGGTTGTACAACCTCGTCCTCTCCCTCCTCGTCCTCAGGTCTCACCACCAGCAGCGACGTCAATGGTGTGACGAAATGATACTAAGAACACAATAATTTTATACAGGGATGAGATCTGACGAAAAGTGAAAACTCCTGAAAATGGCTCTCGTGCCTGCTGAGCTCCCTCTTATTTAAGACCAAGAACCTCCCAGATGTTAAAATTCAGGTGGTTTACAGACTCTGTGCATCATCACAAATATAAAGCTTCACTTTTGGATTTGGGCACACGATGTGGCCTATTTCTTGTTCCATAGGGGTATATTGCTTTACTTCTTTCAATAAAATGTAATGGCATTTAAGGAGATCATTTCAAAATCCATACAGTATAACAAGGGGCTTTTACATCCTTTGCACCAGCAACAGCATTTACAAGGAATAAAACGTCATAATAAAATGTCAACACAAACAAAACATCAAAGACAGCAACAATAAAAACACTTTTAAGAAATGGGTCAATAATAATATGATTTGATCTGCCATGAAATTTCGAGTTTTAATCTTTATTAGAACTCAGAAAGCTTTTTTTAACCTAAAAACACGGGGTATAACATCGCGATTTTAACTACGTTGGTATTGATATATGGCTTTCATCTAGACTTCCACGAAGTTGTGTTCCCGTAATCTTCGTTAAAAATCACAAATACAAACTGAGCATTATGGTCTTTTAGCACTTACTGTGTCATATTAGAGCAGAAATCGTCCGTACCTTCAGCGACAGTTCAAGTGCCTTGGCCTTTAGATCTGCCCTCTCGTTGCTCGTTCTGGCGATAGTTCTCTTCTGCAACAACGACTTGATGGTCAGGTAAGCCCATAGACGCTGGCAGAAGTCATCAACCGCGTGCCGGCTCAGAACGGCTGCAGATGGTGTCTGCAAATAAAGAACATAACATGTCATCAGGAAGAGCAAATAAGTCACATCACTATGACAACTTACTACTCCCACAAAACCATGGCAACAAATCTAGGATTATAAAACGTTTAGTTGTTGTTACCTTGTTTATATTACGTCATTTGAGTATGACCGCCCTCTGATATAGAGGTCAAAGGAAGGTCGCTTATAGGCCCATTTTGTGCAGCACTATTACAATAGGGCCTTTTCGAAAACAAGGTCGCGGCTTTGGCAACAGCTTAATATGGGTTCCATCAAAATGTTAAAATGTGCACTTTCTACACAGGGCTTCAAACAGGAGAACGGAGACTTAGCTGGAGCCGAAGCCAAAGCTGTGGTTTCGAAAAGGGCCATAGCTTTGCATTGTTTCATCATGTTTTACTTCTGAGATGGCAACATGATGATGTCAATGCATGAGGTCCATTTGCAAAAAAAATACCCGGTAAAAGTTTGCACCTATACAACTATTAAACAGTCATGAATAAAATCGAAAAAAGTAAAATAATACCCTCACTATTTCCAAGTTAGCACGAAGAAACAAATTTAAAGTCACTCTTTACTGGAAATCTTAGGGCTTTAAAAAAAAGAAAGACTTTGCACGAGTTCTGTGGGAGCAAGTTATTTGTGAATGCAGTTCATGATGAACTGCATTCACAACGAGAGCAATGGTTGGAACCCCATCATGTTACCATCTCAGAAGAAAAAACGTGGTGAAACAACGCAAAGCTGAGGCCCTTTTTGAAACCACGGCTTTGGCTTCGTCTCTGTTCTTCTATAGACATTATGCATTGACGTCATCAAGCCGCCATCACAAAGGTAAAACTATGAAGAAACAATCGAAAACGCACTGATCAGCGCAGCCAATGGGATATTTTCTTTTGACCTCTAGCCGAGGGCGCCCTACTCAAAATGACGTCATGTGCATAGGGTCTATTTGAACTGGCCGCCATCGCGAGCCATTGCGCATACTCTGAGCAAGTGGTAGGTCTTGATTGACCTGTGATGGCCCTGTTTGGGACTGTGACGTCATACGCAAAGAATCTATAGCTTTATAGTTAGATCTAGACTGATCAGCAGTGAAACTATTACCTGTGTATTAACCGATGTTTGTAACTCGATGAAAGAATCCATGGAGTTTGCTGAAACCGTGGCCACTAACTCTGACACGCCGTTACCCTGCACCGTGAGCTCGTTGGGCAGCTGGCCGGCCACAACGATCTCAGTCCCCTCGAAGTAGCTCAGAAACTTGGTCTGCGTGGTGGCGCCCACGTTGATGTGGTTGTAGTCTATGTTGATGTTGAAGAGGAGGGGTGTGGCCACCTCGTCGTAGAATCCCTTGAGCTGGAGGACGGCGCTGCTGTCTGCGTATATCTTACGCCCCACGCCCTGATTCTCAGAGGCTAACTGTTCCAAGAATTTCTGGTCTACATCATTCCCAAAGCCCAGACAGAAGAGGGCAAACTTGCCGTTGATCCGCCCAGCCACCTGATTTCGTATCTGCATTTGTAGTGTAATTAGTTTAACAATGCCTTTATGCAAATTGTCTGCGTGATCACTTGTTACTTAGTTTTACTTTTTAACCTTGCCTCAGTTTGATATGCGTTACTTTTTATACACACTATATGATACCTTTTGGAAAGTTGTATACAATTTTCTGTTCTTAAACTGTTGAGTGCTTGTAATTTGTGGGCACCTTTGTTTTACTGAAAGGTTTCCTCATAATAAACAACAAACAGATCAATAAATAACTAGCAACATGGTCTTTTATCAACGGCCTCACGTAGATGCTGCCCACACTGGATGGATCTATGATTTTGCAACCTATCTGAACAATTCGCTCTATTCAACATAGTCAACAGACCCTTTGACCATGAAATATGTAAATAGAAAAATCGCGCGTGCGCACTAATACATTACTGTTGGCAAAACGAGAGACCATCGCACCTTTTTGTATGGGGCGCGTTTGTGCGTCTGCCTAGTGCACATCTCCTTCGCGTTTGCCAACAAATTGTGCATGTACGCATGCGTGAAGGTAATTAGCATATTTCATGTGGAGGGCCAATTGACGCCCCGTCATCCCCTCTGGTAGGTTTCCAACACTAGATTCACGCCATAGCCATTAAACAGCACCACCGGACCGCACCACTATGGCCACTAACCTACCTGCATCAGATTGGTGACTCCAGATGACGGGAGACCGTCTGTAAGCATAATGATCATTGAGAAGGCATCTCGTTCGTCTTGTATGTCGGCCAGCTCAGATATCTCAAGGAGGTCCACACCGGCCATGACACCACCGTGCAGATTTGTACCTGTTTAAAACCACACATGGAAAACAATGGTCATTGTCGAGTCGAAGAAAAGAGGATATCCGCATTTTTATTTTAAGGCGCAGGCTCGTCGTCATCACAAGGAGCGTTCCAAAGTCTCCAATGGGAGAACGAGATGCGCGTGCACGTGCAGGAACTGGGTGGGAGTTTATAATTCAATGTACAGCCACAGGCCTGCGTTGATCATGACGACACAGCCCCCTTCAATGGGGGAAAGGATACAGGGACCACGAAGGCAACGCATAACATTATAACGTTCAAAGCCTGTGCTTGAAGAAAGTACAGGTATGCTGCGAGCAGACCAAATCGCTACAATTGCCCAAGATCGCAGTAATTGGAAGAAATTTGTATAGTCGCTTGCTCCGCAGCCGAAAGAGGATGACCGATGGGGGTTCTGCAACTTGACCGACCCAAGAGAGAACTTGTTGCATGAAGATTGTTGGCAAATCATTCAAATCAATTTAACATTTATTTCCGTACTCATAAGAAAAGACAAAATCATTGAACAAAAAAAAACAGTATACAGTACAAGCAAAGAGTATACATGACCGATGATAATGACAATGAAAAAATATAACAAATTAATGGAATATGTGAGTAGGGAGGCTGTTCAAAACATCAATTTTCAGCGCGTGGGGAACATGACCGTGTATAATTTTGGCGCTTTTTAATGTCCATTGCAGTCTATTGTATTGTATGACAAAATGAAGAACAGTTTTATCTTGGCCTGTTTTAACAAATACAAATATTTAATACTTTAAAGGAACATTACAGAATTGGTAAGAAAAAAACTTGTAAAATATACTTTTTGATCACAGATTTACACAAAACTTACACGGTCCAATGATGATGATAGTAGAAAACATCCCTTGAAATATTTCTGTCTGAAATGCCATATTTGATGAGAAATAAATAAACTAATTTTCCGATTGGAGTTTATCGCTCAGTGAGCGTTTTATTCATTTGTTGAATCTATATGATTTCATGCAAATGTGTAATCGGTTTTTCACTATTTTCTCGTGACCCAGATGGCCGATCGATCTCAAACTTCTACAGGTTTGTCAGTTTATGTACATGGTGGATTACATAAAGTGCTTACACTGCCAGTAACTGTTTTGTTAGCAAAAACCAATTCTGTAATGTTCCTTTAACAATGACCCTGGGTTTAGATTGATGTTTTTTTTTACCGAGTGTTTTACCGTACCATAGAGTGCACCTAATGTATCCACATATTCCAGGGCATCGTCAATGTTACTCCGTGTACAGTCCACCATCTTGTTCGGCCTCCAGACGCGAATGTCATCTGTGAACGTGACAATGTTCAGCCTGTAATAAAAGAAGAACGAAACTCTTAATGAGAAGAACTGAAAGGGTTGCACATAGGTCGAGTTATAACGGCAAACCTGTGTCATGTTTGCATTCCTATTGTCTGTTGTTGGTATTCAAGGTGTTACTGTCTCCTCTCTAGTGTTTCTGTAATTTTGTTTTTTATTGTAAACATTTTGAGTGGTGTGTCATTTGTGGTTGATGTATTTTTATATATTTTTATATATACTTTTCACACCAGGAAAAGGAATTTCATGTACTTTTAAAGTGACTGATACAAATGTTGAATTGTTGAATTGTATATACAGAATTTACTAGTAGTTTTTTAAAGTAGGGTCATAGATTAGTAAATATTCCAAGAATTAATGACCATAGAAACTTAGGTGAGAAGCACTGCAGCTGTTGGTGGTGTAAACTATTTTGAGAAAGGATTCATAGGAATATGGAAAAATATGGTAAAACAATTGACTCTGAGAAAAGAATCATATGAATCGTTTCTCAGGTTTATTTTTATTTGGCGTCCGTTCACGAATGCTGCGGCCAGAGATGCGATTGGTACCTGCTGTCACCTTACTAAACATGGATGGATTCATCGTTCTTGTGAAAAAAAACTGACAACTTTGTTGCTGTTTTCTCAGCAAGTAGACACACTGTTTTCAGCCGAAACTTTCACGTGTGACTTGTACTGTATCTTTCTTTACAATAATTTTGTCTATAAATAAGCATTACACGTTGACGACAAATAATCTATGACCCTATACCTTTCAAGATTAGAGCTCACAAAATAGCCGCAGATCAATACACATGAAATTAACCAACTTGTGAAAATTTTGGCTTAATCCCGCTGTGTGAGTCAGAGGAAAGTAGTAATAAAAACATTCAGCATGTAAACACATTGTCCTTAACTTTGGTTGTAACAACCGAAATCAGCTGGTGCGTTTTTATTATAAAAAAAATCTAATATGGCGTCATTTCGTTGGAAATACTTCACAGAATAAAAAAAGGTTTTAGTATGAGCTTCATAATCAGTGAGCTTTCAGACAAAAAAACAAACAATGTTTTTTATCCTTACCAATCCTGTATAATACCTTTAAAGGAACATTACAGAATTGTTTTTTGCTAACAAAATAGTTGCTGGCAGTGTAAGCACTTTATGTAATCCACCAGATACATAAACTGACAAACCTGTAGAAGTTTGAGATCGATCGGCCATCTGGGTCACGAGAAAATAGTGAAAAACCGATTACACATTTTGCACGAAATCATATAGATTCAACAAATGAATAAAACGCTCACTGAGCGATAAACTCCAATCGGAAAATTAGTTTATTCATTTCTCATCAAATATGGCATTTCAGACAGAAATATTTCAAGGGATGATTTCTACTATCATCATCATTAGACCGTGTAAGTTTTATGTAAATCTGTGATCAAAAAGTACATTTTACAAGTTTTTTTCTTACCAATTCTGTAATGTTCCTTTAAGAAGAAAAACACAACACTTTCCACCACACCCAAAAAGTACATTTGTGTGAGTTTATACTTGACCTGTCTCCTTCTCTGATGTCAGCAAGGATTGTCTTCATTGCTTCTCTCGTCTGCTTGATCTTTGTGCCGGACATCGAGCCACTCACGTCAATCACGAACACAACGTTTTTATGAGCAGCGCTAAGTCCCTCCGGAGAAAAGTAGTGCACAAAATACCCGTTCATAACCTGGGCGGGAGAACAAGAGGACGTGACAATAAATTATTCATAAGTGGTTTTGTTTACTATTTATTTTTAAAAAAAAAATGTACGGAGCTCTGGAAGTGCCATCCGACATGTTGAGATCCTGAGATACTTTACTGCAGGATGATGACGTCATGAAAGTAAGGTGACGCCATCCTGAGATGATTCTATCTCGGGGTGACGCCATCCTGAAGTGTCAATAGCATCAAAGTTGAGAATTGTTGTTACGAAATAAAACTGTTTTCGACACTTTCACATATACCTCAAATGGGACAGATATAGATCGTGGATTTAGTCGTGTGAAGGGTGGAATGACAATGCATTTCTCAGCAGCGAGAAATCATCATTCATGCTGAAACAATTTTGGACTCGGTCAATCAAGGTGTTCTAACATGAAGCCTCACTGGCCGCACAATTTATGAGGGGAACATGGAAAGATGTTGCTTTAGAAGCGTTATTAAACATTTGACAAACTAATTCGAGTTGAAAAGTAGACAAGACGTCATTGATCTTACTTAAATTTCAACCGTGTAATAAAGGCGTCGTTTTACAGTACTTGTGAAGACCCATGGCAGCTTATCTTCGGTAATTACTCCAAAAACTAATAGCCGTTAAAACTGTATAAGAAGCACTGCAGGCTGTTGATAATGTACAACATTTTCAGAAATGATTCCCTTCTAAGGAATGTGGTTTAAGAGAAAGGGATTCAAAAACATTTCAATCTGAGAAATATTTCTGCGTGAAACGTTTCTCGGATTGTGAATCCAATTACGGACTATTCTTCCTGCATGGATATAACTGCGCCAGATTTTTTTTGCAACATCTCAAAACGCTATACCACTGTTAGAAATGAAAAGGTTAGTTTTATTGTTTAATATAGGGTTAACAATCGAACGGTTCCAAAAACCAAAGGTATACTTTGCCTTCAACAAGTTTTCCCTGTGGTTCCCCCCCCCCCCAAGATTTTGTAAATAAAACTGAAATTCACACACTGGCACCCGTAGATAAGAACATGAGCTTAAGCTGCGCTCCAAACATGGATTAAACACTGCCAAAAAGGTTATAAATGGGTTTGAAGTTTAAATACTTGTTGTTAACCAGAAAAGGGGCCAATCACTTGTAACTCAGCACTTGCACGAGCAGTTTGGGACCTTTTAATGGCTGGCATGACTACAACAGTCACCATCCTAAAAAAAAACATTAACTGTATGCCGTTAACATTAAACAGTGCAAACTCGCTGATTTGTAAAGTGCAAACCAACAAGAACGGACTCAAATAATCCTTGTTGGTTAAACTTGACAGCAATTATTGTTTGCATAATAAAACTTATTGTTGACACTTCCTATTTGTGTGCATATAGGTTTAAAGTTTGCTCAGTCTGGTGAGGCGAGGCGAAAGGGATAAAGCACGGGAGCATTTTTTTTTTATACCACAGCGTGTTGGGCGATTCCATTCTGTTTCCGACGTTTAATTTGTGAACTACAAATCTATCTGTGCTAACCAAAGAACATTCTCAGTTCTTTCAATGAAAGAAAAAACTTCGGGGTAGGACGATAAGTTGTTTTCAAAATAGATAGACTTTTTGGCAGTGTTTAGGGGTGTCTTATCGTTGTGTTGTTGCTTTTTCGCGGCTTTTTCTTTGTATTTGAAGATGACTGGAGTAGCCTATGGGCTCGTTTTCAACAGCATAACGTATCACACCTTCATGTAAAAGTTTCAACAAGGTGTAAATGTTGAATTTCTTTGAACATTAAACCGCTACTAAAAATGGACGGGTTTTTGACCAATATCGCGCCCCATTTGGTCTGGCAGCTACTTGTTTCTAAACCACATGCACGCACTTCTACGCTGTGAGTCCAAATGTTGAATGTTTTCCCAATTGAAGCACGGTGCTTACCAGACTGAGTTCAAAGTTTACTCATGCATGACTCGACGGTTCAGACAACTCGGCTTTAAGACAACTCGACGGATGGCCAAGACAAGTCGACGGTTGAGCGGCTGACCTCCGTTTCTGACATGTTTACACGAATTTCCTGTATGAATCCTGCGATTCTATAATTTTTGCGCGAACCTCATAAAGTAAATATTCCGTTCTCTTTGGCTGAATGCACTGAAAAAACACTGAAAAAACATTACTTTTATAAGTAACAACCCACCCACCACACCCAACCCCGGGGGACGCCCGTGCATGCGCCAAGTCAGTACACGGTCTCGCCTCCCGCCGAGGCCGCTCTTCACCCCTCCCGCCCCGTGCTGAGCCCCCGTCACGGACATCCGTCGACAAGAATTCACGCCGAGGATGTTGCATCGGGGAATCTTGCCCTATACAATTACTTGGTTAGTTATATGCCGGGAAAAAAATGTGTACCCTTCCAATTTGTACAGAATCAAAAACAGGTTTTAAAAAAAATTAAAACATTATACAGCTTTATTATTTACTTTACTTTATTACCACCACCAACAACAACTCATAATGAAAATGGTAAAAAATTGTAAAAATTAAACAAGTATCAATTATCCGTTCGCCCGGATATTAAACCCATCCACCATACCCCACCCAGGGGGAGCCCCCAGCGTCACGGCCATCCGTCGACTACCCACCATACCCCACCACCGGGGGACGCCCGTGCACCCCCCGTCACGGCCATCCGTCGACTTGTCTTGGCCATCCGTCGAGTTGTCTGACGGTTAAAATTATCATCCGTCGAGTTGTCCGAACCGTCGAGTTGTCCGAACCGTCGAGTTGTCCGAACGGACGAGTTGTCCGACGGACGAGTTGTCTGGTCTCCATGTGGAATTTGGATCCCACACACAGGTCGCACAGCACGTGATCCGGTCGTTATGGAAACGCCCTGAGGTCACCTCAATGACGTCACCACTTCGCTCGCTCATTCTCTTCTATAAATCCCATGTATACGGGCCTGTTACAGTCTGTACTGTTGAGTCCATTCAACGTTTAGTAACTCATTTTTTAGTTGAGTGAACATAAACCGACGTGGATCGGCAGTCATGTTTTCCTCAAATGAAGCACGGTACTCGGAAGACAAAGCCCACATGGCAGAAATGTTAAAACTCTTCAAATGGAAATGTTGAACTTTTGGACGGGACCCTGCCGTCGTTCGTACGAGCTGTGCTGGAGAGTCGAACGGACGTCGGCACTGTGTACCAATTCCGCAAGTCACGCAGTGGTGCAAAGGTGTACGAGGACAACACGCCTGCTGGCAGTGCGGGGCCACCGTGCTGAGTTTTGTGGGATTTTTCGGCCACCGCGTTTTGACGCCACACCAGATATGATTAGCCACATAAACCACGCCCAGGGCAGGTTGACGCCTTGTTGTGTGATCATCCGGACATATTGTTGCTCTACTGGGTTTGCGGAGGTGAAGAAAAGAGACGATTAT
This sequence comes from Pycnopodia helianthoides, assembly GCA_032158295.1. Taxonomy (NCBI): domain Eukaryota; kingdom Metazoa; phylum Echinodermata; class Asteroidea; order Forcipulatida; family Asteriidae; genus Pycnopodia; species Pycnopodia helianthoides. Next base: position 20,549,761 of record CM063244.1, read on the forward strand.
TTTAATCTAGTAATACTTCGTCACGAAAGCGCAGGAAGGACATGGAGAGATAGCGCACTCCATCAACAGGCTGTCAAGTAAGTTAGGCCGTTTCCGAATTAGCGGCTACAGCTACGGCTACGGCTAGATTTCCGCGTCATCATGCGTTGAAGTATAGGACGTCCTTAGCAACACCCATAGCAACAGTCGTAGCCCTAGCCGTAGCCGTCATTTCGGATACGGCCATAGAGTTGGTCTGTAGAGAACATGCATTTCCATGGAAATTCTAATTAGGCCTATTGTTCTTTTTTTCAAAGAGAAAAAAAACACTGATAAAAGCTCATAACATGTAACTTTATATTCGGGTATAATTAAATCTAAAAGTCCAGATTTCAAACTTTGGCGGAGAGATTCGCACTTCGAGGCTCGTGAATAACGCCAGAGACCAGCTTTTCCGGATGTTGCCAGTATTATGATGCCTCTTGCCGGACTTTGTTGCTGACAGTGTAGTCAATCAGAGCAACGTCATCTGCATAGGTGAGGTCAGATTAATTGAACTCCCCAATGGAGATTCCTGCGTTTGCCATTGCCTAATTGGGGACCCAATTCGTAGTACATACAGCAGGACAACACGCCTGCTGGCAGTGACGGGCCACCGTGCTGAGTTTTGTGGGATTTTTCGGCCACCGCGTTTTGAACGTCACACCAGATATGATTAGCCACATAAACCACGCCCAGGGCAGGTTGAGCGCCTTGTTGTGTGATCATCCGGACATTTTGCTCTACGGTTTGCGGAGGTGAAGAAAAGAGACGATTATTTTAATCTAGTAATACTTCGTCACGAAAGCGCAGGAAGGACATGGAGAGATAGCGCACTCCATCAACAGGCTGTCAAGTAAGTTAGGCCGTTTCCGAATTAGCGGCTACAGCTACGGCTACGGCTAGATTTCCGCGTCATCATGCGTTGAAGTATAGGACGTCCTTAGCAACACCCATAGCAACAGTGGTAGCCCTAGCCGTAGCCGTCATTTCGGATACGGCCATAGAGTTGGTCTGTAGAGAACATGCATTTCCATGGAAATTCTAGTTAGGCCTATTGTTCTTTTTTTCAAAGAGAAAAAAAACACTGATAAAAGCTCATAACATGTAACTTTATATTCGGTATAATTAAATCTAAAAGTCCAGATTTCAAACTTTGGCGGAGAGATTCGCACTTCGAGGCTCGTGAATAACGCCAGAGACCAGCTTTTCCGGATGTTGCCAGTATATGATGCCTCTTGCCGGACTCTGTTGCTGACAGTGTAGTCAATCAGAGCAACGTCATCTGCATAGGTGAGGTCAGATTAATTGAACTCCCCAATGGAGATTCCTGCGTTTGCCATTGCCTAATTGGGACCCAATTCGTAGTACATACAGCAAAAGAGAGACAAGTACCTGATCTTGTGAGAAACTTGATGAGGTGCTGAGTTAATACTAAGCCTTTTGATTAAGTTGCATGTTGTGAGATGGATTAGAAGCACATTACTGTTTCATAATTTACTTATTCTACTACAAAAGAGGTTTATTTTGAGTTGTGCACTACCGGCGTAAAGAAAAGCCTCGATGGAATAACAAATGCAACAATCATCGTGTATTTTACAACAACAGCACTTTCCTATTCCTAAGAAGGGCGCCTTGTTTGTTGATTTTGGTCACGTAACTTGGAAAGCACAATCTGTCTGATTGTCTGATTGGTATAATAGAGTCCGATGCAACGGACTGTGAACGAGCTGATACAACACTGTTATGTATATGGGGTCATTGCGCACCCATACCGCAGAGCAAGGTAAGAGCCATGGATTTTTTTCCAAGTGTTAAATCGTACTCGGAAGACGCTGCCCATTTGGGAGAAATGCTTGGCTTCTTTCGACAGGAATGCGTGGATTATTTGAATGGGAAACTTAACAGCGAGTTCGTGGAAAGTTACAACAATGGCGTGGGTTGGGAGAGAAAGCTCGAGGACGGGAGGTACTGTCTGACTCAGTTTCCCCACGGTCACCCTGCCACCGCTAAGGCATTGATGGCAACCACAGAACTGGATGGGACAACCGGACTACGTCTAAGCGGCTTAGCTTTGTGGGGTTCTTAGGCCGTAGGAACCCTGAGCAGGCAGGGAAGCTCAGCGACCGTATTATTTTAATCTAGTAATACTTCGTCACGAAAGCGCAGGAAGGACATGGAGAGATAGCGCACTCCATCAACAGGCTGTCAAGTAAGTTAGGCCGTTTCCGAATTAGCGGCTACAGCTACGGCTACGGCTAGATTTCCGCGTCATCATGCGTTGAAGTATAGGACGTCCTTAGCAACACCCATAGCAACAGTGGTAGCCCTAGCCTTAGCCGTCATTTCGGATACGGCCATAGAGTTGGTCTGTAGAGAACATGCATTTCCATGGAAATTCTAGTTAGGCCTATTGTTCTTTTTTCAAAGAGAAAAAAAAACTGATAAAAGCTCATAACATGTAACTTATATTCGGTATAATTAAATCTAAAAGTCCAGATTTCAAACTTTGGCGAGAGATTCGCACTTCGAGGCTCGTGAATAACGCCAGAGACAGCTTTTCGGATGTTGCCAGAATTAATGATGCCTCATGCCGGACTTGTTGCTGACAGTGTAGTCAATCAAGCAACGTCATCTTGCATAGGTGAGGTCAGATTAATTGAATCCCCAATGGAGATTCCTGCGTTTGGCCATTGCTAATTGGGACCCAATTCGTAGTACTACAGAAAAGAGAGACAAGTACCTGATCTTGTGAGGAAACTTGATGAGGTGCCGAGTTTAATACTAAGCCTTTTTTGATTAAAGTTGCATGTTGTGAGATGGATTAGAAGCACATTACTGTTTCATAATTTACTTATTCTACTACAAAAGAGGTTTATTTTGAGTTGTGCACTACCGGCGTTAAAGAAAAGCCTCGATGGAATAAACAAATGCAACAATCATCGTGTATTTTACAACAACAGCACTTTCCTATTCCTAAGAAGGCGCCTTGTTTGTTGATTTTGGTCACGTAACTTGGAAAGCACAATCTGTCTGATTGTCTGATTGTATAATAGAGTCCGATGCAACGGACTGTGAACGAGCTGATACAACACTGTTATGTAATGGGGTCATTGCGCACCCATACCGCAGAGCAAGGTAAGAGCCATGGATTTTTTTCCAAGTGTTAAATCGTACTCGGAAGACGCTGCCCATTTGGGAGAAATGCTTGGCTTCTTTCGACAGGAATGCGTGGATTATTTGAATGGAAACTTAACAGCGAGTTCGTGGAAAGTTACAACAACGGCGTGGGTTGGGAGAGAAAGCTCGAGGACGGGAGGTACTGTCTGACTCAGTTTCCCCACGGTCACCCTGCCACCGCTAAGGCATTGATGGCAACCACAGAACTGGATGGGACAACCGGACTACCGTCTAAGCGGCTTAGCTTTGTGGGGTTCTTAGCCGTAGGAACCCTGAGCAGCAGGGAAGCTCAGCGACCGTATTATTTTAATCTAGTAATACTTCGTCACGAAAGCGCAGGAAGGACATGGAGAGATAGCGCACTCCATCAACAGGCTGTCAAGTAAGTTAGGCCGTTTCCGAATTAGCGGCTACAGCTAGATTTCCGCGTCATCATGCGTTGAAGTATAGGACGTCCTTAGCAACACCCATAGCAACAGTGTACCCTAGCCTAGCCGTCATTTCGGATACGGCCATAGAGTTGGTCTGTAGAGAACATGCATTTCCATGGAAATTCTATTAGGCCTATTGTTCTTTTTTTCAAAGAGAAAAAAACACTGATAAAAGCTCATAACATGTAACTTTATATTCGGGTATAATAAATCTAAAAGTCCAGATTTCAAACTTTGGCGGAGAGATTCGCACTTCGAGCTCGTGAATAACGCCAGAGACCAGCTTTTCCGGATGTTGCCAGTATTATGATGCCTCTTGCCGGACTCTGTTGCTGACAGTGTAGTCAATCAGAGCAACGTCATCTGCATAGTAAGTCAGATTAATTGAACTCCCAATGAGATTCCTGCGTTTGCCATTGCCTAATTGGGGACCCAATTCGTAGTACATACAGCAAAAGAGAGACAAGTACCTGATCTTGTGAGGAAACTTGATGAGGTGCTGAGTTTAATACTAAGCCTTTTTTGATTAAAGTTGCATGTTGTGAGATGGATTAGAAGCACATTACTGTTTCATAATTTACTTATTCTACTACAAAAGAGGTTTATTTTGAGTTGTGCACTACCGGCGTTAAAGAAAAGCCTCGATGGAATAAACAAATGCAACAATCATCGTGTATTTTACAACAACAGCACTTTCCTATTCCTAAGAAGGGCGCCTTGTTGTTGTTTGATATTTTGGTCACGTAACTTGGAAAGCACAATCTGTCTGATTGTCTGATTGGTATAATAGAGTCCGATGCAACGGACTGTGAACGAGCTGATACAACACTGTTATGTATATGGGGTCATTGCGCACCCATACCGCAGAGCAAGGTAAGAGCCATGGATTTTTTTCCAAGTGTTAAATCGTACTCGGAAGACGCTGCCCATTTGGGAGAAATGCTTGGCTTCTTTCGACAGGAATGCGTGGATTATTTGAATGGGAAACTTAACAGCGAGTTCGTGGAAAGTTACAACAACGGCGTGGGTTGGGAGAGAAAGCTCGAGGACGGGAGGTACTGTCTGACTCAGTTTCCCCACGGTCACCCTGCCACCGCTAAGGCATTGATGGCAACCACAGAACTGGATGGGACAACCGACTACCGTCTAAGCGGCTTAGCTTTGTGGGGTTCTTAGGCCGTAGGAACCCTGAGCAGGCAGGGAAGCTCAGCGACCGTATTAAATTGTAATACTATGTCGATGGCGAAGCGATGGATTACGCACCCCCTTTGCAACACCACATAATTAGTGTCCATCCGTAAGAGGACGCACTAGATTGGAAGAAGGTGAATAATAGGGACGTCCTTAGAAAACACCAAAGAACGTGTTAAGCACCTCGACCACCATTATTGTGGCATGTGGTCTGTAGAGAACATGCATTTCCATGGAAATTCTAATTAGGCCTATTGTTCTTTTTTTCAAAGAGAAAAAAAACACTGATAAAAGCTCATAACATGTAACTTTATATTCGGGTATAATTAAATCTAAAAGTCCAGATTTCAAACTTTGGCGGAGAGATTCGCACTTCGAGGCTCGTGAATAACGCCAGAGACCAGCTTTTCCGGATGTTGCCAGTATTATGATGCCTCTTGCCGACTCTGTTGCTGACAGTGTAGTCAATCAAGCAACGTCATCTGCATAGGTAAGGTCAGATTAATTGAACTCTCCAATGGAGATTCCTGCGTTTGCCATTGCCTAATTGGGACCCAATTCGTAGTACATACAGCAAAAGAGAGACAAGTACCTGATCTTGTGAGGAAACTTGATGAGGTGCTGAGTTTAATACTAAGCCTTTTTGATTAAAGTTGCATGTTGTGAGATGGATTAGAAGCACATTACTGTTTCATAATTTACTTATTCTACTACAAAAGAGGTTTATTTTGAGTTGTGCACTACCGGCGTTAAAGAAAAGCCTCGATGGAATAAACAAATGCAACAATCATCGTGTATTTTACAACAACAGCACTTTCCTATTCCTAAGAAGGGCGCCTTGTTTGTTGATTTTGATACCCATTTTGGTCACGTAACTTGGAAAGCACAATCTGTCTGATTGTCTGATTGGTATAATAGAGTCCGATGCAACGGACTGTGAACGAGCTGATACAACACTGTTATGTATATGGGGTCATTGCGCACCCATACCGCAGAGCAAGGTAAGAGCCATGGATTTTTTTCCAAGTGTTAAATCGTACTCGGAAGACGCTGCCCATTTGGGAGAAATGCTTGGCTTCTTTCGACAGGAATGCGTGGATTATTTGAATGGGAAACTTAACAGCGAGTTCGTGGAAAGTTACAACAACGGCGTGGGTTGGAGAGAAAGCTCGAGGACGGGAGGTACTGTCTGACTCAGTTTCCCCACGGTCACCCTGCCACCGCTAAGGCATTGATGGCAACCACAGAACTGGATGGGACAACCGGACTACCGTCTAAGCGGCTTAGCTTTGTGGGGTTCTTAGGCCGTAGGAACCCTGAGCAGGCAGGGAAGCTCAGCGACCGTATTGACAGATTGGTGAATGACCTGATGGTGCTGATGTGCGACCAGTCCGATGTGCTACTCTACGGCACGGCCGCCTGGTCGGTGGACGACACCAACCACTATAATCTAGTTGTCATCCGTAACGAGGAGGCGGGCACTAGATGGAAGGAAGGTGAACTACACATGAGGGAGGCTGTCCTGTGAGTTAAATAGTCACTCAAAAGAGACTTTGTGATTACAGCACCTCGACCACCATTAAGTTTGTTGGTCATGTTAAACCGAACGACAAATCGGACTTTAAAGGCACTGGACACTATTGGTAATTACTAAAAATAATTGTTAGCATAAAAAGTTACTTGGTAACGAGCAATGGAGAGCTGTTGATAGTATAAAACATTGTGAGAAACGGCTCCCTCTGAAGTAACGTAGTTTTTGAGAAAGAAGTAATCTGAAAGCACACAACTTCGTGTGACAAGGGTGTTTTTTCTTGCATTTTTATCTCGCAACCTCGACGACCAATTGAGTTCAAATTTTCACAGGTTTGTTATTTTGTGCATATGTTGAGATAAACCAAGTGAGAAGACTGGCCTTTGACAATTAACAAAGGTGTCCAGTGTCTTTAACGTTCAGAATGAACTGTGTGTGTGTTTAAATGTATTCAATATTGTATCACTGTGGTGTTGGATTGGTACGGAAGCTGGACTAGGGAATATGCTGATAGGTGCCTCCCCCTGTACTTGGTACACCATAATTGTGCGAGGCTGAGTATTATGTTCATGGGTACAATCAGTGGACGCCATTTTGTATTGGCAGGTCGCTCACAAAATGTTACACTTAAATCAACGTCATTGTTTTCGACTTGGAAAAACAAGTAAAGAAATTTGACATTTGAGCTTTATATGTCCGATAATGTTCCCATAATATATACTTGAACACACTATTTTCCTCTCGTACAGAAGAACACCCCCCCCCCAAAAAAAAAAAATCCTCTAATGAATTCCAATGAGATTCCAAGCACACAATGATGACACAACACAGGGGAAGACACAATAGCGGGGAAGGGGAGACCACCATGCCCCATACCATGGAGTGCCCATACCAAGCACCAAATATAGAACTTTATCTCTGTTTTTGTGCAGTTATAAACCCCCCACACACTGTACGTGTACGTGCTGAGCATGATATGGCCGAGTGCACAGCCACAAAGGTCGAAACTTCAGTTCATAAACAAAGTGGCAGAAAGCAAAAGGCTTACAAAGTATAATATATATATATATATATATAAATAAAGAACGATAAATCAATGACCAAATTTAAAGTGATAATGGTGCGTGAACTTTTAAGAGAAATACTAGTGTTAAACAGATCGCCGTGAAAGGCGATGATGAGCAGATGCAGGGCCTATACTACACAATATATATGGGAAAATGTATTATTATTATTTTTTTTTTCCCCCTCTTGTTGTTCACAGTGACATTAGTCCCAAGTACTACACTTCAATTCGTATCCATACTGGTGATCTACCCGACGGACTGGATTCTACGCAGTTCAATCTAAAGCGATCCGTACTTCTGGACTATACAGCACACCAGAAGGATCCGAACGCTCCAATACAACGTGAAGTCAAATTGTGGACACAATGATTGGATCCTATGACAAGGGTGTTGGTTTGGATGTGTTTTTGGATTTGGAACTAAATTCTTCTATGGACAGATACTAATAACTGCTCAATACATGTATATTGACGTCCGCGTAGGCTACTGCTCCGATTATGGCTATATAGACCACCATTGACGTCGTCACGCCGCCATCTTTGAAGTAACAAGATGACATAACAATGGAAATTGCGCATCTATGTACGCGAAGCGCACAGAAGAGGCCGATGAGTAACCTTTTTTGACCCGCATGCCTTGGGCGACCTACTCAAAATGAAGTCATGTGCATAATGTTTATTGGTGCAAGCAGGTCTATTGCATTGTTATTATGTTGGTGTTGGATTTAAAGGCACCGGACACTATTGGTAATTACTCAAAATAATTGTTAGCATAAAAACTTACTTGGTAACGAGCAATGGAGAGCTGTTGATAGTATAAAACATTGTGAGGTCTCGAAATCAAGCAATCAAGCATCTGAAAGCACACAACTTCATGTGACAAGGGTGTTTTTCCTTCAATTATTATCTCGCAACTTCGACGACCAGTTGAGTTCAAATTTTCACAGGTTTGTTATTTTGTGCATATGTTGAGATACACCAAGTGAGAAGACTGGTCTTTGACAATTACCAAAGGTGTCCAGTATCTTTAAGGAGATTTTTGTTTGTTTTTTAAAAGAGGAACTCAAAGGTCAAATTCAGTTTTGTGGTGCACTCCTATTTCCAACAGATAGATTCCATATGAAAATGGGGGAATTTACAAGTCACTTACCTTAGATGAGTGCATCGCAAAACTTTATGACCTTGGAGCTCCTCTTTAATATTATATTTGTAAATTATAAATAATACAAATCTGGAGTGCAGTTGGTGTTAAATGCCGATAGTTGGTTTGTTTTAATAATGGACGACAGCTGTAGGGCCTACCTCCGTGGTTAATCTAAATATTTACTTAATCTTCTTCATCTATGATGCAAATTGGAAATTTGGGCCATTGGGAATTCAGCTAGCGTATCATTTTATGGAGGTTTTTGGAACACTAAATTCATTACCATTAAACATACAATCAAAGGGAATTCTTGTCACGTGGTCTAATTGTTTTCAGGGGTGATTGATCTCACCAGCATGCATCGCTTGCTCACAGCCCTTGGAAATTGGTTAGCTGAAAATGTGCAAAATGCCAGACCTCACCTGGTAGATATATTCTGCGACAATGCACGAACGAAATGCATTAACTATTTGTTTTATACAACCCAAACATAGATTCTTGGCATCTGAATTAAAGAAAGAAAAAACATGGGCCCCAAGTAGACACCAACCTTGTCAGCCACGAAACGACTTTGGCTTCTAATGGACAAAGAGAGGGGAACGACTATTTTTGAAAGGACGCTGTGAAGCGTTTTTTAGTACTGATTGGATGTATACCAATCCCGATATGTGGCAGAGGGTGTCGCCCAAATATTCCCATACTTCCACACTCTTTTTCCTCGTGTACACTACAGAAATACCCCCTAAAACCCTCTAAAGAATTCCTGAGATCCCCAGAACAAATGAAGACACAATAGAAGGGACCAAATGATCGGCTGGTATAAATTAAAGATGACTGTTCTGTGATTTTTGATGCATTGTGCGAAAGCCGAATAGAACTGGGAGAATGCCGTGCTCAGGTCTCGTATCTGTTCACGCCCTCTATGTCAGCTTTGGACTTGGACAACCAATACCATGTGACATGTCTGCATAGCAAAGTATAAAACTAGATCGACCAATGGGAAAAGCTAAAATTTGCCTGCAGCAAAAAAAAAATGGCAGCGGGTATGAATTGCCTCGAGGCAGTTGCGCAAAGATTACCGGTAACTGCACACACAGCGCATTCAGGCTGATTGTGTTTCTATCAGGGAAAGTTAATATCTTACCTGCAGGTTCCCAGCGCTCAGATCGTGTAGAACGTCATAATGCACGACTAGGTTACCAGCGATTCCAGCAACGCGTTCCAACTTTTGGTGATCCTTTGAAGGATGGAATTTGATGTGGGCCCTGGACTGTGAGATTCTCTCAAGAAAAACGTCATCCTGTAGAGAGGAGACGGCCTCGTTGATGGAACTGCTTCCTGCTCCTGTTGACGTCCACATGACGTCTAGTTCCTGTAGACCCTGCGGCTCCGCAATCCGGATGTCTACCTTCAGGCTTGCGATAACCTGAAGCGAGTTTCAAAAACACAATATACCCAAATAAAGATTAGCTGAGATCAAAGATTATTTTTAACCAACTTTCAAAATAAGTTTGGACGTGACATAATAAAGCTGGGGTCATTGTTTGGTTTTTGTCAACGTAATGTTGTTTATTAGTGTAACTTGGCGTTCGTTATTTTTATAAAAAAAGTATGCAAGTTGTTTACGCATACGTACAGTTGTAACTGAATAACACCTTTCGACAAATTGAAACGACTAGTGCCGTAGGGGATTTTGTCCCTCAGTGTGAGTGTCCCTCTAGCCCGAACATCTGACGTCACACTTCGAGGCTCGTGTTTTAAGCCAGAGACCGGCTTCGAGCGTTTCGAGGAATTCTGACAAACGCACCTTTTACCTCGCATCCCATTGCGGTCTCGTGGATAGGGGACCCGTCGGACAGGGGACCAGTCTAGCAGTGACCTCATTTTGATTAATAGACCCTCAATTCCTCATACGGTAAACTAACATGGGCCCGAGGAAGTTGAGTCAACAGAGGGCGCAACCAGACGAAATTTCTACACAGTTCTACTACATGTCTCGACTGCTTACCTGTCCGGGGTCGATGTTGATTTTGTACTCTATTATACCGTGGCGTCTTCGGAGCAACTCCTGGTAGGTGAGGTTGAAGGTTACCGCGGAGTACGCAGCCACATTGACAGCAACACTGAACGTGTTAGGCTTGGTGGCACTGCCATCAACGAAGAAAATAAGGCAATCAGTTCAGGGAGGCAATTTGTTCAGTGTAACAATTATGGAAAAACAGTAAGCTATCAAAAACGTATGACTTTCACTTTTTGAGTGACCTTTGACAAGTTAAAGAGGGGTTCTATGGTCAAATTCCGTTTTTTGATGCACTAATTTGTTCAATAAATAGAGTCTTTATTAATTAAGTGGAACGACCATTTACAAGTTTTTAACCTTACATTGAAATGATGTAAAATGCCATTGTACTTGATAACTTTCCATTGCGAAAATTTGTCAACATCCAAAAACATTCTGAGCCACCTTTCAAATAATAAACAGGAACTCTTTTGCTCATTCCTGAATTTCCATACTTCCATATGATATTTGTCAAACGAAATCTTTGACCGTATATTAAATAAATCTCAAGCTATACTTACTGTTGTTTGACTTGTCCAGCAGTGTCTCCTCGTTCTTTTGCAGCATTGTATTCTTTCTGTGCTTGCTCTTTCTCTTTCACTTCAGCCTCGTATGGAATATTTTCGATTATCCTGCAGGAACAAAATTAAGAATATCAAGAGCTGATTTGGCTACCGGAATATAACATTGTCTAATTTAGATTTAAGACTACAGTCAACCCTCGTTATAAAGAGCACGTTATAAGAGGTTGTGCATAAAATTATTATAAAGAGTACACTCTGAAGTCCCGAATCACATTTCTGCGTTGTGTTTCTCACGTTTTGCTTTCTCTTATAACAACGTTCCTGTTATAAAGAGGTAATTTGGCCAGTATAATCTTGTTGTAAAAAGAGTCGACTGTACATGATATGGTGCATCAACATCCAACCAGCCAGACTAAAACAAATGCAAATGTTTGTTTTCCACTCAACGCCATCAGGATCTCCTCCAGCAACAATACAAAACAATAAATCTTATAACAATTTTTTTGTATAAAGAAGCGAGAGAGACGAGAATCCAAAGGAAAACAAAAACGAAACTCATGATACTAGACTGGTATGCCTATAAGGCCTACACAGAAAAGTATACATGCAGTTACAGTAAAACAATATTATACACTCTAAAATCTCCCGGATCACAATAGGTCCCGTAAGGGTCTGACCCGTTTCTGGGTCATCAGTATGACCCGGAATTTGTGTCAAACTAATCCAGAATGAGTCAAAATGACCGCAGAATCCGGGTTAAGATCCCATTTTGAACCACTTTCCGGGTCAGTCTGATCCGAAATGGGTCCGGTGTCATAGGGAAATCTGTCCCCCCAAAATGAGAAATTAACATGGGCTGAATGAGGATGATTCAAAAGAGGGTGCTATCAGAAGAAGCTTGTACACAGTTCGCCGTATGGAGTGACAGAATCTCCGGGGACCAGAATCTCCTGCCACACCGGCACCAGTAATACCCAGAATCTGGGTAAATTCTGACCCGGGTGTTTTTGCGTTAAAAATATAAAAAATTAAAACACCATGAACTGCACATCATTTTAAACAAACGGTAAAAATCATGATATTATTCTCACATTACAAATCTGCTGATGAAGGCCTGATCGGGGAGAATGATGGAGAATTCAGCTTCTTGTGCATACTCCTCCGTGTTCACCAGTATGCTGTTCACTAATGTATTGGCAAATCGGGCCGTGATGGAGGCATCGACGTGAAAGTGTTGAATCTCGGGTACACGAATGTGCGTTGGCTGCAAAGGAAAAAGCAAGTTAGTGGGGAGTTTATAAGGCCGTGTCCGAATAAGCGGCTACAGCTACGACTACGGCTAGTTTTTGGCGTCATCATGCATTGAGGTACGTCCTTAGCAACACCAGCAACAGTCGTAGCCGTAATTACATCCGCCAATTCGGATACGGCTTATACGGCGCAGCTTGGCGCACTCGGTTTTATTATTTTTTAGTTCATGAAAACTCGGCTGAAACTCGGCATGAAAACTCATAAAAAGTTTTCAAAAAGTGGTACTGATGTTCTGACGTTTCGACCCCAGTACGGGCCTGGAATTTCAGCTTTGAGAGGGCAATGCCATTTCATTTTTGCAAAAGGGCACTTCCATTGGAATGGGAAACTTCTGAAGGACCACAGAGGCCAAGACCAAGGCAACAGAGGCCGTGGCCTCCGTGACCTCTAGGCTGCATATATAAAATCCTTTTTGAGACATTGTGAACACCAACAGGAGTACACTGTTTGGCTTGGCTGTATACAGACAGATTTACCCACACCAAAATGTGCAATTATGATGTGTCTACCATTATCTCAAAAAGGCGTATGATGCCCGACCAATTTCGGGTCAGTATGACCCCGAATCTGTATCAAACTGACGCAGAACCTGGGTCAAAAGCAGGTCCCTTGAATTGAAGAGTTTTTTGTTTCAAGATTAAGATAAGGCTTTACCCTAACTACTAATGGGTAGTCTTCGTCATCACCCAGGCCGTAGTCATAGTTCCCCGACCCGCTGCCACTGTACTGTCCCCCTCCAGAGCCCGCTGCTCTTGCTTCCCGCTGCAACAGGACAAAACAAAAACATAGAATAACTCCCGAGGAAAAGAACATGTTTAAACTTCAACTCGAAATGAACAGAGCTGATTATAATAGGTTATGATTAAAGCATTTGAGGTACAAAAATGTAAGAGAAAACAAATGCGGACTAAAGAAAGATTAACAATAAGGGAACATGAAAGGACAAGAGAGGGCGGACACCACGCGTCCCAAGTGTAAGAGATTATGTCCCCTCCAGGACTGATTTGCCCGAGTTGTCTAGGAAATCGTATTTCCTGAGACACAATCTCCTATGAATGCGTGGCGCCCCGGATATTCCGTCTGTCTTGTATTTTTATTTTTTGTGCACAACAGATTTTTGGTCTCCACCCGAAGAATGGCCCCCGGAAACGATGTGTCCCCTTCCACTATAGAGATATATCAAGATCCACACGCCCTGCAGTGTTTCACAGGGTAACGAGGAATTTTACGCTTGGATAATAGATGTCATTGTTGGTAAGCATTCTTCGTTAGCAATTTTGTGTGGAGCAAATTTTTATTTAGAGTACAGGGATGATCGTAAAGTAAAGAATTCCGGAGAGATGAGCAGCGGTTTGAAAACAAGACCCAGCGGTTCAAAGTTTAAGGAGGTGATTCTGTCCCCCGGAGATTGTCCCCGCACACGGCGAACTGTGCACAAACTTCTTCTGATAGCGCCCTCTTTGGAATCAACCTCCTTCAGCCCAAGTTAATTTCCCATACGGGGGACAGAATCTCCGGGGGACAGATTTCCCTACAACACCGAACAAGCGAACAACCAATAACGTAACATTTCTCTTTGATATCAAAACGAAGCAAAATATCAGGACAGTGAAAATTACTTCAACGTACACACTTCCAAAGCCTTTGAAAAAAATTAAGGCCACTAAGTAACGTTTGTTGAGTGTTTTAGCTCCATGGTTTTAGTGAGTTTGGTGGGGGGGGGAGGGGCGGCAGAATCCCGCTAAGCGTGGGGGAACACGTACGACACCCTAGGTACTTCTGTACGGTGCTCTATGGTACGGCCAGACCACCGTGCGTAAACAGAACTACCTAAGACACTGGCCGTGGTGGTCCTGGGTGTGGATTACAACTATAAAATACACGCGTTTTCCAGACACTCTTTTTAATCCATCTTGGACCATTTTTGATGCTGTTTAATATAAAAATACGTTTATTTGTTCCATAATTGGTATTTATTAAGATGCTCGCTAAAAATTGAGTTCTCAGGTCAGGAACTAACCCTGACTCTGTCCCGGAGTATAAATGACCCATTTTCAGGGTCAGGCTGGCCATATCTTATCTTACGCCGGGTCCGAGTTGCGTAGAAGGCCTATTATTATTACAGCAACAGTCTCCAGGCCACAACCCATAAAGTCTGACGCAACTCGAGTCAGTATCGACCCGGATCCGGGTCCCGTGCGTTGGGGCCTGACCCATTCCTGGGTCAGTAAGACCCGGATCCGGATCCGTGCGTTGGGGCCTGACCCATTCCTGGTCAGTAAGACCCGGATCCGGGTCCCGTGCGTTGGGGCCTGACCCATTCCTGGGTCAGTAAGACCCGCGGTCTGTGTCAAAATGACCCGAACATGGATCGCAAAAAATCCGAGCTTCAAATCCCATTTTAACCACTTACCGGGTCAGCCTGACCCAGAAATGGGCCTGGGACCCGGAATCTGGGTCAATTCTGACTCAGGAGTTTTTGAAGTGTAATCTATATGCACTTTGTCTAGACGGCGGTATGATGGTTTTTCCATATATTTTTTCTTGGAATGCACTGAACATCTCTGACACACTTCCAGCAACAAAATACCTAAATTCTAGAATCTGCGGTTCCGTGTTTAAATAAACACAACTCCAGCCTGCCCTTATCAACTAAGACTTAACAGTTGGGGTGCAGTCTGCCACGGGTTAATTGGGGGGTGAGGCCGGTAACAATGGGTGCGGCGGGGGTTCACACGGCGTTTTCCCTGGTTTAAAAAGAAATGAACTTTAAGTGTTTGAACAGAGTGCCTCGTCTCCTTCGACAAACAACACTGTTTACAATCAATCAAACCAAATGTAAGACCGCAATTACGAGGTGTTTTTTTTTAACACACACTGTTACAAAGTTCTCGTGGCCCAGTTTCTACCACCAGTGATAAACACCATACAATTATGGTGACATCATTCTGAAAGCACACCAGCCCCCCCCCCCCGCCCCTCCGGCCCCACCCGCCACGAAGATGAAATGAACAACAAAACTATAATGCGTAAAATATAACTTAACGACAACGGTTGCGGTAAAATAAATATATGATTTTAAAACTGCAAAATCGTTCTATTAATAAGGTAGATTCTTATGTTTCCATGTTTGTGATTCTCACTGGTCATTACACTTCAAAAACGGGGGTGTTTAAATTGACACCATGGGTGTTGTCAAAGGTAAGATACCAAAAAGAGAATCAAAATTAACATAAAATGGTGTTAAAATAACACCGATGTAATTGCGTTAGCAGAAATTAGCGTTATTTTAACACATATAATTTAAATGTTGATTATTCTATGACTGTGACAACAACACCCCCGTTTTTAAAGTGTGGAGATATTAGCGTTCTGTCAACACCTTCAATAACTTGTTTTCTGTCGTTGGTCGATACCCTCTTTATTTGACCTCGATTGTAGTCATGCCGAATGTGGTGCATAAATCAAAGGTCACAAATTAATGTGGCTATCATTCATGTGTACATTTCTGGGTAAATTTATCACTATGTGTAAACAAGCGATTCTTCAACGGCAGGCAGACATGCAGGCCGCCGGAAGCCTGGCTGGGAACCACAGGCAGTGGGCAGAAGGCGATAGTGTGAGATTAGACAAGACGAGCTCTGTTCTCATAATACTTAGTGCTAATTTAACTGGAGGTCATCGACAACGTTCAAAAACAAATTCAACACCTACTTCATTTCAGTGCCAGTTACATTAATTTAATGTTCAAACAAGAAAACAAGAACGGGAGAATTCAACTAAAATCATTTCAGAGCACGACCAGATCAAAGAAAAGTCAACGAAATACATCAGTGTTACAATAATATAAGCATAGTGGAAGGAATAAACAAAAGCTTCTAACCCCCCCCCCAAAAAAAAGCAAACAATAACAACATTCAACAACAAACGGATTTTTTTTTTTCTAATCAGCCTAAATTTTGGTCTCATTCCAAGGTTTCACTCGACATATTATACAAATGGCCGCATCCGTTCATACACTTGTACCCTATCGTTTTTTAAACTTTGCCCCATCTATTGTAGTAAGAGTTTAGATTCTCTACTTGGTCTACTTTTGACAATAGGCACCCGTCTTGAGATCATTATTTAGGCCATTGTACACTTTCTTAAAAGTAGCAACAAACTAAAAGCAAAACATGGAAGAGAGAAAAGCAATTTCTAACTTTCATGCTTAAACGGAAGAAAACAACCACAAAGTTACTTGAATACTCACGTCCAAAACCTCTTCGTCTTGGTCCACTAGAGCTGGAGGAGCTGCAACGAATGCCGGAACAGCTCTTGCAAGTGATATGAAAGAAACTATCCCGACGACCACGACCACATTCCACAAACTCATTCTTCACTGGCTGATTGATCCCCCTTGCCAAACCAGCTGGCAAAAAATAATACTCTTCACCTTTTCTAAAAACACTATAGGCTTTAAGTATAAGAATTTGTCTTTAAGTTGTTCACGCACGACTGGTTGCTGGGTGATGTGGATGGATCACGTAGAGTTTAACTATATGCTGGAACTTGGGTGCACATCATTGCATGCCCTTTCCAAAGTCGGATTTGATCTCGATTTATGTCAAACCTCAGAGCAAGAGTCAAACTGCCAAACCAATATTTATGAGACTGTGAATGACTGAGAGAAAGCCGGTGTTGTGCACAAACAGATCCACTCGCTCGCCGACCACTGCTGCCTTCTTGTTCAACAAGTGGCAGCCTATCCTCTTATTTATATGGGTTTGACCGCCACACGGCTCCAAAATGTGGTGGTGAGACCATGTGATACCAGCTCTGTGTATGAGACAATGGTGCTTAGGTTCTATTGGGGCATTGGCCTATGAAAGAGTGACGTCATAATGAGAAAGCGTTGATAGCCGTATAATAGCAGTAGTTCAGATTGGGGGTTGGACTGGGTAACTGGTACGTCAAAGGCGTAGCGGGATGGGGTGGGGGTGTAACACATGAAGTATCCATGTTTTAGATGTGAAATTTCTCGGATCAAGTGGGGTTTTTTTTTTGGTAACCGTGCACATTATAACTTTTTCAGTGTAGTCAAAAATGATATGGCTAATCTACATGCGATAAAGGCCTGGCAAAACTAGACCCGAAGTGTCAGTTGGGGCGTGGTTTATAGACAGGGAGGGGTAAGTTGCTTGGATTATAGAGTGCTGACACCTACCATCTATTTAAAACGAGACTAATAAAATATAATAAGTACGTTGGCGTGTTACTAGCTAGGAACCAAACCACACAATGCACTACTCGACTAGCACAGCGATTTAGCACGAAATAAAACACTTGAAAGCAAACTTTACCTAGGACAAAACAAGAAACAACTTTTTTCTTACCTGATTTTGCCTTATTTGCTTAAACGCAATGCATTTGGTTTGAGCATGCACATGTATAGTTTCATTTGTTTAATCATAGTTGATAAATTCAGGGTTTTCTTATTTTTTATTCATGGTTGGTGTTATTGCTCTGTTTCTTACTATTTGACTTTGTGCGGAGTGTTTACATGGCCCCTTAGGGATAGCACTGTAATACCGATAACGCTACAACCCTGTCTAAATAAATAACTGCAAATAAACAAATAAGAGCAGTTATTATTAAAGTCTACGGCAGTTGTCAACCACGGCCAAGACGTCGCATGATTTGCGACCCAGGGTCCAAAAGGTCTGACGTACACAATATTTACACAGCTCAGTATGCGAGTAAGACACACAATCTTAAATTGCATGCAGATCACAAAATACGATTTTGAACTTTTGAACTTTTGAACAAGGAAGCCCATCTCAAAACTCATTGTTTTTTGTGTGGTACTTACGTTTTTTTGAGCCCTTATTTACGTTTTTGAGCCCTAATTTAGAGATTAAAACTAATCAGGGCTAATCTTTGCTTAATATCTGGGCCCTAAAGGTTGGTGGGAATATCGATCTCGAAAAGGAAAATCATACAGTTTGTATCCCCCCTAAATTTGATAAACCAATAACGATAACGCCTCCAGTGTGTATTTGTGTGCTGTGTGTGTAAATAATTTGTAAAACTTCTCATAATGATCAATGAAATATAATCTACAGGAAACACAAGCGATAGGAAATAATTTACAGCGGGTTATTTTCGTTCTTTCTTTTTTTTTAGCCAAGAAGAAGCAATACGTGTTTTCTCCTTTTATTGCTTAAACACATTCAGCATTTCCATAAATCTGTTTTTGTTATAACAGCGAAATAAACTGCCATCGAACCATATGATGCAAAATAAGCGACCAACTTGTATATGCCAGATCCAGATTGTGTTTATAATTGATGTGTCCTTCTTAGTCGGCTATATATACATCGTGGTGGTACCCAACGTCTGGCGACGACGGCCGATGGAAGGCTTAAAACAGACTTGACCCAAGTCGAACTTTCTAATCCACACACGATGCAGTGGTACGTCCACAAATGACGTGAACACTTGTATTATCAATAAAGAAGGTCGATGCATCGTAACCCTTTCGCTTGGTTATTACTTATGAATAGCAAAAAACTTTAAAAAGTGCATCTTTGGCCTGGAAGCAAAATGTCCACCCTGAACAGACACAACGTGAAATTCGCTGACCCCTCAAAAAAAAATCACGAGAGCTGCGCGAAAACGGGTCAGTAGCAAGAAACAAAAATGTCTGCTATCGAAAATGTTCTCAAATCAATTTCACCTATAGATAGGTTGCAGTGTGACGTAAATCGGCCATCTTTACGGGCAGTTTAGAACAAACAGTCGTACGTTTCGTGTGAGAACGGCGTGCAACACGCGCGCATTTCACGAAACTCATTGCAGGATTGGTCAGTGAACAACGCGGCTGCGTTAATAAGTTGAGCGTTTGACGCACCTGCAAGCCAAAATGCAATTTGCCCGTAAAGATGGCGTCTACTGGGAACTATCTATTACAACATAGGCCTACCTAATGTATTTATATAGGCCTATCCAGTTGCCGTGCGTTGGTCCTTTCATCTCTATCCTGGCTCTATGGTCATTTTCAAAGAAAATTCCGTAGGAAGTGTTCGTTACTATAAAGACTGGTGCTACAGTGCGCCTGTTCCAAGAAGATGACAGTCAGCATGTACCCTTTTTTGTTGATCAACAAACCACGCTGGTTGGCATGGAGGGCCGAATGTTAGCAAAACATTCAATCGCGGGTAAAAGATTTTGTGACCAAGTTCAACATTTCTGCAAACTTAAAAAAAAAAAAAAAAAAAAAAAAGGACTTCTTATGATTGGTTGCTTTGTTCAAACAAATTCAACACTATTTTTGAATATTTGTGTAACAGTTTTACAAACCTATAGCTATCTGTTTTTGTCTTGCATTCATGGCTTCCCATAGTTTTCCAACCTTGGTTGGCAAAAACTTGGGCTGTGACGTTGCAAAAGAAAGGTTTATAATGATCTTACACTTCAGCCCTTTTTTACCCCCAGGTATACTTTGGGAACGGACCATGGGGCAGATTTCACAAAACACTCAGAATCAATGTCATCATAGTGATCTGTATTGTGACATCACACTTGCTCGGATTGGCAAACTCAGCTCTTTGTGAATTCGAGCCAAAGGGGAGAGGGGACCCGATTTTGGCCAAGCTATCTTGGTGCGCACCTGGACGCTGCAGCATCACTCCAGGTGTGTAGGTCATCACCGTGCAAGGACGACCATGGTACCGCCTTGAGGAGCTTGTTTGTACACGTTCCTAAGAGTAAGACATGGGTCCCACTTCATAGGGCTAATATAAAAACAGTCCTTGGTAAATTTATTTCTTTAAAAAAATAGTTATAGCAAGTGGCACAAGTTACAGCAAGGTATATACCTATTATTTTGATGAATATATAAAAACCAAAATATCAAGTGCATACATCAATATCTAAACATCGTCAATGTACACTGTTAAAAGTTATCTTATGTCAATTGTTATTACAAAAGGTATGTATACGTACGGACGTTTTCTGTACACATTTTTGTGTGCCACCATTTTATTAAGCCCTTTTCACACGAGAGCAATTTAGCAGGGGTCCCTTGCTTTATTTTAGCATGGTTGTACAATGTTGCTAGTTGCACTTCGTGTGAAAGGACAACAATGTTTGGACTGTCCAAGGTCCCTAGTGAAACCGCAATGGAACGAAGTGACAGAAAACCGGGCACCCATTACCCGAGGACCTTTGTTACTGGTGCTCGTGTGAAAGGGCCTTTTGTGTCCTTACAAAGTTTCTTTGTAAACATGCTTTGTACTTACAGCGCGTTTTTGTACTCTTTTTACAGACATTCTTTGTAAGCATTTGTGTGCGAATCTATGTTTTCGTTTCGTCTGTACATTAACGAACCACATTCAATCAAAACACTCGTAATTTTACAAAGAACATTTAATTGCGTCAACTAAGGCACTTTGTAGATCTACAATTGTTTTTGTATGTTAACACACAGCACACCTGGTTCCGACCATACGGCTTTGACTGTGGCTGTGGCTAGATCGATACAGAGTTTCTCTGTGATTGTTTAACACTTTGCAGAAAAAGTGCTTTAAACCGTTGTACCGCAGCGTAATTGTTATGATTATATATGTCTGCATTACTGTCACATTCAATCAATCAAATGATCCTAACTCATTCGATTAAATTAATTTGAACTTTAAATGTCTTTAAAGTGAAAGTGAAATACGATCACGTTTAGAGTAAATGTTTTTCAAGGGCATCCGTGCCTGAATCGCGTGGGGGATTATATAGTCACGTGTCCCATTATGTTTTAGTTCTTCAGCTTCGGTAATGATGGGAAAAACAAGTTGAACTCAAAAAGAGAAACTTGACTTTTGTAATAATATAGATGAAAGATATTTTATGTGAAATATAATGATCCACACAAATATGCCTCGAAATTGTGTGATTTTTCCTTTTACTTAATGAACTACCACGGTCCGCCATTGCGTGGAGTCAAAATGGTTCTACAAAATGGCGGACCGTGTTAGTTCACGAAGTAAAAGGAAACACACACAATTATTTCGAGGCATGTTTTTGCGTGGATCATTATATTCTACTTTAAATACATCTTTCCAACCATATTCATTAAATAACAAACGCTTTTTATAGCCCAAATCGCCCAATTCAAGGCAACGTGTCCATTTGTTACGGAAGGCGAGACTGGAGGGGGAAAAAGATTTAAAACAATAAATAATTGGCTGGCCATACACTTTCTTTACGGAAACCGACCGAGACTGGAAAAAAACAAACAATGTTTGACTGGCCCCTGATGTGTTGAAGCGGCTCTAAGATGC
Source organism: Pycnopodia helianthoides (assembly GCA_032158295.1). NCBI lineage: Eukaryota > Metazoa > Echinodermata > Asteroidea > Forcipulatida > Asteriidae > Pycnopodia > Pycnopodia helianthoides. The sequence goes on from CM063244.1 coordinate 20,571,530, forward strand.
CAAGGAATTCAGTAGCAGGATTATGATTGCGTAAAATTATTAGGTAATCTAAACCATGGGTTTTCCTCATGTTTAATCTTACACGACTATTTCTTCATGTTGGCCCTAGACTCGGCATGACAATGGGTTGTACTCGACTGTTCCCAAGAGTCGTATTTCATTCTGGCTTAACCGCGTGAAGAAGTTGTTCTTTAAAAAGTTCAATCACCGAGCTTGGTGGGTGGGTGGACAAGGCTATAACAATAAGAGATTTGCAGTATGGTTCACTCAATGTCAAGGTCTACACCGTACCTAGACCCGCCTGCTACGCCGGTAAAACCCTGGGTACAACCCTGTCCCGTCGCTGCCTCGTACCGCCAGGCACAACCGCCTCTAAGATCACCTGCTGCGTGGTCACAGAGATGCAAGTTTCAATTGTTATCTAAACCGTGGGTTTTCGTTAAAAAAAACATTCTTACACGATCATGTCTTCATGTTGGCCCTAGACCAACCGCGTGAAGAAGTTGTTCTTCAAAACGTTAAATCACTGAGCTGGGTGGAATTATAGGCTATATAACAATAAGAGGTTTGCAGTATGGTTCATCAATGTCAAGGTCCACACCGTACCTAGACCCGCCTGCCACGCCGGTAAAACCCTGGTACAACCCTGTCCCCGTCGCTGCCTCGCACCGCCAGGCACAACAGCCCTAGCTCTCAGATCACCTGCTGCGTGGTAACAGACTAAGACGCAAGTTTCAATGATTCGTGGAAAAGCAACAACATGAAGAGCTGCTCTACGTCCTACCTCGAGCAATGTTCCCGAAAAGTGACTTCGAAACTGTGAGAACTTTATGTCATGATGTTTGGCCCCGATTAGGGACACAAATTCAGAATTAAAACACGACATCATTGGTCTTTGAAAAGGTAAATCCATTACTTACCATAAACACATTATAATTGTACACAGAACAACAAGTTATGCCTACGTAATCTCTCTTTGATGTTGTTTACAACCCACGGTACGAAAAGTAGTCGAAAAAATAGCAACGGTGTGCCATTGGGAGACGTGTAGACGTATTTTATAGATACAAGACAGCTAGTACCGCACCCAGCTCGTAAATAACTCTTTGTTATTCTCTGAGAACACAAATAACCACAACAGTACACATTGAGTTGGCTTATTGGAATCAGCTTCAAGTGCTATGTTTATTCAACCATGTCACACCGCATTGGTTAATTACCAATCGGGCAAAACCAGTAACTATGTAATAACACATTTTATTTGAAAGTAACCCCCAACAGACATACATGAATACCGGGCCCGGATTACTTGGCAACCTGCCATAACATTACTTGGCAACCTGCCATAACATTACTTGGCAACCTGCCATAAACAAATGTGGGCAAACACACTTGCCCACAAACCACAGACAAGAGGGGGTTACTTCTTACATGTCGATTAGGCATCAATGCTCTATGTGATTGCACCGCTTGTACACGCAGTTGCATTACAGTACTGCTATAGCCCCACTTGAAATAGTAGGTGCAAGCAAGAGTTATATCAACATTAAGGTAAGGGCCTGAAAGGCATAAAGATTATTCCATCGCTTGTACACGCGATTGGAATGTACAAAAATATAGGCCCCTCGGAAATGAGAGGTGCTACAGTGTTAAGTTAAACATACCTTAACTCATTAATAATATTGATTACCACTTATAAGTTTATCAATTATCCGACCCCCCGCAGGCAGTGGCAGTCCACTTCCCTATCAGAAAATGCCAAACAGGCGCAGAAAAACCTCAACTACTGGAGGTATTGAGGGGGCGGAGGCGGGAAAAAATTTCTTGGGTGTTGACTTGGTTGGAAGCTGAACCGAAGTGAGGTTCCCGCACAAAAGCAGTGTGCAGACACAGCGTGCAGACGCTGTTGTTTTACATAACTGCACCTGATTTATTGAAGAAGGGTGCCCTGCCCTTTTGCCACCGGGAACCCCATAAAAACCCTGGGAAAATAATGTGCAAGGTCGCAAAAAGACCAACTGGACAGGGTTTGAAAAGCCCACCCAACATGACCAAACTAGCCTTGGTGGCGCCACAAGGGTTGTGGGTGTCCATTGAATAATGTATTTTATCTGCCAGTGATAAAATTAATTATTCTCTGAGAACACAAATAACCACAACAGTACACATTGAGTTGGCTTATTGGAATCAGCTTCAAGTGCTATGTTTATTCAACCATGTCACACCGCATTGGTTAATTACCAATCGGGCAAAACCAGTAACTATGTAATAACACATTTTATTTGAAAGTAACCCCCAACAGACATACATGAATACCGGGCCCGGATTACTTGGCAACCTGCCATAACATTACTTGGCAACCTGCCATAACATTACTTGGCAACCTGCCATAAACAAATGTGGGCAAACACACTTGCCCACAAACCACAGACAAGAGGGGGTTACTTCTTACATGTCGATTAGGCATCAATGCTCTATGTGATTGCACCGCTTGTACACGCAGTTGCATTACAGTACTGCTATAGCCCCACTTGAAATAGTAGGTGCAAGCAAGAGTTATATCAACATTAAGGTAAGGGCCTGAAAGGCATAAAGATTATTCCATCGCTTGTACACGCGATTGGAATGTACAAAAATATAGGCCCCTCGGAAATGAGAGGTGCTACAGTGTTAAGTTAAACATACCTTAACTCATTAATAATATTGATTACCACTTATAAGTTTATCAATTATCCGACCCCCCGCAGGCAGTGGCAGTCCACTTCCCTATCAGAAAATGCCAAACACGCGCAGCGTGCCCCACAGGGATGGACAGCCAGTATATATATATATATATATATATATATATATATAATATATATATATATATATATATATATATATATATATATATATATATATTTTTTTTTTTTTTTTTTTTTTTTTTTTTTTTTTTTTTTTAGGGGGGCTCAACAGGTCTATGAATGTAAATTAATGCAGGCCCGTAAATTACCTCGAAATAATTCATTCCCAACCTGAGAAAGATGTATCCCATCAAAACGATATAATGCGAAGCAGGACCAGATAAATTGGGGGTGTTGCAGCACAGTTGCCCCAATGCGGCGACTAAATGAAGTGGCATACCTATTTATTGAACGCCGTTTCATCTCCATCCTTTTGGGGTCAAATGCCCCAAAATAGCAAGCTCTGGGAAGCAAGTTAGACCATACCAGAGCCGCATTCGGGAAACGGTTCCGACACTCTTGCATTAACAATGCAATACGCTGACGCAAACTGAAAGCATCAGTATCAACTAAATCATTATTCCCCACATGTACAATTAACAAACTTGGGGATAGCCACCTGGCATGTAGCTTATCTAAAAGTTGATGAATATCGGAGTACCGAGCCCCACCACACCCGTTCCACCGCACTACCGGCCCACTGTCAAAATGCTGTGAAGCCCTGCGAACGATGGAGTCACCTATAATCCATACATCACCTGCCATGTAAACAGTCAAACGAACGCAGTTAGGCAAATAATAATGAGGGACAGGTTACAACACAACTAAAGCAATTTGAAACGGTGAATTTGTGAACCGCACCACCGATCTGGGATATATTATTTGAAAACGCGGGCACTGCAGGAAAAAACTAAACCCCTGGGAGCACACAAGTCGCCCCTGGTCTAATGTACCTCAGCACCGCATCAGAACGCCAGCGGCCCATTGCCTGAATGTCAGTTAAGGGGATACCCGCCGCCGCTGCAGTTGTGGCTGCCCCAATACGGAATGAGTGTGCCCTGATATGGGCATCACCCATACCGGAAAAAACAAGCACTTTCTTGAGAACAGCATTAAACTGAAACTGTGTGAGCGGGCTCCCATCATAATGACAGAAAAAACTGCCCTGCAAAAGTGGGCGAATGGCAACCAAGTCGCACAAGGCCTTTACAGGACAAATTACCGGGTTAGCAGAACGAACCAAACGGATAAGTTGTGGAGGGCCTGACATATTATTCTTAGAATGGCGAAAAGAGAAGACAACTGAAGCTGAGAGCTCACTCGAATTACAAAATTCGACATCCGAAAACATGAGCAAAGATTGTTGCAAGCAACTACTAGATTTTGCCGCGAATTCCCCAATGCGCATAAAGCCGAAAAATGCACTTAAGAACACCGCCTTGAAAAGAGCCACCTCAAATAGCGAACTACAAACGCTAGGCAAGGCATGCAGTAAATGAGACAGTATAGGCAGTGTGATGGGTAAACGCTTGTCTGCCCATGGCAAACGGCCTCTACGACAACCCTCCAACAATTTTTCCACCACGTAATTCCCAGTAGGATCAGGCCAACCCCGAACTTTGTGATAAAAACCCACACCCGACACATAAGTGGCAATGGTACTTGGAGCCAATTGCTGTAACGATAGCCCCGCAACAAAACGATGAATATCTTGTGGCGATGCCGGAAAATTATCCCCACTAGCCCGCGCCGACGTTGGAAGGCACAAAAAGCATTCCAGCCCACCTGATAAGTTCTATGAGTGTTTGGTGCTAGGGCTTGAGTTAATAAACGAGTAATCTCACCTCCTACCACATCGTGGGCAGACTGGGCAGAGGTGTCATGCGTAAATCCGCTTGCGGGGCTACGGCTCGAAATCGGAGGACCTGAAAGCGGGAAAGGGAATCGGCAACATCGTTATGAACGCCTGGGACATGCACTGCCCGAAACAAAATGTTGTGTTTAAGACACTTGCACACAAATAAACGCACTAATTGCATGATCATGTCACATCGCGAAGACTGCTTGTTAATTATGGCTACCACAGCACTGTTGTCGCAGCGGAAACTAACCTTCTGATTGGCTAGAAGATCGCCCCAGCAATACACTGCCACAACTAATGGATAAAATTCTAGGAACGCGATCGACGGCGTCTGAGCCAATAAGTCTGGTGCCCAGCGCCCTTGAAACCACTTCCCTTCAAAGAAACCACCAAAACCGATGCTGGCCGAGGCGTCAGTGAACAGCTCGATGCTGTCGTTGGACTGCCAACCACTGCGATTTACTGGCGACACGCCATTAAAATGTTCCAAAAACTCAAGCCACATTGATAAATCAAGCTTCGCCCCTGCAGACAAACGAACTTTATGATGGGGCTTACGCAAGCCCCTTGACAGGGCAATTAATCGCCGCATAAACGCCCGCCCAGGAGCAACTGCCCTGCATACAAAGTTGAGCGACCCGACTAGCGACTGAATTTCCTTAAGGGACATCTTGCGCTTGCCTAATGCTGTTAGGATTTGCTGCCGTAGCACGTGCAGTTTTGGTGATGGCACACGAACAAGCTGCCTCACCGAGTCAATTTCAAGGCCCAAATAAGTTATGTTTTGTGCCGGCCCTACTGTCTTCTCTTCAGCGATTGGAACCCCTAACCGTGCACAGACAGTACGAAAAATTTGCAACAATGCCGCACACTCAGTTGCGGTGCCACCCACAAATAAAAAATCATCTAAATAGTGAGTAATACTATGTACCCCCGCAAGCTGTTTTACCTGAAACTCAAGAAATGCACTGAAGGTTTCAAACAACGAACAAGAAATACTACACCCCATCGGCAAACATTTATCATAATAATACAAACCCTGAAAAACAAAACCGAGAAGTTCGTAATCGGAAGGAGCCACCGGCAAAAGCCGAAATGCCGACTTGATATCTGACTTCGCCAGCCAGGCATGGTGGCTCGTTGACATGGCGATGTCAACCGCCGAGTCAAAGGAATTGTAATGCACAGTACACATGTCCCGATCAATAAAGTCATTAATGGAACCACCTAACGGAAATGACAAGTTGTGAATGAGTCGAAACTCGCCTGGTTCATGCTTTGGAACCAAACCTATGGGGGAGCATTGTAAGTTAATAAATGGCTTATTTATGAATGGACCCGCAATCCTACCAAGAGCTATCTCTTTATGCAACTTAGTTAAAACAATATCTGCCCTGTCTGAAGCTGAACTGGGGCAACCAGAATTCCTACTTATACGTGGCCCTGTGTAACCCAATTGAAAACCATTAGCGAAACCATCTGCCAATAAATGAGCGCTACGCCTGTCCGGGTAACTGCTTAGCCAAGACTGCAAAGTGTCAATTTTAATTGGCGTTGGGGGAACGAAAATTGGCCAACGCAGCAGATTTTTCTGCAGCAGGCCGAGCCGTGCTCTGATGAGCGGCTGAATTGGTCCAACGCCTAGTGGTATCCGCAACCCTTGCTGTAGCAACCCCTTTTGAACTAACACCTGTGCGGGTAAACTTCTGCCTACTGGCAACGTCGTGAGACGGACCAGAATCAGTGGGGCGTACTTTGCCCACACGACAAGTCACTGCCCCATGCCCAAAGCGTGTGCAGTTGCTACAGCGATGAGGGAATTTACAGTTCGGCCACCGACAGTTACCCGAATTAAAAGGGGAACAATATACAGGACCACCCTTAGAACTAACTTTTTCCTGTGGGTGAATAGACACAGAAGAAGAGAAAAAACTAGACGCGGCGGCAACAGTCACCCAAAGTTCCGTGTCGAGCAGTGCCCATGAACGCGATGGGCAAACCTCTTGACGGAGACGGAACTGTTCGTCGTAGCTACGCCAGCCAAAGCCAGGAAACTGCGCTGCTGCGGTACGCACGGTCTCTGCAAATTTTAAAAAAAAAAAAGATCATTCTTCTGTTGCCCAGCCCAACCGGTAAAATTCTTCAAAACGTTAAATCACTGACTGGGTGGAATTATAGGCTATATAACAATAAGAGGTTTGCAGTATGGTTCATCAATGTCAAGTCCACACCGTACCTAGACCCGCCTGCCACAGCCGGTAAAACCCTGGTACAACACCTGTCCCCGTCGCTGCCTCGCACCGCCAGCACAACAGCCCTAGCTCTCAGATCACCTGCTGCGTGGTAACAGACTAAGACGCAAGTTTCAATGATTCGTGGAAAAGCAACAACATGAAGAGCTGCTCTAACGTCCTACCTCGAGCAATGTTCCCGAAAAGTGACTTCGAAACTGTGAGAACTTTATGTCATGATGTTTGGCCCCGATTAGGGACACAAATTCAGAATTAAAACACGACATTCATTGTCTTTGAAAAGGTAAATCCATTACTTACCATAAACACATTATAATTGTACACAGAACAACAAGTTATGCCTACGTAATCTCTCTTTGATGTTGTTTACAACCCACGGTACGAAAAGTAGTCGAAAAAAATACAACGGTGTGCCATTGGAGACGTGTAGACGTATTTTAATAGATACAAGACAGCTAGTACCGCACCCAGCTCGTAAATAACTCTTTGTTATTCTCTGAAACACAAATAACCACAACAGTACACATTGAGTTGGCTTATTGGAATCAGCTTCAAGTGCTATGTTTATTCAACCATGTCACACCGCATTGGTTAATTACCAATCGGGCAAAACAGTAACTATGTAATAAACACATTTTATTTGAAAGTAACCCCCAACAGACATACATGAATACCGGGCCCGGATTACTTGGCAACCTGCCATAACATTACTTGGCAACCTGCCATAACATTACTTGGCAACCTGCCATAAACAAATGTGGGCAAACACACATTGCCCACAAACCACAGACAAGAGGGGTTACTTCTTACATGTCGATTAGGCATCAATGCTCTATGTGATTGCACCGCTTGTACACGCAGTTGCATTACAGTACTGCTATAGCCCCACTTGAAATAGTAGTGCAAGCAAGAGTTATATCAACATTAAGGTAAGGGCCTGAAAGGCATAAAGATTATTCCATCGCTTGTACACGCGATTGGAATGTACAAAAATATAGGCCCCTCGGAAATGAGAGGTGCTACAGTGTTAAGTTAAACATACCTTAACTCATTAATAATATTGATTACCACTTATAGTTTATCAATTATCCGACCCCCCGCAGGCAGTGGCAGTCCACTTCCCATCAGAAAATGCCAAACAGGCGCAGAAAAACCTCAACTACTGGAGGTATTGAGGGGGCGGAGGCGGGAAAAATTTCTTGGGTGTTGACTTGGTTGGAAGCTGAACCGAAGTGAGGTTCCCGCACAAAAGCAGTGTGCAGACACAGCGTGCAGACGCTGTTTGTTACATAACTGCACCTGATTTATTGAAGAAGGTGCCCTGCCCTTTGCCACCGGGAACCCCATAAAAACCCTGGGAAAATAATGTGCAAGGTCGCAAAAAGACCAACTGGACAGGGTTTGAAAAGCCCACCCAACATGACCAAACTAGCCTTGGTGGCCGCCACAAGGGTTGTGGGTGTCCATTGAATAATGTATTTTATCTGCCAGTGATAAAATTAATTATTCTCTGAGAACACAAATAACCACAACAGTACACATTGAGTTTGGCTAATGGAATCAGCTTCAAGTGCTATGTTTATTCAACCATGTCACACCCGCATTGGTTAATTACCAATCGGCAAAACCAGAACTATGTAATAACACATTTATTTGAAAGTAACCCCCAACAGACATACATGAATACCGGCCGATTACTTGGCAACCTGCCATAACATTACTTGGCAACCTGCCATAACATTACTTGTGCAACCTGCCATAAACAAATGTGGGCAAACACACTTGCCCACAAACCACAGACAAGAGGGGGTTACTTCTTACATGTCGATTAGGCATCAATGCTCTATGTGATTGCACCGCTTGTACACGCAGTTGCATTACAGTACTGCTATAGCCCCACTTGAAATAGTAGGTGCAAGCAAGAGTTATATCAACATTAAGGTAAGGCCTGAAAGGCATAAAAGATTATTCCATCGCTTGTACACGCGATTGAATGTACAAAAATATAGGCCCCTCGGAAATGAGAGGTGCTACAGTGTTAAGTTAAACATACCTTAACTCATTAATAATATTGATTACCACTTATAAGTTTATCAATTATCCGACCCCCCGCAGGCAGTGGCAGTCCACTTCCCTATCAGAAAATGCCAAACACGCGCAGCGTGCCCCACAGGGATGGACAGCCAGTATATATATATAAAATATATAATATATTATATATATATATATATATATATATATAATATATATATATATATAATATATATATATATTTTTTTTTTTTTTTTTTTTTTTTTTTTTTTTTTTTTTTTAGGGGGGCTCAACAGGTCATGAATGTAAATTAATGCAGGCCCGTAAATTACCTCGAAATAATTCATTCCCAACCTAGAAAGATGTATCCCATCAAAACGATATAATGCGAAGCAGGACCAGATAAATTGGGGTGTTGCAGCACAGTTTGCCCCAATGCGGCGACTAAATGAAGTGGCATACCTATTTATTGAACGCCGTTTCATCTCCATCCTTTTGGGTCAAATGCCCCAAAAATGCAAGCTCTGGAAGCAAGTTAGACCATACCAGAGCCGCATTCGGGAAACGGTTTCCGACACTCTTGCATTAACAATGCAATACGCTGACGCAAACTGAAAGCATCAGTATCAACTAAATCATTATTCCCACATGTACAATTAACAAACTTGGGGATAGCCACCTGGCATGTAGCTTATCTAAAAGTTGATGAATATCGGAGTACCGAGCCCCACCACACCCGTTCCACCGCACTACCGGCCCACTGTCAAAATGCTGTGAAGCCCTGCGAACGATGGAGTCACCTATAATCCATACATCACCTGCCATGTAAACAGTCAAACGAACGCAGTTAGGCAAATAATAATGAGGACAGGTTACAACACAACTAAAGCAATTTGAAACGGTGAATTTGTGAAACCGCACACCGATCTGGATATATTATTTGAAACGCGGGCACTGCAGGAAAAAACTAAACCCCTGGGAGCACACAAGTCGCCCCTGGTCTAATGTACCTCAGCAACCGCATCAGAACGCCAGCGGCCCATTGCCTGAATGTCAGTTAAGGGGATACCCGCCGCCGCTGCAGTTGTGGCTGCCCCAATACGGAATGGAGTGTGCCCTGATATGGGCATCACCCATACCGGAAAAAACAGCACTTTTCTTGAGAACAGCATTAAACTGAAACTGTGTGAGCGGGCTCCCATCATAATGACAGAAAAAACTGCCCTGCAAAAGTGGGCGAATGGCAACCAAGTCGCACAAGGCCTTTACAGGACAAATTACCCGGTTAGCAGAACGAACCAAACGGATAAGTTGTGGAGGGCCTGACATATTATTCTTAGAATGGCGAAAAGAGAAGACAACTGAAGCTAGAGCGCTCACTCGAATTACAAAATTCGACATCCGAAACATGAGCAAAGATTGTTGCAAGCAACTACTAGATTTTGCCGCGAATTCCCCATGCGCATAAAGCCGAAAAATGCACTTAAGAACACCGCCTTGAAAAGAGCCACCTCAAATAGCGAACTACAAACGCAGCAAGGCATGCAGTAAATGAGACCAGTATAGGCAGTGTGATGGGTAAACGCTTGTCTGCCCATGGCAAACGGCCTCTACGACAACCCTCCAACAATTTTTTCCACCACGTAATTCCCAGTAGGATCAGGCCAACCCCGAACTTTGTGATAAAAACCCACACCCGACACATAAGTGGCAATGGTACTTGGAGCCAATTGCTGTAACGATAGCCCCGCAACAAAACGATGAATATCTTGTGGCGATGCCGGAAAATTATCCCCACTAGCCCGCGCCGACGTTGGAAGGCACAAAAAGCATTCCAGCCCACCTGATAAGTTTCTATGAGTGTTTGGTGCTAGGGCTTGAGTTAATAAACGAGTAATCTCACTCCTACCAACATCGTGGGCAGACTGGGCAGAGGTGTCATGCGTAAATCCGCTTGCGGGGCTACGGCTCGAAATCGGAGGACCTGAAAGCGGGAAAGGGAATCGGCAACATCGTTATGAACGCCTGGGACATGCACTGCCCGAAACAAAATGTTGTGTTTAAGACACTTGCACACAAATAAAACGCACTAATTGCATGATCATGTCACATCGCGAAGACTGCTTGTTAATTATGGCTACCACAGCACTGTTGTCGCAGCGGAAACTAACCTTCTGATTGGCTAGAAGATCGCCCCCCAATACACTGCCACAACTAAAAGGATTTAAAAATTTTAGGAACGCGATCGACGGCGTCTGAGCCAATAAGTCTGGTGCCCAGCGCCCTTGAAACCACTTCCCTTCAAAAACCACCAAAACCGATGCTGGCCGAGCGTCAGTGAACAGCTCGATGCTGTCGTTGGACTGCCAACCACTGCGATTTACTGGCGACACGCCATTAAAATGTTCCAAAAACTCAAGCCACATTGATAAATCAAGCTTCGCCCCTGCAGACAAACGAACTTTATGATGGGGCTTACGCAAGCCCCTTGACAGGGGAATTAATCGCCGCATAAAAAGCCCGCCCAGGAGCAAAATGCCCTGCATACAAAGTTGAGCGACCCGACTAGCGACTGAATTTCCTTAAGGGACCCTCTTGCGCTTGCCTAATGCTGTTAGGGTTTGCTGCCGTAGCACGTGCAGTTTGGTGATGGCACACGAACAAGCTGCCTCACCGAGTCAATTCAAGGCCCAAATAAGTTATGTTTTTGTGCCGGCCCTACTGTCTTCTCTTCAGCGATTGGAACCCCTAACCGTGCACAGACAGTAAAAGAAAAATTTGCAACAATGCCGCACACTCAGTTTTCGGGGCCACCCACAAATAAAAAATCATCTAAATAGTGAGTAATAAATATGTACCCCCGCAAGCTGTTTTACCTGAAACCAAGAAATGCACTGAAGGTTTTTAAACAACGAACAAGAAATACTACACCCCATCGGCAAACAAATTTTTCATAATAATACAAAACCCCGAAAAACAAAACCGAGAAGTTCGTAATCGGAAGGAGCCACCGGCAAAAGCCGAAATGCCGACTTTATATCTGACTTCGCCAGCCAGGGATGGTGGCTCGTTGACATGGCGATGTCAACCGCCGAGTCAAAGGAATTGTAATGCACAGTACACAAAGTCCCGATCAATAAAGCATTAATGGAACCACCCCAACGGAAATGACAAGTTGTGAATGAGTCGAAACTCGCCTGGGTTTATGCTTTGGAACCAAACCTATGGGGGAGCATTGTAAGTTAATAAATGGCTTATTTATGAATGGACCCGCAATCCTACCAAGAGCTATCCTCTTTATGCAACTTAGTTAAAACAATATCTGCCCTGTCTGAAGCTGAAACTGGGCAACCAGAATTCCTACTTATACGTGGCCCTGTGTAACCCAATTGAAAACCATTAGCGAAACCATCTGCCAATAAATGACGCTACGCCTGTCCGGGTAACTGCTTAGCCAAGACTGCAAAGTGTCAATTTTAATTGGCGTTGGGGGAACGAAAATTGGCCAACGCAGCAGATTTTTCTGCAGCAGGCCCCAGCCCCTGCTCTGATGAGCGGCTGAATTGGTCCAACGGGCCCAGTGGTATCCGCAACCCTTGCTGTAGCAACCCCTTTTTTAACTAACACCCGTGCGGGTAAACTTCTGCCTACTGGCAACGTCGTGAGACGGACCAGAATCATGGGGCGTACTTTGGGCCCCCACGACAAGTCACTGCCCCATGCCCAAAGCGTGTGCAGTTGCTACAGCGATGAGGGAATTTACAGTTCGGCCACCGACAGTTACCCGAATTAAAAGGGGAACAATAACAGGACCACCCTTAGAACTAACTTTTTCCTGTGGTGAATAGACACAGAAGAAGAGAAAAAAACTAGACGCGGCGGCAAAAGTTCCCCCAAAGTTCCGTGTCGAGCAGTGCCCATGAACGCGATGGGCAAACCTCTTGACGGAACGGAACTGTTCGTCGTAGCTACCCAGCCAAAGCCAGGAAACTGCGCTGCTGCGGTAAAGCACGGTCTCTGCAAATTTTGTCGATTAGCATCAATGCTCTATGTGATTGCACCGCTTGTACACGCAGTTGCATTACAGTACTGCTATAGCCCCACTTGAAATAGTAGGTGCAAGCAAGAGTTATATCAACATTAAGGTAAGGGCCTGAAAGGCATAAAGATTATTCCATCGCTTGTACACGCGATTGGAATGTACAAAAATATAGGCCCCTCGGAAATGAGAGGTGCTACAGTGTTAAGTTAAACATACCTTAACTCATTAATAATATTGATTACCACTTATAAGTTTATCAATTATCCGACCCCCCGCAGGCAGTGGCAGTCCACTTCCCTATCAGAAAATGCCAAACAGGCGCGAAAAACCTCAACTACTGGAGGTATTGAGGGGGCGGAGGCGGGAAAAAATTTCTTGGGTGTTGACTTGGTTGGAAGCTGAACCGAAGTGAGGTTCCCGCACAAAAGCAGTGTGCAGACACAGCGTGCAGACGCTGTTGTTTTACATAACTGCACCTGATTTATTGAAGAAGGGTGCCCTGCCCTTTTGCCACCGGGAACCCCATAAAAACCCTGGGAAAATAATGTGCAAGGTCGCAAAAAGACCAACTGGACAGGGTTTGAAAAGCCCACCCAACATGACCAAACTAGCCTTGGTGGCGCCACAAGGGTTGTGGGTGTCCATTGAATAATGTATTTTATCTGCCAGTGATAAAATTAATTATTCTCTGAGAACACAAATAACCACAACAGTACACATTGAGTTGGCTTATTGGAATCAGCTTCAAGTGCTATGTTTATTCAACCATGTCACACCGCATTGGTTAATTACCAATCGGGCAAAACCAGTAACTATGTAATAACACATTTTATTTGAAAGTAACCCCCAACAGACATACATGAATACCGGGCCCGGATTACTTGGCAACCTGCCATAACATTACTTGGCAACCTGCCATAACATTACTTGGCAACCTGCCATAAACAAATGTGGGCAAACACACTTGCCCACAAACCACAGACAAGAGGGGGTTACTTCTTACATGTCGATTAGGCATCAATGCTCTATGTGATTGCACCGCTTGTACACGCAGTTGCATTACAGTACTGCTATAGCCCCACTTGAAATAGTAGGTGCAAGCAAGAGTTATATCAACATTAAGGTAAGGGCCTGAAAGGCATAAAGATTATTCCATCGCTTGTACACGCGATTGGAATGTACAAAAATATAGGCCCCTCGGAAATGAGAGGTGCTACAGTGTTAAGTTAAACATACCTTAACTCATTAATAATATTGATTACCACTTATAAGTTTATCAATTATCCGACCCCCCGCAGGCAGTGGCAGTCCACTTCCCTATCAGAAAATGCCAAACACGCGCAGCGTGCCCCACAGGGATGGACAGCCAGTATATATATATATATATATATATATTATTATATATATATATATATATATATATATATATATATATATATATATATATATATATATTTTTTTTTTTTTTTTTTTTTTTTTTTTTTTTTTTTTTAGGGGGGCTCAACAGGTCTATGAATGTAAATTAATGCAGGCCCGTAAATTACCTCGAAATAATTCATTCCCAACCTGAGAAAGATGTATCCCATCAAAACGATATAATGCGAAGCAGGACCAGATAAATTGGGGGTGTTGCAGCACAGTTGCCCCAATGCGGCGACTAAATGAAGTGGCATACCTATTTATTGAACGCCGTTTCATCTCCATCCTTTTGGGGTCAAATGCCCCAAAATAGCAAGCTCTGGGAAGCAAGTTAGACCATACCAGAGCCGCATTCGGGAAACGGTTCCGACACTCTTGCATTAACAATGCAATACGCTGACGCAAACTGAAAGCATCAGTATCAACTAAATCATTATTCCCCACATGTACAATTAACAAACTTGGGGATAGCCACCTGGCATGTAGCTTATCTAAAAGTTGATGAATATCGGAGTACCGAGCCCCACCACACCCGTTCCACCGCACTACCGGCCCACTGTCAAAATGCTGTGAAGCCCTGCGAACGATGGAGTCACCTATAATCCATACATCACCTGCCATGTAAACAGTCAAACGAACGCAGTTAGGCAAATAATAATGAGGGACAGGTTACAACACAACTAAAGCAATTTGAAACGGTGAATTTGTGAACCGCACCACCGATCTGGGATATATTATTTGAAAACGCGGGCACTGCAGGAAAAAACTAAACCCCTGGGAGCACACAAGTCGCCCCTGGTCTAATGTACCTCAGCACCGCATCAGAACGCCAGCGGCCCATTGCCTGAATGTCAGTTAAGGGGATACCCGCCGCCGCTGCAGTTGTGGCTGCCCCAATACGGAATGAGTGTGCCCTGATATGGGCATCACCCATACCGGAAAAAACAAGCACTTTCTTGAGAACAGCATTAAACTGAAACTGTGTGAGCGGGCTCCCATCATAATGACAGAAAAAACTGCCCTGCAAAAGTGGGCGAATGGCAACCAAGTCGCACAAGGCCTTTACAGGACAAATTACCGGGTTAGCAGAACGAACCAAACGGATAAGTTGTGGAGGGCCTGACATATTATTCTTAGAATGGCGAAAAGAGAAGACAACTGAAGCTGAGAGCTCACTCGAATTACAAAATTCGACATCCGAAAACATGAGCAAAGATTGTTGCAAGCAACTACTAGATTTTGCCGCGAATTCCCCAATGCGCATAAAGCCGAAAAATGCACTTAAGAACACCGCCTTGAAAAGAGCCACCTCAAATAGCGAACTACAAACGCTAGGCAAGGCATGCAGTAAATGAGACAGTATAGGCAGTGTGATGGGTAAACGCTTGTCTGCCCATGGCAAACGGCCTCTACGACAACCCTCCAACAATTTTTCCACCACGTAATTCCCAGTAGGATCAGGCCAACCCCGAACTTTGTGATAAAAACCCACACCCGACACATAAGTGGCAATGGTACTTGGAGCCAATTGCTGTAACGATAGCCCCGCAACAAAACGATGAATATCTTGTGGCGATGCCGGAAAATTATCCCCACTAGCCCGCGCCGACGTTGGAAGGCACAAAAAGCATTCCAGCCCACCTGATAAGTTCTATGAGTGTTTGGTGCTAGGGCTTGAGTTAATAAACGAGTAATCTCACCTCCTACCACATCGTGGGCAGACTGGGCAGAGGTGTCATGCGTAAATCCGCTTGCGGGGCTACGGCTCGAAATCGGAGGACCTGAAAGCGGGAAAGGGAATCGGCAACATCGTTATGAACGCCTGGGACATGCACTGCCCGAAACAAAATGTTGTGTTTAAGACACTTGCACACAAATAAACGCACTAATTGCATGATCATGTCACATCGCGAAGACTGCTTGTTAATTATGGCTACCACAGCACTGTTGTCGCAGCGGAAACTAACCTTCTGATTGGCTAGAAGATCGCCCCAGCAATACACTGCCACAACTAATGGATAAAATTCTAGGAACGCGATCGACGGCGTCTGAGCCAATAAGTCTGGTGCCCAGCGCCCTTGAAACCACTTCCCTTCAAAGAAACCACCAAAACCGATGCTGGCCGAGGCGTCAGTGAACAGCTCGATGCTGTCGTTGGACTGCCAACCACTGCGATTTACTGGCGACACGCCATTAAAATGTTCCAAAAACTCAAGCCACATTGATAAATCAAGCTTCGCCCCTGCAGACAAACGAACTTTATGATGGGGCTTACGCAAGCCCCTTGACAGGGCAATTAATCGCCGCATAAACGCCCGCCCAGGAGCAACTGCCCTGCATACAAAGTTGAGCGACCCGACTAGCGACTGAATTTCCTTAAGGGACATCTTGCGCTTGCCTAATGCTGTTAGGATTTGCTGCCGTAGCACGTGCAGTTTTGGTGATGGCACACGAACAAGCTGCCTCACCGAGTCAATTTCAAGGCCCAAATAAGTTATGTTTTGTGCCGGCCCTACTGTCTTCTCTTCAGCGATTGGAACCCCTAACCGTGCACAGACAGTACGAAAAATTTGCAACAATGCCGCACACTCAGTTGCGGTGCCACCCACAAATAAAAAATCATCTAAATAGTGAGTAATACTATGTACCCCCGCAAGCTGTTTTACCTGAAACTCAAGAAATGCACTGAAGGTTTCAAACAACGAACAAGAAATACTACACCCCATCGGCAAACATTTATCATAATAATACAAACCCTGAAAAACAAAACCGAGAAGTTCGTAATCGGAAGGAGCCACCGGCAAAAGCCGAAATGCCGACTTGATATCTGACTTCGCCAGCCAGGCATGGTGGCTCGTTGACATGGCGATGTCAACCGCCGAGTCAAAGGAATTGTAATGCACAGTACACATGTCCCGATCAATAAAGTCATTAATGGAACCACCTAACGGAAATGACAAGTTGTGAATGAGTCGAAACTCGCCTGGTTCATGCTTTGGAACCAAACCTATGGGGGAGCATTGTAAGTTAATAAATGGCTTATTTATGAATGGACCCGCAATCCTACCAAGAGCTATCTCTTTATGCAACTTAGTTAAAACAATATCTGCCCTGTCTGAAGCTGAACTGGGGCAACCAGAATTCCTACTTATACGTGGCCCTGTGTAACCCAATTGAAAACCATTAGCGAAACCATCTGCCAATAAATGAGCGCTACGCCTGTCCGGGTAACTGCTTAGCCAAGACTGCAAAGTGTCAATTTTAATTGGCGTTGGGGGAACGAAAATTGGCCAACGCAGCAGATTTTTCTGCAGCAGGCCGAGCCGTGCTCTGATGAGCGGCTGAATTGGTCCAACGCCTAGTGGTATCCGCAACCCTTGCTGTAGCAACCCCTTTTGAACTAACACCTGTGCGGGTAAACTTCTGCCTACTGGCAACGTCGTGAGACGGACCAGAATCAGTGGGGCGTACTTTGCCCACACGACAAGTCACTGCCCCATGCCCAAAGCGTGTGCAGTTGCTACAGCGATGAGGGAATTTACAGTTCGGCCACCGACAGTTACCCGAATTAAAAGGGGAACAATATACAGGACCACCCTTAG
Organism: Pycnopodia helianthoides; assembly: GCA_032158295.1. Classification (NCBI taxonomy): domain Eukaryota; kingdom Metazoa; phylum Echinodermata; class Asteroidea; order Forcipulatida; family Asteriidae; genus Pycnopodia; species Pycnopodia helianthoides. The sequence goes on from CM063244.1 coordinate 20,589,460, forward strand.
AACTAACTTTTTCCTGTGGGTGAATAGACACAGAAGAAGAGAAAAAACTAGACGCGGCGGCAACAGTCACCCAAAGTTCCGTGTCGAGCAGTGCCCATGAACGCGATGGGCAAACCTCTTGACGGAGACGGAACTGTTCGTCGTAGCTACGCCAGCCAAAGCCAGGAAACTGCGCTGCTGCGGTACGCACGGTCTCTGCAAATTTTAGCAATTCGCCAAAGCGCAATGGATGACGCACAGAATAAATTGCCATAAACGTATGGAACGCAGACGTCCATTGCGCAATTGACTGAATTTTACGAGGCTGTTGCGCCGATGCCTGGCGAAAAACAACTTGACCGTGCTCAACCGCGAGCGTTAGCGCCGAACCTGCCTCTGGCCCAGACATAGCTACGACTGCATTGTCCCGGAAGAGCAATGCCATTTCAACATATTGGGAAGCCCAAATTTTCTCCTTAACCGGCTGGGTTACATGCATGCCCAAGGGGGCATACCCAAGGACGGAAGGTATCGGGGTAGGCCTACCTAGCTCTAAATCCGGAATGGGATTATCAAAAGTGGGAACAGTATTAACAGTAAACGATGACGGGAAATTAAACATATTATCCATACCCCCCACTGGTAGAAGGCCCACTGTGGTGGTTTAAACCGCCGCTGGAAGGAGGAGCTGGATCCACACCCGTCAATCCACCACGATCCTCCTCAGTAGCATGGGTAGCCTGGCTGTTGAAAATTCCAACGTCCTGCGCCTCCTGTTGTTGGGCCGAAACTGCTCCTGCGACTCCCGCTGCCTGCGGCCCCCGACGACCGCTCTCAGTCCCGCTCGTGTTGGAGTTCTTCCTGCCCCGTCCTCTGCCCCGGGTCGGGTTAGCCTGTGTAAATCTCGCCGGGCGGCGCACATTCCGTGCCGGGCGCGGCATGACAACTCCTTGTTGAAGAATAAATAAGGAACGACGAACGGCTACACGTAATCCCCGCTCCCTCCAAAAGGCCTCGTAGAAACTTGTTACGTTAAAGTAACAACTCACGACTTCAATTTAAAGAACTTAAGTAAAACTTGGTGATGTCTAAAAAGACGGTATAAATCCAAATTAAAGAAGAAAAAATTTCTTGGGTGTTGACTTGGTTGGAAGCTGAACCGAAGTGAGGTTCCCGCACAAAAGCAGTGTGCAGACACAGCGTGCAGACGCTGTTGTTTTACATAACTGCACCTGATTTATTGAAGAAGGGTGCCCTGCCCTTTTGCCACCGGGAACCCCATAAAAACCCTGGGAAAATAATGTGCAAGGTCGCAAAAAGACCAACTGGACAGGGTTTGAAAAGCCCACCCAACATGACCAAACTAGCCTTGGTGGCGCCACAAGGGTTGTGGGTGTCCATTGAATAATGTATTTTATCTGCCAGTGATAAAATTAACAATACAAGACGTACATTTCTCCCAATGTATAATATACTCTAGGTTTGAAGAATTTAGGGTCGATATGGGGGAGGGATACAAGACTTTCGCATTCTGTAATCTAACTTGCTTACTTTCTTTCTGTAATGACGTGTGCAAACCATTCCTTCCAAATGGTGTATTTTGTAGGGGGGAAATTAAAATCTATGCTGGAACTGTTTCAGAGTAATAAAGTAAAATCATACCTTAGTTCAGGCAAGCTCTACGGCATGTTGCGACACGCCGAAATGCAAGAAATCATACTCTTGCCGCCTCGCCCCACCCACCATCAGTAGTTCGATGTTAACTTTCAATTTTACGCAAAAACATCTTCAATTTTCGCACACAAAAATGATATTGACTATTATTATGGCGAAATTCTGTAAAATATTTTTTACAGATTAAACGCAGAAGGTATTACCGTTTCAACTATTTGAAGAGGTCATCTATGCTGGCCGAACACCTCAAGTTGGATTTGCAAATATGTTTTCATCATAATTTTGGTTTGGACCGAAAGGAAAGGTCATAAACCATGTCGATGTACGATTTGATTAATAGTTAAGACAATTTAGATGATACAGGTTACGAAAACATCATATTGAGTTCAGGAGATACTACCCCCCCCCCCCCCAATAAACAACGTGCAATTCGTTTTAATTTGACACTGGTAACGTCGTGTGTGATGACTGCGGTTGCACCCCACTAAATAAACTCCCATAGCATACAGTGCAAAATGCTAAATATTCAAAAATACACACAAAATACTTAGAAGTCGCACAGCTTTTTACAGTACAGGGGAAATTATCCACTGACTCTTGAACTTTTATCCTCTGCTCAGTTTGATATGTGGAGTCCCAAGGCCCGTCGAGTATTCCCCCTCCAAATAAAAACACCCACACACCAGTGTAATCTTCCAAATGTCCGAGCATCAATCTTGAAAATTTATGTCCCAACACCTCTCAGCAAAATAGGACCATGAAGTGATTTATTTCAGGGCTTATGTCACATCACAAATACCTCAAGTTGGAAGTCAACAACAAGAAGGTCACAATTGGGCCATCATTTTACACTGTACCCCTCTCATTGGCTCCCAAATCTGTCTAGTCTAAAACAATTTGAGGGCCTACAAAATATTAATGAGGCTGACGCTCTGATTTTTCCCTATTACAGTGTTTCAAGTTTCAAGAATCCATGCATTATGGGGGAGGGGAGGGGAGGGGGAAGGGATAACAAGGGGGGAGCAGGATCAAATGCAGATAAAGGTGATCGTCACACAATGCACAAACAAAATTAAAATCTTATACAATTTAATTTTATGCAAATATATACACACACAAGCAAATGCTGAAAGACTTTTTAAAAAGCTCAAGGTGTTTCAATATTTACAATAAGGTAAGCAAACAGAATAAAGGGGACAAATTATTAGAAAAATACAATAAATAAGTGCCTTCTTGGAATGAAAACAAATCTGACAGATTTCCAAAATTCGTATTTGGGAACCAAAGTCGATAGTTATTATGGATTTTAATACAAATACATTTTGTTCCTTTTTATATCAAAAATACAAACAATATTATTATATACTTTTGTCATTATAAAGATTATACTCTCAATCTTAATACAACACAACAGTTGTTGAAAGTCTACTCATTCTCAAGGTCTATTTGGTCAAGGTATCACTGAGAAAACATGCCAGTGGTAAGGACAGATTTACTTGCCGAATAGAATAAACAAACATCATGGCTTAGTGACCTTTGAAAAGCAAACAAATGGAATGTTTCGTAAAAACAATTATAGCAAACACAATGAGCATTGTCTCCAAAACAACAACGGCTATATTTCTAGAAGCCAAGAAAGCACTCGGGCAAACACACTTTGGATACATATTCTTTTTTTAAAGCAAATAAATAGTTCAGGTGGAAAAAAAGATGCACTGATTGTCAAGAACATACTTATTTATAAGCTAAGTTTGTTTTCCTTGTGATTTTTAAATATTATGTTCGAGTTTGCATAGATAGGTTGCTGTTCGTTTTTTGTTCTGTTTTTTTTTCAATAAACTGTGATCATCAAATTTGATGGAATTTCACAGATTGGTTTTATGGCATGTTAAAAATAGGTAAGAATCTACTCCTTCAAAACCCATACACCCATTGATTGGAGATAAACAAACCATTGTTTGTTGTCCCCGATGCAATTCTTATGTCAATTTACATGAAGTCAATTCTTTCCATCCTTGAAAAGACAAACTAGACAATCTCATGAAAATGGCCCTTCACCAACACAGGATATATTTACCAGCTCCATAGAAGGGGAAGGTTTGTGTGGTTCCTGGGCATGCATTTGAAGTCTGTGTCTTGTTAGAGGGAACCGTTCTGCCAAGAGCTGCCTCTCTAGTGGAGTGGGTAGTGGCGTCTCCGGGTCCCCCTGGACCTTGGTGACTAAGACGTAACGCCTGAAATCATAAAACAGTTGAGAAGTGTGAAAATGACAGATTTTTTATGTGCATAATTTGTCTTTCAGGGATGAGATTTGACGACTGTGAAAATTCCAGAAAAATGGCTTGGGGGCTTCGGTTCCCCTTGTTCTAGATCCGGAACCACCCTGATGTTAAAATTCAGGAGGTTTACAGACTCTGTGCATCACCAGAAATACAAAACTATAGGTTTTGACAAAACGTGGAATATTTCTTTCTCCCTTTGGCGACTTCTTTACTTCCTTCAAGAAATTTTGAAGGCTCAAGGGGGTTTTGAGAAAGTCCTGAAATCCTGATTTTACACTCACACACGCCTTTTCTTTAGAGCGATCAATGGCAATTTATTCACAACACAACCTTGCTGGTCCTCTTTTGTACACCTGGGTGAGGAGAAGCAAATTAAGGTGACGTGTTCAAGGACACAAGCACATCAACCTGTACAACTTGGTTTCAAATCCAAGTTCTGATGTATTGGAAACCAGGACTTGAGTCTGGTGCGCTCATCCACCACCAGGTGTGGATCAAATTCCATAAAGTAGTGGATCAGGTAATTATGATAATAATTACTAGTAATAGCGGCTAATCATATGCGTTAGTATCCACCACTCATAGAGCAGCAAATTATTACCCCCTATCATTGGACCATCTTATTGTGATCCTTAAACCATCTCAGCTCCCCTGTGGGGAGTATGCAGTCTGTGATACGACTTATGAAGCGCACCAAGCAATAACAATCACATGAACCATCTCTGCCCTCACAGGTACCCGTTTACCCCTGGGTGAAAGAAGTATAAATTATGGTGAAGTGTCTCGCTCAAGGACACATCTTTCATGATCGGGATTAAAACCCACACCTCCATGACTTTGCCATCAGAACTAAAGTCCAGTGACACGCTCTAGATAAAGTTGCTAATCAGATGTGATTCAATTGTTCATGTAGATTGACCACAATTCAAAATGCCAAGCTTCTGTCAGTTTTATTCAGAATAAAAAGGAAAACCTTGGTCATAAGGGTTCGCATAATGCTGCACAATCTACCACTTACCTTGCTTTGCTGGGAATAGACTTGGAACTGTGAGGTCTCTTGACAATAAGAGATCCAGGTTGAGACTGATGGTAAAGCTCAGCTTCATCATACACGTCCTCTGTCTGGAATCTACCATACAGTGTAGATGAGGATCACGTAATGTAATCACCAAGCAATATGAACGTGAGGAGAATGTGAAACAGGTGTAGATGTGGACTTGACATAGAGCAAGTGAGCATTGATGCATTAGACAGGGAAGCAGATCCACTGCAGATCAAAAGCAGCTAGATGTGGAGTGTGGATCAGATGTGGATCAGATGTGGATAGGATGCTGGTATAAAATTGATAAACCAACAACAGGTGTGGATCAGATGCCGACAAGGTGCAGCTCAGGTACAAATCAAATGTAGATCAGATGTGGATAGGATGCTGGTATGAAAGTGATCAACCAACAACAGGTGTGGATAAGATGTTGACAAGGTGCAGCTCAAGTACACATCAAATGTAGATCAGATGTGGATAGGATGCTGGTATAAAAGTAATCAACCAATAACAGGTGTGGATCAGATGCCGACAAGGTGCAGCTCAGGTATAGATCAAATGTAGATCAGATGTGGATAGGATGCTGGTATGAAAGTGATAAACCAACAAAAGGTGTGGATAAGATGCTGACAAGGTGCGCAGCTCAGGTACACATCAAATGTGGATAGGATGGTGGTATGAGAGCAATCAACCAACAACAAGTGTGGATCAGATGCCGACAAGGTGCAGCTCAGGTATAGAATGAATGTGGATCAAATGGTGAACCTCTAAGCATCAAGGATCAAAGTTTGACTTGAAAAGACCAGATGCAGATGATATCAGGGGTTCAGATTAAGATAGTGTATCAGACAAAAACAAAAGGATCAGTGAAGAGAGGTGTAGATCAGAGGCAAGCGAAAGAGGGATCAGTCCAAAAGCAATGTAGATCAGAAACACTTCTCAAGTATAGCAGATTCAAAAGTGGACGTTGATCAAGTGTGAAATGGTGTGCGGACTCAATGTTTTGAAAAAACATGGATCAAAAGCAGATCAGAAGCAGATTGGAAGAGGATCAAATGCAGATTCAGATCAGATGTGGATCAGATATGGATTCAAATCAGATGCAGATAAAATGTGGATTCCAGGCAGATCAAAAGAGGATCAAACGCAGATTCATTTCAGAAGCAGAACAGAAGAAGATCAAACGCAGAATCATATCAGAAGAAGAACTGAAGAAGATCAAGTGCAGATTCATATCACATGTACATCAAATGTGGATCAGATGCAGATTAGAACTGGATCAAATGTGCGTCACGTGCAGATTGAATGCAGACTAAATGTGGATCAAATTATGATCAGATGTGGATCAAACTTTTAATAAGATATCGATCTAGGGTTAATCCAATGTAGATTAGCTTCGTGGATCAGATGGTGATCGGATGTGGCTAAGACACAGGCCTCGCATAATGTGCATTAAATTGGCAAACTAATTTTCTTTGTTCAGCACAAAATTAAATAAGCAGACATAACAATTTGTTCAGATGAAGTTTGTCAAAAGAGGAATTCAGAATTTTGCATCAGAGACACGCCTATTAGTAACTTTACCTTGGTTTGCTCGGGATGGACTTGGTACTTTGAGGTCTCTTGACCAGAGTCGATCCTGGCTCCTCAAAGAAATCTTCAGATGGTATCCTTGGCTTAGGTGGAGCAGATCTATTCATTCGGAACCTTCAAGTTGTGAAGAAGAATAAAAAGGATGTATGAGCTTTGTTTATGATTTGTTTATGATTAATAATTTATTTTTATTCACAAGACCATATTTAGGGATGAGATTTGACAAATGTGAAAATTCTTTTAAAAATGGGTTCTTCCTTATTCTAGAACCGGAACCTCCAAAATCTTACAATTCAGGAAAATTTAAAGACTCTGTGCATCACTAGAAATACAAAATAAACAGGTTTATATTCAACATGTGACTGCTTTACTTCTTTCAAGAAAATTTGAAGGCCCAAGGAGATTTTGAGAAAATCCTGAAATCAGGAAAAATCCCAAGAAATCACATGCCGGCATATACAGGCAAAATATATACATTCAGATGTAAAAGTATTTAAAACACGTAAAGTGACAAAACAAAAGCTAAAATTAATAAAATGCATCAAAAAAATGCAGGTGAAAAACAGTAAAAAGGCAATAGTGTTTGTTAGACAACAAACCCAAGGTGTTTGGGCTTTGGGAATAAGCAAAGTAAGCAAATATCACCATCTGAAGAAGTATTTTTTGTCAAATCTGCTGTCATTTTTACAAGTCATAACAAACTTCATGTTATATTTTTTTTTTGAACTTATGGCCTCTGTTTTGTCCAGGTAATTGCAGGTCTGACCTGGCCTGGCCTGTACTGTACTGAGTAAAAGAGGAGTGGTGTGAAAACAACTCACTGACAATTGGCAACAACAAATTATATGAGATTTGGTATACAAAATTAAGTTGTTACAATTATTGGGTAATATGTTACAATTACTGTATATAATAATGCAGCCTGTTAAAAAAGAAGAGAGAAAACAAGGAAGACCTTTTCTTTTGAAGACAACCAAAACGTACTGATTGGAATGTTAAGTGGTTACAAACTGGTTCTTTTCAGAACCACCACCACAATAGAGAGATAATTACCACAGACCTTGACACTCTCTGTCTTAGTTTCCCACCATGCAAAGTTTCAAACCTTACCGACCTACAATAATGATAAACTTCGTCCAATATAAACGCCCACAGGTGACAAAAACAATCCGGCGGACATACCAAACAGGTAGAATGACTTCCTTGTTTTTTATCTCTGTCCTGAAACAACCATTTCACGTGGCAGAGTTTCCTATCGAGATTGTGTAATAGCTGCATGATTGTGCTACTGATTGTGATGCAAACCAGAAGTAGGTTGTTTACGTGCCCCTACCTTCGGATAAAAATAATAATAATATGCACCCAAGGGCATCTCAAAGCGGGCCTTGATTTTTTCCTACAAAGTATGCAGAGCTATTTTCAAATTATAAGACCAATTTGTTTACATGGTTTACATGGTGCTGTGGTGCAATCTGCAGGCATGCAACTACAGCTTGCAAAAAAAAAAAAAAAAAAAAAAAAAAAAAAAAGAGAAGAAGAAGAAAGTGTTAGGCACAGCACGACTTTGTACTGTGTTTTTTCAATTTTCAATGGCACAGCACAGAGACCTAAAACAAAAGCTAAAACAAAAGGAAATCAGCTGACCAGCTGCGAGGGAAAACAAAACAATGCAGACGACTGATTGTTGTTGGTCTTTATTTTTCTTGCACCAACGAAAGGTAGAATGACAATAAACTTTTTGGCAAGGTTACCCGACAGACGTTTTGGCACAGGAAGTGGACTGACTTCCTCACGAACGTCGAAAACCAAACTTAACTGTTATCTCTAATGTGGGCGAGATAAGTAAAAAACAAGAGGGTAAAACAGCAGTTGCACATCTTGTCTAGTGTTGAAAAATAAAAATTAATTATGTTTGTGCATGTTTCATTGCTGTATATTTAAAATATTAAAGATTGAACACTTATTTCAAAACAAGAAAAGTAAGAACGAAAAAAACTCAAACATTTGCCTGGGGGAGGTGAATTACAAAAAAATATTGTAATTTGTTAATTTTTCTATTATGGGGACAGATTATTCTCTATTTCAGCACCACAGCTTCAAAAACAACTCTCATATTAGTACCTGTGACACCAGGCCATCATCCAAAATCAGGCTCATCATTACTGACCAAAAATAAACTCGTTCCGCGGCAGTGCAGTTAATTACGAGAAGTCCCCCCGATCCACTAAGCGAAAGTAGTAGTCCCGGCTGATTTCCTACCTTCTGCCCAGGTAGTTAGTTAATAAGCAGGACAATTCTTTTCAGAACTGAGAAGTCTCCCAAATTACGAAAAATCTACTACGCGGTAGCAGAACAAATAGCAAGACAAGTTCAAAAAATCTACACATATGAAGTTATATCTAGATATACACATGAAGTTACCGCAAACCGAATATACATTGATACCTCACCATGAATGCCTCAAATACCATACACTTTATTACCATCATCGTTTATAGCGCTTCATACCTGTAAGGTCTTTCAGAGCTCAAATCGGGTTCTTTCTGCTGTCCAAACGCCTGCCGTGGCTGCACCGGTGGCGAAGATGGCACAACCCGACCAATGGGGGCGCTCTGACATCGCTTCCTCATCATATGTAGAGATGTATCGGATCGTGTGACATACGCTGTGTGTAAAGAATGGTGTTAAATCTAAGATTGGAGTATTATGTAAGTTGGGCTGGCGGTCCCATTTTCACAAAGATTCATTTTTATAAAAGGACTTTGAAATATTGCCATGGTGACTGGTTTAGACACACATGTATTGCCATACTTCTATGAAAAATAACAACAAGTACATGTAATTATAGAGTAGAGCAAAAATAGTAGCAGGAGAAAAAAAGGAAGCAAGATAAATATAACAAGTAGAGTATGGGGCTGTTTTGGTAAGCATAAGCTTGTGAAAAAAAGCCAGGCAAACAGACAGACAAACAAACAAACATGCAAACAAAAAGACAGACCCACATTGGACATGACAATAATAGCTACACCGACACAAGACAGGTAATATAGATCAGAAATAATACAACAAATTCATGCCAGGTAAATCCATTGATCTCAGAAATGTGCACATGCTCGAGCAAAACTTTTTTACAAACACTGACCATCATTTTGTATGGGGGCTCAATTGGCCCAGTTCACCTGACAGCATCCCCCAAGATACATCTCAGTTGCGCCATTTCAGAAGTTGTTTCCACATAAGTTACTGTGCAGTGCATATTTTAGGTGGATGCATGTAGTTAGATGTGCACCTCATCTTTACGAGCAATTTGACTCAAAAAAATGGCGGACCATGGGACCGGACTATGAGGTCAGTGCAAGCATTTGGTGCTTGATATGGGGCATGGTGTGACCCCCTATTGTGTCTTCATTATGTGCTTGGAATCTCAGGAATTCTTTATAGGATTTTAGAAGGGGGGGGGTACTTCTGTACAAGATGAAAAGAGTGTGTTAAAGTATGGGAACATTGGGGGGGGGGAGACGCACTCTGCCACATATTGGGCCTGGTATAAGTGCAAGGGGTCTGTACCATGACTTTTGGAGCTGAATTGAATATGGGGAAAAGCCTCAGGAACATGTGGCTGCTATGGGCAAAAGACCACTATATTTTTCAAAGTAGCTACCTTCTTGAGGTGAGGCATCATCTGCTGCATCCGAGGTACAGTGATGATGGCCAAGGAGTGCCTTCCTTCTTTGTCTTTTCCGCAATTCAAGAAGCCTTCTCCTGTCTGCAGCGCTCTGAGCTCGTTGCTCTTTCTGCTGCTTTAGAATTTGATGCCTTGGGGTAAAAGGAGGGTGGATGAAGATTCAAAGAAGCAAATGAACTGTCCCCTCTTTGTCCCTTACTTTTTCTCATCTATGTATATATGTTTTATTTCGACAAGAGTAGTACAAAATAATGACGACTTGACTTGAATTTAATTAAATTGAATTTAACTGTATTTTTTTCTTTAATGTGAAATCATAACATTAGTGATGTAACACCTTCCTACATTTAACTGGCCTTTGCCATGTTTGTCTGTGTTGTCTAATTGTTCTTACATAGGCCATCATGTTTTTGTTGATTTCTGTCTTTTTATTTTTTGTCTGTCAAGAAGCTAGCTATAGGGCACAGATGCCTCGGCTTCACCTAAACCTAATTGTTGCACTACTATTTGTTCATTTATTGTATCTTATGTAATAGTATTGTATAGATAATAGGTATATAACTACAAATGAAATGAACATTATACTACAGTACAAGTTGAACTTGTGAGATAACAATAACAATACCAGTGTCTTATATAGTGCATGTATCTGCCACTAAGGTACTCAAGGTGCTGGAATTATGAGACCGAGTTATGTAGCACCTTATAAGGGCTTACAAGCGGCTGTGGCGTATTCAGCAGCCACTGCCAGAAACATCCGGGACAAACCCCCCTTCTCTTATAGTGAAAAGTGTAACTGGGTTCTTTTGCACGCATCACACACACACACATGGGACCTACGGCTTTACATCCCATTTGAAAGACGAAGCAATCATGGTTACGTGTATTGCTTAAGGACACAAGTGTCAAGACCGGGACTCGAACCCACACTCTGCTGATCAGAAACACAAGATCTCGAGTCCAGTGCACTTGACCCTAGGCCACGACATGCCACAAACACAAGGTCACGCCACAGATGTAAAGTCATCAATGAAATAAATGTTAACAAATGAAACAAAACAACTTAACGTATGTTTAATTTTCCTTGGCATGCTTTTAAAACAACAACCAAAGTATATATATTACACAACCAAAAAAAATAAATAAAATCTCTGTTGAACAATTTCACCACAAAGTTGTCTTTTCTTCTTGTTTTTATTTTTCAATAAATTCCTTTCTGTTGACCAGGACTACACTATCAAAATGAATAATAATGTTACTACCTGACTATCATTTTCTCTTGCCAATTGTCCTCAAAGTGTAATCCATCATTCCTATACAGAGCCTTGAAGTCTGCTGGTGTCCTACAACAAGAAAATAAACAACAATAACAGTAAGGGGAAATTGGTCTTTTGATCTAAACACAAGATCTCAAGTCCAGTGCACTTGACCGCTAGGCCACGACATGCCACAACCAGTCAAGGCAGAGTGTGGAAGGTTTTTTTGTTTCTGCTTAATTTAATAATAACAACAATAATATCAGGTAATAAACCACAAGGGAAACTGACTGGGTACATATCAATCAATTTGTTTTTTAACCGGGCGTACCTAATACCTGGCTATACAGTAGTATTGACCACTTGCAGATGCGGAATGCATCTCCGCAAAATAGGCATCCAACATTTCCATCACTTTGGGAGTCAATTACTTGGTGTACATTTTGACTCCCAAAATGGCGGACAGGATAGGCGCGTGTCCGTGCACAGCACGCCAGGGCAGGGTTCAGTAAGGTTGCATGACTTCAAACTGCCCGCCCCCTTCCCACCCGCAGCAAAGACAAAATCCATCCCTGACCCCTGACAAAATACGGAGACCAGCAACATAGGGCTACATGTAGATAGCTGCGGTTGGCAGAAAAGATCGCAGGTTCAAATCCTGCTCTAGTTAAATTTCACTATTCACCAAAAATGTATGATATTAATAAAAATGGAAATCAGTAAAGTGAAGATATTACAGCTCTATGGTAGTACATACCCTGGACAGCTCACATATCTTGGTATTGGAGTGTCATGGCCATCAAAAAGAACCTGTAGGATTGTCAAAACAAATTATAAACTTTAAAAATAATAATAATAATTGTTTTGGGGATTGTGGCGAACATACAACACAGATCTGAAATTCTATTCTTGTAGGGAAATTGATCACTTCCAGTTCAAAAGTACTCACAATTTAAAAATGTCAATGTGGAAACTTTCAAGGTTATAAGAGCAGAGCATCATTGAATAGAGATGGTTTTATAAATGGCAACTGTTAGTTTCTGCCTACTGCAAATAAGCGGGGAACCCGTCTCAAACAGTGAGCATGATATTTTGGCTGGTAACCTATTTCTGGTAATCAAAGTTTTGGTGTGATTAGCTACTTTTTATGCATGAAGCAACTCTATGAAATTGGGTTCTTGGCTCGGTAATGCTTGACGTTTAAGCTCTGCATTCTTGTCATACAAGACAAGCACAGACTTTCCCTTCCCATTTGAAACCATTCAAGCTTTATTCAAATAATTGTTGCAGTTCGTCATGTTCTTCACTGGCTCATGCAAAACTTTGGAATAGCTTTTCTATTTTTGAACTCTTCTACAACAGCTAGGCAATGTCTGAACTGGCAGCTACAGCTACGGTTACATTGCCCCGTCATCATGTGTCAAAGTAAAGGATGTTCTTAGCAACACCCTTAGCAACAGTCACAGCAATAGCTGTAGCCGCCCATATCGGATACGGCTCTGAATACTCAAATTATTTTCAAGTCAACTTACATCGTCTTCGAAGTTGACCTGCAGATTTGCAGCCGCAGTGTGAGGGCGCTGTGTGAAGGAGATCCTTCCTGAAGTACAAAAATGTCACTTAACAATGAAACTGCAAAATTGACAACATTGATTCAAATGGAAGGAGTACAAGATGGCTCCACCATGATAAAGGTCTGTAGGGGGAATTTTTTCTCGTCTTTTGGATACACCAATTTGAGTGGGAAAATGCATCAAGAAAGTTTGATACAGCAATAGAGTACTACAAGAAAAGATTCTATTTTGTCTTTACTGACAATCCTGACGAATCCTATTCAAATATAGACCTTATGCACTTGACGTAATTTGAGTAGGGCGCCCTCGTCAAGAGGTCAAAAGGAAGATGTGCATTGGCCAATCCCCTGCGCTGCACGTACAAATCTGTGGGTTTCATCATCGGTTTACCTCTAAGATGGCGGATTGATGACTTCAATGCATAAGGTCTATTGATCAAGTTGACATTTCTTACCTTCTGCAGTGTTAGGTCTAGCAAGCCTTCCCTCCATCGCTGCGCTGTACGGAATCTTGTCATCAGCCAACGCTGTAGGAATAAAAACCTCAGTCTCTCGCTGCTTCTCCTCACGCCTGGTCTCCCTGGGGGCGCGGTCTCTGTCCATGGGTCTGATCGGCCGTGGAGGGAGAGAAATGCTGGGCTTTGATGGTCGATGCTGTACGGTGCCGATGGGTTTGGGTGATGGGATAACAACACCCTGAGGTGATTGGGACTGATATCTTGAAGGAGTATCCAAGATTATTCCCTGAAGACAAAGTAATTTTGCTTTTTGAATTACGATGCAAAGGTACACAAACAATTATCACAGAAGAAGTTACTCCTAAAGTGATGTCATTAATCATAAATAAGTGTTGGGCAAAACAAAAATTAAAAGAATTAAATCCTGACGTAACGATGATTGTAAGAACAAGTCTGAGAAGCCGACACATTCAAAAATAATACATGTGTATAAAAGTGGTGCTCAAAGACACCTTCTAGTGTAGAATAATCCAACAGAGTATCTAATTAATCGACCAATGCAAGAGACACAAGGCGTGGGACGAGGGAGGGATCGTTTGAACCCCTGAATGCCCCCAACCTGCTACCCTGACCTTAGACTGGTACGCTGTCCTTATCCGCACGGATAAGGACAGGCACCGGTCTATTAATAAAAGAGATGGTCACTGCTACTGGTCCCCTGTCTGACTGGTCCCCCTATCTGCAAGACCGCAATGGGATGCGAGGTCAAAGGTGCGTTTGTCAGGATTCCTCCAAACGCTCAAAGCCGGTCTCTGGCGTTAAACACGAGCCTGGAAGTGTGACGTCAGACGTTCGGGCTACCCTGACCTCTGAAATGGACATCCTAGTTTGGGTTTAAATCGAACAGTTGCTTGGTTGGTTCACTGCCTAAAAAAATTATTTGGATTGCAAAATACTGCTTGACAAAACACAAGACACAGTTCCTTTTACCTGATCATTTCCACCGATGTCATACGGGCTGTTTGTCTGAGACCAACGACCACTATTCTGATTCGGGGTCATAGAGTCTCTTTCCCTTTGGCTGAGAGTGGAGTGAAAAGAGCCGGCCGACTGTGCCCTGCCGTCAAACGGGCTGCTGTTGGGCCTCAACACATGAGGGGAATCAGTATCTCTCATGACCCCGTCGACACCAGGATCGTCCGGGCTGAGCAGGGGGTTATCGTCACTCTCTGCCCCATGATCTGTATGGGAGGGGGTTTCGACCCCAGGGCTTTTAGCTCTCATGGGGTTGTACTTGTTAGCTATGGCCATTCGTGAAGCAGCTTTGTACATAGCGGTAATGCCTGGGATGGATGTTAAGGTGTGGGGGGGATATGAAATGGGTTAGTGCATGAGCCATGCAGAGAGCGTAACATGCAAAACAATCATGCCCCAAAAGCAGTACTTTTTGTGAGTTAGATTTGAATAATGTCCGGTACAATGACTCGCTCGATCACAAGTTAACGCTTAAATTTGAATTCCAAAAACTTTATTCAAATCTAACTCGCATATGGCTTATTGAGTACAAACGCATCAACGCTGGAAAGAAATAGTTTGAAGTCAGAGACCCGTTCAGAGAAACTTCCTTGCAAATAATGAGGTAGTACCGTCTCAGTCTGCAGTAAACTAAGAGTGTACATGTGATTTATGGGAATAGTGGGGCAGATAGGGGGCATATTTGGGGGAATTGCGCCTTCGATGGTAAAAGCATGGAGTTTGACACACAGTCAGGATACGTCATGAAAAAGATATTTGGCTAGAAGTCCATCAAATATTTGAATTTTGAAAAAAAATATAGGTAGAATAACTAGCAAATTTCAAATTTTGTTTAAATGGCTGTCATTGCTTGTTTCTCTTTACCTATAAAAAATGTAAAAAAAATCTAGTTAAAATAATCTAGTTTCTTTTTGAATGAAATAGGAATTAGAACTATAGACCCCCTTGCATTGGCTGCCATCTTTGATGAAATGTGCACGTGTGAAAGGTTATCATTGGCTGATGCACATTTTCATTGTTTTTCATCAAAGATGGTGGTCAACGTCGTCATGTGCGATCCATCTAGTGTCCTGACTGAGCACATTAGCTAGGGAGTCATAGAAAATGGAATCACCCAGGAAACCATAATGGCCGAAAATGCACATCTACTCCCCATAATGCAACAGTCAGTTGGTTAACATTCAAAGTATTTATAGCAGCAAATAAACATGCAAAAGTTACACAAATATACATCTCATGCCAACAAAAATAAATAATTAAAATAAAAAAATAGAACATGCGTTTGGCTAAGGCTGCCATGCTTTGCTGTTGGTGATAGCTTTCATTGCACTGAACAAAATAATTTTGGGTTGAACAAAGAAAAAAAATGACTAGAATAGAATTTGAACCTGCAACCTCCGGATTAACGTGTCGATGCTCTACAAACCGAGCTATTTAGCCCTATGTTGGCGGTCTCCCTATTTTGTCAATGTGCCAGTTAGAAGCCAATCAACGTGTAACTGCTGGGGATCACACCAAGGTTTAGGTTACAACCTGGGAGGCGGCAGGAGTAGAGGGATCTTTGTTCAACCCCAAATTAATTAAAGTTTACCCAGTAAGCTCCCTCGTTTGGTTGTTACTCGGCAAACAAAACAGTAACCAAGCAAAATACAAATCATGCCAGCAGAAAAAAATAATTGTTAGGCATTTCTGTCACCAAACACAAACAGTAACAATAATAATAGTAATACCAGAGTCTTGTATAGTGCACGTAACCAGTAAGGTACTCAAGGCCCTTGAACAATGATAACATTTTTAATTCAATTTTTGAAATTTTGTAATTACCTTATAACGAAGCGGCACAAAAACATCAGTGCAAACCCCTTGTCTTAGCGATAAGTGCCTTTTACATGCATTACACAACGGGCTTTACGTCCCAACCGAAGGACAAAGCAATAATGGTCAAGTGTCTTGTTTAAGGACATATTGTGTCAAGACCAGGACTCGAACCCACACTCTGCTGATCAGAAACACTAGAGCTCGAGTCCAGTGCGCTTGACCGCTCAGCCACGACACACCACGTAGTAGTCATGATAGTCTGTTTGTTAAGGATATTCTTTGACATTTCCATTGATCTACTCTGTGCAAAGGCAGGTATAATGGCCAAACAACAAAAAACACAGTAAAATGCAAACCAATGATCTCAGACTTGATAACAAACAGGTTTTAAAGCCACACCAATTTTGTGTGGCTGTTCATCTTCCATGTGTCATGTAAACAAGTACTTCAGGATCATCAGATCATAATAAGTCCAACTTATTTGAGTGCATCAAGTGTCTACAACAGGCTGTACTTTATGCAAATATTATGGCCAATTTTGGTTCATAAAGTATTTTAAACACAAGGTTGCAATTATTTTGTTTTTCATTCAAACTAGTATTCACAACAGCTTCAGAAGACATTACAGTCAAAGAGCTGTTTAAGACAAACTTCATGCTATTTACAGTTTGATGGAACAAGCTATCCTTTGTTCTTATGATTTGTTTCTTCTTCTGCTTTCCTCTAAATGTAAAACAACCACTTTCATTCCTACCTCCCGCCCAGGTAGTAGTTAATAAGCAGGACAGTTCTTTTCAGAACTGAGAAGTCTCCCGAATTCCGAAAGTCTACTCCGCGGTAGTAGAATAAATAGCAAGACAAGTTCTCTAAAGAACAAAATCTACACAGCAAAGTAGATATTTATACACATGGTGTTACTGCAAACCGAATATACATTGATACCTCACCATGCAATGCCTCAAGACCCATACACTTTCATTTCATTTTCACTCTGGGAAGTGCCGAGTATACACATCGGTGTAAGGGCAAAAACCAAATAATATTCTTTATCTCCATGCAAAATTAACCTTCTATTAAACAACTTTGATGATTTCCATCTTACCTTCTCCTAGATCTGTGGCTACATCAGCACCATGGGTGGAAGACACTGGTCTCTCGCTGTCTCTGGTCTCTGCAGAAACTGCTCTTGTAGCCTCTTCATCAGAGGCATCAGCATGGGTCTGTGTAAATGTAGCAAGTGTGTACAATGTGTGTTTGCTGTGAGTCTTTCACTTAAAGGAACATTACAGAATTGGTAAGAAAAAAAAATTGTAAAATATACTTTTTGATCACAGATTTACATAAAACTTACACGGTCTAATGATGATGATAGTAGAAAACATCCCTTGAAATATTTCTGTCTGAAATGCCATATTTGATGAGAAATGAATAAACTAATTTTCCGATTGGAGTTTATCACTCAGTGAGCGTTTTATTCATTTGTTGAATCTGATTTCATGCAAATGTGTAATCGGTTTTTCACTATTTTCTCGTGACCCAGATGGCTGATCGATCTCAAACTTCTACAGGTTTGTCAGTTTATGTATATGGTGGATTACATAAAGTGCTTACACTGCCAGCAATTGTTTTGTTAGCAAAAACCAATTCTGTAATGTTCCTTTAAAGAGGAGCTCCAAGGTCAAATTCAGTTTTGAGATCCATTCATTTTCAAATAGATAGAGTCCTTCCAAGTCTCTAACCTCATGTTAAAATGGTGTAAAATGCCACTGTGTTTGGTACCCTTCAAGTGTAATTTTTTTTCCAAATCCAAAAACTTTCAATGACGTCTGAATTTTCCTGAATTCTGACAAGTGAAAAATATTTTGAAGACAGTTTACCACTATGACCATCTTTATCCCATGTAAGTAATATGCTATTCTGTGAACATATACTTTTTCAAGCTTCAATCAATGTTGTGCTCACCAATAGTTCAAATCCCACTCTAGTCATTTTTTCTTTGTTCCAACAATACGCAAGGTACATGTTTCTGTTATAATTATTGTTTAATTGTATCAATTATTGCATTGCATTACCCAGGTGCCTAGTCTCGTAACAGCCTCGGCTTTCAATCAGACACCTCCATACTTCTACTTCTTTAATACTCTATACCCTATGTAAACATTGTATTTTGATTGATGTATGGAAATAAACCAAACTAAACTAAACTAAAACTAAACCCCAAATTATACAAAATTTACCCAGTCAGTTTCCCTTATGGTTTATTACATTATATTTATATTTGTTTGCAGTCAAATCACTATAAAATAACAATCAACAGTATGAGTGATAGCTACCTGCCCGTTATCTCTCATCTCTGATGTAGCCGACTTAGGAGCCTTGGGTTTCTTCCAATCATCCAGTATGGACTTCTTGCCACCTTTCCCCGTTGTTTTCTGCTTTGTTTCTTTGTCTCCAGGTTTCGCTGGTTTCTTCTCATTGGACGACGGCTTGGAGTCCTTCTGGACTACTGGAAGAGCAGGGACGGCAACGTTTGGTTTGGACCTTATGGACGGATCAGATGTCTGTGGACTGGGCGTGGCAGCCGACGACGTTGACGACAAGACACTTCTCTATTAAAGGAGGATCAGTTTTATGGTTAGAGATAAAAGGTAGGACTTCATAAGGAGAAACAAAGAATAAGACGTTGAAGTGATAGGCTTGAGACAACCGTTTAAAGGCCCTGTACACTATTGGTAAGATCGAAAAACAAATGTTCACAGATTCACACATAACTTACATGATTTAAAGTAATGGTAGAAAGGGTTCCTTAAAATATTTCTGCCTAAAATGCTATGAGAAATTACTAAAACAATACTTTTTATCGCGCGCGATAACAAACTCGTATTTGAAAAACAGAAAACACATAAGGTCTCTTTTCACTAATTTCTCGTGACCTCGATGACCAATTAAGCTCAAATTTTCACAGGTTTGTTATTTCATGTATATGGTTAATCACACAAAACATGAACTTTGTTTTTGCGACTGTTTTGTCAGCTCTACCAATCCTGTATGATACTGTACCTTTAAATGGATTGTGTGATTTACTGTATCCTACAAGAGCACTACTTCACTGAATACAAAAGATTAACCTTCAAGAAAGACTCTACCAGTGTCAAAACTTCAGGCCATTAACTATTTTTTGCATTTATACCACGGTTCCTTGTGGTTGGTAAGCAGGCTGCAACAGCTACTTCTATTTTCTCTACATAAGACTATATCTTGAAGGATGTGTGCCAGCCCATATAACTTTGTCCATACGCCATGTAGCAGTTTGTAAATAACAAATAATTAATTAGCTAAAAAAAACCTTTTTTGAAAAACTTGTTTGATTGTTACCTTTGATGTGACACCACCGTCAACAGACACAGTCAGTTTGGTAGCTGATGTCCTTGGTGGCTCGGTTTTGCTGAGGGGTGTAGCAGTAACTTCGGCCGGACGCTCAGCAGCAGACACCTTGGCCTTGGCAGCAGCAGCCCTGTCACCAACACGTACTCTGTCCCCTTTCTTGGCCTTCTTCTTGATTGGCGTTTTCATGCGGGTTTGGCCTGCGGATTTCTATTGAACGACAACGAACCTTATTAAAGGCAGGATATACTTTTGGTAATTGTCAAAGGCTAGTATCCTCACTTGGTGTATCCCAACTACTTTTAATATTGAATAGTTGTAAGTAATTATATCTGTTGCGGGGAAAATGTCATCCATTTTTTACTTTGTTTAAAGTCGTTTGATGAAATGACTTTTCCGAAAGTTACCTGCAAAGTGTCTTGTGTGCTCTTAATTTCTGCAACTGTTGCCATGAGGGGCTAGAGTAGGAATACAAGAAGGATACAAGCAATAAGTATAGAAATTAAAGTTACATGTATAGGTTTTATAGTTTATAGATGGTTTACATTATACAAATACTGGATGCGTATGAGTGCATGGAAGCAGAATATAATCACAAGGTGAAATCTGAACTGTTCCATTTCACGAGGCGGAGCTGAGAGAAATGGAAAAAGCCATATTTCACAGTGTTTATATTCTGCAACAATGCACGAACGAAATGCATTCAATGTTTTTGTTTTTTTGTAAACACACACATAGATCCTTGTCATTTGTAATTTGTTCACACTAAACACAAGATAGACACGGAATCTTTTAACTCACATTCTTAACATTAAAAAAAAAAAACTCTAAACAACGGGATGTTTTCATGTAGAAACTAACCTTGACTGCTGTGACAAGACCTTGCCTCGTTTGGACAAACGAGCGAGGGAACAATTATTTGGGAACAATGCTACGAAGCGTCTGATAATTTATCCATTCATATTTTGAGCGTCACGGCAGTGAATACATGGTGGAATAATTAAATGACAAGGATCTGTGTGTGTGGTATACAAGAACAAGTTTTTTATAATAATAACAATAAATTATGCTTATACAGTATATTTCTGGGTGTATGGTAATTGTTATAAAGAAAATCTCATGGTTTCTATAAACAAATCCATTCATTTTTGTAACGCACAACGGGCATCTCTGACCAATGATGTTGACACAAATATCAAAACACAAGCAAGATGCAAGTTAAAGGAACATTACAGAATTGGTTTTTGCTAACAAAACAGTTGCTGGCAGTGTAAGCACTTTATCTAATCCACCATATACATAAACTGACAAACCTGTAGAAGTTTGAGATCGATCGGCCATCTGGGTCACGAGAAAATAGTGAAAAACCAATTACACATTTGCATGAAATCATATAGATTCAACAAATGAATAAAACGCTCACTGAGCGATAAACTCCAATCGGGAAATTAGTTTATTCATTTCTCATCAAATATGGCATTTCAGACAGAATTATTTCAAGGGATGTTTTCTACCATCATCATCATTATACCGTGTAAGTTTTATGTAAATCTGTGATCAAAAAGTACATTTTTCTTACCAATTCTGTAATGTTCCTTTAAAGCCAGTGCCTAACACATACATGAGCGTAAAAGTGTCCTAGTAAAGCCGGAAAAACACTAGCACAGGACATTAAAAAAATCTAATAACACTGGATTGGTCTACTGGGTCTATATCTTGTAATGGAATTGCATCATCCAAAACTGATTACCTGGGAAGTCAAATCTAGCTTCAATGGCTTGGGTATGGTCACCGGTGCCCTCTGTTTCAGCAGTGACTTGGCGTCAATCTTCATCCGAGACAAGCTGTACTTGGACACTTCCTCCTCGGGCTGTTTAAGGTCAGAGAGTCGAATGACCCCTGCTTTAATCTCCTTGGACTCCTTCTTCTGCAATTCCTGCGCTTCCAAGACTGTTTTGGTTGCAAGCAAAATTATCAGGAGGTAAATAGCAGCTAGGGGACAGTCATGTATGAAATCTTTTCTTAGCATGGGATGATGTCTAGCGGTATAACATCTGTTCACGTATGGTGGGGGTCGTGGGTTCGAATCTCACCTGAGTAGTAGACCTGTGGAGGTTTTTTCCACCAGATTCAGGAAAGCACCGAGTAAAAAATGCTTACCACTCATCAGTGTAGGGTAAAACAAAATAACGACCAGGATTAAAATATTTTTATTTGAATCTTCTTACGTGATGTCTTGTTGGTGAGTTTGACGTCTGCCTCCTCCTCCATAGCCTCTGCATCCTCATCACCAGATTGATCATCTTCAGCCTCACTCTCATCCTGATAACACAGTTGAGAAAGTGTATTGAGGAGATGAAGAATTGCACACGATACAGATGCTATATTGTTTAATATAAAAACAAACAAAACAATGGCGACAAGCCTGGTTCTAATTCTACCAAGGAATTTCCTTTGTCAATAAATTGTGTATGTACAAATATATTTAAACTTTAGACAAATTTGTCTTTTTGGTGAAAGTGGTTATTTTCTAAACTGTAGATGCTTCTCAACATTTTTATGGTGATCCCCTCATTGCCACTTCGTGCACGCGTGCACTTTTCCATTGTTTTACATCAAAGATGGCGGTCAATGACGCGTATTGCAATCCATCTATTGTAACTAGGGTGTGACCCCTGGCTCTACAGCAGTATAAGGTCATATAACTTCTGTCCAGCATCCCCTGAACAAAAATATTGACAAAATAGGAAAACTACCGACATAGGAATAAATATCTCAGTTGATAGAGCACCAGCACACAAATCTGGAGGTCGCAGGTTCAAATCTTGGTCCATTCAATTTTTCTTTGTCCGACCAAAATTAATTTTCAACTTTGAATGCATTCCTTAGAGAGAAAACATGCAAATATTAAAACAAGTAGAAATTGATACCTCAGAGACGTCATATTCACTGCCTGATGAAGGTGGTGATGGGGTGGGGGACGGGCCTGGTGACGTGCCAAATTGAGGCATAGTAAAGTCCAGTGGAACGTCGTCTGCCAGAGTAAGATTCAACTTGCTGGATCTACTCCTCCGATGCTTTTTTATTAAAGACAAAGCTGTAGCAAAATAGAAATTCAGTTCCAAGATCAAAAAATGTCTGTATTTATTTCTTCCAATTCTGATTTAGCATTACCATCCAAGAGAAATACAAGTACATATAAAACCATACCACAGACATGGAGCTTAGTTTGGGAGGGGGAACGAGCCTGGGCGAAGTGCCAAAATTGCGACACATCAAAGTCCAGTGGAGCATCATCTGAAGTTCGGCCCAGTGAGTTGGGCGATATCTCATTTAATAAGAAAAACAATAATACAAACAAAAATCTGCCAGAGTAATGGATCTACTGCAACTCTTCTTAAAGAAAAACAGAGCTGTAGTTAAAACAGAAATCCAGTTTTGAGCACAGAACATAATTATTCGCTTTTCGTGTTACATTACAACTGCAATGCAAGTACAAAAACAATCATAACATAGACATGGACAGAGCTGTAGCAAAATAGAAATTCAGTTCCAAGATCAGAAAATGTCTGTATTTTTTTCGTTTTTTCTCCTTAATTTAGGAGGGGACGAGCCTGTTGAAGTGCCAAATTGTGACATATCAAATTACAGTGGAACGTCGTCTGCCAGCCTAATGGATCTACTCCTGAAGCTTTTTTATTAATAACAGAGCTGCAGCAAAAACAAATCTACTTTTGAGGACAGAACAAGTTAGCTTTTTGACCTAGTGTTAAAATACCACTGAAATACAAGTACATATACAATCACAGCACAGACATGCAACTTTTATTGTTGCAATAAAAAAGAGAAAATTTTGCTGAGCACAGAAAACTTTTCACAGTTTTTTTTTCTTCAGTTTTCTACGGCAGTGTTTTCCTTCCCAAACAAGAAAGAGGAACACAGCTGGAAAATGTTGCATGCCTGACAACAGTAAGGCAATAAAGTGGGCCCACGGATTCTGCACTCACGGCACCATGTAAAGAGTATGATTCAGTGAGTCGTAGAATTACACTGTGTGGATTGCCAAGAAAATGGGCCCACGAGGTACAACCAAAATCTCAAGTGATTGTGGTAGGTATACAATCCAACGAGGAATACAAATAAACACATTCCTCGCCTAAAGAGGAAGAAAAGAAAAAGAAAACAAACGAGCCTACAAAACAAGTCTCCTCTACAGAAGTGATAACCTCAAAAACATGGAAGGAATTTACAAAATGTTTGCTGAAACAAGATTTACAGTACAACATCCAACACTCTGTGCTAGAAGATAAATCTTAGATAGAATATGAAAAATGAATAGATAACAGAAATTGTTCTGTTCTACATCAAAGTTTGTGTAAAATGCACATCATGAAGATGAAATATAGAGTGTTAAAAAGACACATTGCAAATGACCTTGAACTTTGCTCCTGATTTCCTCCTTGCTGACATCCTTCCCCGAGGTCAAGAGGTCAATTGTGGAGAGGCGTCTTGGGGTGATGCTTGGGGATATGTACATCTCGGTCGGGGCCATGGAGAAATCCCCATCGGAATCTTCCTCATCAGACTAGATGGAAAAACAGGGAAACATATACGGTTCTGAAACGTGTGTATAAAGCTTATTTTGGGGTTAACAAATTTGAGAAATTATTTTCAGCTTTATAAACTGTTATTGTCAAAATAAAGATTGGTTCAATAGATTGTGCACGTCTGACGTGTATGTGAACTTCCTTGCCCATTTCTGGTCACTATCATATTGAGTTTTACGTGTGCATGATTCTGTTTCTTCGAATACTTTAGTTTGACAAAGTTTATGGCTATACAAATTATATCATGTTGTTTGGAAAGTAAAATTTAGCTACGCAATGTATAAAAGTCAAATAAATTTAACAAAGTGACAAAGAAAACCTTAGAATAAGACTTGACCACCACTTCCAGTTACTGAAGTTCATGTTAAACCTATGTAATGATCGCACAAATTCGGGCATGATTGGCAAATGGAAATTCTAATAAAAAAAAGCATCCTCGTCACAAGTTTGAACTTTGTTTCAATGTTAATTTCAACAAACTATTTGTATTATATAAAAATTGAAATTGTATTTACAAAATTTGCTATTGGTATTTATATTTTCAAATATTTTGTGTAAATAGAATTTGAAAAGAAGATTAGCTTTCATAGAAAAGTATAGTCTTGTTCTAAATTGTTTTCCAATTTTCGATACACGCGAGACTTGCACAGTCCATTGACATAAATAGAGTACGATATGTATGCTGAAAAGCATGTTTGAATGAACTTCGATTACTTTCAGACCCAGGTAATGAAATGAGCTTATATTCCAAAATATTTTGAACTGGCATGAGCTTGTTTATAAAAAATTGTGCAAATAAACAACTGTAATTTGGAAGAGAATTAAACAAAATTAAATACATTTCTAAAGTTTCACTAAAAGTCACTCACATTAAGTAGATACACTCAAGACAAAACAAATCTTTGCATGTACTGAGTATACCATCAATAGTCTCCCATGATAGTAAACTCCCCCTCATAGTTTACAAGACATTCAGCGTTCAGCATTTTAACATTGTAGAGTGGAGTGAAACATTTACCTTGTCAGACGATGCATTGGAAGCCGTCGGCGATGATCGTCCTCCGCGGAATCTCTCGTTGTAATCCAAGTTATACGGAACCTTCAAGGAGAGAGAGAATTAGAGACACTGATTGGAGGATCCAACAAAATGCAGCTTTTAAGCTATAAAAATATTACTAACATAGCACTTCCTAACGACTACACTCATGAGCCTTGTTCAGACTTACTACATGCGATATCATGGTGGAATAACAATGAGTGGAATTGCTGCCTACCACAACAGTGCGTCATGTATGCAACTATTACAGAGCGCCAAAGGCACAAGATGGAAACTTGTGCTGAAATGTAAAAATATGCACTGGACGCCATTTCAGCAAGCAACTCTTTCAAAGAACAACAGATCAGTGCAGATAATGACCATAGCTATCAATGATATCACACACCAAAAATTTGCTTGCTGAAATGGCGCCCACTGATATTTCAAGTATTTTGACAATAGATACAACTCCAGTTCCCCCCATCTTGTACCTTCAACGCTCTACAATCTTTGTATGATGTATGGTAGCAATAAAATTATATGTTAGGGAGCATCTTAAAAGTCGGAACGGCAGAACATTCTTATTGGATCAGATAAGTATTCAAAGGCGTGCACACTTGGAGCGTCCCATTGGAACTTTCACAATACTAGTGCTCGTATTCACTAGTGTAGGATTGCTCCAGTACTTCGGCACAATGATGTGCAGTCTAACAGAACGTTCTGGCGGTCCAATGGATTGCAGGTGTGCGCCCACGAGAACATTCTTCCGTGTCTACAGAGTGCCCGACTTTAGAGATGCTCCCTTAGTGTTTATTATTTCACCGATCACGTCACATCATGAGCAAGGCCTGTTTTATGGGTACTCCCAGAGAGGATTGTTCTAGATGAAATCAACTGAAAAATTTAATAAGGGGGTTCACAACTGGGCCCAATTTCATAGCGCTGCTTAACGGTAAGCAAATTTTCGTGCTAACTGTAGCAGAAAAATTTGCTTAAGCATAAGCGTATTTTACAGGTTAGCAAGAAAATAAGGCCGTCATCTTGCGCGTTCACCATGTATTTGCATTGTTCCGTCATGCATTTTCATACAGTAAGCACCGGGAGGTTAGCATGCCTTTTCGTGTGCTTACGGTTAGCAGCGCTATGAAATAGAAATCGTGCAGTAAGCACAGAATCGGCCGTTAAGCAGCTCTATGAAATTGGGCCCTGGTGTAATTTTTAGCCGAAACCAAAGTTGACATACCAAATATCCTTCCATGTTCAGAGGGTCTGGGTTAGCTGCAGCTCCTTCATAGCGCACTGCTGGATCTTCATAAATTCAGATTCTAAAAGACCAAACCAAAATCAAAGACAAAACAACCACCATGATAGCATCTTTCAAGTTTTCTCCAGAAGACGATCAGAGCACACTGATCAAAACATCAAGTTGCTTAAACCACCGTTTTTTTTCAGAACCACCACACCAACACGATAGATTTCATGTACATGGTGTAAACGCAAACAAAAAAAGATCGGAATTGTTAAACACTTGACTACTCTGAATGGCCCATGAAGTTCACTTTACTGAGGAAAATATATAGTTTCTATTGGAACATTTCAAGGGGCACCAAGGCAATGACCATGGGTCATTTTGCCAATGCGCCGTATTTTTGACCGCGTGAGGGCGTTCTCAAAAATATTTTTATCACTTCCGGGGGTATAACTTATCGTCTGCTCAGCTATCTGTGTACAGTTTAGCATCGGCGTTCTGTCACTTCTGTACGCAAGAGACATTAGTCAGTGCTTCTAGAATCTAAGGTAATAACGGCCCTTTAAAGGGTTTTTTTTGTCCGTGATGGACATGACGTCTGGTAGTAATGTGTTTTAGTCCTTAACTGTCTGGAGGAAGTATTTGAAGCAGTTTTTGTTTGCGGAGAACAGTTGTTTCTATAAGTATAAAGAGGAAAGGATGAGCCACGCTTAACTGCCAGTTCCCGATATTTTTTAAGATTAGATGCAGGGCTCTTTATTTCTTTAAGGAGCCGTTATTAATCCACCTTAAATTCTAGAAGCACTGACTAAACTCTCTCGCGCACAGAAGTGACAGAACGCCGATGTTAAAACTGTACACAGCTACCTGAGCAGACGGTAATCGCTTAAGTTATACCCCCGGAAGTGATACAATTATTTTTGAGAGCGCCCTCACGCGGTCAAAAATACGGCGCATTGTCTCAGTGAAGCATCAGGTCTGTGTCTTGGTTCATAATTGTCGTGGATAAGTTTGATTGAATTGCTTCTCTTAAGGACAAGAGAATGTGTATGAAAAATACACTTTAACTACACCCATATTCGTCTTCTCCCTCTTTATTTTGGACTTGCCTGTTTCACAGTTTTCTTCTGGAAATTGGGTCTTGGCTGAAGTCGGTAAAACTGCAAAGAAACAAAAGAAAACCATCAAAAACAATCACAATGTTGCTGCATTATATGAACAGGGTTAAGAACAGGGTTTAAAGGGGGTCCTGTACTAAAAATTTATGGACAAAAAGTAGAATTAATTTAAAACACGAATCAGTAAATGATTGAGCATCATTGAGTGATGGATTTGAGTGCTATATAAGAAGCCACTATTACTATCACCATTATTATTATATAAAAACAGATTACTAGTATTATCATAATCATCTGAATCAGCATCATAGCTTACCCTTCAGATGAGAGATACAAAAGAGATGATTCATGTAGCCCAACATCAGGTCTCCCTTTGAGTTGATGAATCTTGCAGCACTAATCGGCTCTTCAAGAGCGATCTCCGTCATGAGAGACTTCTCCATATCCCATACCTTCACTGCACCATCAGAACTACATATGTGTATAATGGAAACATTAAGTTTAAAATGGCTATAAATCAGAAAAACAATACTCAAACATCGCAGTTGTCGTCAATTTTTTCTGTGATCAACCCCAAAACATTTAAAATTTACCCAGTCAATTTCCCTTGTGGTTTATTACTTGATATTTGAAATAAAAAGTCGCATCCCCTTAAGGTGATCCCTCTGCTGCTGCTTCCCAGGTTGTATCATTAACTTGGGTGTGATCCCTGGCTACACGGCAGTTACAGGTTGAATGGCTTCTGCAGACTGGCACCCCAGAACAAAAATATTGGCAAAATATTAAGACCACCAACATTAAGGCTAGATAGCTCAGTTGGTAGAGAATGGAAAGTTAATCATGCTTTTTAGACTCCGAAGGACTATTGTAAAATAAATATAATTTTGTAACCCATTTCTCAAAATACATTCTCGCATCTGGGTAAACATGGTTTCTTAAATGGTAGGCAGTCTTTAAGGAATTTTAACAGAGAAAGCGACATCATTAACTCCATCAAAACTTGTACGCAGAAATCTGGTCTCTTAGGAAGCGCCTGAAAAGTCAAGCACGTTCTCGATGCAAAAGAACTTTCCCTTTATAGGCACACGCCTGGATCTCCAGAACATTCTGCTTGACTGCAACAATGTGCCGAACTTCGGGAACAATTCTACACCAGTGAGTTTTGAACGTTCCAATGGAATGTTCCCGGGGTTCAACGGACCGGTCCCTGTACATGAACTAAAATACTTATCCGATCCAATATGAACGTTCCAACTGTTCTTACTTTTTAGATGCTCCTTTATCCATGACTTTTTTAGCCATGGAGGGTATGTGCTATTTTTTCAGGGTTCTTCCCATGAACAAGCTAGCGTATCGGGGCGATACATGTGAATTGCATGCTGATACACACAAAAATATAGCAAACCATTGCTTCAGATTGCACGGTAGTGCTTTTAAAACCAAGATTAACACCAAGTAGAGCTTTGTTTCAATTCAGTGTGCTTTGGCCTAACATCAAACATTTGGGTCAAGAATGCCCTTCAGTTTGAAAAATTCCCGGGGAGAACCCTGTTTTTGTGTACATTTCATGGACTAATACTGACATAAAATTTTGCTTGTTTTGTTCTACCTGCAAGACACAAAGATCTGAAGGCCGCAACACGAGTCCACAGCCACGATTGGTGCAGCATGGTCCCTCTGCCTCTCCTTCACCACCTCCCCTGCATCATGAGTGACATAGACATTGGCGCTCGTCACTGGTTTCAACTGGTGCAACATCAGGCTTCCGTCTGAATGACCCGTGAGAAAGACTGACCCCTGCAAGAGAAAAACAAGAGTTTAAATAGTAAGCACAAATTGTTAATTAGCTTACCCAGAGGGCTTGGCCCAGAGCCCAATTTCATAGCACTCTTTAAAGGTAAGCGTGTTTCACAGGTGAGCAAGAAAATAAGATGACCAGCTTGCGCGTTCACCATGGATTTGCATTGTTACGTCATTCATTTTCATACAGTAAGAGCTTGCCTTTTCGTTTGCTTCTGGTTAGCAGCGCTATGAAATGCACACTCGCACCGTCAGCACAAAATTGGCTGTTAAGCAGCTCTATGAAAGGTGTTTCTTGACTGGCAGCAAAAACATGCAAAAAGCACTCCGAGCGCATTGAGATTACATGTTATGTCATGTACATTTAAACATATTGCAGGGCTGATATTTCATAGAGGCAACGGAGGCAATTGCTTCCATGCCCCTGGCCATTGCCTTGGTGCCCTTGGAATTGTTCCAGTGGTAAATTACATTTTCCTAACTGAAGTGGCTTTTACTAAGGAAAAGCTGCCTTACCTTTTCAAGAATGAAGAATTAGGCCTGATATAAAGATAAAAACTGTGTCATTTAAATGAACAATCCTATCCTTTTTTTTAGTGACAAAAAAATGACTGGATTTTGGTCTTACTAGTCTTGAATACCCTGTGACATCTCTCGGAACGTCCACCAAATGTTGGAGCTCTAGACCCGGTAGTGACCAGAACTGAAAGACGTCATCATCTCTGAGGTGGCTCTTGGCAATGAGGGCGCTGTTAGCTTTATCAAACACCATGTCGAAGATCTGCAGAGATGGAGAGATGGAGAGATGGAGAGAGATTCTGACAACTGGCCCCAATTTCATAGGGCTGCAACAAATGTACATGTAAAATGGGTCTTATAGTTTCAAACATAGCTCAGCATACCTGTGGCAAAACAATGACCGCATTAGGATGCCCTTTGGGTGTGAAAAGCACTAAATAAGAACTATGTATTATATTTTATTATAATTTTTTTCTCTGGAGTGGAGTTATACGACTCCATTTATTTCACACTCTAAAATATCACATCCACCACAAACAAACCACCAAAGCTTAATGAACAAATTAATGGAACAAAGAAATTAATATATACAACATATACAATTGGTGGCCTAGAGTTATATACAACAGCTCTATACAATTAGAAATAAGTGTATTAATAGTACAGAAATGAAACAGATTGAGTATGTACAACTGGATATTGAAATCAATAGCTGAATTCCAGTTGATTTTCCTTATTAGGTATTATTATTATTACTATTATTTTAATATATATAAACAAATATTAATCATTCACATAGATACTTACTGAGTCTTTGCTTGCTTGTAATTCACAGTAGCGATGACCAAACAGCATTGGATCCATAAACAGAATACGCCCATCCTGTGTTAAAAAAGTTGAAACATTATCACCTGTAATATTATTGTTATAAAATCGCTGTTGCCGAAAGGCCTGGACCCCATTTCATGGCTCTGCATACCACAGAGCTCAGCGTTTACGCCATATAGAATTAAGCACTTTACAGAGCGCAGAACTGGCAGTAAGCAGGGCCATGGATTGGGCCAGGGATAAACCGTCGAGGGCGCACTGCGTTGCGAATCGCTCATATTGAAGTGCAACTTACCTTGAGGCCAAGCACCAAGAAGTTATCATTCAGGGGGCATACAAAGCCATATAGAATTAAGCACTTTACAGAGCGCAGAACTGGCAGTAAGCAGGGCCATGGATTGGGGCCCCAGTGTGCATGTAGACAAGGGGGGGCTTTCCGTAACACTGTACCTTCTCTATTTAACAAACGTTTAAACCAAACAGGTAAACAGATTGAATTTTTCATATTGCCCATCAGAAATAAATAGTCACCACAACAAAACTCCATCTCTTGAATGAATTCTATATAATTGTGTAAAGATAGTATACTTCCTCATAAAAGTATGGAATCATCTGTGAGTTTTGAATGAAATTTGCCAAATTAAAAATCATTATTTAAACTCTATTTTTCATGAAAGAGTGTATTACATGTATGTAAGTGCTGAATGTTGTGAGTTGAGTTAAAATGAATACAGGTGCTTCGCACTGCAGAGGGCCCTCCATGGTTTTCCCAGGAGAGGCAATTTTTTTGCAGTATATCATGGGGGAAAAGGTTGACAAGTCTTTGATCCTCACGCAGCGCCGACGCACAACCCCAATTACTTAAGTTCAATTGTGGTTTGCAAAGCAGCCAAGTCAGATTTGTCTATGTTCACAGCACCATTGTTTTTTAAAGGCTGGTGAATGTTTTTCACGTTAATGTAAGCAAGCCATTTTAAAGGTCCCAAACTGCCCATGTGCCGCGAGTTGCAAGTGCAATTATTTTTTAGCCAACACTTTTTTACGGGGAAAGGGCCTCTCTGGGATAAACCGTCGAGGGCACCTGCGTTGCGAATCGCTCATATTGAAGTGCAACTTACCTTGAGGCCAAGCACCAAGAAGTTATCATTCAGGGGGCATACAAAGCCCTCTTCAGCCCAGTACATGACATGAGAGGTGACAGTGGCGATGGAGGTACAAGGTGAGGTGGTCTGGTGGAGCCCTCTACCCTGAAGAGTAGCCCGGTGGGTGGGGAAGGTATACCCTAACTGACTTGAGTTGGGCCCTCTCGTAGATGGTGTATGTCTTCAACAAAACGACCAAAAAACAGAAAATGATCAAGACAAGGAGATACTTTAACTAATTATCCAAACATTGTATTAATGTTTTTCAATCTTCAAATGCTATTTTTTTCAACTTTTCAACTTTGTATTTCACAGTAGGATTGGTACCGGTATGAACTTTTTAAGTTTTCAGATTGAACCTTATAAAACTTTCCCCGGATAATTACCAAAAAACCTGATTATTTGTCTTTGAATGTTAATTTGGTTCCAATCTGGACTCAATTTCTTAAAGCCTCTTAGCACACAAATCACTAAGCACTGAATATCTTTGCTTATCAGAAACAGGTTATCAGCTGAAATTTTTTCGACAACTCGCTTCATGATTATTGCTGGTCCCCTTCTAACTTTTGCTTAGCACATGAATTGATGAGAAATACTTTACTGCTTTATGGCATAGGTTCTGGTGCATTAGCCTTACTCCAAATCTCCTCTATCGGGATGTAAGGCCATGTCCCCATTGGTAGCTATGGCTACGGCTAAGACAGTTGCGAAGGGTTTTGCTAAGGACGACCTTTACTTTAACACATGACGACCCAGCCATAGCCATAGCAGTCAATTCGGACATGGCCTAACATGTAGGTGCTCATGGTTTAGATGCCTGGACTAAATTTGATACTGAGCCTCTCCTAACGACATGTCCAACGTTACTGTTTTAGCAAAGTTGCTTTTGAGCGAATCTACACTCTATAGCTGCATCCTGTATATGTACCAGTAGTTTATCTTATTCAGCAAAAGTCTGTAGAAACATTGAATTTTGTAACGTTCCTTAGAAGCAGCTATGTGGATAAACAACGTTGTTGTATTTTTCCTCGCTGTAGGTCCTCTGTGAATCTGGTATGAATCAGTATTCTATTACAGAAAATACATTATTATTAATGTAATGTCAACCCCTAAAATTGATGCAGCAGTAGGTGAAGACGCTATTTTTTAAAGTGCAAACAAGTTCACCTTCAAGTTTTTAAATCTTCATACCTTGGAGATGTTGGGGCTCCGGGTGATCCGCTCCTACTTAATGCAGAAGGCCCTCTAGTGTTTATCTTCTCCTGAAGCCGGTTCACATCCCATACTGCAGTCCGACAAGCTGGGTCCGTTCTGGAAATGACAACAAACATTGTACCACCACATCCAACTTCAAAATCTACAACTTATTCATTTGTCTTCAATTCTGCTGACATTGATACAAAAATGATTCACTTATCAGGCTGCCATGGATCTTGTAGACATATCAAAGGGGTTAGTTCTTCCACTTGCTCAGTTACTATTGCTTGCTACCTTGATGTTATATTGAAAGTTTATCTTTTTTTGAATAACCACATTTTTGTTCTGTTCAAAACTCCTATATACTTCACTGAAAAAGAGCCCTCAACAACAAAAACTTCAAAATTGAACAGTTTTCATACAATATTTTGTTCCACTACCAACTTCACACTTCAAGATTAAAAAAATGTCCACCATATTTTTCTTGTAGTCTCCCAAACTATTGGACACTAGAAAAACGTTTTTCTATTCAATTCATTTCGTTTAGATTTGTGATTCAAAATTACACAACAGTAGTTAAAAGGACTAAAACTGACCCGTTTAAATAAAAACAAAAAAAGCATTGAAATTAAAGAAACAAAAGAATTTTAAATTGTGCATACCTCATTGTATAGACCCATATCTCAGTTTCACTGATGAGCAGGTACACCATGCTGCACTCCCTGTTGTATGTGACCCCAAGGACCTGCTGTAAAGGAGAGATAGATGGAGGCGGCAGGACGGTAGACAAACTCTTCTGGTCCTTCATGGACACAAGACGTACACTGTGATAGCAAGGGGGTAGATGGAAAAAAATAATAATCAAAAACTTGGAATATATACACAATACATGCACCTTAATTGTTATATCTTAAGCTGTGATCAAAGGCTATGTGAAAAAACTGGACCCAATTTCAAAGAGCTACTTCAGTAGTATTTAGTATACAGTGCTTAATAAACATTGGTACAAGGGCAAAAACCAAATATCTTTTAATCATTGCAGTACCTAGTGCTAAAATATAGTATTCGAACTGCCCCTAGCCACTGGGCAAGCTCGATGGTAAGACATCTACTCTAGAATGGCAAAAGTCGTGGTTCGAATCCACCCCAATGATGCACCTGTGGATTTTTTTTCACAGGACTCAGGAAAGTACTGACTATACAGTGCTTATATTGGTGTAAGGGCAAAAAACCAAACAGTAGACAATGGTGAATCTGCTGGGCAAAAATAAGCAGGATACCAGTTGCCAATGGTACATATTACACTGTATTTTGGCTGGTAACCTTTTCCCTGCAAGCAGAATTTGTGCTAACTTTTGTACTTATAATAAGCAGCTCAACGTAACAAACCTTTCCCATATGAACAATATGTAAATTGCACTGCGCACGTTTGCACTAACACTACTGGTTGGCAAAATGAGGGAACATCGCGCCATTTTGAATGGGGGCTGATGGCTGCTTGATGCATTAGTGCATCTGCCTAGAGCACAACTCTATTGAGTTTGCCAACCAATAGTGTCTGTACACATGCGTGAATGTATTTAGCGCATTTGGCCATGGTGCATCACAACAATGTTGTAAACATGATAAGATTGGTATTCCTTTAAGCACGGTTGTTTGACTGTGCAATATTGAACCATGACTGAACCAATCAAAATGCGACTTCTTTGTATGTGGGCATGGCCTTCACTTAAGGACACTGGACACCTTTGGTAATTGTCAAAGACCAGTCTTCTCACTTGGTGTATCTCAACATATGCACAAAATAACAAACCTGTGAAAATTTGAACTCAATTGGTGGTCGAAGTTGCGAGATAGAAAAAACATCCTTGTCACACTAAGTTGTGTGCTTTCAGATGCTTGATTTCAAGACCTCATGCGTGAGGTCTCAAAATCAATTTAATATTTTACTGAGAAATTACTTCTTTCTCAAAACTACGCTACTTCAGAGGGAGCCGTTTCTCACAATGTTTTATACTATCAACAGCTCTCCATTGCTCGTTACCAAGTAAGCTTTTATGCTAACAATTATTTTGAGTAATTACCAATAGTGTCCAGTGCCTTTAAGTGAGCTTACACTTGT
This sequence comes from Pycnopodia helianthoides, assembly GCA_032158295.1. Lineage (NCBI taxonomy): Eukaryota > Metazoa > Echinodermata > Asteroidea > Forcipulatida > Asteriidae > Pycnopodia > Pycnopodia helianthoides. The sequence goes on from CM063244.1 coordinate 20,624,857, forward strand.
GAGTTTTTTAAAATAATGTTTACATTATCTTTTATATCCACTCAGATTTTTGTGTGTACTTGTTGTATAATTTTTTGGTCACCGTTTAATGCTCCACCTTTCTCTTAATCCAATCCAAGTTTTTGATGCTTTCTCATTTTTTAATGTAAATTCAATGTAATGTTGCCTTTGGCAACCAAATTGAATGTTTTTTAATAAACCATAAATAAATATATAATAAATATAATATATCAAATAATAAACCACAAGGGAAACTGACTTGGTACATTTTTTAAATGATTTCGGGTTGAACAAAGAAAAATTGACTAGAGCGGGATTTGAACCAACGACCTCCGGTTTAACGTGCCGGCGCTCTACCAACTGAGCTATCTAGCCCTATGTTGGCGGTCTCCCTATTTTGTCAATATCTCTGTTCGGGGGGTGCCTGTCAGAAGCCATTCAACCGCAAACTGCCGTGTAGCCAGGGATCACACCCAGGTAACGATACAACCTGGGAAGCGGCAGACAGGGGATCACCTTAAGGGGATGCGACTTTTTATATCAGATATCAAATAATAAACCACAAGGGAAACTGACTTGGTACTTTTTTTAAATGATTTCGGGTTGAACAAAGAAAAATTGACTAGAGCGGGATTTGAACCAACGACCTCCGGTTTAACCTGCCGGCGCTCTACCAACTGAGCTATCTAGCCCTATATAATAAACATAATATATATATAAAATCAGCGAAAAGATTTGAGGTAAGTTTTGGAACATACCTGCTGTCTTCTCCCACTGCAACTAGTCTGGTCGTCTTCCCTTCACAGCCAGCAATCTGCAGTGAGGTGATGCGACAGCGGGCCAGCGCATAGAACTGCACCACGTGGTTGAGATGCCACACGCCGAGGTCACGATGGGTAGCCGTCCACAGGTATTTCTCTCCTGTCAGGCCCATCCACTCGATGCCATCCGTTGATATAACAAGCCTGAGGGGAAGACAGGGTGCCAGACACTTATGGACAGACTCCATTAAAATACACGGCTTACTGCCAAACATTTATATGCCATGGGATTATTTCTTTAACCACCTTTTCTAAAATTATATTCTAAAATAAAAATGATGAGCCACGACATAAGCATAACATCAGGAGTGAATGCAATAAATGCACATTATTATTTCCAACAATTAAGTATGGAAGTCAATACTGGCTCAAAAACATACATGGAACGTACAAACCATCTAAACTAAATGTAGATTCTACTGTTGATATGGTGATTTAAATTGTGATGTCCTAATTTGCTGCATTCAGTAAGATAGATTCATGGATAGCATTAGATTTAAACAAAGACATTGGATGCAATGAGCACACAAAAATTTTAAATCGCTTCAGTTTTAACAAAATCATGCAAGTAATAGACCTTTCCATTGTTGATAAACAAACTGCGCTGGTTGGCATGGAAGGCCGAATGTTAGCAGAACACTCAATCGTGTTAACAGATGTTTCAACACAATTCAACATTTTCTGCAAACTTCCAATTAAGTTAAGATCTTCTCATGATTGGTTGCTTTGTTTCCAACAAATTCAACACCATTTTTGAATATTTGTGTAACATTGTTAAAAACTGTGGCTATCCGTTTTTGTTTTGCATTAATGGCTTTCTATAGTTTTCCGATCTCGGTTGGCAAAAACTCGGGCTGTGACGTTGCAATAGAAAGGTCTATAGGCCTATCTAATGGTCTGCGTTGATGGATTACAAATACATATGCCAGTGTTCCTTGCCTACATTTAGGAGCTGCCCAAAAATTTCCACAGTAACACAAAAGATGAAGGCTAGTGGATTTACTCTTGCTTCCCTTTCAGAAACTTTAGAATGAAGCAAGCTTAGGCTTGAGACAACCTTATTAAGATTGCCGCAAGCTCAAACAAGCCGTTAGTTATTCCTGCAAGCTCCTCGCCAGCTTCGTGCAAGCCTGTATGCTTTGTAGTTATTTCCACCTAAAGTTTGTATTCAAGCTTGCAAAGATGGTTTTCAAGATTGTCGGAAGTTTGCAATGTTGCCAAAAGTGTCTTCTTTGTTTGGTCTTTGTTTGATTGCAACCTTGCCACAAGTTTGCTGCAAGCTTGCCGCAAACTTGCTGGGTACCCTGCAAGCTTGCATGGTACCCAGCAATCTTGCAGTGTGCCATGGATTACAAGCAGGATATATACAACATTGTCAAGATGCGGGGGAGGGGTAGGGGGGAGGTCTACAAATTTGACATAAATCAGACAACGCTTGAAGGCACTCTTCTACGACTTACGTATACATTGGTTCCATGATGTCCAGTGACCACACTCTGACCGTACCGTCCGTGGAGCTCGTCAGCACAAGGGTTGACGTCTCTGGGTGGAGCACTATCCCTGTGACCGACCGGGAATGACCCCGAAATGTGTGCACATGCCCGCCAGTCATACTCCAGACTTTGACTGCCATTAAAAGTGGAGAAGTGGAGAAGTTTTTGAGCCAAGATATCAAATGAAAGAAACTGTACTAGGGCGAGTACAACCAGTGGTGTAGATAGGCATTTTCATTCTTAGGAGGGGGAAGGGGGGGGGGGAAGGGTAGTAACAGGGGCAACAAAATAATCTTGGGTAAGTATAACTTACTGTTAACTATATTAGTTGATGTACTGATGAACTGTACATTTATACATTTTCTTATGCATTTTCCAAATAGTGTTAATTATAGTTTACAGGTTATTTTCTTAAAGAGTTCACTCTTTTTTTGAAAGCTTTTAAAGTTGACCTTTATCATCAATAAGTACTCTAGGTGTCATTTTAGACTGTTTACTTATTTCCTTTAATGTCTTATATTTCTATATTTTACTATTGATTGCATTTTAATGTTTTTTTAAGCACAAAAGTTAAGACAGTTTATATTGTATACAAATAGCAATAAACCAAATCAACCAATAAATCAATCAATGCACAAAAGAATATCTAATTGCATCAAATAATTTAATGATTCTGTGGGAGTACTCTCCCTGACTATCAACCAATCATCAGAATCAGAGATAGGGCAAATATTATATGAACAAAGCATGGTCTTTAGTGAAATGTTTGCATCATTACATACCATCATTATCGTTGGAGCATGTGATCAGCATCCTTGCTTGTGGTGAATATTTACAGCCGTTTATCTGAGACTTGTGAGCACTGTAAGGGCCACATAAAATTGAGATTATCAAGGGCAAGAGTTAATAACAGCTAATCTATATCCAAATAGATTAGAAATCACTACCTTCATCAGGTCCCCCAAAATGTGAAAGCACACAGCCAGGATTGGTATTTGACAAAGACCATTGTCCTTACTTCTTGTGAAACAACACACACATATAATGACAAACTTGTGAACGTTTAAGATCAATCGGTCCTTGGAGTCAGGAGAAAATAGTGAAAAACCCCATCACTGTCTTCAAACAGCTTTCAGACTCAAAAGTAATTATTTCACTCATTTGTCAAAAACCGTTTGTTCTTTGCTTCCCTCGATCCATGACACTGAGTCCTTGCAGAAAGCAGCAGAATGAGGCTTAAGATGAGAAAGCAGCAGAATAAGGCATACGATGAGAAAGCAGCAGAATGAGGCATACGATGAGAAAGCAGCAGAATGAGGCTTAAGATGAGAAAGCAGCAGAATGAGGCTTTATATGAGAAAGCAGCAGACTGTGGCTTTAGATGAGAAAGCAGCAGAATGAGGCTTTAGATGAGAAAGCAGCAGAATGAGGCTTTAGATGAGAAAGCAGCAGAATGAGGCTTTATATGAGAAAGCAGCAGACTGTGGCTTTAGATGAGAAAGCAGCAGACTGTGGCTTTAGATGAGAAAGCAGCAGAATGAGGCTTTAGATGAGAAAGCAGCAGAATAAGGCATACGATGAGAAAGCAGCAGAATGAGGCTTTATATGAGAAAGCAGCAGAATGAGGCTTAAGATGAGAAAGCAGCAGACTGTGGCTTTAGATGAGAAAGCAGCAGAATGAGGCTTTAGATGAGAAAGCAGCAGAATTAGGCTTAAGAAAAGAAGGCAGCAAATATATTTTCAAAGATAATTTTCCGCCATGACCATCTTTGTACCGTGTGTAAATGTGTAAACATTGACATGTGCATTTTCAAGCTTAAGAATGTTAATCACACCCTTTAGAGCAGTTGTTTGTTCTTTGCTTCCCTCGATCCATGACACTGAGTCCTTGCAGAAAGCAGCAGAATGAGGCTTAAGATGAGAAAGCAGCAGAATAAGGCATACGATGAGAAAGCAGCAGAATGAGGCATACGATGAGAAAGCAGCAGAATGAGGCTTAAGATGAGAAAGCAGCAGAATGAGGCTTTATATGAGAAAGCAGCAGACTGTGGCTTTAGATGAGAAAGCAGCAGAATGAGGCTTTAGATGAGAAAGCAGCAGAATGAGGCTTTAGATGAGAAAGCAGCAGAATGAGGCTTTATATGAGAAAGCAGCAGACTGTGGCTTTAGATGAGAAAGCAGCAGACTGTGGCTTTAGATGAGAAAGCAGCAGAATGAGGCTTTAGATGAGAAAGCAGCAGAATAAGGCATACGATGAGAAAGCAGCAGAATGAGGCTTTATATGAGAAAGCAGCAGAATGAGGCTTAAGATGAGAAAGCAGCAGACTGTGGCTTTAGATGAGAAAGCAGCAGAATGAAGCTTTAGATGAGAAAGCAGCAGAATTAGGCTTAAGAAAAGAAGGCAGCAGAATGAGGCTTAAGATGGGAAACAGCAGAATGAGAAATAAGACGAGAAAGCAGCAGAATGAGGCTTTAAATGAGAAAGCAGCAGCATGAGACTTAAAATGAGAAAGCAGAATGAGGCTTAAGATGAGAAAGCAGCAGAATGAAGCTTAAGATGAGAAAGAAGCAGAATGTGGCTTTAAATGAGAAAGCAGCAGCATGAGGCTTAAGATGAGAAAGCAGCAGAATGAGGCTATAATATGAAAACACAGCAGAATGAGGCATAAGATATACCCACTCATGTTACACCATGTAAATAAATAAAACTGAATAGAAATTGAAATTGATAAAAAGTCAATCAAACTAATGGCTTATGTGCTACCTAGAGTTTGCACGTACTTGTTAAGTCTGAAGAGATGTTTGCCTTCCATGTTGTAGCATAGTATATCAGTGTCAGAGCAGCAGTACAGATGTTGAAGCTGTAATTCTAGCTCTACTTTCCTGATCCAGCCGCCTTTGATTCCTGTCAACTCCCTCCTACAATGGGAAAATAATGATTGTAAAAAGACACAATAAGAAGCAAATAACAATTGACATTTTCAGTTTTCAAAAATTTTGCAGGAAACGAAAACAGCCATGGCTTCCTCGGGTGGCAATCGACCCCCACAACCTTTTCACTCGAGCACAAGGCTGAGTTTTTAGGTGCTGTTTACCACAAAATTCTGCACTTTATTGTCCCCGGCAGCATAAGCGCAGAATTCTGTGGTTAGCAGTGCCATGAAAATGGGCCTGGATGTCATAACCACAAGACAAGAGGTCAGTAAAATATTGACCGCTTTGAGTGCTACGGTTAAAGCTACAACTCCTGAGATGATCCTCCACACATTCTACTTTCCTGAGGCTAAGCCCAGGGAAAATAGACTGCTCCGGGGAACACCGAGGGAGTCGTAGTATTAACCAAAGCATGAGTAAAAGCAGTCAATATTTGTTCGAGAACACCCCATACACGTATTGTGCGTCTGATAAGTCCAACTGTTTGCAGTTTAGGGTGATCGTGTAAAAATATGATTCATTTACAGTGGATTGCGTCAAAATACTTGCGTTTTGACCAACGTGTACTAACCTGCATGTGCCCTACAAGCGCTCAAAAGTTTTTAACAAGCATGCGCGCAGAGCAGTAAATTTGGGTAGCCAATCAACAGTGTTTTTCGGTGCTTCCCTTCCAGGGGTTAGTAACGAGAGGCATCTATACGGCACTCTGCCAATGGCAGTGAGGCTGATATCATGCATACAAGCATTATACTTTACAGCTCTATATATTTCCTGCTATCTTCAAAAGAAAAATTGACTAAATTCAATAAAATGTTCGTAGTTTTTCATTCTGGAAAAACTTAACAGAAATCACTGAGGTCACCATGTCCCTTTTATAAATCTTACTTTAAAAACAGTCCATAGTTGGCCATTGGCTTGATCTCTGTCCACACTTGGTCAGTCACTTGCTTGAACTCCCACACCTACATACATTATTTCGGTGGGGGGGGAGGAACAGAAGGAAACAAGCTTAAACTAAAAGTTTTAAAAAATGGGTGAGCTGACTTCATAACACTTTACAGTGATGTGACCCAATATACATCACTCAAGGAATAATATTGCATAGACAACACTGTGTGTTAAGATCATTGATGGGTTCTGAACCTGCGACCTCTGGGTTTATGCGTAGGTGCTCAACCAACTGTTTTTTGCACCCCTTTAGGTGATCCCCAATTGATGCTGCTTCCCTCGTATCATTAACTGGGCGTGATCCCTGGCTTGATATCATTGTACTACTCCTGACTAGTGCCTCACCCCCCCCCCACGAAAAAATATATATAAAAAATAGGGTGATTGCTAACGTAGGGCTAGATAGCTCAGTTGGTAGAGCACTGGCTTATAAACCCAGAGGTAGCAGGTTCAACTTTTCGTTGTTCACACCAAGATGTACCTACATTCACCCAGTCAGTTTCCCTTGTGGTTGATGTACGTTATGTGACTTCTTCTTGGTCAATAAAAAAATTATAGTCTCACAAAAAATCTCCAGTTACGCTACTTTATACATCTAATATGGGTCAAGTTTCCCCGGTCGATTTCAGCAAAAAATTATTTAATTTCATTTGCACGCATTCAAATTCAGGCATTTTTTCCTAATTCGATCTACAGATGTAAACACCTCAGATGCCGGCAATAAAGATACACAAGACACTCATAACTTACACTTTATTAGATGATGTGCACTCAACCACGGCTACTGAAACTGTTGCGTGCGATCATTATAATTACAATAAATACAATTGAAGCACAGTAATTTATTAAGATGACCATGCAGAGTTCATCTATTAAATCAAGAGAGGGCGCTATGTACATTTGATGATTGTCGAATAAAGTATTAGAAATTGGAACCTCCGACTGAACGATTTTATTGTTTTACATCACGTCTAATTGTATGTCCATTATTATAGAGTGGTAGACATCCTCCCCCGAAACACTCCAGACAACGACACATAGGGTTCAAATTTAGTGATTATACTTCATAGGGACCCTGAATCGTTACATTCTTGGTGGCAGCGGTGGAATGGATTTTCTAAATACTAGAACAAGAAATAAAAGAGTGATCTCTATAAAGAAAGAAAGATGGATAGACAAGTTTCTGATATCGGTGAAGTTTGTACTGATTTGAATGGTCTCAAGAGAGTTCGATTGAACGAGTAATTGTTGACATTGGCGGGGAGAACCTATAGACATTTCCATTGTGATATTACAGCCTGAAATTTTGCCAACCAAGGCTGGAAACCTATAGGAAGCCACAATGCAAAGCGAAAAGCAGATAGCCACAGTTTGTGACAATGTTACACAAAATAATTAAAAAAACACAGTTGAACTTGTTTGAAACAAAGCAAGCAATCATGGGATGTATTTTTTTCATTTAAAATTGAAAGTTTGCAGAAACGTTGAATTTGGTTCAAAACATCTCACTAAATGTTTGGCTAACATTCTGCCATCCATGCCAACCATGCAACAGAAATTAAGGTCTATTTCAGACATTACCTTGGTTCCTTTGACCCCGCCCGTTATCAGTTCATCCTTGACAGGGTTGAAGATGAGGAACATAACCGAGCTGAGATCAGAGGCCACATTACACGTCTCATAGAAGTCCTTGTTGAGAACCTGTCATATGGAAAGGTTGCATGACATTTTTTTATTAATGAGGTAAGAAGAGGGGGTATCTTTTACGGACTTATCACACCATAGACCTTTTCGCAAAAACACGGTGTGAACGCGTTTCCCACAGAGCCGCAGTGCATGCTGGTCTAGCTAGTGATCAAAGCTAGACCAGCATGCACTGCGGCTCTATGGGAAACCGTTCACACCGTGTTTTGCGAAAAGGTCTATGAAGGCAGTTTAAAGAGGGGCTCACACTCAACACGAACCGAAAATGAAACCTGCAGTGTTCACACTGCGGCTTTTTACACAGTTGCAATTTTCGACACGGATCGAGAGCTCTTAACTCACCTCTTGAGCAGGGTAAGTTTCAACACGGATCGAGCGTTCTACACGGATCAACACCGTGTTGAAATGTTTGTAGTGTGCAAAGGTCAATCCAGACTACACGAATCGGACCCATGCCCATGGTAAACACAGAGATTTTCTGTCGTGTGAAAAGGCCTACTGTGGGCACCAGCGGTTACTGTGGGCACCGGCGGTTGTATACCACCGTGTTTACACTCAATCCAGAAAGGTGGATTTGAGATCCAGCATTTTTTCACGATCTGATGATCAAGATCTGGTGTCGCATTTACACCAGTGCCTGATCCAGCTCTGATCCCACTTTTGATCACAGCTGTCTCACACAAAAACACAAGCAAAAAGCCCATCATTCCCAGCGAAACCGGAAATGAGCACATTGAATTTGCATTTACACTCGTTTCTGGAATCCACTTTGCCGGATCTGATCCACCAATTGCAGGGTTCAACCCTCCTCAAAAGGTGGATCTTGCAGAATCTTGAACCAGGTCTGATCCTGGTTTTTTGCATTTACACTAGCTTTTAATCCACATTGGCGCATCAGCTCCGGGTCTGATGCACCTATCTGGATCTAGGGTAACCGGGGGTCTATGTCAAAGAATTCAACAACAAGAAGGTTAAGAGGGTTAGGTTAATTTAATCTCAGCAAAATGAGCAGCACAACTATTGCACTTGGGTCTTGAATCACTTACCTTGAGAGAGAAATCCTTGGCAAGGCAGAAGTACACATTATACTTCCTGGCATATATAATATTCCGCAAAAACTTGTTGACATATTTGGGATAGCTAAGGCTTCGGCTAACTGTAGTTATTAGGGGAAAAAAACACACAAGTATTTACAATGTAAGGCAGTATACAGGATTGGTAAGGATAAAAACTTCAATTTGTAATTTAGTAATTTTTAATTTATACTACATTTAGAACCATTTTTTCTCTGTGCAATATTTCCCTCTGAAATGAAGTGATAATCAAGAAAACTGTATCTGAAAACCTTTTAAAAGCAACAGCTGATTCTGGTAGTTACAACCAAAACTAAGGACAATGTGTTTACATGCTGAAAATTGTGCATGGGTTTTTCACTATTTTTTTACACAAAAATTAAGCCCAAATTTTCACAGGTTTGTTATTTCATGTACAGATGTATACGGTTGATCACACAACACATGAACACTGTCTGCAACTATTTTGTCAGCTCTACCAATCCTTTATATTACCTTAACATGTAGTTAACCCTTACAGTGCCAGCCTCGTTTTATTAATTCTGTGTCCACAGGCCGGCCGTTTAAAAAAAATAAATAAAGAAATTTCTATGTCGAGTCGTAGAACATAAGGGAACGTTGGTGGCCTGTGGATGTAGATACAGTATGACGTTTCAGAACGTTGGCGGCGCTCGAAGGGTTAACAAATCCCTGCAGAGTTCCGTGCCGGTCGTGTTTTGGCATTTCTTTATCCAGAGGGCAATTATATATTTTTTGGTTGAGTAGTAGAACGTATGGGAACGTTGGCGGCCTGTGGATGGATACTCAGTTTGACGTTTCAGAACGTTGGCGGCACTCGAAGAGTTAACAAATCCCTGCAGAGTTTCTTATGTTGGGCCCTGTTACACTGCAGGATTTTGTTTCCTTCAAACATCAAAGCAATGCCTGTGGAAACCTGACGTTCCCAAAACTGTTCAAATGAACAGTTTGCCCTCTGTTTACAACTATACCACCCTCTATTGAAACTTGAGCAGTGGTAAATCGCTTGGTCTCAGTGTCTGATCCAAAGGTGCTGGGACGGGCTGACCTGTGCGCATGCTCATTGGACCATTTCCCGACCTAATAACCGACTCCGGTCGCCTCTTCCTGTTTAAAAAAAACTTGACCGCTATCAATAATTATGCAGCTCTATGGTGTAAATCCATTTGAAATAATTGCTGTCACTCTTTGCCGTTGGCAACCTTAATAATTTACGTGAATAGTTTTATCCTTCAGCACAATCAGTCCAATCATGCATCACTACATCCTGAGCGAAAAAAATTGTACAAGCTCATCAGCCCATCCCAGCAGTCTTGGACGAGACCGGTGGGGCAGAGCGAATTGGTTTGTGCACAATTCTTATTTTGCATAAATTTGGCTATGGAGTGACGCCAAATGTCACATAGTTCAAAGGCAATCTGACCCATGACGTTACACCTAATCCCAATTTAATGCAACACACAGTATGTGTGCACACCGGCAGGCAGATATACTTATTGCTTTGGTCTCGCCACGACGACGTCAGAGGGAACAACATTTTAACAAACAATGAAAACACATTTTGAATTGTTAAACTTGTGTAGCTTGCCAGGGGTTTTGGGTTTGCTATACTTGATTAACTATTCAAAGAGTCACATTCATTTGACTTGATTTGACAGCCGCGGGATGCAAAGTCAATGTGCTTGCATCGTGAACAGCGTTCACACATGAGACAGAAAAATTAATATGACTTAATAATAATAATAATAACTGTATTTATAAAGCGCCTTTTACCATAGGATACAAGGTGCTGATATTTTTACCTGCCATGTATGTGGAGCTACGTTTATGAAGTATGAGACCTATGCATATTTTATAGCACGGTGCTGTGGCGCAATATGCTGCCGATCAAACCAGGAACACCGGGGCGAACCCCTTCTCTTTACGATAAGTGTACTGGGTTCTTTTACGTGCATTACACAACACACGGGACCTACGGCTTTACGTCCCATCCGAAGGACGCAGCAATAATGGTAAAGTGTCTTGCTGAAGGACATAAGTCTCACGACTGGGACTCGAACCCACACTCTGCTGATCAGAAACACCAGAGCTTGAGTCCGGTGTTCTTATCCGCTCGGCCACGACACTTACCAGTATGTTCAATACCGTCCTTGTCCCATGTAGTGATACCCCTTGTATCCAAGAAGATGAACTGTCTGGTTCGTGGGTTGTATGTTACTGGAAAGAAGATAGGAAAATGAAATATTTCAATAAGAAGGGAAACGGTTTTAAAAGTCAATGCAATCCTCATTAAAGGTTGAGAGTATTTACAATTCAACTTCAACTGAGGACTTATGTACTACCCTCGAGGTGAATCAAACAGTCAGTCTGTTTCCCTTGTGGTTTTATTATTGCTTCAGATGTTGAAATACAAAGTTGCATCCCTTTAAGGTGATCCCCCTGCTGCGGCTTCCCAGGTTGCGTTATAAACTTGGGTGTGATCCCTGGTTATAACGGCAGTTACAGGTTGATTGGCTTCCGACTGGCACCCCGAACAAAGATATTGAAAAAATAGGGACACGACCGGGACTCGAACCCACACTCTGCTGATCAGAAACACCAGAGCTCAAGGCCAGTACACTTACCCGCTCGGCCACGACACACCAATCTATGAAAAGATAGTTTAAGAACTTTCCCGCCTTACCATCAACAAAATCTGTCAACTTCTTGCTATGCTCGTAATAGTTCCTCTGCTGAAACCCACTGGGGAAACTACAGTAGTTTGTGGAAGTCTTTGGGCCATCATTTCCATTTGCTGCATGACTGATTTTCCTCATGAGCTGCTGAACAACCGGCTCACTAGCCAGACTCTCCGTGTCTCTCAAGACTGTCGATCTCTCAGCTACACTTGAGCTTTGGTGAGATTCGACACCATCCGGAGATCCTGGCCTCTTCTCGCTGCCGTCCGAGAATCTATCTGTATTAGATCTCATCTGGAATCCATCATTCAAGCTGTCTGGTAATTCCTTCGTAGCTAACGTTCTCCCGCCGCTTAGATTGTCATCATCGGCCGAGACACCAGGCTGTGTGGCGGCTTGTTTATTCTCGTCCAAATTGAGACTTGAACTGCCGTCGACCATTAGTCCCTGGGCAAGCCCCTTTTCCTGGGTCATTTTGTTTCAGTCTGTCTGCTTGTCATCACACATTTACTAAGAGTAGGGTACAGAGGAAGATTTGGAGTTCGAGTACGGATGACATGTTGGATATGTTGTGTTTCCACACTGCCCTCTGCTGTTCTTTTAAAGCCAGTAGAACATGGACGGGTACATTTTGCACAAATGACATTAATGATGAGAAGACACTTGTGAAGAAACTGGCGTAGAACTAACTTGATTCTGTTGAAAGTTTGTTTACATGCTCTTGAGGGTCACCTTATTAAGGAAAGTTGTTTACAGCTATTCATCTTGAAGACCAGGATGTACATCTCGGCCACGGCTGTATTCAAAGAATTGATTTGTCCTCATTTTTGTAGCCAAGACGTTGCAAAATTGGCACGTTTCTTCTTGCTATATGATGAATTCTACATTCCTACAAGGATAAAGGAAGCAAACTATGGTTTAAGCTAATAACTGGCATTCATTGTCTTTAAAGTAGAGTCATGCTAAAGACCCTGCATACAGAGATATAGCCTAAACTTGTTCTGAAAGTCCTGTCTGCCCTCAAATCTTTGGAAAGAAATCAATTTATTGATCCAATCCAGCTCAATTCAATGGGGATTAGAGATAATCTTGTCTTTAAGCTTTCTCCCAAGGCTTCTTCTCACATCGAGGTTTTGTTTTTCACAGACAAGAAATTTGTTACTGTAAATGTACTGCTAAGCTAAACATAGAAAGTAGAAATCCAAAATAAGTTAAGAACTAATTGTATTGTTATTTTTATTGGGAGTGGGGGTGTCTAAGATCAAGAATGCTTTTCAGTGGATGTTGAATTGACTTCTGATCATTTGAAACTTATTTAAACTGAAATGTCATTCAACAACCTACAATCTCCCCTACAACAGTTAAGCAAGAGGATATGTGGCCCCAATGTACGGGCACCCCAATGAGCACAGTTGTGTAGGAATTGAAAATCAATAATAAAAATTAATTAAGTTACATCGTTGCACTAAACTTAAATACTAAGTGCGGTTTGAGATACATGTACTTGCAATCTAAAACCAGTGTAACCGAGGCGTTGTACTCCTTTTTTTGAAATTTAGAAAAACACAACCACCAGTCCATTTCCTCCACGATTTTCACCGAGCCCTAGGAGTGTAAAGTCATATGAGGACGAGTCCTAAGCCAAGATGAGTTTGGTGAATCAACAAAAGGGCACAATTTCATATCTCTGTCTACCGCCGAATTCCGCACCTGCGATCACCATTCTTCACAAACAATAGGACAAGCACCAAATTTCTACGCTAGCTGTGTAAAAGCTAGTAGTATTTAGTAACTTAGAGTATGGAGGCGCACAAGCAAACATTCCCTGCTAACCTGTGATATACGCTTAACGTATCAGCACAAAATTCCATGCTTCCAATTTGTTTCTTACTGTATTTTTTTTTTTTTTAGTCACTGTTAGTAGAGCCTTGATGATTGAAAGTGGGCAACCTTGTTGCCGGCAACCTTGATTTAATGTAAGTAAAACAAACGAATGCATTATTTAAAGGGTTGAAACTAGGGAAAAATTTATAAAATGCTGTTATGAGTAAAAAGTGGTGGTTGGATTCAGCATCTTTTCGCAAAATAATTAGCCATACCGTAACTGGTGAATACCATCTAGATACTAAGTTAATCATAACAATACGTGCCTCATCACATTATGACATTTCGACAAGTCAATGACGAGACGATTTTAACTGGGTCATTATTTGATCGCGTCAGAGTTGTGAGATTGTAGAACAATTATATTTGAGAAGAAAGAAAACTTCACATTTACATGATATACATATTATTCCAACTATATAGCAACAAATACTTTTAAATATTGACAGAACTCTGTTGTGCTAGTGTTGATTTGTGTGCTCCTACCTTTTGCATGTGTCTTTTGCTTGACACTCAATAGTCTGTCACTCCACAGCCCAAACATCACCGGAGTATTCACGGATCGTTGGAATAGAGGCGAAACCCAGACTGTGTTTCCGGGATACGGCGTCCGATTGCATAACCTGCAATAGAGGGCCGTGTTCTAATTTGCACGGTGTCGGTGGGCCAAAGTAAAACGAGCGACAGCGGGAAGTGCCTCCCCCCCAAAAAAAAACACAAAAACTAATGGCCTTAAAAGGGGGAGACTGCTGCAGAGAGGCGACATGATAAGGGATATAAGAAGCTAATATTGTTTTAACTCGCTCGGGTCAGCTGGGAAGGCCAGCTGGCGATTCCATGTTAGATTTGTCTTTAAACTGGCGCGGCAACATCCCAAGGCTTCCAAGTGTGTCATCCATGGTCGTTCTTGGTCTCGGTGGAGGGGGGTGGGGGGAGGGGGGGGTAGTTTTTTTTGTGGAAGAGTAATTTCCTTGTTTGGTTTGGTACTCCAGTTATAAAATGACTCCTGAAAATTACGGAATAGCATAGCAGTACTGCAGGTGGGTGGTGATATGGTGCCTTGATGATACAAGCATAACATTTTGTAAAAGTTTGTAAATGCAAAAGCACTGTGGCTGGCTGTTCTGTTCCATTGACCACAAGGTTCAAAGTCCATAAAACATGCTTGTACTCTAGTCTCTATACAGGGTTCACGCAAACTAGTCTCTAAAACAGCCGTCCATGCAAACCCCGCTAACAATCAAATGTCAGGCTTTTGATAGTGGTTTTTTTTAACTTGTGCTAAAGTGTGTGGCTTGTCAGGCACACCACAAAACAGTTTTATCACCAAACTTCAACTTAATGAAACAGCTTACGCATTGACACAACACTGACCCCAGCGATACCCGAACACCTAGTGTTTGTTTTCACAAACACTCAAGGTCTAGTTGTTTACTATATTTTTGCTTAGTTTTTTTTAGCTTGAGACCATGGTGTTTTTCTCTTTTAAAAATTTTGATGTTGGTAGGCCTATGTTTTTATCAATACAGTATTTCTACCGAATGCCTCCATGGAAAGCAGTGCTGGGCGCGGATCGGAGCTTACCCTCATTAAAGATAACGTTAAAAACAAAATAATAGAGTGCCTTTTGACTGACTAATGTTAGTTAAAGACACTGGACACCTTTGGTAATTGTCAAAGACCAGTCTTTTCACTTGGTGTATCTCAACATATGCACCAAAATAACAAACCTGTGAAAATTTGAACTCAATTGGTCGTCGAAGTTGCGAGATAATAATGCAAGAAAAAACACCCTTGTCACACGAAGTTTTGTGCTTTCAGATGCTTGATTTCGAGACCTCACGCGTGAGGTCTCAAAATCAATTCAAATATTTTAGTGAGAAATTACTTCCTCAAAAACTACGTTACTTCAGAGGGAGCCGTTTCTCACAATGTTTTATACTATCAACAGCTCTCCATTGCTCATTACCAAGTAAGTTTTCATGCTAACAATTCTTTTGAGTAATTACCAATAGTGTCCAGTGCCTTTAAAGTTTTGGTAAAACGTTATCCTTGGACTATTTTGGCCAAAAAACGATTTGGCCAAAAATAAATTGAATATAAACCATCTGTCTATAAATATTATTAGGTTCCTTTGTTTTGTATGGCAATAAATTGTCAGTCAAGAATAGAACTAACAGATTAAAATTCCATATGGTAATTTTTTCCAGAATTACAAAGGAAATACGAGGTTTGAATAAACACCAGTAGGGGCCTAACCGTAAGCTTTCAATTTAACTGGTACTAATAAATCCTATTGTGACGGAACAATGGCAATAAGGTTAAGCTATCTTGAATACATTAATCGAACTACAAAAGATGGAACAAAACAATTATGACAACTTTATGGAAATATTTGTTATATTGAAACTGAAGGACTTTTTGCACGAGAACCCCAAAACACAGGTCTAAAGTCTGACAATCTTTGCACCATTTCAATCTTTCTTAAGATTATTGCTTTAGAATCAATTAAGTTTATGAAGACAGCGTCTACAGCTAACGGATCTTCAATGTGCATTCTACAAAATAAAACAATAATCAAAACCTGTTAAAATGTTGTCGAAATGTAGTTAAATCAATGTATACAATTAAATAGAAACACACGTCCATAGCATGTTTAATATCTAAGAGTCCAACTACATCGGGTTGGTTTAACTTAAATATGTTTCCCACAACCATGTTTCGTTCCAAAAAGGTTCTTGCCCAGAATCAATTGTTGGCACTAATTTCTATACCGCCAAGGTGCATGAATGATGAATAAATAGTTATTAAAACGCAATTTTAGAGATGAACCCAAAGTGGACTTTATAGCACACCATATTGTTTTCAGAGTTTTTTAATAAACGACAATTATGCACAAAGTTTAATCCCTCGGAATTATGGAATTTTTATGACCCATTGCGGGTCTATATAAAGTCTGACATTTTGACAATCTTGGCATACCCTCTGCTCATCTCGCCGAGAAGCTGAAACCTGACTTGATACAGAGCACACTGTGATAATCTACACCAGAATCAACATGAAGAGTATTGTATTTGCCATCGTGTTGATTGGCCTCGCTGTGGTGTCTGTCGTGGCTGCTGATGGTAAGACTTTGTGTGTTGATTTTAAAGAATAACAAAATTTAAAAAAAATTCAGAACAATGATTTTGGAAGAAGGTTCATTCACTTTCTCGATGGTCTTTGTTTGAACAAGTTTTCTTTACAATTTTTGTTTTGAAGTTATGTTATTATTATTATGATATTACTATTCACGGCAAAAAGGCAAACCGAGCATGGTAAATGTTGGTTTCGTTATGTACATATTTCTAAACTCATCTCCATATCAGACGGAGTTATTTTGTGGGACTATTTGGTACATTTACAACTTCTCAACAATCAAACTAGTATTAGTAAATTGAAACGTTTACAAAACTCCGCTGCTAGACTTGTCACCAGGATACGCACAAGTGAATCCATAACACATTTTCTCCGTAGTTTGCACTGGTTGCCAATACGGGCAAGAAAAGATTTTAGAGTTTTGGTTCGCATATTAATGTGTCTGTGTTTATCTTGAAAGATTAGTTCGAGAGTAAAAACCAGCTGGAAAACTTAATTCTACCTCCATGGTTCTACCAATAAATATATTTTAACTCGATCCCGTTGTTATCAAATCATATAGTCTCATGGTTTCCACTCCTTTCAATTTGCTGTTGTTTAGTTATCAAACAATTTACCAGAAGTTGTCAAACAGGCCGAAACAGCACAACAATTCCTACCGGGTCACAAAATATTTGTTCAATTTGTATAATATTGGTAAATTCATCACAGCGCATACATTATGCAAAGGGACCTCACGGTGATGCGCTATGGTTTTTATTGTTATTATTGTATAACAACTTATTTGGGCAATTATGATCGTCCAATCATTATGACTGCCAAGTCAATTCAGTAGTCATTGCAAGTAGGCCGAATATCTGCGTTTCAAGTCAATATTTTATATCTTGCATTGCGGATCTGATTTGCCAATACTTTGTAAACCTTTATTTGTCATTTGTTATTATTTTTTAATTGGGGGGGTTCTTAAATGTTTTCTTTTTTCTGCTCATATAAGCACAAAAATGAACCGTTAAAAAATCATTTCATGCGGCGGCTGAGAAACGCGATGCTATAGATTCCTGATATTTCTAAATGCTTTGCGGGTATTATTCATGCACTACATTATAACGCCACAGTCTCTATGTCCGATTCTAAATCTTATTCATTTAAATTTTCAACTCAACTCAACACTTATTTCCATGTTGCAAACTGTACATACAAGTAGGCCTAATTACCGAGAGGGTCAATTGAGCATACAAGGATAAACAAAGCAAACGCAACCTAACGAAACAAGAAGATAATCAAATGGCGCTGAAAGTTCTATTATACCTTTCATTTTGATAATGACCACACGGATGTTTCCGTGTAGCTTCGGTTTGATATTGACTTGAAATACGGGAACAAATGGCCTTTTCCATAGTTAAGTATGGAATTTCATTACTACCATTTGAAGTCACATTTTGTATGGCGTTAATATTTGAAGGCACATAGCCGTTTAGTGACGTCAATGGCGCATAGTCACGTTGTGTGCCGTCGCGACCAGCGCCAACTTTAAAACGAGACAAAGTTATGTCGTTTACTCCTTCTTCATTGGGTCACACTTTAAATATCAGATCTCGTTTTCTTTCAATGTTGTAGAACCCGTGATGAGTGATTATCAGTGTCCGGCCTGCAGGACGCACCTGAAAGCATTGCTAACCGGTTCAAGTTTCAGGAAAGTGCTTACTGATTACTGCGGTACCGTTTCGAAAACGCCCGCCAGGTCTGCACGTGCTCGCGCTAGGGTGAGTACACGAGTCAAATCACAGATTGCTGTCCCATGCATGCCTCCAACCAACCAACCAACCCAAGCAGTCAAACAGCAGTTATTGCATATGACTTCCATGTTTGTTCCTTTTGCATGAGGCAGATACAATTTTCATGTAATTGTTGTTACCGCGTTGTTGACTTTCCGAAGCAACTTTTAGTTTGTTTTGTACACTATCAAGGACGTCTGGTAACGAACTATGGTGAAATATTCTCTGTAGGTGATTTTACACAAGTCCATCTTTACACGGGCAAAATATTGTGGGCTATCGGCATTAGTATGACCTTTTCCAAAAGAATTCCGAAATAATTTTGAAGGTGAAATGTGAATGATTATTATTACTAATTTCTCAATAATTTCTCATTGGGTGGTACCTTAACAAATGTAGCCCCCAAAATATAGCCCAGCCCTGTACCTACATGTCGGGTCTTAGTGTAGCCCCAACCCTGTATACCTAAACGTAACTAGGAACCTAAATCTATCCCCGAACACTTTACCAAACTAGTATTTCGGGACCTTACTGTTGCCCCAACCGTGTATCTAAATGTGGCTCGGGACTTAAATGTAGCCCCAAACTTTGTACCAAACCCCGTGGCCCTTACAGACCGAAAGGCTTTCATTCAAATTTAATATAATAACTATGCAATGATGGTTCTTGATATTTCGTTTATTTGTTTATTTGTTTGTTTAGTGTTTCCATCTTGCCAAGTCTAGCAAAGTTCAGGAAATGATCAATCCGAGCCTCGTGTTGAACATATGCAAGGTATATTGAAGTTTTTAACTTTTATTTGAACAAATAATAATGGATATGTGTGATATCACAATACTTAAAGGCCCTGCACACTATTGGTAAGATCGAAAAACACAAATGTTCACAGATTCACACATAACTTACATGATTTAAAGTAAGTAATGGTAGAAAGGGGTCCTTAAAATATTTCTGCCTAACATGCTATCGTTTCTGAGGAATGAGTAAAGCAATAGTTTTATCAAGCGTGATAAAAACTCGATGTTTGAAAAACAGAAAACACATAAGGTCTCTTTTCACTATTTTCTCGTGACCTCGTAACCAATTGAACTCCAACTTTCACATGTTTGTTTGTTCGTGCATATGTTAAATCACACAAAATGTGGACACTGATTTTGAGCTGTTACCAAAAGTGTACAATACCTTTACAGGACTTCGAATTGTAAATCTTCTAAATATATGCCACAAAAATAATTTAACATAATTTGTTTTTCTAAATGAATTGTCGGACACAATAGGTCGGACATGACAATTAGTTCGATGGTCATCGACACGACATGTCGGACATTGTTGTTAAAGACACGTTTGGTCCCTTTTTTCATTGTTTATGAATGATGTTTCTTTTGCAAACATTGATTTTTGATACATGTTTCTTTCTTTGCAACTGTAATTTTTCCTTTGTTATGCGGAAATTCGTCATTTCTCGTTTGATTGCTAAAAATTTGTTTGAACGATTCAAAAATTCTGTGTCAAGTTAACATTTGATTTATTTTACTCCATTTTCTTGTTTATTACAGTCTGGCGGCCGGTGTTAAAAATAGGGTGAGTGTTTGGGCCGTGTTAGTTGTTGCTCGGCAACAAAATCTTAACTTACACTCCTTGTTTTCAAAAATCAAAAAGCATGGTCTTTAATTTTGTTTATGTTAGTCACCCCAACTTTGCAGAGAACACCTGTGTTATAGCATTGTGTGTCGGTGTTATTGTCGTTGTCTTATTGTCGTTGCCTTTTTGTCGTTGTCTTATTGTCGTTGTCGTACTGTCGTTGTCGTGTTGTCGTTGTCGTTGCCACCGCTGCTGCTATTTTTTGCGTTGTGATAAATTGCTTAAATGCCTTAATAGGTATGTATGTGGCATATTAATTATTATTACTTATTTTTTTCGTGTGGGTTTTGTTGTTTTTGTTGTTGCTGTTGTTGTTTTAGCTTTTTGTTTGCTTGTTTGGATGTTAGTGTTGTTGTTGTTGTTGTTGTTGTTGTTGTTGTTGTTGTTGTTGTTGTTGTTTTTGTTGTTGTTGTGGTTGTTGTTGTTGTTGTTGTTGTTGTTGTTGTTGTTGTTGTTGTATAGCTGTTGTTTTAGCTGTGTATATGTATATTTTATAAATTATTATTCAGTTACTTTGTTTTATATTAGCCTGTAACCACGGATAGAAAAGTTGCTAACAACCGCGACTCCCCCCCCCCGCCCCCTCAAAATCTAAGACACCTTTAAACCTGATTTCACTTTGTTCTTATTGACTTTTAACAGATCCTGATACTGTCAGCAACGACCGAACATTAAATGTCGACAATAGGCCTGCGATATGACGAAGAACTCGATTTATTTATGGTGGAGGGTTAAATTGACTTAATCAAACCTAAAGGTATTACACAGGATTGGTACAACTGGCAAAATAGTGGCTGACAGTGTTCATGTTTTGTGCGATCAACCATATTAGACCATATAAATAAAATTTCAAAACCTGTGGAAATTTGGGCTTTATCCGTTGTGTGAGTCAGGAGAAAATAGTGAAAAACCACGAACAACTTTCAGCATGCAAACACATTGTCCCTAATTTTGGATGTTACAACCGAAATCAGCTGTTGCATTTTTCAAAGTTTTCAGATACAGTTTTCTCGAATAATGAGTACATTTCAGAGATAAATGTTTCACAGAAAAAATGGTTCTAGTATGATCTTAATAATCAGTAAGCTTTACAAACTAAAACTAAACATCTTCGTCTCTCATGTTCTTATTAGCCCGCAATAAAATAAGTTTTTTTTCTTGCAAAGAAACTTAAGATATCATGGTTTAAATCAAATAATTATGTCAAATTAAAAACGACTAAATCGTATTGAAATATTACACTAAAGATTTTATGTTAGTTTTCGATTTGTATTTTCCAATTGCAAAAGAGCAAACAAATATTCTAGTCAAACGGTTGTTTGCCACTGCATTGTCATTAATACAAATCGATAACGAAGATTTTGTCTTAAACTTCAGATGGAACTTGAAAAGTTCCAAACAGTGAGAAAAGCTAATCGAAGCAAGTATTAAGTAACCTTTGTGATATCAATAATCGCATTATACCAATTATCTTATTTAAGTACATTGTATATGTAACAGAATTGCTACAGTTCCAATTACTTATTCAGTGCATTGTCCTTCTGTTCATGCATATATTTTGCTTTTTAGCCTTGGATCCTTCAAAGTTCTTTAAATTCGGAGTAAGAAGTTTTTGAGTTCGAAATAAACAATGAGCAAAGAGATTACAAATTTACTTTTTATGAATTCTTTTATTAAAAAAGTCAGTCGTATGGGAAAGCACAATGTTACGTGCTGAAAAGCGACACGGAGTCTAAATGGGTTCAACTGTCGCAGAATCCGAGGTAAAATCCCATGTATATATTTTTTGTATTGAATGAAGTCTTCCAAGACACGAATTATCTTCATCAGAAATAACTACAATTTTTAGATTTACAGAGCAACTCCCCTCTAGACCATCAGCCACAAATTCAAACTCGTTGTAATCTTCAAACCTATATATACACCTTGGACTAACAGATTCGTTGCCGTCTGTATTACGATCGGTACCCGTTTGAAACTGTCCAATAAAGTTGCAAGTTATAGAGCTGAGGATACAAATGAAGTGAATCTAGGATCGGGACAGGAACGGCAACAACAATGCATCTGAATCGGTCTCTACACGAGGCTACAATCCTTAAAAGCTAAACAGTGGTAGCAATCCATGTTGCCCGTGTACGCTTTCTTCTTGTGTTTCTCGTCCACGAAGCATACAATATTACACTGCACACTTATAACATTTTCAGCTTGAGACCATGACGTCTTTCTCTTTTAACAATTTTCGGATGTTGGTAGGCCTATGTTTTTATCAATACAGTATTTGTACCGAAGGCCTCCATGGAAAGTGCTGGGCGCTGATCGATTCTTACCCTCATTCAAAATAACGTTACAAACAAAACAATAAAGCGCCCTTTCGGCTGACTAATGTTAAAGGGACACACCGGCCTCGTTGTGCTATATGGGCCACAAAATAGACTAAAACATGATTCCAAAGGTCTCCCTGGAATGGAGAAAAATGGTTCATAAAAAAAAACATCAAATTTTGCCGTTTTCGAGCATTTTTTCAAAAAATGAAGGTCACGTGATCTTCAGAGTTAGTTTTACTTCCAGCCGTATAAAAGTAAATTACTGAACCAAATTTAAGGTTTTTTGTACAATTATTCATGAGTGTTTGACAAAAAAGACTACGCATTCAGTTTATGGAAACAAGCTGTATATAGAGGCCTTATGATGAAAAATTGAACGTAAGGTTCGCATTCAGAGAGTCCGTGCAACGACGCATCAGCTAGGTCGGGAGCTAGTGGGTAAACCTTGGGGGCATGTCCCGTACAGCCGGTGCCGTGTCTCATGGGGCCAGAGAGACAAACCACGGGGGCATGAACTCGGAGCCTGTGGAGGGGTGGCCAGGGATCCAGACCATTAATTACGTTTTGTTTTACCAGGGTTTTAGTCTGTAGCCCTAGCTATTATTTCTTAACTATTGTCACGTTACGTGATGCCTGCACTACCCTCAAGGCGGGACGACGACGAATAGCTGCACGAAGTCCACATAATACAAGTTAGTGTGGATCGAACTACACTGACGTGTGTTTATGTCGGTTTTTAATTACACGGGAATTTGTACTTGATGGATATGAAGACTGGATCCTCATACCTCGCCATTGTTACAATTAATACTTAAACAGACCACCAGTCTACTTACAACAATGTCACGTAAACTTGACAGTTGCAACGGCTGGAAAAGCGTATACGCTGACCGTTGACCGCGTTTTCGTTTTTTCACATTTTTCGTTAAATACGTGACATTTTGATGATTCTTTTAACAACAACCATCTAAACATTATTGTCTGTGATTCCACATCACTAAATTAGGTAAACAGAAAGCCGGTATGTCCCTTAAATTAAAGTTTTGGCAAAACGTTATCCTTGGACTATTTGCCCCAAAACCTTTTCATGTACTTTATCTGGTAATGTTTTATTCACTTTTTGTAATCGATTGTTTAAAAAATAAATTACAATAATACCTTAAACCATCTGTCTATAAATATTATTGTGTTCCTTTGTTTTTTTACGGCAATAAATTGTCAGAATTACAAAGGAAATACGAGGTTTGAATAAATACCAGTAACCATAAGTTTTCAATTTAACCGTTTTTAATAGATCCTAACGGAAAAACATCAATAAGGTTGAGCTATCTTGAATACATTAATCGAACTACAAAAGATGGAACAAAACAATTATGACAACTTTATGTAAATATTTGGTTTATTGGTGCATGAATGACGTCTTTTGATGAATAAATAGTTAGGCCTATTAAAACGCAATTTCAAAGTGGACTTTAAAACCATATTGTTTTTTAGAGTTTGTTAATTAAGGACAATTATGCAAACAAAATTGATCATGGAATTTTTATGACCCATTGCGGGTCTATATAAAGTCTGACATTTTGACAACCTAGGCATATCCTCTGCTCATCTCGCCGAGAAGCTGAAACCTGACTTGATACAGAGCACACTGTGATAATCTACACCAGAATCAACATGAAGAGTATTGTATTTGCCATCGTGTTGATTGGCCTCGCTGTGGTGTCTGTCGTGGCTGCTGATGGTAAGACTTTGTGTGTTGATTTTAAAGAATAAAACAATTTTTTTAAAATTCAGAACAATGATTTTGGAAGAAGGTTCATTCACTTTCTCGATGGTCTTTGTTTGAACAAGTTTTCTTTACAATTTTTGTTTTGAAGTTATGTTATTATTGTTATGATATAACTATTCACGGCAAAAAGGCAAACCGAGCATGGTGAATGTTGGTTTCGTTATGTACATATTTCTAAACTCATCTCCATATCAGACGGAGTTATTTTGTGGGATTATTTGGTACATTTACAACTTCTCAACAATCAAACTAGTACTAGTAAATTGAAACGTTTACAAAACTCCGCTGCTAGACTTGTCACCAGGATACGCACAAGTGAATCCATAACACATTTTCTCCGTAGTTTGCACTGGTTGCCAATACGGGCAAGAATAGATTTTAGAGTTTTGGTTCGCATATGAATGTGTCTGTGTTTATCTTGAAAGATTAGTTCGAGAGTAAAAACCAGCTGGAAAACTTAATTCTACCTCCATGGTTCTACCAATAAATATATTTTAACTCGATCCCGTTGTTATCAAATCGTATAGTCTCATGGTTTCCACTCCTTTCAATTTGCTGTTGTTTAGTTATCAAACAATTTACCAGAAGTTGTCAAACAGGCCGAAACAGCACAACAATTCCTACCGGGTCACAAAATATTTGTTCAATTTGTATAATATTGGTAAATTCATCACAGCGCATATATTATGCAAAGGGACCTCACGGTGATATGCACTATTGTTTTTATTGTTATTATTGTATAACAACTTATTTGGGCAATTATGATCGTCCAATCATTATGACTGCCAAGTCAATTCAGTAGTCATTGCAAGTAGGCCGAATATCTGCGTTTCAAGTCAATATTTTATATCTTGCATTGCGGATCTGATTTGCCAATACTTTGTAAACTTTTATTTGTCATTTGTTATTATTTTTTAATTGGGGGGGGGGTTCTTAAATGTTTTCTTTTTTCTATTCATATAAGCACAAAAATGAACCGTTAAAAAATCATTTCATGCGGCGGCTGAGAAACGCGATGCTAGATTCCTGATATTTCTAAATGCTTTGCGGGTATTATTCATGCACTACATTACAACGCCACAGTCTCTATGTCCGATTCTAAATCTTATTCATTTAAATTCAACTCAACTCAACACTTATTTCCATGTTGCAAACTGTACATACAAGTAGGCCTAATTACCGAGAGGGTCAATTGAGCAAATATATACAAGGATAAACAAAGCAAACGCAACCTAACGAAACAAGAAGATAATCAAATGGCGCTGAAAGTTCTAGTAATATACCTTTCATTTTGATAATGACCACACGGATGTTTCCGTGTAGCTTCGGTTTGATATTGACTTGAAATACGGGAACAAATGGCCTTTTCCATAGTTAAGTATGGAATTTCATTACTACTATTTGAAGTCACATTTTGTATGGCGTTAATATTTGAAGGCACATAGCCGTTTAGTGACGTCAACGGCGCATAGTCACGTTGTGTGCCGTCGCGACCAGCGCCAACTTTAAAACGAGACAAAGTTATGTCGTTTACTCCTTCTTCATTGGGTTACACTTTAAATATCAGATCTCGTTTTCTTTCAATGTTGTAGAACCCGTGATGGGTGATTATCTGTGTCCGGCCTGCAAGACGCACCTGAAAGCATTGCTAACCGGTTCAAGTTTCAGGAAACTGCTTACTGATTACTGCGGTACCGTTTCGAAAACGCCCGCCAGGTCTGCACGTGCTCGCGCTAGGGTGAGTACACCAGCCAAGACACGAGTCAAATCACAGATTGCTGTCCCATGCATGCCTCCAACCAACCAACCAACCCAAGCAGTCAAACAGCAGTTATTGCAGATGACTTCCATGTTTGTTCCTTTTGCATGAGGCAGATACAATTTTCATGTAATTGTTGTTACCGCGTTGTTGACTTTCCGAAGCAACTTTTAGTTTGTTTTGTACACGATCAAGGACGTCTGGTAACGAACTATGGTGAAATATTCTCTGTAGGTGATTTTACACAAGTCCATCTTTACACGGGCAAAATATTGTGGGCTATCGGCATTAGTATGACCTTTTCCAAAATAATTCCGAAATAATTTTGTAGGTGAAATGTGAATGATTATTATTACTAATTTTGCATTAATTTCTCATTGGGTGGCACCTTAACAAATGTAGCCCCCAAAAAATATAGCCCAGCCCTGTACCTACATGTCGGGTCTTAATGTAGCCCCGACCCTGTATACCTAAACGTAACTAGGAACCTAAATCTATCCCCGAACACTTTACCAAACTAGTATTTCGGGACCTTACTGTTGCCCCAACCGTGTATCTAAATGTGGCTCGGGACTTAAATGTAGCCCCAAACTTTGTACCAAACCCCGTGGCCCTTACAGACCGAAAGGCTTTCATTCAAATTTAATATAATAACTATGCAATGATGGTTCTTGATATTTCGTTTATTTGTTTATTTGTTTGTTTAGTGTTTCCATCTTGCCAAGTCTAGCAAAGTTCAGGAAATGATCAATCCGAGCCTCGTGTTGAACATATGCAAGGTATATTGAAGTTTTTAACTTTTATTTGAACAAATAATAATGGATATGTGTGATATCACAATACTTAAAGGCCCTGCACACTATTGGTAAGATCGAAAAACACAAATGTTCACAGATTCACACATAACTTACATGATTTAAAGTAAGTAATGGTAGAAAGGGGTCCTTAAAATATTTCTGCCTAACATGCTATCGTTTCTGAGGAATGAGTAAAGCAATAGTTTTTATCAAGCGTGATAAAAACTCGATGTTTGAAAAACAGAAAACACATAAGGTCTCTTTTCACTATTTTCTCGTGACCTCGTAACCAATTGAACTCCAACTTTCACATGTGTGTTTGTTCGTGCATATGTTAAATCACACAAAATGTGGACACTGATTTTGAGCTGTTACCAAAAGTGTACAATACCTTTACAGGACTTCGAATTGTAAATCTTCTAAATATATGCCACAAAAATAGTTTAACATAATTTGTTTTTCTAAATGAACTGTCGGACACAATAGGTCGGACATGACAATTAGTTCGATGGTCATCGACACGACATGTCGGACATTGTTGTTACAGACACGTTTGGTCCCTTTTTTCATTGTTTATGAATGATGTTTCTTTTGCAATCATTGATTTTTGTTCATATACATGTTTCTTTCTTTGCAACTGTAATTTTTCCTTTGTTATGCGGAAATTCGTCATTTCTCGTTTGATTGCTAAAAATTTGTTTGAACGATTCAAAAATTCTGTGTCAAGTTAACATTTGATATATTTTACTCCATTTTCTTGTATATTACAGTCTGGCGGCCGGTGTTAAAAATAGGGTGAGTGTTTGGGCCGTGTTAGTTGTTGCTCGGCAACAAAATCTTAACTTACCCTGCTTGTTTTCAAAAATCAAAAAGCATGGTCTTTAATTTTGTTTATGTTAGTCACCCCAACTTTGCAGAGAACACCTGTGTTATAGCATTGTGAGTCGGTGTTATTGTCGTTGTCTTATTGTCGTTGTCTTATTGTCGTTGTCGTACTGTCGTTGTCGTGTTGTTGTTGTCGTTGCCATTGCCACCGCTGCTGCTAATTTTTGCGTTGTGATAAATTGCTTAAATGCCTTAATAGGTATGTATGTGGCATATTAATTATTATTACTTATTTTTTTCGTGTGGGTTTTGTTGTTTTTGTTGTTGCTGTTGTTGTTTTAGCTTTTTGTTTGCTTGTTTGGATGTTTGTTTGTTGTTGTTGTTGTTGTTGTTGTTGTTGTTGTTGTTGTTGTTGTTGTTGTTGTTGTTGTTGTTGTTGTTGTTTTGGGTTTTTTTTTTGCTTGCTTTGTTCGTTTGTTTTTCGGGGGCGGGGTAAGACGGGATATTAAAGAGGAAGCCTGTTTTATCATTAATGAATTCTTCGCGCATGTTACAGACGACTAATGTAGCCATGTCTTCTGAACTGTTTTGATTTTAGCTGTGTTTATGTATACTTTATAAATTATTATTTTTTTTTTTCTTGCTTTGAAGCTATAAAGCTTCATTTATTCAACAACAACAAAAACACAAAAGAGTATACATCAATTCCACATTACAATGTATAAGGTCCACAAATATATCTATTATATAGAAATCTATGAGAAACAACAATTAAAAATAAAACGGATAAGAGCATAGTTATACACAAATTAACGTGACATAATCACGTGATGATACAAAAAGAATTTAACAAATGAAATTCATTGCAGAAGTTGTATATGTATATTTTATAAACTATTATTCAGTTACTTTGTTTTATATTAGCCTGTAACCACGGATAGAAAAGTTGCTAACAACCGCGACCCCCCCCCCCTCAAAATCTAAGACACCTTTAAACCTGATTTCACTTTGTTCTGATTGACTTTTAACAGATCCTGATACTGTCAGCAATTCGACCGAACATTAAATGTCGTCAATAGGCCTGCGATATGACGAAGAACTCGATTTATTTATGGTGGAGGGTTAAATTGTCTTAAACAAACCTAAAGGTAGTACACATGATTGGTAGAACTGGCAAAATAGTCGCAGACAGTGTTCATGTTTTGTGCGATCGACCATATTAGAACATATAAATAACATTTCAAAACCTGTGAAAATTTGGGCTTTATCCGTTGTGTGAGTCAGGAGAAAATAGTGAAAAACCATGAACAACTTTCAGCATGCAAACACATTGTCCCTAATTTTGGATGTTACAACCGATATCAGCTGTTGCATTGTTTATGTTTTTAGATACAGTTTTCTCGAATATGAGTACATTTCGGAGATAAATGTTTCACAGAAAAAATGGTTCTAGTATGATTTTAATAATCAGTAAGCTTTACAAACTAAAACTAAACATCTTCGTCTCTCATGTTCTTATTAGCCCTCAATAAAATAAGTTTTTTCTTGCAAAGAAACTTAAGATATCATGGTTTAAATCAAATTATGTCAAATTAAAAACGAATAAATCGTATTGAAATAATATACAATCAGTCGAACGGATGTTTGCCACTCCATTGTCATTAATACAAATTGATAACGAAGAAATTGTCTCAAACTTCAGATGGAACTTGAAAAGTTCCAAACAATGGAAAAGCACAAAACGTAGCAAGTAGTAAGTATTACCTTTGTGATTTCAATGTAATTGCATTATGACCATGATCTCATTTGAGTACATTGCCTTTAAGAGA
This sequence comes from Pycnopodia helianthoides, assembly GCA_032158295.1. Taxonomy (NCBI): domain Eukaryota; kingdom Metazoa; phylum Echinodermata; class Asteroidea; order Forcipulatida; family Asteriidae; genus Pycnopodia; species Pycnopodia helianthoides. Next base: position 20,654,287 of record CM063244.1, read on the forward strand.
ATTGTTACAGTTCCAATTACTTATTCAGTGCATTGTCCTTCTGTTCATGCATATATTTTGCTTTTTAGCCCTGAATCCTTCAAAGTTCTTTGAATTCGGAGTTCGAAATAAACAATAAGCAAAGAGAATACAAATTTACTTTCTGTGAAGTATTTTATACAAAAGAAAGTCAGTCGTATTGGAAAGCAAAATGTTACGTGCTGAAAAGCCAGAAAAAATAATTTTAAATGTAAAAAGGTACAAAAACAAGTTGACTTGGCAAGTAAAAGCACAAAGGCAATTAATGAAATACATTCAAACTATATTAACACTTGAACCAATAAACAAAGGAACAATACACTGAGTGTATTTACTTATTTAACTTATTTACAAAGAAATTAAACAATGAAGCAGGATTTAATCAAAACAGAGGCAGTATGAAATAATAAGCCGGCAAAGTGAAAATGATAGCATATTAATTATCTGCCGAAAAATAAGGATTATTTTTAAGGAAGCGTGAAAATTAAGGTTATCAGACGACAGCCCAGTCAGAATCCATGAGGTTGAGAGAGCGCAGACGTCAGTCCCGGCATCTTCACCTCCCCCCCCCCCCCGCCCTCCAACGTAAGTAACGAGTCATGTACTTCAGCAATACACCAACAGTGTTTATCAAATTGATGCTATAGAGAGCGAAGTACAACAAATTTCATTTAGTTATCATGGATCACACTTCATCTGATATTACACTATACCCGAACCGGGTGAGTTTGTCCTTCATCATTCTGTATCCCAGGTTCGAGTTTTCGTAACAGAGGCATCAGGAACATCTGCAGAGTCGCTGCGAATTGCAAGCCCGCCAATACGTAGAACACGACCACCAAGCTCCCCGCCTCTTCGTACATCCAACCTAGAAGTGGTATACAAACTGAGGAATTATTGAGTACTAATTGCCTATTGGCTCCAAAGTATATGTATTAAAGGGGTAAATGGGTGTAAAGGAACCCTCTAAGCCTTCTAGTGTCGTCGGCCATCTGAAAAATTCCGGGTCAGAGTTGACCCATTAGATTCTGGGTCACAGGGAACCTGACCTATTTTGAGGTCAGTGTGACCTGAAATCTATGTCAAACTGACCCGAAACTGTGTCAAAGTGACGCAGAAGCCGAGCCACTCCCGTGTTTTTTTTTTAAATATTTTTACGGGTCAGCTTGATCCAGAAATGGGTCAGACCCCCCTTCGGAATCCGGGTCAATTCTGACCAGGGAGTTTTTAGAGTGTGTTGGAGATCATGTTTAACCCTCAACATCATTATGGTATCAGAACAGCGAATGCATACAATAAAGACATACAGTCAGTTTGGTTACGAAGCGTTTTGTAAATGCTCACTACCCTTATTAGTTTCAACCACACTGATGTCCAGCTTACTGATTGAGGACGATACACAAACACACAGACTTCATTTTAAAGTTATTCAACTATCTTAGGGTATAATCGGATGAAAACAGATCTTACCTGCAATAATGGGTCCTGCCAGATCTCCTATGCCTCCAAACAGATAGCTTATACCAATCGCAGATGCCAAGTTGTGAAGGCCAACAATTTTGCGAAGAAGGACCACACTCACCGCCCTGGACATTCCGGTGCCGATGCCCATGAGACACGCCGAAGCCACCAGTCCCCCACCTCTCTCTGTCTGCACGCAAAGTACACCAATTGCACACAGCAGTTGGGAAAAACCGTATACAGCTTCAACTGGTACATTCGGCCTGACAAGGAGGCCGCTTACGGCCCGACCTCCGAGACTTCCAAAGCCCATAATACTGAGAAGAAATGTAGCTTCTATTTGCTCGAAACCACAGTCCAAAGCCATAGGCATGATGTACACAACAAATACGACATATCCAATGCAGAACTCTGTGTACATAAGACAGTACAAGGAATAACGATAGCTCTTCACCAGTAAATCCAGTCGTAATTCAGAGAACAGCCTGCGAATGGTCCTCATTAATGATGAACAATGCTTTCCATTTTCTTCATAAACTTGACTGGAGCTTAATTTTTCACCCAACGTGTCAAGTTCTCTTTGATGTCCGGGGGTCCTAGCATGCACTGGAGGGCGGTAGAGGGTGCCAACCGCACACACATTTAAACATATGGCACCTGTGATGAACATGGTTCCCCTCCACCCATATTTATCGAGGAGAACTCGAAGTAGAGGCGGGGTCACGATCATACCTAAACCGATTCCAGCAGACGTAAAACCACTGACTATGGCAAAATACTTCTTGAAGTACTGCGCAAGGGCAACCCCAGCGGCTATGTAACACAATGCTACACCAAGTCCTGTTGTACACAAACAGAATTTTCGAAAACGGTTAATACAATGTTTGTACACAGCCTCCCATCACAACTTTCTTGTGTAGCATCCCATAAATTCCTGCAATCTATACACGTTTCGTTGCTCTTCTCGAGCGGGGAAATTTAAGTGGTAGTTACAACCAGCAAAGTTCTATTTGAGCATGCCAACTGCCGTTGTTTGATGCCGTTGGTTATTTGGCGTTATTCTTGTACATTTTCTGTTATTTCAATAGTCACGTAAAAACCCAATAAATGTCTCATTGAAATGGATTTGTTTTCTAGTTAAAACTATAAAATATGCACATTTGTTATCGAAGTTTAGACTTGTAGCCTATCGTTTTGACAACTGACACCAAATGACTTATCTCCAGCTATGCTGACTGGATGAAATATTGCGCAGTCAAGGAGGAAAGATTTTGGCGATAAATTAAAGTGTACTAACTCATGACAAACTCTTAAAACTATTAAGTGTCACGTTCTATCACAGCAAACGTTGAACCCCTGAAATTTTTACGAAAAAATCAACTTACCGGTGACAGCGCCTATCAAATACATTTGAAATATACCCGCAGCCCAAAAGCTGAAAAACAGGGAAGCAAACATCAGAAAACCGCCACAAATCCATGTAAATCTACATCCCAGTCGATTCACGACTACACCGGCTGCAATACCTGTGGAGAAAACAATATTAAGCTGATCCTTGGCAAGTGTAAGGCGGTGAAGTATATATAGCAAAAGGCTGGTGCATCTTTTCATGTTTCTGTTTGTTGGTTTTTGCCTGAAGAGTGTGTTGAAAATTCAATTCAACTTAGGATGAAAAAGAAGAAATAAACTAGAACAGCATTTGAACCCGCAACCCCAGATTTACATACCACTGCTCTATAACTGAGCTGCCCTAAATGTCAAGATTTTTGGATCCGTAAGTCAGAAGCCATTTATTATCTAACCTGAAACTTCTGTATAGCCAAGAATCACGCACTATACATCCACAATACATGGTAGGAAGCAGCAATAATGGGATCACCATAAGGGGGATGCAACATTTTATTATTCTTATTTATTTTTTCTTTATTTTTTATTTTTTATCAAGTAACATTACAAACTTGTTCGTTTTTGTGTTATACCACAGGTCATTTTGATTACTGAGCAGTTTGCAACAGCAAATGCTTTGATTTTGTCATGATTACTTACATCTTCCTTTAAGACTTTTAGGTGTATTTTCTCTCTTAAATGGGATGTCGTCATGATCAACGCAGGCCTGTTGCTGACATGAAATATAGAACTCTCCCCACCCACGCACGCGCCCTCCCCCTTTTATCTGAAGAGAGTGCGTTCGCGCGCGGTAGGCGGGTAAGAGTTCCATAATTCAGAACGCAACATTTCTAAATAACTCTTTTAAAATGTTGGTGTTCATAAATTGTATTGTGAAAGAGCCTCTACGCCATGTGTCTGGTTTCTAACTTACCTCCAAAATATGAACAGGAAGACATAATGCTGACTATCGCCCCGGTCTCAGAAGCACTCGAGTGGAAGTCAATTTGCCAGCTCGTGTAAAGTACCCCTGTACATCTAGTCAGGGTTGTTTGTAAGAAGTACACAATAAAGACCGCAACAGCGATGACATAGCCCCACCCGCCGTCTGGTGGGTCGCTGTTCTTGCCCACTGGCTTCGCTGGCCGTCTTCCTCTCGGGTTCGACATGGTCCTTTATCTTGGGGACAAAACGAAAACATGACAGTTGAAGTCTACACAATCTCCTCGGTCGGGTTGACCTGTACAAAATGCACACTGTTCCCAAAATTGTGCTTACTAGACTAAGGTTACCAGCCAAAATACCATGCCACATGTACAATTTGTGGCTGGTATCCTGCTCATTTTGGCTCAGCAATACTTTCTGCTTAAGCACTCTATGGAATTGGCCCCCTGATGTTTGAGCCAAGGTGTGAAGAAGCCCTAAGACTCAACGAATAGTAAACCAGTGTCGGAGTAGAAAGCAAAGGTAAAGACTGAGCGGAGGAGAGAAGCGGAGAAACCCCACTAGACATTAGTATTTGGAAACACGCAAAAAAGGTTGATGGGCAAAACTTGAAATGTTTTTTTTTTTCTTTCTATACGGACATTTTCATATTATGTGCCTGCGCCACCAGTGTGCCCGACCTTTCAGCTGCTCTTTCTCAACCCAAAAAAACCCACCATCAATTATACAGTGCAGTAGTTGAAGGAAACTAAACGTTGCGGCACAGTTAAAAAAAAAACATAGGCCTATAATTATATGAAATGAGGACAATTAAATCAATTAGCATTAGTAGAAAATAAATCTTACCGGGGTCGTAAAGAAAAAAGTCCCCGTAGTCTGAGCTGACTTTAATAAAAAACACTCGGTGGTCTAACTGTTGTCGGGGAACACATAGACGTAGTATCCGTTTATGACCATCGGGTCGTATTGAAATGTTTTAGTATACGCTTAGAAGGACTATTGCGCATACATGGCATGACTTGGATGCATTATTATGAAGCTATAGTGCCTGGGTTGACCTGAACCTTACCACCACAATCTCGACTTTGACTGTTATCTTTCCTGGACACTATTTGTATATTTCATAGATTTCTGACAGGAGAGGAGAGGAGACTGGATGTTTTGCAAGTAGAAAATGTTACTTCGTCTCTAGGGTTAGTTTACATCGCGCGCAATGACGACCCCCCCCTCCCCCACCACGATGTGTATGTTTGTTTGTATGTATGTACATGTATGTCAGCCATGGTATAATCAGCAGAGTAGGGACAGCATGCAGAACTAGTGGGTGTATGTATTGTGACGAGTTTGTCCAGTGAGGTCGCCTTATATGGCGCGAACTTGTGTACATTGTACTCAACACTGAATGACCGCATACTATGTGAAACATACATGGAAATACTAACTGCCCGCCACTGTGCGCCACATATCGCAACAGGTAAACAGAGTAGTAAAGCATTAATTGATTATTGAACCGGTAAAATTATTTATTACGTAACCAACAGATTGGGTTTGTGCAGGGCGCTTTATTAAATTACAACCCATACACGAGATAATTATACCAAGTGCATTTGAAAAGGCAACTTTACATGCGGACAACTTTACCCCCTTAGAAGTTAGATATAAGGCCCTTTCCCTTGTACACTCTAAAAACATCCGGGTTCGAATTGACCAAGATTCGGGTCCAGTGGGGGCCTCACCCATTTCTGGGTCAGTATACCCGGAATTTGTGTCGATATGACCCAGAAAATGGGTCAAATTTGCGCAGAATTGGAGTTATAATCCAATTTTTAACCACTCTCGCAGGTGAGCCTGGCCCGGAAATGAGTTAGGCCCATAGGCCCAGGAATCCGGGACAATTCCGTTATGCTTTTAGCATTAGAATAAAATACACTCGAGACGAAACTCACGTTGTAAGAACTTCATTCTAGAAACCATTCTGGCATGCATTTAATAATTTTAAAAAAATTTACCTTAACAAATTATGCAAACATTACATGAGGGGTGTTGAATCCAACGCCCGGAGCCAACTGCACCGGTTCAATGGCTAACAAATACAGTTAATTTTAAAGGGTCTGAACAACAGAACTTTAACAGGGTGTACTTTGAAGGGGCTGTGACCAAGTGCTTTTTAGACTGCACACTTTTTGTTTTAGTGTTTTTTTTTAGTTGGAGTGTTTGCTTGTTTCCTATTGCGTTTTTGTTTTTCTCACTTGGACTAGATGGCGTGCGTCAAAATGACAATAATATGACGTCATTTGTGGGTTAAACTTTAAACTTGGACTTGATTATAAACTGTTCCTTGAACTCTAAATCTACGAATTGGTAGCAGTTACACAAGCACTAGACTAGTTATAACGTTGTTTCATACCAAAAGTATAAACCAGCCAAAAAGGGCAGTGAAACAACAATGTTACATCTTACATACAATTTTAGGTAGTCAGTACTTTTTGCTTAAAATAGTAACTCTAAGAAACACGACTCTTTGATCAATGAATTTAATTTTAATTGCACAGTATACACTGATTGAATTTATTACTTAAAAAGCCACTTAATCGAAACATTTGATTGAAACATCTATATTTTTACACTTCTTAATTTGTCTTGATATCGATCAAAAAAACTCTCACTAGATGACATGCGTCAAAAATGACAATACTATGACGTCATTTGTGGGATGTTGCTTTGTTATAGACTGTGCAAGTCTCGCGCTCATTCGAACTTCCGGGACCATAGTGGTCCCAACCATGTGGAGTTTTACGTGGGCGAGATTTTGTTTCGTCAATTATTTTAGTTTAACGTAGTTTATGACTATGAAAATTAGCCTATGTTGTTGGGAATGTAATACTTAGTGATAAAAAATATGAAAGTAAAATCAATTCAACAATATAACAAAGAAAATCCGAGAATTAAACTTGACCTCAGCTTCCGGTTACTGCAAAAATTAAGAATTTGTTGCTCACCTTCGATAACAAAACTTATGTAAACGCTTGTTTTGGATGCGCGATGATAATTGCCAGAAGCCCAAACATATTATATTATTATACATCGTTAAATCAATCTAAATCTAAACTGTTACATCGTTACAGTACAGACTATTATAATAATAAAAATGTTTAGCGTACAAATCAGCGAAATCAACCCGCTCCTGTTTGTTGGGTTGGTGTGTTTGTTTGTTGTTGTTGTTAATATATATATGTGTATTTTTTTTTCAATAAATTATTACCTCTTTTCCATAATACTTGCTACACGCTGACAAACTGGAAATACTGTTAGGCCTTTGAACGGTGAAGAAACACTGAATTGTTACTGTCATTTTCGGAACGTTGACTCGCTTTCCCGAGCGCTGTCTATATTCAATACTGGTAGAGGAAATAGAAATTGCAGCCTTTGACTAGAAAATGTGGAAATAAGTGTTGGGCCCAATTTACTGGTATTGCGCTATGATGCCCAGTGAAGCGCATAACACTGTGGGTCGTATTAACCCTTTCCTCGGTTAGCTACGCTGCCCTGCTGAAACTGGGCCCTGTTCAAGAGTGCTGTTGTTTTCAAGCTCAGTTTTAAAAACACCGAATGCTACAACATTTTTACAAATATCTTTAATGTCCAAAAATAACAATTGCTTAAGCTGCTGTTTGATTAACTACTATAGTAGCCTTGGGCCGTATCCGAATTGGCGGCTACAGCTACGGCTACGACTGGTGCTAAGGGTGTTGCTATAAGGACGTCCAATACTTCAACGCACAATGACGTGGTGGATCCAGCCGTAGATGTAACCGTAGCCACCAATTCGGACACAGCCTTATATTCATGCAGATTCTCTACTTCGCTCGTCCCCAGCGCCTTGCCTTAAAACCAAAGGCGCTGGGATGGGCAAACGTATCGTTAACGTTAATGCTCAGTCCCATGCTCAGTCCCATCATGCATCACACTCACACTGCAAGCACTGCACGCATGACGTACTTCCTGAACAAGAATCTGTGCAAGCTGATTAGCCCATCCCAGCGGTCCTGGATAGGCCGCTGGGGCCGAGCGAAATTCTCTACATCCAGATAATGAAACGTACACTCTAGAAACTTTCCGGTCAGAATTGACCAAGATTCCGGGTCCCGTTTGGCTTGACCCATTTCTGGGTCAGTATGACCCAGAATCTGTGTCGAAATCAACCAGAAATGGGTCAAACCCGACGTAAATTTCGAATCAAATCCCATTTTCTTTGTCACCAGTTTCCGGGTCTCACCCAGGCTGACAAAGAAACGGTTCCGGCTCCCTAAAACCCGAAATGAGGGTAAATTGTGATCGTGTTTTTTTTGTTAGAGTGCAGATGGTAGCTACTTGTAATTGCCTGTCATAAAAGGGCAACACGTTAGTACTATCTCACAGACTATACAGATTGACATCAAAATACATAGGAATTCAAAATGAAGAGGCAGGGTTCAACGACAAAGTACATGTTTTATAGTAACTGTTGAATCAAAGGTCAAATAGTTAAAGTCTGAAAGTTCACTGGATATTATCTATTGAAACAATTCCGTCTGAGATACCGGCAAAGAAATGAGAACGCAAATCGTCGCTGTTATATATTTTCCTTTTCTTCAGTCAAAATTTGGCCCGAGGTGATTGTGCACAAGGTCACTGACAAACCATAAACCTTTCTAATCTTTCTTTTTCCCCGTGTTTTTTACGAAAACGTTTATGAAATTGTCACCATTATTGTGTGTGTGTGTTTTATTTTTATTAATGAACCTCAGAGAAGGAATTTAGGAAGATCCAACAAATTGACGCTATGTAATTTGTCTATAAACCTGTCGATATCAATAGTCACAATAGCTGTAAAATATCCACTTTACATGATTATGGCTGTTTGATGCTATGCCTACATAATTCACGGCGACTCTATGGCTGGTATCAGTCCATTGGGGTGTGTCTTGTCCCCCTATATACCCACCTTAATCTCCCAATTGTCGTACGTGATCCAGAACCGACGGTACTCCGCCGCGCTCATTAGGCCGGGTTTGTTGTTCCCCTTTCACAGCAAAATCAAGTCTGTATTTTGCACCCGGCTGAAGCCTTGGTAAGATAAAACTTGGTTCGTAATTACCAATGGTCGTGGTGACATTGCATTCTGTAAAATAAATAGTAACAACACTTGGTAAACAAATAATAACAACAACTTTAAGTTTGTTTCTATGTCACATCCAACAACAGCAGTTTTGTGTTTTTTGTTTTTTTTTAATCACCTTCTTGTTTACGGGCATATCGTCATGAAAGTGACAAACAGTAAGGCTATTGATGCTGAAATAATATAATTTCCTTAAATAAAGTTTTATAGAATTTACCTTCAACAAGTTGTATTTCGTCGTAGTAATCACAACCATTGGATGGGTACAGGTCGGATTTATCTCTGGTATACACCGCTGAGTTCAACTCACAGCGTTTTTCAGGGTGGCAGAAGTTGAACGACTTGCAGGCATTATCTTGCCAACAGTAACTTGCACATGTTACTTTCCACTGCGTGGTTACGTTACGGAGGCCTCGACCCAACCAGGACATGATCGGGAATATGGCCGGGGTAGAAGCTGTGGGCGTTTCCTCTTCGAATTTGATAGGCGCGCGAAGTCTGGTGACAAGTGTTGGCACAAACGGCACCCATCTGGACTGTAGCAGCAAAGACACTTAGCAGAAGGGACAGTGCAAACATTTCATTTAAACCTGAAATGAAAGATTCAAAAATAACGTAGTTAACACTAAAAGTATTGTGTCGCCAGCCCTAGACCCTTTTTAAAAATGATAAGTATTACTTTAGGCGTAATGCCACAAGTTAAACAACAAAAATTGAACTTGACATTTGTCGCAATGGAACTGTTTATGATAAATACAAATTTGAATAGTGGGTTTTATAGTTACCTTTGTAGATAACGCTCATCCCAGCAGGAAAATGATGTGTGATTTGTGAACATTGTTTGTCCAGCATCGATTCTAATAGGCGTGTCAGCATCTTTCATTTATTGTAAATGATGGCGTACCGTATGTTCTCCTGTCTCTGACAGGTTAAAAGCTCTGTATAGCTGCACTTATACCTGTCGACAGTCCACCATTGGATAGTGTTGGTCTGACATGTTTTGCTGTTGGTTATGCCCAACGCGTTCATCTCTGCTTGGAAAATTCCACAAACCTGCGTCCTACTTAACTCCTGAATCCTTGTGGACGACGTACCACACACAATAAAAGGTCGCGTACACGTAATTCATGGGGATTTTTTTTTAATCTTGCAGCGAGGCACCCAACCACAGTGCTTTGGCACATATCAAGAAAAACATAACAATTTCAAAATGGTATATCCCAACCCCGTGATATTCCGTGATATCCTGCAGTGTACCAATACACACGTTTTAGGAGGGGTGTCAATCAACGGGGGTCGTCAATTTGGTCAGGAGGGGTGGTGGAAAAAATGTTTCCCCATAGCTCATGCACAAACTCCTATAATTATGAGCATCGCAATTGAAGTATGGTGCCGGCCAACCTCGTTAACACGTTGGAGATTCCTGGAGTATTTCAGGGGTAAGGGATTTAGACTGACGATCGACGATGCCTGACACCACTGACTTTGATCGATGAATAATTCAGATGAATAAATTTTAATTTCATCCTGTCTCGTCAAATTACAGCCAAGAACAAAAATACCTACAAACATAATTTAAAAGGTGTGTACAACATTGGTAAGATTGAAAACATAAATGTTCAGAGATTTTGCACATAACTTACATGGTATAAAGATGGTCATGGTGGGAAACTTCACTTGAAATAGTTTTGCTTTAAATGCTATTGTTTTTAGGAAATGAGTAAACCAATTAGTTTTTATCTCGCGTGTCCAAAACCCGATGTTTGAAAACAGTGAAAACATATAAGGGGGTTTTCACTATTTTCTCATGACCGATTGAGCTACCAATTTCACGGGTTTATTATTTCATTTCGGCTATATGTTAGGTCACATAAAGTGTGGATTCTAGTTTTTTTTGAAAATTACCAATGTTGTACATGTGCTTTAAACAGAAAGTAACGGAGTGAACATTAGGCCTATAATACAAAGTGCTGTAAAACATACACGTATATTGTATACTACGCTACTAGACTACACTGTTCTACACAGTACACGCTATCTCCTAAAAACTACTACTTTCCTTAGCAACCCATGAAAACGAGGACAAAACTAACTTTTACTGTTTTAGTCGTATCGGATGGGAATCCGTAATACATGTACACGGTCTTGCGTGGACGGTAGCTGCAACGTTATACCATATGAACCAACAAGAAACACTGTCTGATATCTCCACATTATCCAGCAAAATTCTACATAAATCCCCAATAAGTTAAATAACACTCAACCAATCCCAGATATAATCATGTGAATGGGTCGGTTGTGGTAGTGAGAATACAATCCCACTCTCTCGGACACGAAACTGATGAAATTTAGTGAGATTTCGCAGGTTGATCTCCTCTGCAATATCGAAACACAGCGACAGAGAGAAACAACGAGGCACCAAACTACCCGCTTACAGTTTACATATCCATCCGCCTAAATTCAAGTAGTAAATTCTGTTCTCGTTAGGCCTATACATAGTTCTCATCAATAATAGGCAATCATAATTCATAAACATTCCAATTTAATAATAATACGCATGGAATCACATGATGGCAGTACCGATAAATTGGATACACGAATGAGACTTAAAACTAGTTTCGGGCGCGGACGTATGCTCTCCTTATGGGGAGGTAATAAATGTCAGAACAGTGCACATGCGCACTGCGGTTTATAACCGGTTCCTCACAGTATTGTCACAATTATTACTTTCACCGAAAAAATGACTAAAAGCGCTTGAACTCCAGCCAGAAGTTGCTGTAATTTTGCAGTTGCTGTTTAGACCAGCAACCAGGTCCTTCTGTGCCAACTCACTTGGGAGTTGGCCGTGACATCGACCCCGGTTTGTAATTCTTTAAAACAAAATTAAGAATCATCTATTGTAATGAACACATCCCCTATACGATAGGCCAATCAAAAGTCCAATGTTTTGTTGGGGCGATGAAGACAAGTTTAAACTTCCTCCAAAAAGAGTCTGCCAACGTGTACCTACAAATAATGCAAAACACACATTTCAAAAAAACATTTGATCTTACCATGAAGAATTAAAAACGCCATTCTGAGTTTTCTTACAGACACAGCCGAGATCCACTGTTTTCAGATAAAAATTGTCTCGTCCTTGAGTAATGTGCCACAAAATCCAATTAAATAAAGTGGTCTTTAGAGCGTTTTCAACACTGGACCCATGTTTCACATCGCTGCCAAAACACCCAGTAATACTGTGTCCTTGCTTGGGGCACAATTAATGTACCTATAGAGAGCCCATGTATCTTAAAATGGCAAACTGACATTTCATTTTGGCACAAGGGAGTTCAACATTTACAAAACGCTCCCTCGCGTCAGTATAATTTTAGGTTCTTGAGGACCTGTGCACAAAACGTAAGACTTATACATCACTTGTGACAGTAGATTGTACCCGAGTCGTCCTAAAAATCAATTGCCAAACGTATAATATCTTATCTCAATTTTAAGATATGGGCCTCTGAAATTGCTCAAAACTCACCGATGCAACATGGTAGGTGAAAAGGGGAGCGGGGCTATTGTTCAATGGATCGTATTCTAAGAACGACAAAGATTAGGCGGGAACAAAATCAAACATTTTACAAATTTGACTCGTCACTGTCAAATCTATTAAAATTTAGGTGAGTTGGCGTCAGCAAGTTTTTGGTTGAGTTGGCACGGAATGACCCTCAAAAATTAAAAAATTTAAACCTCCACCCTTGACCCATACAACCAATGGCAAATATTATCAAAATTATTTTGTTATCAGTTAAAGTGTGACGAGTCTAAAAGCCTTGTCAACACTTTGCATCTTCATCTTAATTTGCCACTGTCTGTCATCTGTATTATTTCAGCTTTTTTTAGTGTGTACAGTTGGCTCATTTAAAAAACAAATTGGCAGTTTTGACACATGATAAATTGCAACCAACAAAATGTTCAGCATTCTGAATCACGTGAAGTCACTAAAAATGGCTAAAAACTGTTTTTGTTTGTTTAGTTTGCACCTTTTCATCACAAGTTTTGTTCACGCCTCTAGTTTTTCACCTTTTCCGCAATGAAACCAGTGTGCTATGAGAATGTTTCTTAAAGTTGCACTGTAGTTGCTCTTGCTATACCGAAAGTTGACAGCAGTACAAATTTACAAAATAAATAGGAAACAAAATATTACTATTTCAAAAAATCTAAATGCACAGGCCTCTCTGTATTTCGCGACAAATATCTAAAGACTGAACATCAGTTTTGCCGTTGGGTCTAGCTTTTTTTGATATGTTTATCTTTCTTACCAAATATGTTGTTTGCATTTGTAATAATCCATCAAACATTGAAAACAGAAGGTTTGTCAGTTTAGTTAATGAATGTCAAACTACATTAGACACAAGAACCAAACAACATGACTAATCTGATAAGTGCAATTCATGCGTCGGATCGCAAATAAACTGTGTGCGGATACTGCCATGTTTTTCACTTCTACCTCCATGGTTTTATTAACGGCACGCTTCCGGAAGTAAGTGTCAATTTTGTAAACATCGGGAGGAACAAGTCAAAAGAGAAGAACAAGTCAACAAAAGTCTCAAACTTGTGTAATGACAACTATTCTAATAAAAGACATTTATAGAGTACTTTCATTAATCACACGAACCGGATACGTCAGGTATAAACACATTAATAATAACAACACGTACAGGCTTATTTACAGTCAGATGCGTGGTCTGTAGCAAGGAGAATAATTGGTTACGAAAAAGTTTACGTTATCTTTCATAACAGGTAATTTAAAGGTAGACAGGATTGGTAGGGCTGACAAAATAGTCGCAGACAGTGTTCCTGTTTTTGTGTGATCAACCATAATTATACATGAAATAAACAATCTGTGAAATTTGGCTTTATCCGTTGTGCAAGTCAGGAGAAAATTGTGAAAAACCATGCCCGTTTTCAGCATGTAAACACATTGTCTTTAATTTTGACTGTAACAACCAAAATCAGCTGTTGCAGTTTTTAGGTTTTCAGACAAAATTTTCTTGAGTATGGCTTCGTTTCAAAGGAAAGTATTTCACAGAAAAAATGGTTCTAGTATGAACTTCACAATCAGTAAGCTTTCAGACTAAAGTTAAACAATTATGTTTTTTAATATTACCAATTTCTTTTATAACACCTTTAAGGAATACTGAGAGTAAAAATTTTCACCGACAACTTTGTTAAGAAGGGATGAATATGAAAAACATCACCAGGCATATGTATTTCCCCCAAATTTTGTCCCTCGAACTTGTTACATGTTTATTTTATTATGTATTGTGCTATTGTATTGGAACATTATGATGATACAACATTTTAAACACTGATTCTAAGGTTAATTCGTCGAGGGCCTGGAGGATTGCCCCTGGGTCAGTTAATTTTGTATTCAGACATTAAGTATTCATGTTTCTTCGGTGAATTCGGAACAAAATGCGCCACCAAGGGATTGTCTTGGAAAGGTTCTGTTCAAAGAGGGCAGTTAACACTCTGTCACTTTCTAAGCCTCACCCATCAATAACAAGTATTCTAAGAGATTAAGGCCGTATCCGAATTGGCGGCTACAGCTACGGCTACAGACTATTGGTTAGGGTGTTGCTAAGGCATACCGCCGTAGCCATAGCCGCAGATTCGGACACGGCCTATAAAGCTTGGTTTTTTTTTTAATGAGAAGTCCAAATTTTAACTAAACGAAACACTTTCGTTCAAATTACTCGGCCTCTCCGTGGCAAACTCTTGGTGGCGCGCTTTATTTTGAATCACCTGCATGACAAGTTTTGATTTATTGCCTTGATTTTTTTCTTCTCAAGACGTAAAACCAGACAACTTTTTAGTTCAAAAATCATGTTTTAAATCTGAACCTAACACAAAGAACTAGGTATATATTCCACGTTCAAAATATTTTCTTAGATGAAAATTATATTCAGTATTTGAATACTGCACATGAAGACGCTATTTTCCGAAGCTCCTTTGCGCTTTCTTCTCTAAACCGTCTGTTGGCGAGGCTGTAAATTATGGGATTCACTGCATTATTGATAAACAAAGTTGTTAGCACTAAATTTTGCAAAACATACATGACGTCCTGATTGTCAATTTGGCCAAACAGGCCGGCAAGAGCCGTCAACCAGAAGGGTAGCCACGACAGCAAGAACACCACACTGGTTACGAACAGCATCTTGGTTGTTCTTCGCTGAAGCACCGTGTTGAAACGTGGTTGGCGGGAAATCCTATTGACGGGTAACGTAACAGTTCGTCTAACAGCAGCAGTAGGAGTGGCCTGTTGGGCAAATCTCGTGGAGTTTAAGCGACTCACGTTCAAAGAGACTTCTTGTGTGGTTCTGTCTAACGCCTTGCCGATTCTCGCGGTGTCATCAGCTGGGTGCAGGGAGGCTACTTGCACAGGAGAAGCGTTCGTCAATTTGAAAGTGTGTGGTTGGTTGGAGAATGTGCCATCGTTTCGTTGGATTCTGTTATTTTGTCGACCTCTGCTCTTGGACCGCTGTTCCATCAGCCCGATAACCAACGTATGTTGTCTGTCCCTTCCACCTTTCTCAGATGACTGTTCGTGCCGGCTCACCGTGTTAATGCCGACTCTGACATGTCGTCGAATCGTCGTGTAGACCTTGCCGTAGCACACGCCGATCATAAACAGAGCTGTGAGGAATCCCAAGCCTTGTATGACCCATGAGGGCAAAGCAGTGACTTCACATGAGAAAAATACACATGATACAATAATAGGGGCTTCGGCACTTATGGATGGAATAAACGACACCAGAATGGCAATCTTTGCTCGCCGGTTGTTGAACACGCGTCGGTTGGGGCGGCACACACTATCGTATCGGTCCACAGCTATGAAGCCAGTTATTCCGACAGATACACCTATCCAAATATTGATGTAGTTTTGATAGAGGTACATGTTTTCTGGTATGTTCTTTCCGAGAAGGGTGTAACTCGACTCAATGATGAATCCCGTCAGAGACAGGCAAACCATGAGGTCCGCCAGTGCAAGACCCATAATCAAGATATGCGTGCTCGTCTTCCGCGTCTTTGTGCAGTACACCCGGAGGATCAGGGTGTTGCCAAGAGCTCCGAAAACCAACAGCAGAGCGTTCAGAACGATGTTTAAAAGTGAACACACAAGCACAGTGTGTGCATTTGGACCGTCACAACCGACCGCCACAGAGGTTGTGTTGAAGCTGGTACACCCCTCCATTCTTGAACGCGTGCAACAAGTTTGAACAAAAAACCACCAGAGGTGGAAAACTCTATAATGTAACCTACTGGTAGAAGAATATACGCAAGGCAAAGTGAATAGCGTGAGCAGGTCGACACGTTTGACGACTTCAACTCCGCATTTTTTAACCAATCGCCCACAGTTTTAACTTAATCAACCGGAGTTCTACGTATTTGTGTGCACGTTCGATATATTGGCCAAGGCAAACAAAAAACATTGATTAATCATTGTGGTTGTCGGCCTACTCTAAAAAGTTGCTCTCGGCGTCATTAATATTCAAGGCATGCACGGTCATTACTCGTTCAAACAAAACAGGACACAATAACTTGCCAGTTAATATTTGAACCGAGTACTCCATAAGTGATATGCCTTTCCTAAACCAATCGTTTCACGACAGAGCAGGATATTGCGCGACGTGGGTTGCAGTTGAAACTGTTGGTGTTTTTTTTTTTTTCTAAATCGGGAGCATTTTGCAACCGCTTGTTCTCCACCGAACATGACTTCTTATCGAGAGTACTTGAGTACAATCTGCCCACTGTCCACGCTAAGAGTCTCGTTTTTACAATCAATCAGGGGTAAATTTCATGACACTGTGCGCAGAATTCTGCATTGAAACGTGACGGACACGGTGTTCAGCATCTTCACGAGATTAATTGCAGTAAGCATCCGCATACTGCACAATGATTTAATTTCTTTATCATCTTTAAAAAACGATTGTTTCCATCCCTATCATCCGAAAGTTAGTTTGTTTCTCCAATAGACTTAGTCCTTTAGTCCTTTACAGTCTTTACGAAAGCAATATTCCGATGTTTGTGAACGGGCAATCTGTTCATAATCCAAGTTAACGGTCGACGATTGTCCACACACCCGGCCAAAACGTAAACAAACTGAATCTATAGACACAGCTACGATCGATCTGAACCCAGTAAAAATTCTTATTAAGAAGGATGGAAAGAGGAAAATTTGTGATCTGTATACAAACCAAATCAATTACACACAATGGTGAAGTAAGCCCCCCCCCCCCCCAATAGCGTTACAGCGGTGTTTCACTATATGGTCTACATTGTAATGCCAAAAGAAGCCCCAGTGGCTCAAGAATAAGCTTTGTGCTTTTGCTGAAATATAAAACGCAAGACAATAACGACAGGCTATTGACAAATTATAATTACTTTTTACATGATTTCTCTATGGCGAGCCGTAGAGAAATCATGCCGGTAGAGAAATCATGTAGAAGGTAATTCTAATGCCGCGGCGGTGCTCTCAGACAGAAAATACCGGTATGTCGAAACAGCAGGTGTGAATAATGCCCTTATTTTTGTGCCATTAAAAACAATCATTGCCCAAAATCTGCTTGTGAGCTCCTGCGTCATTGGGAAATTTGTCCCCAGTGTATGTGTGTGTCCACGGTAAATCAACGTTGGCTGAAGAAGAAAGTTGATTCAAAAGAGTGCACTATCACACGAAATTGCTACACAATTCGCCATATTGCAACCTATGGGTCCCGTACAGTGGCTTCAGACAATGGCCTTCATTTCTGTGTTTGCCCTCTTACATCTTCAGTTTGCTCTGTGCTCTTTGCTTTTCACTCTACAATAACTCTTTATCTGACTGCTTCCCTTAAACCAAAACTGTGTGACTGTGTTGTATTTATGTCAGATGAGAAAGACTCTCCTAGGGTCGAAATTGCAACATATTATAAAACAATGAATGTTTTTCCACGAGCACAAACCATCTTCTTGACTTGCTACATCGATGGATCATTGTAGCTGTGTTTTATTTTGTATTCATCAGGCTTAATTAGAATTACATCAGTTTAAAATGTTAAGATTACACTTGAGTAACATGTTACAGTTACAACAATCTATACGTCCAACAAGTAACTTTCATGAACACAACTTGATCAATTTAAATGACTGAGCAAAGACGTTTACTCGTCGAGCTACCGTGCCTTTGCTAGGGCATAAGCTTTGTTCCTGTTGAACAATCAGCTGCATAGAGTTTAGCCTACGGCATTTCAAAATCAACCCTCCTACTGTCCGACCATTCACATGATTACCATCCACATGGTCTTGAATGATGGATCATTTACATTGTACACAGAAAGTTATGTGCGCTGTTTGTCAACTCAATGGTTGGTCAACTCACTTGTGAACTGTTACTGAAAGTAGAAGGTCAAAATTGAAGTATCGACCGTTTTAATTAAATAACAGTACTGGCAATTGATAGAGCATGCACTGTTAATATAATGAGATATCATAACGTGGGTAGTGTAAAGGTACCTATTTTTTGGTATTAAACCAAAATTCAAAGACAGTTTACCAAGAATCTAACCAAGCGAACTATATCGGTTCAAGAAATCCTAGATTCAATCAACATTTAATGTATGTCCTCGCCACCAATGTAATTTGGAGTAAGGGAAATATTACACGTACAAAGCTTACGCCAGTCAGATGCTCTCACAAGATCTACATAAAAGCACGACCGTTTCTACAACACTAATTCCTAATAACATGGTGAACTACACTTTAAACAACGTCATACAATATTCATGTTAAATGGTTATATCGTAATAATAACACTCTTTACAAATGGTCTTAACAATCAAAAAATGGAACGGCCTTAGGAATCAAAATCTAGAAGTTGGGAAAGAGATGTGCTTTAATGATTTCTACTTTTTATTTGGTCTCAGACGTGATTTAGAACCTATCAATTTAGTCCACTGCAGTCTAATACTATAAGAGCTTGTTCTAACGCTACAGAGTCTCTGGGATATGCATAATCTTGTTAAACATGCATATTCACGAACGTGCAACTTTTCCTTTACAGTGCATTGTCTGAAGTCTATTATATTCATTAATAAGGCATAATTCATTCATAATAGAGGGAAAGCTGCTGAAGGACCAGTGTATTGGGAAATGGTTCAAGAAAACTACAATCGGGTGTCAAGTACGGTGCTAGTGTAGAGTACATAGTTTCAATGGGTTTGGGAACGCTACGGCTTTGGTTGGAGCTAGTCAGTGTGCATAATGCTGCTACTGCGTGTGCCCGAGACACTATTACACTACAAGCAAAGCAAGGCCAGAGGCAACTTCCCCTTCTATCACAAAACGCAGGATGATGAAATGGGGTTGGCTATTAGCTGGTGCTCTCGCTATAAACACCATCAAACTGTAGACTCCATCAAAACATCCAATGGCAAGTATGGAAGCACCCTCATTATTATATGCACATTTTGTGTATCAAAAAATCTCCAATTTGTTTGCATTCAGAGTATTGCTTGTCAATTGATCGGATTCATTTTTTGGTTTCGAAATTTTAATAGTATTTTTATTTTCGTTCTTTTCTATCTCTTATTAAAATTTATGTCACAATGAAATTACAGTACTGCCACAAAGCGCTACACGAAACCATTTACATACACGTAACTACAACATGAACATGCATTCTTGGAAATAAGGACTCCACTCTTTTTTTACAATTTTTCACTATATTACAGATTAAATCTGGATGCAATAACTCAGTCCCTCGACAGTTAGTAACCTTATAGGTTTAATTTTGTTTAAAAAAATAACAATAAAGGAGGAAGGGAAAAAAAGGAAAGAAGCATAAGGACAAAGATTAAGTTAATAGAAACATGCAAAAAGCTTACTATTTGGTTATTTTAGAGTCACACATGTATAAAAATCAATACCATTTTTTTTTAACTCCGATACTTCACGTCCAAGATTAGAAAGCACCTGTGCGTTCATCTTTCATGTTTTATTACACATCCAACAGCGCAAGCGCCAATAACAGAATGAATCAGAGACACAGAAGAAAATGTTCAGTTTTTAGATGTGGGGGGAAAACCCCACATAGGGTAACAAAAAAACTCTGTAATCAGGTATAAGGACTGAAAACCCGATCCACGTGCAAAGCCCCGGTCCATACGGGAAATCAAGCCGGGGTTCACCAACGGTGGATAGCAGTAAAAGAAACGTACTCGGCAAACCTGATTTCCATTTCTTTGTTCACTCAATCTGCATGGCTGGTAAAGTGGTACAGTTGACTAAAAACTCCTATGTGTCTGATTTACTGTGATGAGGGAAACATTAGAGAGGTTTCGCAAGCGTACGGATACGGATACAGATACAGATACGATAACCGTATCCGTTCACGTTAGATGCGCCTCAGATTTTGTTTCGCAATCATAGAGTTATGTGTCAGGCCTGGGCCAAACTATAGACACACGTTGGCATGGGTTTTGCGAGCAAAATAAATCCAAAAACATTGTGTGTGTTCTTGTTACATTGGATAATTTGATTGAGTAGTATTTTTATTTGAATGATCGTTTTCGGACCCCCACGTTAAACGTGTGTAAAGAAAGTTTCCGGTAAGCACGGCAAAATAGAGACTCTTGTTTATACTGTTTTTCCCCATATTTTGCTTACAAATGATGAAAACATTTCCATCTATGTCATAAATGACACCTTTAAAAGCAACACCAGGGGAAATGTTTTTAATCTAGGGCAAAAATACAACTAAAATCAGCAAAACGGTATCCGTTTTTAACGTACGTGAATGAGCTCCCGTATCCGTTGTCAACGAAATGCAAAACACGGAAGCCACGGTTACGCGTCACGTGAACACACAGTGTTGACGTATCCGTATCCGTATCTGTATCCGTAACCTTGCGAAACCTCTCTAATGCCAGCCTGTTCCAGCTGAAACCCACCTTGGATT
This sequence comes from Pycnopodia helianthoides, assembly GCA_032158295.1. Classification (NCBI taxonomy): domain Eukaryota; kingdom Metazoa; phylum Echinodermata; class Asteroidea; order Forcipulatida; family Asteriidae; genus Pycnopodia; species Pycnopodia helianthoides. The sequence continues at coordinate 20,675,235 of CM063244.1, forward strand.
AGAAGACCAAAGTCTTAAAACACTGTGCATTCACATACATTTTCTACTGCCTTCTCTATACTACATGTACATTACATCACTTTTAAAAACCCTCGGATTCATACCAAACAGTTTCAAACATAACCTTCAAAGAAGAGGTTCAGCTGTGAGCCATAAACATTAGGAAATGTCCGATTTCTTTATTAATGCATCAGGATAATTGATGTTATGGTCCTTTCCAAACCACGGATCACGTTCCGGCTTAGGCTAACGGTACGAGACTTCAAACAGGCAGTCGGTGACCGAGCCAGAGCCAAAACTGAAGCCGTGATTTCGAAAAGGGCCGATATATAAATTATAATGCATACGAGTATATCCAGAAATCTTCATGCAAAGTGTGATGACATCAAAGCGTAGACTGCAAAGATGGAAAATAACGCTCGACTGGAAACCATAACTCCTCTTTGAAACTGTTTGATAAGGTGCATCGATATGAAGGCATAGTAACAGGAATCTTGATAAAAATTGCATAACTTCAGCCACATTTATAATTAGTCGTAAAATATTTAACAATAGTGTTACAAGTACTGAAAGTAAGCCTCACCTTGAACACACAAACAAAATAAGTTTAATAAACAGGTAAACTGAAAACAAACGCTCTCGTCTCAAGTAAACTTACTTTTTGTGTATCCTCGTTACCCTGGCCAGCAGGCATACTATTTTAGTTTTGGTCCTGACAAACATTGGTAACACTTTCCAAAATCTCTGTCGTCGTCATCTTCTTTTTTATTATAAGAAAACAAAACAACAATTTTTTTTTATTGAAATAACCAATGACTGCCCGACCAAAAGCAATGAGCGTCTAGCCATAGACTCTGTGTACCTCATGCAGAGACTGCCTGAGGAATAAAGGGCACCAGACTGTTATTGGTTGCGAAGTCCATCGCCCTCTATAAAGTCAAGTAACACACCGCACGGTATACACATCACCTGACCATAATTTGCATTGCGCTACCTGATCAAAATGATATGAACTTGTTGCGGGTGGCACACAGATGTAAATATTTGGTTAGAAAATAAGTTGCATTAGATCACAAGAAGTTCATGGGATCTCACCACCCATGTAAACCTCGCCCGAGTGATTTAATTCAAAACCGCCGTCAAAGCACTGAACAGCAATTATTCAGTGAACTTCTTCAGTCGAGTTAACCTGAGACGATAGATATAGTGAATGCATCGTAGTCAATGCACAACAAAACATACAGGGTTTTTAGTTCTCCCCCATAAATACAAAAAACACAACTGTACACTTTATTCACAAACTCATATAAAAAGTAAAACATGTTCTTAGGACACCTTTGGTTAGGGAAAAAAGGACGAATCAGGTGAATTAATGACAAGTAACGGAAATGGGACTGTACATAAGCATAGATTACTACTTCTTGAGTTATAATAAAATAACAAGCTTTGTACAAGCGAAGCTCAAGTTGAACAACATTGATACGATGTAGTACTGTTTACATAGGCATACTACGGTAGTAACTGTCAACTCAATTTTTTGAAACCTGATTTCTGTACAAATCATACCTTTAGTACAAAAAACACCACATGTGTGACATGTGTTAACCCACATTTGTAGCATCAAGTCTTACCCGCATAGTAAGTGGAAAATTATTTTTTATCTGGCTTGTCACAAACCATCTTTTGAAAATAACCTGAAATCTATGATTCCGATTCACTTTTGATTTCCCTCTTATGTTCTAGTATTCAACTAGTGCACCTACTAATTAGACTGTCCCAAGTATTTAGAATAATTATAAAACACTTCCGGATCGATTCGTATTGAACCATAAACATAACAACCTCATCCAGCTTCATAGGCTGGCTAATTATCAAAAAACATATACACAAGATTACTGTGGGATGAAAAGACACTGGGTGATCGGAAAACTTCAACGAAGGCGAAAGGCGACAAGAAGAGGAAGTAGTACAAGGAGAACGGATTGCGACAGGCCTGCCGCAGACCCACGTGGCTCAGTTGCTCCTTTAGCCCCTGCAAAGAAAATGGAACAATCCAGATTATGTCTTCAAGTCAGCAAACTAGAGAGGGCGCTATAGACAGTCACCCTAGAGTTCAAAACGTTAAGTAGTTTGATGTTGTGTTTTCTTTACATCATGAACTACTTCACAATGGAACGCAGGTCCCAACAAAACATAATAACATAATTCAATATTCAAAATACATAATAACTTGCAGTCGGTTGCATGTTAGAACTAAACAATCTAGACCTAGCAATTAGATAGATTATATACCGTAGGCCTAGTGGCATTTATTTATATATTTATTTATTGACATAAACCCATATTTACTGAGGGAAACCTATTTAGTGCAGGTGATCATTTAGGGGAGTTCAAAACCCATGTTCCGACACCCTTACAAATGTATGTTCCTAACCCTAACCCTAACCCTAGCCCATGTAGATCACGATGGGTTATCAGAACATAGGGTCATCGGACAGAGGGGGAAATAAACAAAATAAAACAGTAGACCATAAACAAATTATACAACATGAACAAAAACATGGGGAAAAAATTCCCTTCAAGATTCAAACAAAATAAAATGAAGGCAGTTAGCACCATTGGTAGCGACTGAAACCTGATATAAACCAAAAGACACTTGATATATTCAAAATTCGAAAAAAATTACAATAATAATGTGCCTTTATAATGTGCCATATTTTGCCCCAAATGACACTTGTGGCGCCGAAATATCAAATTTGGTGGAGCTTGTTTAGAGGTGAGAGGCTTGTTTAGAGGTATTGCTGCCAGACCATTCCAGAAACACCAGGGCAAAGCCCTTCTCTTAACATAAGTGTAGTGTACTTGGTTCTTTGAAGTGAACAACAAAACACACAGGACCTAAGGCTTTACATTCCATCCAAAGGACAAAGCAATAATGGTTAAGTATCTTGCTTAAGGACACAAGTGCCAAGACCAGGTCTTGAAGCCACACTCAACTTTAAGAAAACATGAGGGGTTAAAAAAAAAAAGCTGAAAAAGAGAAGGTTATTGATTGTTAACACATCAACCACTTTCTTAACCTCTACAAGACAATCTAGGAAAGATGCTGAATCCCAACACCACCTTTTCGCTCCCTTTGACCCAAAATAGCACCAAAACCCCTGGTGGTAAGTGTCGTCATGACTGAAAATGTGGCATTGGGATTCTACCTTCATGCTCTTTCCAATCATTTTCATTATGCATTACCTGTGGTAATAGATGCAGGCTGGCTGGTAATGCCATCGCCCCCTGAACTATAACCTCTGACCTTGACAGTGTACTTGGTGCTAGGCTTGAGACCATCAATAGTTATTTGTGTTGCTGTCTTTCCCACTTTCTCCACCATGGCATCGACTTCAAGACTTCCTTGGGGCCAGTAAAGAACCTGACAAGAAATTAAAGCTAGAGAATAAATTACATGAACTACACACATAATAAGGTTCATTAAGACAACCTAATTGGTGGAAGGGTCTGAGAAGGGTCTGAGAGGGGTCTGAGAGGGGTCTGAGAGGGGTCTGAGAGGGGTCTGAGAGGGGTCTGAGAGGGGTCTGAGAGGGGTCTGAGAGGGGTCTGAGAGGGGTCTGAGAGGGGTCTGAGAGGGTCTGAGAGGGGTCTGAGAGGGGTCTGAGAGGGGTCTGAGAGGGGTCTGAGAGGGGTCTGAGAGGGGTCTGAGAGGGGTCTGAGAGGGGTCTGAGAGGGGTCTGAGAGGGGTCTGAGAGGGGTCTGAGAGGGGTCTGAGTGGGGTCTGAGAGGGGTCTGAGAGGGGTCTGAGAGGGGTCTGAGAAGGGTCTGAGAGGGGTCTGAGAGGGGTCTGAGAGGGTCTGAGAAGGGTCTGAGAGGGGTCTGAGAGGGGTCTGAGAGGGGTCTGAGAGGGGTCTGAGAGGGGTCTGAGAAGGATCTGAGAAGGGTCTGAGAGGGGTCTGAGAGGGGTCTGAGAAGGGTCTGAGAGGGGTCTTTTGTCCGTTGTAAACTGTTCAGGTAGAGAGGCCCCCTGTTTACCTTGTATCCTGTCAGTATTTCTTCATCCTCTGATGTGGCAATGCCAGTCCATTTCACCATTATGCTGGTTACTGCCTTAATTTTAAGGGCAACTCCAGTTGGTGCCGTCAAAGGTGCTGTTACCGGCGGGAAGAAAAAAAAACAAGAACGAAAACAAATTTCTTTTAATTAATGCATTCAGTAAACCACTTAAAACTCTTTGGTAAAATGCTCACCTGTGAAGAAACTGTTATTTTCAGGCTTGGAATGTGCGTGTTGATAGAGTTGTTAGCTGATTACAGTTTCTTGTAAATACAAAACTACACTACTGTAAGTGCTTTCAAATCAGCTTTTAAAAATTGTTTAACTAGTAAGACTTGTTAAAAGACTGAAGAAAAACACTGAATCTTGTTGTAGAAAACAAGTCAGACACAATTTCGAAAACTGTTTTTGAAGATTTTCACAGGAAATCTCTCAGCACTGTGAAATTGTTTTGCATGAAGAAATAGAATAGCGGCAAAATATGCAATACTATCCAATTTGGTTGGTTATTTTTTTTTCAGTAACACTTTCGGAAGTTTTTCAAGTTATTTTTGAGTGTCAAAAACTCTATCGTTAATTAAGACTTGCTCTGTAACATGCTCTGGATACAAAATACATGTAATTGTTTCTTCCTTTATATAAAGTGTACCTTGAATCAATTGTCATGAATATAATTAGTGTTTCTTTAACTAAACAAAGGTGCATTATTTATAAATGTAACTCCATTGTTACTCCATCTTGATGACATCATGCAGAAGAATGTCCAGTCATCTGATCATTAATGCAAACAACTCATGTTAGGACACACTGCTCAAGACAGTCCACAGTTTGTTAGATTTGCAAGAGCAAAGAAGCCATAGAGTCTGTAAAGTGAACAGGTCCTCTCCCGGTTCTTGGTGGCAAAATCCAAATGAAGGTATATTTAAATAACAAGGCACTTGTGGTGATTGGGTAATTGATGATGTACATGTATTTCTCATGTTTTCTGGAGGTGGGGTGGGGGAGCGAGGGGGTTGTGAGGCAAAATGAGGCAGATAGAAAGGGTGCAGCTTATTAAGTTGGAAATAGATAGCACTTGCAGTTAAAGATGATTATTCGTGCGTTAGTTAGAGTAATGGGTAGCTAGCAAAAACTTTAAAACAAAACATAAAGTGCATAACTGTATCGTGTTGAAGTTCTGAAACAAAAATGGAATTATCACTTAGTTAAATGAAACGATCTTTCCGTCAGTGAGAGCAATCTCCTCAAGGAACTTCCTGGGTCCAATTTCATCGAGCTGCTTAGGCAAGCAAAAATGAGCAAGATACCAGTCACAAATGATACATGTGACATGGTATTTTGGATGGTAACCTTATTCTGGTAAGCATAATTTTGTTGTGCTTAGCTAGTTTTAGTGCTAAAGCAGCTCTATGAAATGGGGCCCTGGTCTTGGAAATGATTTTCCCAGTTTTTGAGTTAGAGTTTCCTATCACCTGAAACACATCCTGAGAAACCGGACGGTTTGCAAATTTACATAACAGAAAAGGTTTGTTTAACACATCAAGTTTCCAATGCAGTGAAGTTTAGTTGAGGAGTTTACTTGTATAACGTAGCTCAGATTGTGGGAGGGGCAGTCCCACTTCGCTTTTGACTGGCCATGGTGTTCAGTCACCTTGAAGTACTAAGCTATAAAAATCCATCATTATACATCCAACTAGTTGCCAAAGTAACTTGGAGGTATCTTCTGGGGAGCCGTAGCAGTTGCTTGGATCAGAGTACAGTTTTGTAGATAGTGGTCATTGTGCAGAAAAAATATACGAAGTCGGGATACAAAATAGCCATAGCAAGTGAAGATGTACTAATCCAAACCTAACAAAGTGTAAGGGTGGTACAAACACCCTTCGTTGTCAATAAGTGTTTTATCATTGAGGTAATAACAAGGTATGCAAAACGTACAAAAGGAAACTTTTGAAGCTGTAAAATACCTTGCATCAGAACCCTTTAACCGTTTGATTCTTTTGTTTTGACAAGATTATCAAAACATGTTGTCATGAAACTAATGATGTCTGGTAGACATTTTGTAATATTTTTATTGGAGAGTTTGATGTTTTTCTTTACAGCAGCTGACGAAAATGAAAACCCTTGTACCCTTTAAAATGTCATCTTCTTTATTTTGTCTTCTTGATAAGTGATTTCAGTAGTTACCCATCCAGAATTGTTCACAAATTGTACTAAATACGTTTCGCACACCAAAATGATTTTGATGAAACTAAGATATCTTTAACTCTGGCATTAAGAACCAAGATACACAAATTAGACCATCATCCAAATATGCCAGATGCATCGCTTTGCAATCTAAAAGTTCTGTGGTCCATGGCCAGTCCTAAAGCGAGGCGGGGACAAAATCAAATACAATCCAATGTAATATAAACAGGTGGGTATTTTTTTTTTTTCAAGCAGATGAATTAATAAAGCTGACATGGTTCATGCAGTCTTTTTGAAGTCCACAGAGTTTCTCTTACAATATGTTATTGAAATTCTCAAACCACAAGTGCCTACAGGATTCACGAGACACAGTTGTTTGACGTATTTTAGCACGGCCCCTTTTCGTCTTGTGTACATTTCTCGGCAGAAAGCATCACAACAAATGTTTTTATTTTGAGAGACACCCCCCCCCCAAACAAAAATATATATATATGAGGATTTTTTGTCCAACCAACAAAACCAGTGGCTCAGGCATTTGACTTTGACTTAAAAGTCTTAAAAGTATATCCGAGAATCACAGCGAAAGGTGTGTACCAAGATTAACCACCTCAGAACGTTCACAGGAGCATTGGAAAAACTCCTTGGTTCTATGGCTACCTAGGTCAAAGTATTATCTACCTTTGAAGCACTATTTCACTTCAACGTGAATACCAAAAATAGCATTAGTATGGACATTTTTGAAAAAAAGGTCCAAACTACTTGCAGTTTCCGTATTAAAGGCTTTCACTAAACCGAGCAAAGTAAGAGAATCTCTGTGACTTGATAAGCTGGAGGCAAAGAGGGAGAAAGAGTACTGTACTACCAATCGACGCTGTAGGTTGTGTCTGCATCTCAGTTGTGGTGACTTGATTATCATATAATAGGGGAAAACAGTTTGTAATGAAACAACATCGGTAAGACTAAGAACTACTCCGAAAAACAGTACACAGTCTACCAACTCGGTGAATATCAAACAAAATTATAATACAGTTATTTACTTCAGCACAGGTGTTCTACATGTAATTTGGGCAATCACTATCGACTACAGCAATACATAGAACATTGAAAGCTCACGGTGTCTACATTATATGTGGCCAACCAGAAATTGTTTGACTTGTTCAACAAAGGTTTCCAACTTAATAATGTAGTACAAATGTGTTCATCCGGGGGGAGGTAATTTTTAACTGAAGTGGTTTAGTCAGTCGAGATCTTGATTGTACTCTACTACCACCGTCACTATTTTGTCTTCTTCTTTCATATTGTAGTAGGTACAACATTACAGATTGAGAAAGAAATTCACTCCAATTTTTAAAGTTTCCAAACAAAACACATATCCAACATGATTATTTTGTTCACGTAGCATAGAATGCCAACCGACTTGTAATAACTCAAGCATAACGTAAGGTATCATCTTTTTTCGAAGAGCATTTCTACAAATTCCCTCGGGAACTTGTGGTTATTTCAAAAGAGTTAAAAGCTTAAGATAATTTGGGATTAATGTCATCATGTTGTTCCCTCCCTTTGATGAACACACTGTGCTCCTGACAGAAGTAATTCAACAAGTTTAAAGTTACCTTCATAATAGTAGGTCGATTAGAAAGAAAAAAAAACCTCAATCAACGGTTCTCCACTTACAAGTCCCATTTAAAAATACCTGATTCCTTTTTGGACAACAAGAATTCTCCGTTCCCAGGGTATAAATTTCAAATATTGAACACTCTTCCCCAAGAGTTAGAGAATGAAATGTGCAGATTTTGCATAAAAGAGTTGTATTCAACCAAATTATTACCAATTATTCTTTTTTTGAGTTTTTCACTTCGTGCAACTTTGAATACTGAAACAATTAGTTATGACAGAGTGTTTTCTGGATTAGCATTGCACTTAACATTTTAATAGAATTTGATGAGCTCATCGAAAATACCTTATTTTAATCTAAAGATGAAGCGATTTCAGAAAACGGGGATAAATAAGAAGGCCACATGTATCTAAACTAGTTATGATTTAAAGGGACACAATGCCTTAGATTTGGCGCTATGAGCTATAAAAAGCGTTTGAAAGCATTTGTTAGGCAATGAATATGGTTGGAAAGATGTTTTAAAAGTAGAACATATAAAGATCCACACAAATATGCCTCAAAATTGTGTGGTATTCCTTTTACTTCGTAAACTAACACATTCTGCCATTTTGTGTTGTCAAATATTTGTGTGGATCATTATACACTACTTTTAAACCATCTTTCCAACCAAATTAATTTCCCAACAAATCCTTTCAAACACTTTTTTATAGCCCAAAGCGCCCAATCCAAGGCAACGTGTCCCTTCAACTACGCTGACAACACATGATCAAAAGGGACATGGATACTGACAGGGTCATCACGATGAACAGACGGATGTCAGAGCAAGCCTCCACGACAGAGGCAGCCCCACCCACTCACCTGATTTGAGAGTGGTGGCCGATGTCTCCCCAGTGTTTGGGGGTCCTCCTCCGCCCCCGCTTAACGCTCTGACGTTGAGGTGGTACATGGTGTTGGGGTCAAGTGCCTCGATGGTGAACTTCGTATCTGAGCCCATAACTGTTTTGCTTTCTCCAAGCTCTTCAGTGGAGTCTGCTGGCCAGTATGTGACCTACATCAGAGATGTATGAAATAATACGTCTTTTATGGACAATCATTTTGTTACATTTTGATTCTCGATATCGCAAGGAATGGAAAACTTGAGGTTCAAACACAACAGAGCTACTACTTTCTTCATGAGTTTATGGTTAGCAAATATCACACAGGAAGATATGAAGGCATCGGGAAATCTATAAAAACAAATATATAAATCCGGAAAAGTCCAGACAAAAAAAACACAGGCCTGCTGAATATAAATATTCCCCAAATACCAACAACAAAGAGCGGTCATCCAAGACAGGGGAATCAAAGTGAAAATATCGGTAATCAGAATGTATTAATAAGATTCAGAAGAACATGTTTCTTGCAAAAAGTTCAAATGAAAGAGCTCATTCTCATTTGTTTTGCACTAATATTCCCCACTGTGGACGGTAGAGGTGTTACCAATCTTCTTAAAAAAATTGGTATACACGAAAACACATTATTATTCTCTTAAAAAAATTGTGCAGAGTTTGAGACAAGTGCAGGCCTGACACTTCACGGAGACAATTGCCACAACGCCCTTTGGTCATTGCCTTGGTGCTCTTGAAATGTTCCAGTAGAAATTCAAAACTGCCTTGCCCTTACAAGGTATCAGGGCTGCAAGTGTGTACGATAATGTAGGAAAAGATCAATAAAGATTAACAGATTATAGGAGCAAACTGAAAAACAGTTGTGATTGAAGAGTTTAATTTTAAAGAAGAAAAGTGTGGACAAATATTTTTAAACGGTTTGCTTCAATTCAATTCAATTCAAATCAAATCAAATCATATTCAGTTCACTTTAAGTCAATTCAATACAGTTCAACTCGGTTCATTTAAATTCAATTACTCAATCCACTTCAATTCAATTTAAGTCAATTCATTTCAATGCAGTTAGTTTTGATTCAATTTAAATCAATTCAATGCAGTTCATTTCAATTCAATATAAATCAATTCAATGCAGTTCATTTCAATTCCATTCAATTCAATATAAATCAATTCAGTTCAATTCAATTCAGTTCACAATAAATTGAATTCAAATTCAATTTAATTCAGTCACTTCAATTCAATTCACACAATTCAATGTAAAACAATACATTTCAATTGAACTCATTTTGATTCAATACATTTCAATTCCATTCAACTCAATATAGTTCAATTCAGTTCATTTCAATTCCATTCAACTCAATATATTTCAATCATTCATCATAGTTCATCATTCATTCATTCCATTCAACTCAATATAGTTCAATTCAATACATTTCAATTCCATTCAACTCAATATAATTAAATTCAGTTCATTTCAATTCAGTTCAATTTGTTATATTTCAGTTAAATTCAATTCAATATTTCTGCACATAACACAATGCAAAAGACACCATTGTGATGGAATGATCCTAATAAGCCTGGCATGTAGTCTGGAGTGCCTTAAGAAGAGAAAACATACGACATGAACTAATTAGTTAGTTAATTGACAACAAAAAAGACAACGATAAACTTCGGGACAGAAGATCTGTCCAAAACAAAATCAAATAAGATAAGTGACTCCTAAAAAAAAAACACCGGTAAATCTGCAGGGGTGGGACAACTCTGGAGTGCAAACCAAAAGTATAAAATGCTAATAATTACTGGCCTGACATTTCAATCCTAGCAGAGTCTTTCTCGATACTAAAAATGAGAAAGACTCTGCTAGGTTCAAAACATGAGGCCAGTAACTATTTTTGTTGCATCTATACCATAAGTCCCTTTGGTTGGTAAAGCAGTTTGCGAAAGGCTAATTCGAATTTCTCTTTGAAAGAGTTCTTACCTGGTAGCCTACGAGTACTCCAGTGATTGCACTTGGGTCGATTCCACTCCAGGTGACTTGAATTGAAGAGGATGTCTTGGATTTAGCCGTCACCGATGTCGGAGCTTCCTCGGGTCCTGCGGTCAACAACAGTATTTTTTGTTATAGTTAGAAGTAGCTGAAAAGTAGACTAGCTTGAGCAAAGTGGAGGCTGGGCTTCCAAGAGAACTTTGCAGGTTAGGTTTTGGTGGAATGCCGCGGGGATTACTTCACTATCTGCCAGTGTGTTGTTCGTAGAAAAAAACAATCATGGTCTTTACCTTTTTTGCACACTCAAATCCTCATCAGAAAATAGCAAAAAAACGTGGGAGTACTGCTGCTAAAGGCCGTTCGCGTCCCACGAAGAAAGCAACGTGCTTGGGTTTGATCTTTCATGAAAGGGTTGCCCGTATAAATTGTAATCAGAAAGTGTTATATATAAAATGTTATCAGAAAGTGATTCCCCCTTCTTGGGAAAACAGCACATTAACCTACATAAAAGTGCCCAACCCTAAATAAATAGAACCCCTTTTTCCCAACAACAAAAATTCCAAACGCCACTTTTTGCTTGAATATCCTCTCAAACCTACTTTTCTGATAAGAATAAACTACCACAGTCCCCGTCGTCGGCCCTGGTCCCTTGGAGTTCTCCACCTGAATTTTAACATCAAAGGGTGTGTAGGCTGGCACACCTGTCACCACGTAGACACCTACTGTCGAACCATTAACAGTAGCCTCTTGGAAGGCGTCTCCGGAACCCTGCTCCTTCCAGAAGACCTTGTAGGATAGACCAGGGGCATTCCACTCCTGGCTGGGCAGAGGCTGTGGGGGCAATTAGCAACAGGTGTACATGTACTGTAAATGTCAATAATGCCGAATCACCAACCTCCCTTTCCACATGTCAACGGTATCATGTAAAACTACAGCAACGTGGTTTTTTTTTGTAATGCATATAAATTTAGTTTGGGGTTGAACAAAGAAAACCTGACTAGAGCGAGATTTGAACCAACGAACTCCGGATTACTGTGCCGGCGCTCTACCAACTGAGCTATCTAGCCCTATGTTGGCGGTCTCCCTATTTTGTCAATGTCTTTGTTCATACAACGTTTCCACTCGCGCCTAATGTAAGTGCTTTTTTAGGAGAGACAACACTTTTGCACTGACACGCCAATGTACAGTGCATGAATACTTCAGTCATTCGTTTATCAGCTTTAAAAAGTTGGAACTATTAAATGCTGTTCCATGTTTCTTCAGAACCAAGTATTATCTTTCAAATAAAAATATTTTAGGCAGAAAAAAAAAAAAAAATATGACCCGAGATATGCACAAATGATAGCATGAAGCCTGTTTCATACTCCACGCCAATTGCGAAATAGGAGCAAATTTCCTTGCGCCACAATTTGGTAGACAGCGCGTAACTGATTGTTCGCATCTCGTAATTCGCTTCGCTTTCGCTTTCGCGTGAAGCATGAACCAGGCTTTAGGCAGGAGATACGCCCTTTCAATGTGCATAGCTTAATACCTGGGCCCAATTTCATAGAGCTGCTAAGCACAAAAATTTGCTTAGCATGAAATTTCTTCATTGATAAAAAAAAAACAGGGTTACCAACCAAATTTTCCACTTGATTTTCAGGATAAGCAAACAACAGCTGAATACCAGTAACAAGCAATATGCAACACAGGGAAATTTGGTTGGTAACCCTGTTTTTATCAAGGAAGAATTTTCATGCTGAGCAAATTTTTGTGCTTAGCAGCTCTATGAAATTGGGCCCAGATCTTACTGGACCGCTTAATCAGTTTACAAATCTATAACCTTGACAACTACACGCAGTCAATGATTGATTTTTGTTCACTAATTATGGTTGGTTATCCTACCTCCCAGGTGATCCTCAGGTTATTGTCACTCCCGCCGCCACCACCAAGGTTAGAGGGTGCAATAGTAGGTCCTGTCATAGCAAAGAAAGATGGGAAATAACCTTAAAATACAGGATGGCGTATGGACAACAGAGTCGTTGTTATCTTGCAGGAAAATGGCACACTCTTGTAAAAGTCTATCCACTATCAACTCATGTAGTTCTCAACGAGACCCTTCACAATAGACCCCATGCATAACGCGAAACCCTGTTGGTACGCCAAGGTCACGCGCACGTTTTTTACGCACCACGAACAGCTATCGTCCAATGATCTGCCTCCTTTTGCCTCAATGAGGATGCTGTTTGAGACTGTGGCGTCATATGCAAGGGGTCTACTCAGATCGGATGTTAAGCCGTAGGTTTTGTAATGCACCTAAAGAAATCTAAACACTTTTCGAAAAAGAGAAGGGGTTTGCCCTGGTGCTGTCTGGCATGGTTAGCAGCAGCTTGTGCCGCATAGCCTTGTAAAACCTTTACACACAAATGGGTCCAAACATAGCTACGCATATATGTCGTAAAAATAATGAGCAATTTGAGACGACTGACGTGTGTGGTTTAGTGCTATAAAAACTGTATATCATTCATAGGTAGAGTTCTCAGCATCAATACCAATCAATAAGAACTGATCCACACGGAAAAATTAAACCCCTGCAAAGGTCAGCAGATTTTAAACGTTTGACCTGAACATGAAGAGTTAATAAAAACCCACTGACTCATGCAACCCCAGCAGTCTATAGGTTCATGTAAATTTTATCTCTGTAGGTGCTTTCCTTTTGGAGATATGAATGTCCAAACATAGCAGGTCATGCTAATTAGTCAAAAGTTAGTTAACCCATATCTCAAAAAATAATTAACTGAACAACATAAAATTTTGGTTCTAGGGGTTTCTCAATGAGTCCAATCAGCACACCAAATTACATTTTAATCCATGACGCTCAGGTCTGAAAGCGTGTTGAACTGACACGGAATGACCCCATAAGCTGTTAGATCTATACCTAACCAGTTGGTTGTAAAGACGGGGACCACTCTGGACACCAAAACTCTACACTTACGGTCTTGGGCCGTTATTTGCTCGCCAGACTCTTCACTGGGCTCACCCCTTCCGATCTCATTCACTGCAACTACTCTGAACTTGTAGGTACTCCATGCTGACAGTCCAGTCAGACGAATGTGTGTGTTTGCTGCGGGAATGTCTGTAAATAGAGAACAATTAATGGTTTAATGAAGACGACAAAAGGTGGTGACATTAATTGAGTTGAACTAGCTGGGTACTACAGGGCTCAAAAATGAACACTGAACCAACCAACCAATTAAGGTGTTTCCTAAAAAGATCTCACAAAGTTATTTCTCAATGCGTGGAAATTTTAACTCGGGAAGCATTACCGTTTCTAAGGATGGTCCATTCCGGCACGTGATTGGTGCTGCCTTCCACACTGTAAGACGTGATAGGGCTGTTGTTATCTAGACCGCTACTCCAGCTGATGTTAGCTGTCAACTCGCTCACCAGCACACTGATACCAGCTGGGGCACCAGGCCGCCCTCGGATAGTCACCATGGCCGTAGCTGACACCTCGTCGATGGTTGTGGTAGCCGTACACATGTACTCTCCTCCTAGATCCATAGTGGCGTCTTTGATCATAAGCTGGCTTGGCTCACCCATTTGGATCTGAAACAAAAGTAACCATGTATCATTAAAACTGTTAAGTGAGGGAGTAACCCCAGGAATTACACAAATGTGGGAAGGTTCCACTAGTTACTGGCACCCAAGTAAGCCAGAACAGATAGCTCCACTTATCAGACAGTTCAGATCAGGGTAGGTCTGTATATGTCTGAACAATTTTGTGCATTAAGTCCATGAGCAAAAACAATTTTCAGCCCCTCCAAAAAAACACTACACAACTGTGGGACCTGATCATGACCCGCCTCTTAGATGTGTGTAACAGCCCAGTCTAGAATACCAAGGAGTTTGACTCCCACAGGGCATTGCATTTTGGAGAAAACAATGAAATAAACAGCATGTGCCGTGACTTTGTGTTACCAGGGCTCACTTAAGGGATGGTGTGAAAGCCACTGGTAAATGTTCTAATCATACTAGACTACAGAAAAAAATGTCTCCAACAGATCGTTATGTTCTAAGATGGTGTTATCCCTTATAAGGCCGTGTCCGAAATAGCAACTGTGTCTTGATCATCAAGAGATCATGCTTTGAACAATAGGCTGCCTAAAGCAACACCCGTAGCACCAGCTGTAGCCGTAGCCGCCAATACAGACACAGCCAAAGTGACAGGCTTAACTTCTTTTATTTCAACACTCTAAAACTCTGAAAGGAAGCATAGTTACAAACGGATGGCTCACCAGGGGGATCTCATAGTTTGGTAGACGAGGATCAACTTGAATTCCTTCTCTCAGCCACACATACTCAGCTCAAAGAACGGATCATGTGATGCACGGCACGTCAATGTGCCCATCTCCCCTTCATTCACATTCAACGCTGTGGGTGGCTCTACCATGGCTGTGCCATCTAAAAGACAGAGTGAGGGGAGAGTAAGAGATGAAGCTTGTACATGGTTTGTATAAAACGTACTTCAGAGTTTCTTTACGGTGAAGCGTAGAGATTGCTCATCACCTTGGAACGCTTTTTTTTTCAGAACTAACTCTATGATGCCCAGATTAGTGCTGCCAATGTCTTGGTGTAAGACGTTGTTGTTCATTATCACTCGACTATCACAATTCCCCTTATTCACAAACTACTTATAACTGAACTACCCAACAATAGCAGGTGCCGTTACAAAACTGACTTTTCCAATCACCATCTATACGTATTGCATACAGCATTGTCCGTAAAAACAATGTGCATTGCTGGGCGTGTTTTTTGCGAATTGCACATACGCACAACACACAACGAACACATGGATTTCCAGCCTTAGACATTTGTCATTTATTTTGGCTTGCATTCATGATTTTGATCAGTCAGTTTATTCAGGGGCCAAGCTAAATGGATCCATCTCTTAGCCTAAGATTTTGTTTTTCCCCCACAATCAAGTTTACTTAACATGTTCAAAACAATCCCAAACCGTCCATGTTTATTTTTAAATTCACTTTAAACATGATATCTTTGGAGGTGCTTACCCTTGATGATCAAGCTACCAGTGCTTGACTTAGTCCCCTGGCTGTTTGTTGCTGTACAGGTATACTCCCCTCCGTCTGCGTCGCTGACATCACTGATCATCAAATCACCGTTGTCCATGATGGTGTAGTGTCCGTCGCTCCCAATCACCTCGCTTCCCTTTTCCCAACTGATGACCGGCGTTGGTGCAGCTTTGGGCTGGCAGAGGACGGTGACTGAGCCACCCCGGGGTGCTGGCTGGTCCACCTCGAGAGGGGTCTCAAACCACGGTGCAATGGCTGATTTCAGGTTCATTCGATTTAATATGAGATGGTGTTAGATAAAAACTTAAAATGATATACAACAAAAGAGGAGTCAAAAACAAGAAAAACAAACAAGGCACAACAAAACAAAGACAGTGCCTGATCGACAACAAAGGATATTAAAAATGTTAACATAAATTGAACGAAACATGAACCAATTTTCTTGTTAATTGGGTCTACCTGATCAAGCTGATTGTGCTAGATCAAGAAAACACTAAATCAAATGCAGATTTTAGAATTGACCTAATGTGTTTAGCGGTTCCCAAGGCATTGGGACAATTAATTGTTGACATGTTAAAAATGACTCATTGCTATCGAATAGATCGGGGGGAAAGAAAGAAAAGAAAACAAACATACGGAATTTGGAAAGGGGGATGTCAAAAAATTTCTTTTAACAGAAAAAAAGAGAGTCAAAATTGCTTACCGATGATACATTACCATGTGCATAAAAAAATGCAAGTAGGTATCAACATTTACAATTGGGAGTCCGAAAGACACACAAACACCACTCTGACTTAACACCATAATAAGGGGGAGGGCCTCTACCTTGTACAGTGACCTGTGCCGTGGTGTATATTTGGCCGTATGCATTACTGGCCATACACTGGTACATGCCGGTGTCCTCAACAGTCAGGTTCTGTATGGTGAGCGTCTTCAAGCCGTTGCTGAACTGATGCCTGGGGAGGTCGTCGATCACCTCGGCATTGCGGTACCACGTGTAGGCCACGCCGTCGGGACTCTCCGCTTTGCACTTCATGGATAAGTCACCGTAGATATTCCCCTCGACGTCGGAGATTTCTTGCAGCCAGGTGGGCGGAACTGGATCAAGAAGAACAGCGAGCAATGTTATAACGATGATCAGCCCTTATTTTACATGCTACCTCAAAATATTGTTTCCGATATGGAATGAATTAGAATCCAATTGTGAGTTACTTGAATAACCTCTGGCATAATGACTTGCTTAGTCACAAGTTACAACTCTTGTGATCACATATTATTATTATTTTATTTTATTTTATTCAATGGTTTATAAAAAAATCTATTCAATTTGCTGCCAGCAGCAGAATTACATGAACAGTTACATAATTAAAAATCTGGAGTAAAACATTACATTAATAATTAAAACGGCATTAAATCTATTACACACAAAAACGGAGATGAACTGTTCACTCCAAATGGGAGGTGAACAGGTACATATGTAGAACCATTAGTTACAATTTTTGATTTTAATTTCACTGAGCCATTAAAGCTGACAAAATTTGCAGATTGAAATGCTTCAATTGGCAAAACAGAAAATTAAAGTTAATGTTGCTGTTGATTTTTGTTTAACCTGATTGTGTGGGTTTTCCCTGGAATAATTGTCTGGAGTTTTCCTCCTACATCTAAATACAGAAATGAAACTTTGTTTTGTGTCTTCTCTCCATAGGGTTCTTGGCTAGTATACATGTAGTGATTAAGTTCGCTTTTCTGAGATCCTAGTAGGCTTCACAACCACAATTAAAGGAACATTACAGAATTGGTAATTGTAAAATATACTTTTGATCACAGATTTACATAAAACTTACACAGTCTAATGATGATGATAGTAGAAAACATCCCTTGAAATATTTCTGTCTGAAATGCCATAGTTGATGAGAAATGAATAAACTAATTTTCCGATTGGAGTTTATCGCTCAGTGAGCGTTTTATTCATTTGCTGAACCTATATGATTTCATGCAAACGTGTAATCGGTTTTTCACTATTTTCTCGTGACCCAGATGGCCGATCGATCTCAAACTTCTACAGGTTTGTCAGTTTATATATATGGTGGATTTCATAAAGTGCTTACACTGCCAGCAACTGTTTTGTTAGCAAAAACAAATTCTGTAATGTTCCTTTAATAATTAACAAATTTAAAAACCAGAGAGCTACTAACCTCGGACAATAACCGTGCCGGATGATTTTCCTCCCCCTACTGCTGTCACACACTCGTACTCCCCGGCATCTTCAACTTGAATATTCCTGATGATCAACTGCTGGTTGTTGAATCTGAGCTCTGTGTTCAGTGGTAGTTCAGCACCTGCCGGACTCTTCCTCTGCCATGACAGGTCTGGTTCGGGGCTTTGGGGTTGAAAAGAATCAACAAGAGTTTTTTAAAAATCGGGCGTTAGGTTGTTCATGCTGGCGAGACTCCTGAGAATTTCACTCCTTTATGAGATTATAATACGCAATGGGGGACTTCCGAGACACTAGGTGGCAGCAGACTTACCAGGTAAATCCATTGTTCTCGGCAATGTGCGCATGCTTAGAATTACGTAAACAATGGAATTTCACCTGGTATGTCTGCTGCCATCTAGAGGTTCAAAGTATCCCATTGTTTCTATAGTGCTTTGTCACACCTAGTGGGCACATCAAATCGCTCATGCTCTTAATACATGTCTGTAGATCTATGTGTGGAGTTATGAGACACATTTACATGTACTTACAAAGAGCACCTTGTTAGGGTTTTACAAGGTGGTGCAGTGCAAGCTACAGTCAACCATGCAAGAAACACACGGGCGAGCCTCTTGTCTTAACAAACAGTGGACTGGTGTGTCTTACTGAAAGTGTAACAGTCTTTAGTGTCTTGCTCTAGGACACCAGTGTCATGACCGGGACCTGAACCCATGCTCTGACAACACCACAGCCCAATTTTCATAAAACTGTCAACTGCTGAAAGCACAATAAGTAGCTACCATGTAAACACAACAAAATCATGCTTACCACAGTAAGGTTAAATACCATGTCACATGTACCATCTGTGAATGGTATCCTGCTTATTTTTGTTTAGCACAAAATTGTTAATCAATATTTGATGCTGAAGCAGCTTTATGAAATTCAATTGGTGCTCGATATGGGGCAGAGGGTACCCCCCCCACCTATTGTGTCTTCATTGTGTGCTTGGAATCTCAGGAATTCTTTTGAGGATTTTTTGGGGGGGTAGTTCTATACGAGAGGAAAATAGTGTGTTTTAGTATGGGAACATTGTGGGGGGGGGGACACCCTCTACCCCATATCGGAGTAGGCTATAATGAAATTGGGCCCGGAACTTGAGTCTGGAGCACTAGACCACTCGGTCACAATGACACCCCATAGTGGGGATACAAGTAACTAGTAAGAGTGAAATGATGATCAGTGGTGCCAGTCCCTGTGCCGTGGCTTAGTTAATGTTTAAATCATCTACATGTATGACAAATCAACACTGTCTCATCAAGATGGTACACAAAATACAATTACTGCCTTTGGTGATTTGCCTTGATTGTAGTATTGATTATTGGGTATTGATTATGGGTAGTGTAGATCAACCAGGCAGAAATTATATTACTACCTGTGAGTATCCTACAAACCAAAACAGACAACACTGTGGAGAACAACAAATGATACATTACATGTACTGACCCCTTGCACAATGCGAAACGCACCACCACACAAGGCGCGTCTAACATTTCCACCATTACTGGAGTCAATTCCTTTGTGTACATTTTCCACTCCCAAAATGGCGGAAAGGACAGGCGCGTATACGTGTAATGCACATTGTGCAACGGGTCAACACACACATCTAAAGTAACCACCGTACCCCAACCCTACCCCACCCACCCTGTTGTATCCACAGGCGCTAGATAAGCATTTTAAAATAAAGTAGCATGAACAAAAAATACTCACTTTCCAAAGAAGAAACAATAGAGTATAAGTTCCTCGTGGTTAACAAGGACTTCGTGGTCTTGAACTGCATCAGCCACATCAGGGCCAAACTCAGCACCACCGGTAGCTACGTTAAAAACAAGAACATATAATAAGTGACCATGTCGGATTGTTGATACAATTATTTGTATAAACGAAGCTTTGGCCCATTTTCGTAGAGCTGCTCGGTGCTCAAGCAGAAAATGATGCTTGCAAGGCATTTACACTCAATCCAGAAAGGTGGACTGAGATCCAGCATTTTTTCTCCTAGCCACAGATCAAGATCTGGTGTCGCATTTACACCAGTGCCTGATCCAGCTCTGATCCCACTTTTTATCACAGCTGTCACACAAAAACACAAGCAAAAAGCCTGCCATTCTTAGCAAAACCGGAAATGACCACATCGAATTGCGGTGTCTGATCCACCTTTGCGTTTACACTCGTTTCTTGGATCCACCAATTGCAGGGTTCAACCCTCCTCAAAAAGTGGACAAAATTGCAAGATCTTGAACCGGGTCTGATCCTGCTTTTTTGCGTTTACACTAGCTGTTTCCACATTGGCGGATCAGATCCGGGTCTGATCCACCTTTCTGGATCTAGTGTAAACGGCGTCTTCAATGACTTTCAGCTCATCAAAAGTTGGCAGGAATAACCTGTCCCAAATTGTTACGTGCTTAGCATAAATTTGTGCTAAAGCAGCTCTATGAAATCAGGCCCTGCACATTCAACCAAGTATAGCCTGGAAATAAACTTTGCTCTTCAATAATAATAAAAAAGACTTTCCTTGTATTTTTCTTCTAAATTTTATGAAAGTTGCTTATCACATGACCCCCCCCCCAAAAAAAAAAAAAAAATTAATAAAAAATAAAATAAAAAATGCCACTCAAACATGCAGCCAACACTGAAAAAGAGTGTGAGATTGGAACATAACATTTTGAAAAAGAAAAAAATTGCAAAGCAGATGGGATTATTAACATTATACTGAAGTGAAAAAGGGCAATTAGCTGTTGCAAAATCTTACCAACTAAAATGAGTTAAATGGTATAAACGCCAATATTGTAAGTGGCCTCATGTTTCAACTGAAGCTAAATAAAGAGAAAGACTCCGCCATGATCAAACGTGAGGCCATTAACAATTTTTTGCATAATACTGATAAAGACCACTTGCACTGACCGCCATCCTTGATGAAACGTGCACGCGTGAAAGGCTATCATTGGCCGAGAGTAGTGCGCAGCACGTACACGCGTGCACGTTTCCGTTTGGGTTTTTTTTTTCATCAAAGATGGTGGTTCAGTGACGTCATGTGCAATCCGTCTGTAGACCCACCTGCACCAGCAGTCACTTCAAAAGCATCGCTGTACTTCACAATGGATGCTCCCCCTGCGGAGTTGATGACGTTAGTCACATAGCAGATGTAGCTGCCCGCATCGTATTCTTGGAAACTGGCAAGCACAACTTTCCATCGCTGTCGATGTGTGCATGCTTGTTCTGAAACACGGGGATGAAGCTTCTGTGCCAGTTAACCGTCAGTCCTGGAAGAGGAAACACAAGCCACATGTCAAGCATCTCTATTTGGCTTTGGTCGTTTCTTAAACATTAACCTCACGCAGACATAAACTAGGAATCCAGTTTAAGAATTTGTGAATCATAATCATAATAATGGACAACATTTTATATCACACCCCAAACCCAAACAGATTCCAAAGGCACTTTGCAGAGATAAAAATACCACTTCAAGAAAAATGAAACCAACAGCCAAGAAACTGGGGAAAAAAAGTTTCCTTAATTAAAACTCCACATTTGTTCATCATAGCATGGAAAAATTGGTTGATTTTCGGGGGATTCTGAAAAATCAGGTAGAGTTGGCAGCTTTGTAAAGGGCACCTCTATAGGAGAACTTTAACTTTCCACCAGAACATTTGAAGGGGCAGCGGGGCAACGACCAGCCCTGCATCCAGTCTCTTATGGTCCTTATTTCAACTGCAAAATAATGTTGATTATTTGAACAAAGAGTTTACCTGGGTGGTTGTCTGGTGGATTGCATGATAGACAAACTCCTGTGTTAAGTGGGACCTCCATGTTGGTTGGTTGGTCTTGAAACAGGCCAACGTCTGAAAAAGAAGTATCGTGGGATAGTCAAGTGTTAGTCTGGTTTTAAAAAAATGTGCCAAATTGAAAGTATTCATGTAGGAAGTAACTATGACTAGTAAACTTGTACAACCATGTGTAAATCTCTTTTGGGAGGAGTGTTACGCCATGTTCGAATTGGCTATGGCTAGATTTCAGCGTCATCATGCGTTGAAGTATAGTACATCCTTAGCAACACCCTTAGCAACAGCCGTAGCTGTAGTCAAAGCCGCCACTTCGTATACGGCCAGTGTGGTCTCAGATAGCACACCAGCTCTTTTCAGGCTGTACCCGCAAATTTACTAGTTATTGTTACTTCATATTTTCCACACCATGCAAAAGCATCAAACATCACTTAATCACATAGGGCTCGTACCAGAAACTGTCAAATTGAACAAAAATGTGACTAAGACATGTAATCTTAGCCCTTTTCAAACAAATATCTCACAGGGAATTCATAAAATGATCAGATTGTCCTTTCATAGACAGAGCTGGGTCAAAGGAGGCTGACAGTGGGGTTTAACCAATTCCGCTCGGTATTCACAAATTTTTCCCCGAACCCACCTGCGGGATTTATTTTCCAAACACCCGCTGCCAAGAACGATGGAAAATGATTATTGTAGCCAACCGATCTCTCATAATATTCATTTTTTAAATGGTGTTGCGATCTTCATTTTTATAATTTTTTTTTAAACTGATAGAAGCCAGAGCTCATGCTAAATTGACTCAATTCAACCCATGTGAACTAAATCAGTCATGACATCTGGTCTTATCTCTGCAACCGACAATCTTTGTATTGAAGTTTCCAAGTTTGTTGGATTTCACAGTCCCAAAATGTTGCGCAAGGATGTTTTATGCGGTTCAATTAATAAACATGTAGTTTGTGATAATTGAAGGTGTTATACAATCATTGACTTTAACTGTCTGTTACATACAGTTTCGGTAGACTTTGGTAGCCATGAACGCTCATTCCCGATGGTGGCCGCCATCGTTGATGAAACACGCACACGTGAAAGGCTATCATTGGCCGAGAGTTGTGTGCAGCGCGTACACGCATGCACGCTTTCCATTGTATGCAATGGTAATCAATCACGTCATGTGCAATCCATCTATACTCACAGCTATTTCAAGCTTTGCCTTTCTGCTCATGATTGTTCCGATCTGGTTGCTGGCGAAACACTGATAGCTGCCTACATCATTGGGTTGATCAGGATCAGTGATCGTGAGCCTGCCTCTACCCACAGAGAATCTGGTGTCGACCGCCGTGTCTATCAGAACGTCATCTTTCTTCCAGGTGTAGTCTGGAGTCGCCTCTCCCTCCGCTTCACAGTCCAAGATCACTGAATTGCTGCTACTGTCCACATTGAAGATCTTGTCCAGCGGTTGCTTGACTAAGTGAGGACCAGTTCCCTCAACACCGGTGTATTCTAAGGGATGGTGAAGATTGAAAATTAAAGGGCAGGCATGGACCGATAAATTACTTGAAAAATCCAACTGGTCATATTTCTGAAAACCGCACGCAAACTGTAAACACCATTTTCATTTAAGTTTGTCCAATTGTATTTCTATCAATAGTTCCCACTTGATGTCACACAGTGCAAAGTTTGGCCATCTTTACGGGTAACTAAATCATTATTTTGAACGCACAACTGTTGATATGCATAGATACCCTATGTAGCACAAGACATTTTATCAAATTGCTTGCATGATTGGTCAGTGAACAACTTTGCTGTAGAGTAAAGTTAAAATGCTTGATGCAGCTCAAAGCCAAAACCAAGTTGCCCGTAAAAGTGGTGTTTATCGGGACTGTTGTCATTTCCTTAAAACTAGATAAATGGAAGCAAATATTTGCATGTTCCCAACCTTAACCCTCCTACTCTCAGTGACTCTTGGCAACATTTTCCAGTGAGTTGACCAACCATTTGAAACCATTCGACTGCCAAGGTTGTGTACGGTGGCACAACTGTGCACAGAACTAACTGTGTACTGTGTACATGCATTCCCTCATGGTATCATAATGCAGGCTGGCATAGTTTATCTATCATTCAAAACCACAGTGAATGGTATTGAACGGTCAGACAGCAAGAGGGTTAAGCAAGTTCCTTTTTAATCTTCCAACTGACTTAAATGTTTTCAATAGACAGTTCCCACTTTGACGTCACACAGTGTAAAATCTGCCCTCTAAACAGGCAAGTGAATAATTTTTTATTAAAAAACAAAAAAATATGCGTTATGCACAAATACCACATGCTACATGCAGGAGTTTATCAAATTCCCCACTACATGTACACTCGATTGTTTGAGTGCTTACACTTGTAACACTCGAGAAAAAGAGGACAGTAACGTAGTGCGCATGTCACAGGGCATCGGTGACCGGACACTTGAGGGCGCTATTGTGTGTAAAACTCTTTGCAAATTGCCTGCCGGCATATAAGGGAACAATGCAAATGCAGTATTCAATCTACAGGTAGTAGAGAGAAGTAGACTTATCAAATTCATTGTGTGATTGGTCGGTGAACCACCAAAAAAGTTAGAACGCTTGGCACCTCAGGGGTGAGACTTACTGCTGACAAACATGTCTGAAACTTGGATGCTAACTTCTTAGACAATATGTTGGAAGTGATGGCATTTCCACCTTTTGGTAACCCTTGGAGTTATAGATCTCCAGAAGGTTCTGGGAACAGCATCCTCCAGAGATGTACATCAAAAGCAGGACTTATTTTTTACAGTTACTGCAGTTTGTGGGTTTTTTTCATCATCAGTCAGACATTTAAAAAAAGTCTGAGTTCAGATGGAAGTCTGAAATTTCACATCCCTGCACGCATCGAGAACTATCTTTACCAAAAACAAAAATGCAAATGATACAGTTTTGGTGACAACTCTTACCCTGGGCTCCGCAGATGACAACTGCACCCAGCAGAAGCAGCAGTCCAAGTCTCTGAAACATCATGGTATCAAAATGTGCACTCCGCTACCCGATGACAACTCAAGATGGCGATCAAACACAAACCTTTAAAGAAAGAAAAACGAAAAAGGGTAAACTGTTAATGTGGTACAAAACTTCTAAGACAATTTGCTCAATGGAATAATTCCCTGCGTCATGATTTGATGTCGTTTATAAAAATTAAAAAAAATAAAAAAATTTTAAACTTGCTAAATTCTTTAAAATAAAAGCGATGTGAATGTGTACATGTACTGTGCTCATTCCATCCCCCCCCCTCTCTTTGTTTGAGTGTCCGGCAGATACTAACTGTGCACAATGACATGACACAGTAACCCGGCACGCCTTTTTTCCCCCACACTTTGCATTTACAGCTACTAAGCAAGACACAATCAAGGCCTCAAACTCTTCAAATATATCGATAAAAACTCTTCTTTCATTTGATGGTTGGATGCAATCATCTGCTTACATCAGCAAATTGGCACGCAGAGAGCTTCCATATGAGATGGGGATTGGGACCGACAACAAACACCCCACTCCAAAAAAAGTGCACAGCACCAGCACCAGCACCCTGCCCCGTTGTACTTAAGTGTGACAGTCCCAAGGGTCGTCATGCATGGTCTCTATCATTCTACAGCCACACAATACTGGTTCTCCACTACTGACATGGTAAGACTTAATAAACATGATAAATGGAGCCAGGGAAATGGATTGCTCCACGAGGCCAGGGTGCATGTATACACTCCTTGCTCTTACGGATATACCATGTATAAAGGAGCACTGCCGACTGCCTGTTTATTTTTCTTGCAAAAATTGTATGGCCGGCCTGGGCAGGAGTGGCCTGAGGGTGAATATATTATGCAAATAGCTTCGGAGATGTTTTTATAATAGGAGGTAAATTTAACCGTCTGACTTACATATGTAATTATTTTGCATTTGTCGTGCATGAGTTTAAGATGCGAGCATCGACAAAGAGAACCCAGCAGAAAATGGCATTCTGTTCATATTTGCCGCAACATTTATGAACTTTGTTTGATGAATGTAATGCTGTTGTATGCATCAAGTTTGTGTACGTAATTATTAGTAAACACATGTGAATGCTACACACTTATGTACACATAAGATATGCAGAAATTTTTCAATTTTCAGATAATGCAAACAAAAGAAGAATGGGGGATTGAAGGGGTGACAAGAGAAGGTGGTGTGGTTCTGTCAGTTGTACTGAACCGTTTTCATGTAGTGTTTCATGAATATTTTCAGAATATTTTAGTCATGTAGTGCATGTACTGTAATTGTTTATACTGTACTGTAATTGAAGCTTATAAATCACTTTCAGGCGTGTTGATTTTTCATTTTAACTTTTTTAAGCGGACAATAAATAAACAGATGTGAAACTAGACAAATAATGAAGATTAGATCGCTGGCAAGCAGTGATGAAACCATTCCTTGAGAGCACAAATACTGTACAAAAATGAGCAGCATCTTACAAAAAATATGTTGCATATGTTGGCAACTACCGTATATATTGAAGATCATTTAACTAACTTTCCCTTTTTTCCTTGAAAACAGCACCTACTACACATTAAGTTTGTTAGATACACATGTACATGTGCATCAAAATCTTAACATTAATCCTGTTTATTATAAACTTGTACTGGACTTCCTTGCCTACAATCATGAACCTTAAATTACGGTGTACCAACTGCACAATACACAAGACATATCGGAGTTAATACCAACTCCGACTGCATTTTTCACGGGCAGGCGGCAAACTGGCACCATGCAGAGGTCATGCACTTTTTTCCTCTCTCTCCATTTTTACCTTGACTTCAGAGTGAAACACTGATGATATCACATTGTCTAGTTGCTTTTATTATAGTCCTAATGGGTAAGCCATCAAAAATTTATTGTTTACTTTCATTAATTCCTGGTTCCATCTGCCTTATCAATCATGTAGCAACGAACAGCAACATCCATTCATTGTGGTTAATTGTCGTGAACTGCTTCATGTAGTCAACAGAAATGAGCAATACAATCATTAATAGTACCAAGGATGGGGCTTGGCAATGGAGCAATATATACACTTAGCACCCATTGTAAATTTTGACCTTGCACATGTTGCATGCACAGAAGAAAAAACCCAACGTCATTTTTGTAAGGACTAGACAGTTTTTCTTCAATAGTAGAGGGCATCTTCATGAGGAAACAGGAGAACATTCCACAGAGCACCGAGGCAACAGTCCACCAAGGGGCACCAAGGCAATGACCAGGGCCCAATTTCATAGCTGCTTAAAGGTACACAATGCTTTGGATCGGGCGAGTTGGTCTATAAAAAGCGTTTGTAACCGTTTGTTATAAAATGCATGATTAGAAAGATGTTTTAAAAGTAGAATACAATGATCCACACAAATATGCCTTGAAATTGTGTGGTTTTCCCTTTTACATCGTGAACTAACACGGTCGGCCATTTTGTGGAGTCAAATTTTTGACTCCACAAAATGGCCAACCGTGGTAGTTCGCAAAGTTAAAGGAAAACCACGCAATTTCAAGGCATATTTGTGTGTATTCTACTTTTAAAACATCTTTCTAACCATATGCATTTTATAACAAATGGTTACAAACGCTTTTTAAAAACCAACTCGCCCGATCCAAGGCAATGTGTACCTTTAAGCACAAAAGATATCTAAGCACAACAAAATTAATCTTACAAAGTTACCAGCCAAAGTACCATGTCTTATGCACCAATTCTGACTAGTTTCCTGCCATTTTTTGCAAAGCACAAAACTTGTAAGCAAAATTGTCTGCTTAAGCAGCTCTATGAAATTGGACCCAGGGCCCAGTTTCCTGGAGTTGCTTACGTAAGAATTATGTGCCTACAGCCTTGCTTTACAGGGCACTATAGGAGCGGAATTTCTTGGTAAGAAGCAGTGCCATGAAACTGGGGCCCTGGAGCATGGCAGCTATAGGCTTTATGCAGTGACCTCATCACGCCCCATCTTAGAGGTTAAACGATGATGTAACAATGGAAACGCACGCAGTTGTACGCTCGGCACACAGGATGAGCCAATGAGCAACCTGCTTTTGACTGCTAGCCGAGAGCGCCCTACTCAAATGATGTCATGTGCATATTGCCGCCATGACCTTTAGTATTAGGCCTGGAAATGTGAATTGACTAGAGTTCCTAACAGTGTTTTCAACCATGGACCCACGGTAAGTTCTTTGGGCATGATATTTGGTTCTTGGAAAAAAAAAATAATAATATTTTATCGAGTACAAGGGCTGACCTACATGTACACATGGTGTAGGCTCTAATATACTTTTCAGGCCTAATATCAATAAGAAAATTTCAGCCGAGGGCAACAAAAATCAGAAAACAGACTTAAGTAGGAAGAATACCATGCCTGCTTCTTAACACAGTGCTCTCTCTCTCTCTCTCTCTCTCTCTCTCTCTCTCTCTCTCTCTCTCTCTCTCTCTCTCTCTCATGGTGCACCGTAAGATTCCAAAGACTGTCAACAATATTGGTTTGTCGTATTTTTAATATGTGCAAACTGAGGAAAATGATTTTCATGCCAATAAGAGAATTGAATTGAACTGAATTGAGTAATGCATGGTTCTACACTATCCACGCTTGAGTCTAGTTTCTTTCATTGGATCTTCTCCCCATTCAGTGCCATTTTAATACTGATGATCACTTGCAACTTGTACATGGTTGTTTACCAGTTGTGGATTCCTTTGTTACTGTTCAGTCAAATATTTTTCATGAATTGAATGCTTTGTACGTATCTCTGACACAGGCACATAGCTTTTTGATTTTTTTTCCACTTTCATAATCTAAATCATACTTAATTTGATTGTGTGAACAGAACTGTTCCATTGACTTTAATGTTTAATTTTTATTTTCTGGTGTCATGGTTTCAAAACTAAATACAAAGTACAGTGTAATTATTTGTTTTCTCTCATCAAAGCTCGATGAAAGAGACTTGATCAAAGCAACAAAAAAACAACGAGGTTTGCCTTCATGTTAGCACCAGACGAACAGTCTGTCCATGGATGGCCATGGTCTGGCCGCCAGGGGGAAATCCAGTGCAATGAAACATCAGCGCATGCTGGGGCTTGCCTCCCTAAGGCTATATAACCGGCTTTTTCATTTCAGGATCTGTTTACGGCAGGCAGATGGAAAACAATATGCTGGCTCTAAACACAAGCCAACGCTGGGTAATTGGAAATGTTACCAGCTAGGTTATAGTATACACATTACAAATGAAATGACTTGCCCGTGTTTTATTCCAGGGGGGGGGGAGCGAAGGAGCTTACAAGTAAACAATTTCCTTTTTGTTTCCATTATGCAGGGGGGTGATTATACAACAGGGCTTGCCCTTAACACTAGCCAGCGTACATTGTCTAGTAAAAACTGCTATGGGCTAGTAAACACCACTTCTTAACTTGCCCTGTGGGCTACTTAAAACTGTGCAACCTACTTGTTAAAAAAATGCTAATTTCTTCCTTTTCAGATGTGAATAATTTATGTATAAAATGTGTTAATCCTTATTGAGTGTGTGAATATAACTAATTAAACTGGTTGTGATCGTTAACATTAAGATTCAGGGGCCACATCACCAGACCAAGAGAATACAAGTGTGTACATTGTACAGGCCGGAAAGTTACAAGGCAGAGGTTTACAGACTCTACATCATCTCAAAGAGAAATCATGAAGTTTGATCACAACAAGGGCTAGATGTCTTTCCTGCTTGATATTCGCTTCACATTTTCAAAAAAGAAATCTGAAGTGATGATCAATGAAAACAAAATCAGGGGGAAATCCTGGAGAATCACAGGGCTGATTACAGCTTCTAATGATATGGGTTATCCAATTGAAAAAGGTTTTTAAAATCTTCAAATTGAGTTGCTCCCATCGTCCATTGTCGGTGTGATTTACAAATATACAACTCATTATTTCCAACGTTGATTTTCCAGTTAAATTAACTCCATAATAAAATGTAAACCTAATGTCTCCATCACAAATGATTTGTGAATCTAATTAGTATTGCATATTACAATTACACAGAGAGTAGAGAAAAATAATTCATGAACACATAATATGTGAAAATGCCGCAAAGCTTGATTAAATTAGAAAAATCCACCATCAATAATACAAATTGCTGGCTCTCGGGTAATTTACTCGGGTAGACATACATGTAAGAGATACCTTCAAAGATTATGTATGCATGTTTTTTTCAGTTCATTCAAATTCAACAATCACCAATTTATGTTAAGACTAATTACTAATTAATGCCATACAGACAACCGGCAAGGTGGGGTGGTGTTTTTTCTTTTTTTTCTTCAGTGACTGCAGACAAACGTTGTCACTTGGTAAACTGGCCAGGCAAGCACAGCTAATGGGATGAATCAGAGTTTGCGAGAGCTCTAGCTGGACACAACTCAACCAAGGTGTCTCCGCAATACATTGAGCGTGTCAAGACAATTTATCCAAGCCGTAATAAGATGATCTACTTGTAAAGAAATTTGACAAGCCAGGCTGCACCTACAGTGCACTGTGAATGGAGAGCAAACTTGCACAGGGGGGAAGAGGATGATTTAATTTTTCTTTGATGTGGTACAGTCTGGGCGATTATGAAAAAACCTACATGTAGGTACAACGTACATGTACATGCACATGTAAAATATTTCCTGGACTGCCAATAATACTGAGAAACATTTGCGTTTGAAGTTACAGTCTTTTAATTTCTTGCCATAGAAGGCAAAAGATGTACATTTAGACCAGGATACGATTGTACGGAACAGAGTAAGAGAGTTATTTGGTACGCCAGTAAAAGTTTCTTTGTCTTGTTTACACTACACAGTATACAGGGCTCCCAAAAAAAATTCAAAACTATGGGGTACATGTACACGTACATGTACATGTACTACCGTACATGTACATGTACTACCGTATACAGTACTGTACATGAAAAATGTGATGTGGTCTGGAAAAACCCTAATGGTGAAATAGTTAATCTTTGTGTTATTATAAACACCCAACTGTCATGATTGTTATTGGCACTGAACTCTAAAGTTACCAATCTACACATACATCATTCAAGTTTCAAAGGTGACAGCACAGATGGAGTAACACCATTTGGAAACATACCTTGAGCTGGAACATTTGTAGGCTTTTTGTAGCATTGAAAAAATTTATCAATTTCACAAAAATTTAAAATTTTACGCTTCGAATGGTTTTCCCAGATTATATCACAAATGTGTCGCTCTATGAAATAAAACAAAATTAAGTATAAATTTGAAAAGGTTTCTCCCTGTATGAAATAGTAACGCAATCCCTGTGAATTTACAGATAAGGTACTAAGCATTGTTCTTCAATCAACTACTACCAGGGTTGTTGACTCGAGTCATGTGACTTGGACTTGAGTCTCTATTTTTTCGACTTGTGACTTGACTTTGAACTTTCAGCATTGACTTGTGACTTGACTTGGACTTGCAATAAATGACTTGTTACCGACGCAATTCAGAAGCTGCTCGAGCGACTCCATAAACTTTTTTTAATTTACACATTGCATCATCAGAGTTCATTCGGCTTGTGGCTTCGACTTCCTGACTTTGAGTCGTGTCTGCCCTTTCACTCTTGCTGGGCACGAGCGGAGTCTGCCCTGACTGAGATAAATAGCGCTTGTGACTTGCCTTCTGTTTGGACCAAATATCTTTAACACGCTAAATGACAGTTAGTTCACGTCTTTAACAATTTTAACTCAGTATGAAAATCCACTAACAAAAATCCCTTAATCAGCAAAACAACCCGGACACATCACAAGTCTGCCTGTGAACGAGCAAACAGTACGCTAAGAAACAAACATCTCGACAATACTTTCATTTGCCTCAGGTAAATATAGCTGTTCCGCGCCACCTGCAAACAAACGTCATTAAATTGTACAGCGAGTCAATTTCAACTGATTCCGCTTCTCCTGTATAGGTTTTGGCGATGCGGGTCGGAGTGCCACACCTTGCTGGAAACGAGGCAAAGACGCTGGAGACAAGCCAGCGACCCTGAGAGCACCTGCAGCGGCAATTCCCCTAATGATGCGGGTGACTCTCCTCCCGGCCGGCCGCAGTCGGCAAACCTTGGAGAGATAAGTGGTTTGAAGCCTCTTATGTGTAATGTACAGGTACTAGTCAAACATGATGTAATCGTGCCGCCGGGGCAGCCATGTTGAGATATGAGAGAAGGGAGGGGCTGATCCACAAACGTGAATATCACTCGAGTGTGAATTCAAACAAATGTCCGTCAATCAGGTCCACAGGAACCCTATCAAAGACCAATTGACTTCCACTGACTGGTTTGGGCCATCAAACTTAAATGCAAATAACGAAGTAATAACTGAAAGAATAATGATTGGGTAGTTTCTATTTATGAAGAAAATAGAATCAGCTGTTGCAAACTGCTTTCCGACTAAAATGGCCGATGCTTCATGACCTCACCACTTTGACTCTTGCAGAGTCTTTCTCAAAGGCTAAACTCTGCCATGGTCGAAACGAAAAGCCATTAACCTTCTTCTTTTTCTTTCTGTTTTGGCAGTTTGAGTTATGACAACACTTTACTTGTCATTCTAACACAACAACTGAGATTCTTTATTTAAAAATAATAGAGTCTGTTTTTATGAAGGTATCCTCAACCCAATAAGGAAAATTTATGTTCAGTCTTTATAAAGAATTTTAAAAAGTACACAACATACCCCTAGCTACTGCACTTGTGCACAAGTTGCACTTTTGCTAAACCTCTGAAGTTGAACTACAACCAAAAGGACCTGACAAGATAAACATCAGTGTGACTTTCTACCAACCAGGAAAACAACAGTTTTTTATCTTGGCCACTGAGAAAGCTGATTGCACAATCTATTGTCACGTAACTGTTTCAGGAAGGTGTTTGATTTCAGCTACATCCTGATATCCAAGTGTAACTTCAAACAGTCCCTGGGAAAAGTCTCTGGTATTGGTTATAAGTTAATACAATGACACGTGAGCTGCCAAGTTTATTCCACTCCTGTGCCAAGCTAAACAATGACTACATGTATGTAAGAAAACAAGCTGACAAGTTGGCAAGAATGTTGCCTAATAAAGCATGCATCAAAAGATCTCCCTTGCTCAGGCAAAAGTGCCTTCCTAATCTCAAATACAATCAACATGGACTTTCTCTGGCTGTGGCAATGACCTAATTGGCTTTGAACACATGTAGGGCACACATGACAATACAAAATCATTTTAACAATAGACACTTAAATAAATATTGACAGCGCGACCATGCATATGACTGATTATTATTTATCACTGTACCCAGACTCTCTCTTAGAAGAAACTTGTCTGCCAATGTATGATGAGTTTTGCACATGTGACCTTGACCATGTACACATGTAGAAACCGGCAGTCATGCCAGTCCTAAGCCTGTTTTGTCCACCACGCTACATTTGTACATGTAGGTGTTCATGCAATGCCTATTTGCACAGGGTGTACAGTGTACTGCACACAAATGATACATTAACCCGAAAAGCACAACTCCTTCAATATCCTCTTTGCCAAAGTGAAAGAATTTGGACAACTTGGGCTATTGATCAGGGCACAGTGCAGTAAAGGAGGACCCAGAAGCATTTGGGCAATAATGGGTTTCTGCTGTGAGAAGATTTTGAAGGAATTGGACTATCAGGCTGTTTTGGGGGCAGGGAGGAAATAGAAGGATTTGTGCCGTTTGCCGTTTGGCCAAAATGGGATTCCGAAAGATATGGGCTGTTGGAGGATGGGAATGTGATGATGAAGCCTGTCACAAGAGGGCTTAGAGAAATTTGAGCCCCTGAGCTTTTGACTCTCTACTTCTGAAGGATAAAGGAGGATTTGTGCTATGCATTTAAGCAAACGGGTCTAGTCTGTTAGGGCTAAGTTGAAGTATGAGAATTTATGTACATTTTGCTGAAGTTCACAGGCTCAAGTCAAATACACCCGTCAACAATTGCATGGATGTAATCAAAAGTAACAATTTTGTTCGCCTCTAATGCATAGTTTGTTATAGGTTCCCATATGGTCTCATCCATAATCCATCATGTTTTGTTTTTAATTCATTACATCACCCCAAGGACTAATGATGTACACTCTTGTGGATATTTTCCTTGCAGATGGCCAACTTTAGAATAAAATACCACCAAATCAATGACTATCTTAATTGCTTTAGACAGGGTTCAACTTTCTGTATGTTCCATAATAAAAAAAATAAGCAAATTCTTGGGTTACCCAATACAATCTGTATGTATAATGCAAAGCTCTTCTGAATCTTATAGGCCTAGACCCCTTGCATTGCCCGCCATCTTTGATGCAAACAATAGAAATGTGCACGCGTGTACGCGCTGCGCATGACACTCAGCCAACGATAGCTCTCCACGCGTGCATGTTCCATCAGCAATGGCGGCCAATGCAAGAGGAATCACAATTCCTCACACAGAATGCCGAAAGATCTTAAGCTGTTTTGCCCCCACCCAATTCAGCAAAACTTAGGGATCAATGCAAAAAATCGAGAAGACCTTGTGAGGAATTCTAAGGAACATTTAGTAAAAGAGTCAAATTTATCTCCCCCAGCATACGTATCAGCCTTTTTCTATGAACCTTGGAATATTTGATGAGAGACCTGTAGGATGTGTCATACCAGTGACAATGTATTGAATTGGTGAATCATCCTCGTAATTCACGGTGACTGTAATCGTGACTGATGATGCCAAACACAAGAGAAGCCCGTGTCAAAGGTTTAGAGATAGACCGACCTTGAAGCTGGCTCTTCCCCGGATAACTGGGTATTGAACGTATGGATTTCAATGGGGGGGAAAAAAATGCGCTTGAATCCCTCGTTCGGTACATGCGGTGTACTGTGTCTATTACAAAACATGGGGTGTCACTATCTACAGGTGTGGAATGTAAATGTGTCACATTATCTTTAAGGGCGCCTCTGAAGAATAGCCACAAAAAAAATTCCTGGTAGGCACTGGCAGTGCACTTGCACGCAACAAAACATTCTAGTTCAACATCAACATGAGATTATATAAAATAAACTCAAAACTGAGTTAATCTCTAAAGGAAACAAACTAATCAAAAAAATAAATCAGATTTCATGGTTTCTAACAACGATTAGTTTTCACTTTCTGATTGACTCTGCAAAACACACCTTGCTTCGTCCTTCGGTTTGCCGCTGTGTTTCTGGCAGTGGCTGCTGATTGCGCGGCAGCACCTTGTAAACCCTTATAAGGTGCTACATAACTGGGTCTCATAATTCAAAAACCCATCTTAAAAAATAACAATAAGCACTTAGAGATGCTGTAGCTAAAGCACTACATAAAATCTTATTATTATTATTATTAAAAAAGATGACTCTTGTTCAAAATTCAAATCTCAAAATTTGCTCACAGTCACACATAAATGCCCAAGACTCACAGTTTAACATAATATAGCCCCATGTACACGTACATTTACATAAAGCGATTGATTTGTTATGAAATAACAAATCTCAATGCATACAAGTACTGTGTGGCTTGATCCAATCAAGGACACTCCGCACATAAATTACATGTAGGGCCTACATGTAAAGTCAGTCTCCAGATCTTAAAGGCAGGGTATACTTTGGGTAACAGTTAATGACCATAAAAACTTACTTGATAAGGAACACTGAAGAGCTGTTGATAGTATAAAACATTGTGAGAAACGCCTCTCTTTGAAGTAGTGTAGTTTTAGAGAAAGAGGTCATTTTTTAGCCAACAAAATTTGAATCTGAGAAAGGATTCAGGCATGAAGCATTAATGCACACAATTTTATGCAACAAAAGTGTCTTTTCTTTCATAGTTTTCTTGTAACTTTGCTGACCAATTGAGCCAAAATTTTCACTGGTTTGCTTTTTTACACAAATGTTGGGATACACCCAGTGAGGATACTTGTCTTTGACCAACAATTTTATCCAGCCTTTAATGCGAATAGTTGTTTCACATGCAGTGAACAGTTGTTCTATGACATACAAATGTACTCAGCATTATACCTTTCAAGTCTTTAATTTATCATTACTATCATCATATTATTATTATTAATATTATGACAACTATCATGACAATCTCAATATGTGAAATGTTGCCTCTGTCGCCCCTGGTCTTGGCCTTGGTTCTCCCTTCACAAGTTTCCCATAGACTTTAAGGTTTTCCAATGAAAGTGCCCTTTGCAAAAATGAAAATGGCCCTGCCCTCTCAAAGATGAAATTCCAGGCCTGTTGTATGTGAAAGCTCTGCTGAAAATGAAATTAATAACATCTGGAAGGTTGGAAACTTGGAAAGGAAAAAGCAAGCTCAAGGAAACAGCTACAGAAACTTCACAAAATATAGAGGTTTTTCTACTAGCTGAAAACCCTTCGCGAATTTTCCCCAAAATCAACAACAAACATTTCTTTAAAAGCTTAAATGGACAGAAGAAACATAACAACTTTCCTGTACTATAAAATAATGCTACTACTTTAAAAAACAACTTGTTTCAATTTAACAATTAATTGATTGTTTCTCAGGGGGGAAGGGGGAACCACAAGGAAGAATTCCACAGGTCTGAATCAGAAATAAAATTTTATGATGCAAAACACTTCAATGCAGTTAACTTCCAAAGCATTGCTGAAAAATGACTCACAAGTTTATTTCTGAGTCATAAAATACCCAAATAACATGTGAAATAAAACTTCACAACTAGTGCTTCCAGATGAAATAAACACATCCGTAAACACTACTATGGCTAATGTAATGTACATATGGCAGAATAAGTGTCTACCCGTGAACTTTTTTGCATTTCTTAACAGGAAGTTTTGTCGCTTGCTGGTTACAAACATTTGCAAAACTATTTCCTGAGAATTTGCAAAATCACAGAGTTGTTTACTTAAAATGGCCTGCCAACAAAAGCATCAAAGTCAAATATATTTCTTTATGTACACTAGAAAGTCATAAAGTTGGTATACGCGGTTTCCGTGTAGGCCATTGTTTTGTTTTATTGAACAAGGTTTGGGGCTGTCGTTTTGTATTTTGTTTTTTTTTAGGTTATTACTTTAAAAAAAAACCTTTGGCACATCTTATCTCAACCTCAATACACGGTTTCACTTTGAAAGACTCCATGACGCAAGACCACTTTCCTTTTCCTAAAACATTCTCTAGGGTTAAAGGTACATGTCACAGTTTACGCACTTGATAATGATCAAAATAACTCAAAATACCACTCTTAAATCTGGAAGCTTACTTTTCATTAACCCTCTTTTCATTAACCCTCTCTGTCTGACCATTCAATACCATTCACTGTGGTTTTGAATGATAGATAAACTATGCCAGCCTGCAATATGATACCATGAGGGAATGCATGTACACAGTGCACTTCTGTGCACAGTTGTGCCACCGTACACAACCTTGGCAGTCCACAACCTTGGCAGTCGAATGGTTTCAAATGGTTGGTCAACTCACTGGAAAATGTTGCCAAGAGTCACTGACAGTAGGAGGGTTAAACTTGGTACAAGTACAAACTTTTCTCAGATACACAAGAAGAAAATATTGTTCTCCAACACTCAGTTTCTTGTGTTTCAATTGTCCAGGTTGAAACGAACACACATGATCATTCACAAACTCCCAACAACACTACTAATTTGCATGTTGTTTTCTCCCAAAAGAACCCACCTAACACTGTTGACAGGATGACAGCAGGGCCCAATTTCATAGAGCTGCTAAGCACAAAAATTTGCTTAGCATGAAATTTCTTCATTGATAAAAACAGGATTACCAACCAAATTTCCACGTGATTTTCAGGATAAGCAAACAACAGCTGAATACCAGTAACAAGCAATATGCAACACATGGGAATTTGGTTGGTAACCCTGTTTTTATCAAGGAAGAAATTTCATGCTAAGCAAATTTTTGTGCTTAGCAGCTCTATGAAATTGGGCCCAGGACGTGTTCATGGTGTTAAAGTATAGCAATGCATGACAATGTACTTCTCTCAAAACCAACAATGTACTTAAAGGTATTGTACACTTTTGGTAACAGCTCAAATTCAGTGTCCACATTTTGTGTGATTAAACATATGCATGAACAAACAAACCTGTGAAAGTTTGAGCTCAATTGGTCATTGAGGTCACGAGAAAATAGTGAAAGAGAATCTTATGTGTTTTCTGTTTTTTCAAATTATCGTGCGCGATAATTACTATTGTTTTACTCGTTTCTCAGAAACGAAAGCATTTTAGGCATAAATATTTTAAGGAACCCTTTCTACCATTACTTACTTTAAATCATGTAAGTTACGTGTGAATCTGTGAACATTATGTTTTTCGATCTTACCAGTAGTGTACAGGGCCTTTAACCTTTTTATGCAATGATCTTTATAGTTTTTATCAATCAGTTTTAAATGTGTGGGGTTCGGGGTTGGTTTTTTTTTTGTGCATGTTTATAATTTTCACATACTATTTGGATGTAGTTCATAGCTTAGCCCTTCTATAGATAACTATGGCTGTTAAATTGCATTCTGAGCTAATCAAATAACAACATTACTTCATCTTGAATTGATTTACACTATTTAGGAAGACATACACACACATGTACATGTTTAGTAGACCTACATGTACAATCCCCCTACCCCTCCCCCCGGCTTGTAGGAATTAAATAGAATAGAACATTTATTTGCAACCTTAATACAAACACGGTTGGATTAAAATACACACAAATTTCAAATTATCTGAAAAGCCTCAAAAACCAGGAGAAAACAAAACAAAATCTAAATTCAGTCCCTTTAGATTTTTATGGACGGAATTACCAAAGTGGAATGAACAACAGTGAGCCAACAATACATGTATGCGTAACTCCTCTTCTGAATTGATTTTTTCATACACTTTTCTGGTACGATCGACATTTACATACAGTAGGTCACTGCATAACAGGTTACGAGGGTACATGTAGGCCTACATGTACACAAAACACATTAACGGGCACACATACACAGATACATACACAGATATATCTACAGCCTAATACTCCCTTCATTTATTTGATTGCATAATTGAAATTGATTTGTTGCAAGAGGAATTGTCACATGGATTGATTGGTTTTGTATGGAGTTGACAAGCTAAGGTATTCAGGACTCCCAGATCTGTACTCTGGTGACACGCATTATTGTTTGCGCGAAGAACTCACAAATCATAATCATTTAATACCCCCCTGTTTTTCCCTCGGATGGAAGGCACAGCCCACACAGCCATTGGTACGTTCATGAACAATACATTTGTGTACTGTATCAATCATTAATTTGTGTTGCCTTCTAATACAGTTACCATTATCGAGAAACAGAGTATACTAAACCTAAATTAACCTGTACATGTACGGAATGACAGGCCTGGAATTTCATTTTTGAAGGGCCAAAGCCATTTATATTTTGCAACGGGCACTTCCGTTGGAAAATTCCTTTTAAGGATTTCCTTCTCTTAGAGAAACCGTTCCATATTTTCACATCGTAAGAGACATGTACTGGTCATGGTTTACTCAAATAATGATACAAAGTTTTACAATAACTTAATGCTTCTAGCAGCGAGTATACAGCGGTTATCAGTATCAGTATCGGGGGGGGGGGGGGGGGGAAGCAAAATAATATTGTTATCCTCGATTCAATAATACCATCGGCTAAATTGTTGCAGTGCCTGCTGCTAATTACTGGATTCGAACTGGCCTCTTGTTACCGGACACGCCTTGGGTCTAGTGGTAAGACATCTGCTCTAGAATGCCGGGGGGGTCCTGAGTTCGAATCCCACCAGAGTAGTATGCTTGTGATTTTTTAATATTATGTTTTCTCTCGGAAAGCACTGTTTATCAATGCATCGGTGAAGGGTAAAAAACCAAAAATAATCAAGCTTCCAGCTCAATATAGAGTAACTGGTTAATGAATCAAGTACTCTATATTGAGCTGAAAGCTCTCTTATTTTTTATATTTTTATTTCACCCTTTACAACGATAAATTATTGGTTCTACCATAAATTTGGTGCATCAAAGTGCTTTTACACAACGCATGTACCACTTAGTGATTTACTAATCCCGAACATGAATGTCAATCTAGACATGTTCGGAGATGCACACGAAGAAAACCCGTGTACACGAACGACCTACATGCAAATTGAGAACACGTAAGTGGGTTATCCAAAACTAACAGGGAGGAAACAATTTGATATTCAACGGTCAGCACATGTAAGGGATTGGCATCCAATGAATAAATACATAATAACATGTATTGAATGTAATGAAATAATGGAATGTGTAAGCAACTTCTCCAAAGGTCACCTTGCAAACACTTAAAGACTAAGTACGTACCAAGTACCTACGTATGTACGCAGCAGACCCAGGTCTTAAATGGGAGGAGGGGCAAATGATAAACAAGGGACGCACTTGGAAACAAAAAGAGGGGAATTGGGATTAGATCCATATTTGACCTGTTTCCATATCAAGGTAAACAAAGGAACACTTATAATATTACAATTTGCCCAAAACTGGGAATGCTAGTTGATGCTGTTTAGAATGTGGCTTTACACAAACTGACATGGTGGGTTGTAGTGAGTGTTACCAGTACAGTTACACACACAAAACTTTCACATCCATAGTTTTGTAAATGCGCCCTTGCTCATGCTGGGTTGGAAACTTATTTCAACACAGAAACATGAAAGCCCTTGGCCCATTTTCAGAGAGCTGTTTAAGCAGAAAATATTGCTTACAAATATTCTGCTAAGCAAAAAAGTAAGCAGGATACCAGTGACAGATTGTACGTGTGACACGGTATTGTGGCTGGCAAGCTTATTCTGGTTAAGCATAATTTTTGTTGTGCTCAGGGCTGCTTATTGAGCTCTATGAAATTGGGCCCACCACCTGCACTTCACTGTGATTAGACTGCTCGGCTTCATCGCATGGGCTTGATTCCTCCAAAGCAAACGGCCTCACATTAAGTACACTGTCCTCTTTCAATATTTCAGTACATGTACCAATGTAAACTCATGATGCATGAAATATATTTATCAGTTATTTCATCAACATCTCACCAAAAATACCTGGCAAGGAAAAGATGAGGCCCCTGTGGCTAGTGCAGATGATAGCCACATGGTTTGGTCTCTTCAGTCCTCTCTCTTGACTGGTCCATATTGTACAGCAGAGAGTGTAGATTCTCTCTTACAAAACCCACCCTGGAGGCACGAGGCAGTGGGATCAATACACAGCGGTTATTAGCCAGCTAGTTAGCCAGGGTATAAACTGTCCTGATCATATTGGGGGTACTAGGGTCATGTAGGTAAGGGGAAGGGCACGATAGACTAAGAATCTGAAAGGAATAAGTAAAACAACCACATACTCGACAGTATTTCTAGAATTCGCATGCCAGAAATACCACTACTACTAATACTAACAATAATAGTAATTTAGGAGGCTAATGATTCTTACTTGCAGCTGAGAACCTAAATTGCAAAGGACACGGCTACAACATGGTTAAGCCGCAGGCATGCAAGGGGCGCCTTTGGCAGCCAGCCACATCAACCCATATATGACCACGGCGCACAGCCTCAGATCGAAAGTGTCCATGTAACTGTGTTATCAAAATCTGATTAGTTATCCGAAGTTGTCACCGCACTTTTAGTGCTTCTCTGTCTTTATTCTTTAAAAAACAAAATTTATGGGAAAGGGTTACAAGGGGTAAAGGATGGTTGAAGTATGTATAAATATGGGAACATTCATGTTTACACATACTGTGTGTTGGAAATCATGTTGAGACTTTACAAATGTACTCAATACACAATATCAATTTGTCCATTTACTAATTGGTTACCAAATTATGCAGATTTCTGAAACCTAATTGGACTTTCCGTCCATTACGCAACATGACGTAACAAAACAAAAAACATTCAAATGCACATTCGTTCGTCTTAACGAACATTGCAGACCCGTGGCCTCGATCCACTACGCATGTTGTGTGTAACCACCATATGGTCCAGGCAGCAGAAAATGAAAAATCAATCATTTCTAGTAAAGGGGGACTTTGGACAGCTGAGGAGTGAGGATGCCTTGCTTTTATTCTTCCCACACAGGAGGTCTGTGCTTCGATTCCCGCCCGAGGGCAACAGAGGATCACGTTAACCCCAAATAATGAAATATGATAATTTGACAAAACAAATACAGTACATTCACCCAATCATCGGAGGGGGGGGGGGGGGCACCTTTAGCGCACTGTACGCTGTGTCTGTGTACATTGCAAAACTTTCTATTAACCTCACACATTATTATGCCCTGAAAAATCCCACAAACCCTGTGGGGAGGCAGCGCAGTCTACATGTGCAGTTACATCTAATAACACTTTACTGGAAACCTTGGTCGTCTTGCTAAATCAAAATGCTCATCAAGGCATGCATTAGATTTAATTGGTTGGTTAAGTGGCTGCGCACGTACACAACAATATCCTGGTTAAGACGTTACACAGTGACATAGCGAGCGCCCGGGACTTAAAGGCAGTGGACACTATTGGTAATTACTCAAAATAATTATTAGCATAAAACCTTACTTGGTAAAGAGTAAT
Organism: Pycnopodia helianthoides; assembly: GCA_032158295.1. Taxonomy (NCBI): domain Eukaryota; kingdom Metazoa; phylum Echinodermata; class Asteroidea; order Forcipulatida; family Asteriidae; genus Pycnopodia; species Pycnopodia helianthoides. Next base: position 20,717,715 of record CM063244.1, read on the forward strand.
GGGGAGAGGTTGACAGTATAAAACATTGTGAGAAACGGCTCCCTCTGAAGTGACATAGTTTTTCGAGAAAGAAGTAATTTTCCACGAATTTGATTTTGAGACCTCAGAATTAGAATTTGAGGTCTCGAAATCATCCATCTGAAAGCACACAACTTCTTGTGACAAGGGTGTTTTTTTCTTTCATAGTTATATCGCAACTTCGACGACCAATTGAGCTCAAGTTTTTACAGGTTTGTTATTTTATCCATATGTTGAGATACACCAAGTGAGAAGACTGGTCTTTGACATTTACCAAAGGTGTCCAGTGTCTTTAAAGATATGATGAGGGAGAAATTTCAGTTTTTTTTTGGACGAGATTCTATTCTGTTAAAATATACCTGAATGAAACTTGGGGGGGGTCCTTTATATCCATGCAGGAAGATTAATCTGTAATCGGAATACACAATCTGAGAAACGTTTCATGTCTCAGATTGACATTTTTTTCAATCCCTCTCTCTAAAACCCCCATATATTCAAGGCAAAGTACACCTTTGGTTTTTATGAACCGTTCAATTTTTTACATCCTAAATGCAGATATAAAATAAAAGTAACTTGTGAAAATTTCATTTCAGAAGGTGGTAGCATTTTAGAGATATTGCTAAAAATCTGGAGCAGTTATATCCATGCAGGAAGAATAATCTGAAATCGGAATACACAATCTGAGAAATGTTTCATGTCTCAGATTGAAATGTTTTTGAATCCCTCTCTCTATAACCACATTCCGTAGAAGGGAATCGTTTCTCAAAATGTTACACATTTTCAACAGCTGCAAGTGTTTCTTCTTACCAAGTACGTTTTTATGATCATAAATTTTTAGAGTAAATACCAAAGATATACCCGCCCCTTAAGCATGCAGTAAAAAAAATCTAACAAACATAAATAAAACACTCTTGATATTCAAACAGATACTCATAATCTGATGCATTTATAGCAGTTTTCCGAAACCCATTTTCTGGCTCATGGGTAGATTTTACATGTGAGAAAACATTTCACACCAACTCAAATCATATTGTAGTGAGGAGCCCTCAATTGTGTGCTAATTATTTCAACTCAGACTGATAATGCAAGACTTATTGACAAGCCCCCCTGTTCCCAACCCATTACGAATGATGATTGGAAAGCCAGATGTGGTACTTACTGTACAGCATAATGATCCATGTAGATCTTTTACACGCAAACAATTTTTTTAAATCAGTGCGTATATTGTTCTGAATATTTGAAATATTCAAGTGTCTTTCTCTTTGAAATTGTTTAAACTTGTTTTTCTTAATTTCAATGAATTTTAGTTTCTATTAGCCTGCGAGCTGCGAGTTATGAAGTTATGAGCAGATTTTTAAAATAATAAATAGACATAAATCTCTCGTTGTGTTTATGCGTTCAAAACTAGCTTAATGCAATTCCTATGGGCTTCTGGTAATCAGTGGAGCCAGTTTGTTTGAAGTACTATTCTGGAATTATCTTTCATGGACAGGTCAGTGTTGAGTGTACCATACACTGTGCAATGTATAAAATCATACATGTACACATACATGTAAGTGATGTTAGAAGCTTAGCATGGTGTGGAAATAAGCAGTAACTATGAATAGTAAAGTTGCGAGTACAACCATGTGTAATTCTCTTTTGGGAGGAGTGTTGGCTCTGCCTGAAAGGAGCTGGTATGAGACCACACCGGCTCTTTTCAAAGCCAGCACTCCTCCCAAAAGAGATTTTTACAAATGTACGATGTGTACGTAAATAATTTTGTCCCAACAGTTATGCAACATAGACACTACAATCGTGTACATTAAATTAAGACAATACTGAAAAATACTTTTAAAAAAATAGCAGTGTTAGTCTGAAAGATAAAACAAGGAAGGTACTGGTAGCACTTAAAGACTAACTAATTACATAAAAAAACTTCATGAGCTTTCGTAGCAAAGACTACTTCACCAGATGCAGTAAATTAAGCTATTTACTGCTAAAGTAAAAGTAACCTGGGCCCAATTTCACAGCTCTGCTTACCTTGGAATTCTGCGCTTACGTCTCATATAGTCACACCCTTTGCAGGGCAGCCTTAAGCGCAGCATTCTGTGGTGAGCAGTGGTCATACAATTGGGGCCCAGTCTACCTACCTGAAGATGGAAAGTTTCCAGCGTACACTGAGAGACACTGTCAACAAGAACATTAAAAGCCAATTTATTATACTGCACAAGCAGGACATGAAAGCAAAAATGTGCAGTGAATTCCTGGCTACTGTTGACACAGAGAATGCAGCGCTTTCTCTATTGTCGAGGTAGCAACTAGCAAAGATCGCTTTCATTTTCGTTCAGGGTGACTAACAACACGGCTGAAGAAGTTTTTACTTTTTATGCAAATACTTGGTAGAAAAAAACAACTTTTTCCACAACATGAGTAACAGATTTTTGGAAAACAGAGACTACAATTACATATTAATTTTGTACATAAAGTCCATGTACATGTATGGTGTACGTACAATCGCTTCGTTCTTGTAGGGGCAAGGCAGTTTTTACTTAAAAGGCACCAGCGATTGTACACCATATATGTACTGTAGGGCCTATGTACAAAATTAATATGTAATTGTAAGGGAAATAACAATTTGCACAAGAACATTTCAAATGGCAATGGCCAAGGGCATGGAGGCAATGGCCTCTGCGCAGCACATATATCAGGGCTGATTCTTCATTCTTGTAGGGGCAAGGCAGTTTTTCCTCATTGAACGGTACCTCTATGAGGGAAATAATTTGCACAAGAACATTTCAAAGGGCATAAAGGCAATTGCCCATGTGAACTATCAGGGCTGAATCACCATAATTGTGGCTGCTGCATCCATATGTACAACTTACAAAGGTTCACTGTACACTTATAATCTTGAATTAAAATGTTTGAATTTTCAAGGCTTTAAATAATACCATCTAAATCATAAATGTATACACAGTGACTTCTAAAAAATTGTATGTAATGTGTACACATGTAATTCTGTGATACATGTACAAATAAACGTAAAATATCCAAGATACCACGTAATTTGTTATCTTTTTTTTTTATCAAAAAGACCTTCAATTAAAGGTCGATATGGTTAAAATCTACTTAGACCAGATGTCTAGTCTGATAATTTGTGCCCTGTCAAAAAACTTTGAGATTAATATTTCAGAACACTATCATACTGAATGCAGACTTCATCATCAACGTGCATACTGGTATCTTCTCAAGCCTCATTGCACAGAAATGAAAATGCCTCTTAATAGATACTCGTTCGTGTATTTTGTACGTGTACAACGTTGGTTTTTGAAAGAGTGTCAATCCCAACCTGAAGCTTTCAATAAAAGAACCAGCCAGTGAAAATTTCAATAAGGCCTATACAAAAAAGTTCAGTTTCTAGTTACATGGCATTTAAAAAAAGGGTCAGCAGGTCAGGAATTTTTTTTTTTTTTTTTTTTTTTTCCAATTCTGATATGTTTGCCGAGTGTGTAAGAATTGTCTATCAATTCAACCTCCAAAAATGCTCCATTATCATCAAAGACCTCTATAGTATATTTTAAACTCACATAAAGTACAAAGGAGATGTTGCTCGTTAATATGGAGGTATGATTGTCTCATATACCTTTCTAAAAACGTAGTCGTAGGACATCACAAAATCATGAGACTCAAATCACAGAGATAGCGGTAAATTTGTCTTGATGTGTTCTGCTTTTTATTTCAATTTTGCTTAAAGCATGTTAAATTGGTCAAAGTCAAGCATTTTCTCAATGGTACAATTGTTTGATTTACTTTACTTAGTGGGGTGGGGGCTAAGCTGAATAAAAAAGTTTTACATCATTTTACTAGTTTGTTCGCTTTTTCACTAGTCAATCTTTCAAATGAAATAGAGATGCGTTTTAAGCACTGAACTAGTCAGCCGGACCACTTGGAGAGATTTCCGACTGGTCCTCGAGTGGGTTTAACTGGCATTTGGCCAGCGGAGCCCACTGTTAAACACTGTGAAATGGAATTGAACCCATACGTACGATGACATAATGCACACAACATTTATCAGACCATAGAGAAAGGACCCACAGACTGACAATCCTACATGCAAAGTGTCCGTACATGTCCAGATGACCCTCGGATGATTCGACCAAGTGAAATTACTTTCAATTCGGTTCACAATCTTAAGGAAATTGCAGTCAGGAAATGTTCTTGTAATTAGAGGAAAAGATGAATAGGGCAATTTGAAGCCATCGAACAGCTTGTCCAACTGGCAATCTGTTGTCACTCTTAAATGAATACCAAACAAATGGGAATATGATTTTCTGTTTTTAGATATCAGTTTTCCAGTACCTTTCAATAATTATTTTAATGTGAGGTACCTATGATGTCAAATAAGTGTCGTACTCCCACTGTGGTGTTGGTGTAAATATAATACTATTATGACTATCATTATTATACTACTATCAATAGCGAGGATTTTATTATAGATAGTTCCCAATAGATGCCATCTTTAAGGGTAACTTGGGTTTTGGCTTTGAGCTGCATCAAGTGTTCTAATTTTAACCCAGCAAAGTGTTTTGCCGACCAGTCGTGAAAGGAATTTGATAAAAACTCCTGCGTGCCGCACGTGATATTAACGCGAAGCGCACAGTTGTGCGTTAAGAAAATGAAATCACTGCCGTAACGATGGACGACTTTACAGTGTGTAACGTCAAGTGGGAACTATCTATTGTTATCATCGTTATATAGTATATTAGAGCACAAATGTTTTTTAACTGTGCAGATGCATTACTTGGAAATTGTTCCAAAATTGCAGTACTTCCTCCTTTAGAATAAATCTTCCACCTTAAAAATAAATATTTTTATCTGTGCACAATCATAAATGCCTACAGAGTGTACACAAATACTTAGTGTATAAACATCAAGTGTGCAATCACCAGAAGCCATTTTGAGACATGGTGGACACAATACAATGACAATCAATTTGGGTAAATTTGTCAGTATACACCCAAACCAAACAGTGCACTCCTTTAATGTCATATCTCAAAAAGGCTAACAGATCATACGCTTTCTGCCTTTCAGCAACAGCCAACTTTAAAAGGCAAAAGCTGTAAAACCTGTCGATAGAGGACTCATCTACTCGAAGTAGAACGAACACACTTGATGAAGTCACTGACTGAGCAGACTTCTACAACATGTATCAGGCGTGTGAATAAAATGATAAGAAATACAAAGCGGATGATTCACATGGAATAAATACATGTAGGCCTGCAACTTCACAAACCAAACCTGCGTATACAACTTCATTATGTTGATTGTCATCATTTTGGCAGACCCTAGAGTGGTTGAAATGTATGTAGTCGTCACTGTGTGTCTCATCAATTATTGGTCACCTTGGAGCACTCAGTCATAGTATAGTCTGGGCATACTGGGTTGTTGTGGGTGTGGTTCAGTCATGATGTACAGCACAGTACATTGGGATGTACACATGTACATGTACATGCTCAAGAACCTCTGCTTGTTAATGTACATGTACGCACAAAAATACAAGAGGGGATGATTTCATCAAGCAATTTTGCTGATAATTTATTTTTATTTTGTTCACACTAAACGCTAATTTATCAGATGATAACCCATTTCTGCTATGCAAGGCTGTCTGTGCTAAGCAAATTTTGGGACAACATAGCTTTTATGAAACGCACTGAAATAAGGTTCAGGGCCCAATTTCATAAAGCTGCTTTTAAAGCACAAAAAGTAGGCCACAGCGAGGCCACAACTTTGTAACAAATCTGAAGTTCTACACAAATACAAAGTGAATTTTAAGTCCATTCGAAAGGATATACATGTAGCAGGTTTGCCCACATTTGCACCTTACAATCAGTGAGATTGTGTACAACAATCAGAGATTATTCAGAAATCAGAATTACATTCAACATAACAGGGAAAAAGTTTCTATTATTAGGGAGATTTTCAAATTTGTTCATCAGAACATGGAAAGGTCGGTTTATTTTCAGTGAGAGTTGGCAGCTCTGCATGTAGGAGTTCAACAAACTAATATTAATATCAAAATATGTTTTGAAGTGAACCATTTTTCTCTTGAAAATAGCATACATGTTGGCCTATGTGTGAATACTGCCACTTACTTCCAAAGATTTGCTTCCATGCGAAGACAAAATAAAACAACCTTCTTCTTTTCCAGAGCATATTGCAGCATTGAACAGTTTCATTTATCAGATTATATTTTCTTGTACGAATTTAGAGACATTAATAGTCCCAGAATAATTCCAATCAGGGCTTGTAATTCTTCTTACAAACAAGCAGTAATGCGATCCTCAGCACGCCCTGCCGGCCATGGCCTTAAGAAAAAAAAAGACATCTGGGAAAATACGTTTGTTTGTAATATCCCTTTGTCAAGTCCGTTTTTTCCTGTTTCGATTGAATTGGGAGAGTATTTCCAGGTGGAACTGGGAAAATTAGGCAGAAAGCAGGACAGAAATACCTGGGCACAGACAATTTTTAAGTGTTTCGGCAGGCCAGCATCACTATCCCCTTTAATGCAGTATATATGGACCGACACGTGTAGTTAATAATAGTTGGGAAAATGTTTTGATTCAAGGTTACAAAAATGTCAAGTAAAATTGCAGACATACTGGACGGCAGAACATTAAGAAATGTGGGTATTGTATGCAATCAGATTGATCAGTTCTTCTGTGATGCAGTTCAGAGTGTTCTCTCTTCGATACCGACTGGCGGTTGCATTTCTTTAATGAATGAATCAAATCGTTTGAACAACTTTTAGAAAAACAAAATGGCATTAGGAAATGTGTATTTATAAGAATTCAGCAATTTTACTGGCTGGTGAAAATGTACGATCATTTTCAGCACAATGCACTTGAAGTGGAGAAATACTGTACACTGTAAACAACTTGTTTTTTTCTCAGCAAGTAAAGGAAATATGATAGATTGCAAGTGAAAGTTAAACATTTACATAATGAAAGTTTAGGATACTAATAGCTGCCAGTACATGTTTTCAGTATCATATTTCACACTGTTGAAATTTACTTTGACTCAAGTGTTTTCACTGTACAATATACAGAGGCCTCCCATCGGACTCTAGGTTCCCCCAATATCAATTTACTTACAACTATAGACCAAGAAACCCTTGTTTACAAAAAGAGTGACCTTGCCGATTCCAGATCATTGCCTGGCAGGCGAGATACTATACTGGTCATGTGGGAACTTCCCCATTTTGTGTCATATTTTCCACATAAATTGAACAATAAATCGAACAAGTTTGGAGATGTGCCCCCTTTCTTCATTCAAGTTGATAAAAATCAGACAGCGCAATCTCCGTAAAATATAAGATTTGATGAGTTCTTCCATTGGGCTGGGTACAAATCGTGCCTGCAGGAAGTCTAGGCTCTGTGCCACTAAGCCATCACTAAAGAAACAATTTTGGTAGGGACGATTGGGAGATATATGTATAGTGTACAAGCATTGTACATGTAGGTGTGTTGACGAAAGCCTGAAAAATTGTTGCCACTTGGCACACTTAGTTTGCAAATATCAAACTGAATGGTATTTGGGCCGCATGAAGCTTTATATTGCAAACATCTGTCACAGAGATGAACATCTACTTGCCCCATGTGTACTTTGGCCAAAACTAAATTTGAAAGTTATTGCCTTGCACGGCCACAACCCTGCCGGTCTTAAAAGGCCGGTTAAAACCTCGTCGCCTACTCTTTTATTCCCTTATTTTATCCCGTGTACAACTGTACTAAAAGCAAGTGCCTCCAGATTATAATTCAGTACCTTCTTTATGGCCCCGAAAATGATCATGAATCCCAGCCTCTGGTGCATCCAAACATGATGGATATATGATGGATGATGTATATACAGAGTGCGGATATACTTATCACAGTATCCAATTGGATTTGGAAACAAAAAGCAAGGTGTTCTGCAAGTGTGGTCTGTAAACTAACAAAACTACAAGTGAAAACTGACCAACAAAATACACAAGCCACCAGGCACCCTCTAATGAAGTTATTGTTCAGTTCTGTTACAACTGTTTTTAGTATCATTTTCTTAATTAAAACACACTCAACTTAATAAATTCATAACCTCCATGGTCTAATTAAAACATTTAACAGGGTTTTAGCAACTGATCTGATCACTATTTCAACTACAAGAATCAATTGTACAAACATGTAGTCCTTACACTCGTTTCTGGAATCCACTTTGCCGGATCTGATCCACCAATTGCAGGGTTCAACCCTAGTGTACAATGCGCAGAGGTACTGTGTTGTACAATATTTCACAAAAACTTTGCCCTACAACAAGAAAACACTGAAATGGAAGTGCTTCTGTCTATACCTTCCTCCTCGCTTGGCATGTAGTGACCGAGTGGTCCAGTGCACCAGACTCAAGCTCTGGTACTTCTGAGTGTGGGTTTCGAGTTCCAGTCTTGACACTTGTGTCCTAGAGCAAGTCACTTAACAACAAATGCTTCGCTCTTCGGATGGGACGTAAAGTGGCGCTTTGTGTAATGCACATAAAAGAACCCAGTGACCCATCGTTAAGAGATGGGGTATGCCCTGTTGTTTCTGGCTTGGTTAGCAGCAGGTTGCACCACATCACCTTGCAACCCTTACAAGGTGTTTTGAATGTGTCTCATAATTAAACAAAATAAACATATCTGTCTGAAAACGATTCTCGTCCCTCAGAATGGTTTACTGGATTGATGGTGCATATAAATGCTTCACATTAATAATTAAGATTATCAAGATTAATTGTTAATTAATGACGGTGAAGATGAAGTTGCCTCAGCAATGGTTTAACTTGGTGTGTACACATGTTAACCCTCATCTCCACTGTATGCACATGTAGTTTACGTACTTAGTGTGTGAACATGCACAGTTCAAGTCAACAAATTCCCCTGTTGCATGAAGTATCCCCTGGCGACAGGGAGTGGCCCCTGATCACACTGTCCATTGCAATGACACACTCATCAAACAAGCTAACAGACAAATAAAAACCATGCATCTTCCAGACGACGATCTGTGATATCAGCCTCCCAAAAACACAGCAGGGCTTCGATTTCAAGAAAGAAAACAAAAACTGCAGGACTTAAATTTAGAAACTCAAAGCTTCTCCTGAACCAAAAATATTTTAATGAGACCAGAGACCAGACCCTACATTTAGAATTGTTTTTCCTGAAGGATTAACTCACAAACCTTGTTAAAAGAGTAGTTTTTGTACACACGTCTAGTTGTTTGTGTAACTTTCGATAAAATGTATAATGTGAACACAAATGCAAAGAAACAGGGCATAATTTACGTGAATGTTGATTTTACTAGGGGGGAAAATTACCGAACTTGAGCCTGTCGTCAAGACCAAGAGTGCGGACTTTGTGATGTGCAAAGCACAAGTGCCTTCCCATTGTTCAGGTCAGGATTGCATTCTAAGCTAAAGATAAAGGATTACAAGCACAGAAGAACCATTCCACGATCATGAAGCCCTCTGGTGCCATCTCACACTCTGCACAAGGCAGTGATGAGCACACCTCCTCAAGCAGCACCATGACCCAACGTAACAACAACCGCTACATTTATATAAAACCCTGCATTTACATAAACAAGCGTGTACAAAAGACGCGCGCATTCACAATTTATGGCGTGTTACGCAACACATCATGGTTCATCGGTAACCGGTGAGGACTTAAACCCAATGTGGTCAACTTTATTCTGTCCACACACCCGTTCTAAAAGATAAACCCAAAGATGTTTAGCGTTAAACCACCCTCGCCGACCGATTTAACTCATTCGGGTTCAACCTGATATGATTAAGTTTTAAGAGCTCGTTCAGACACACAAAGTTAAACCCGAACGAGCTAAAACTGCCTAAAAACTGATTAAAGTACTGTGTCTAAACGACCTCTATCTGGGGCAAAACCAACAGTAGAAAACACCCAGATGTCTCAGCTCACAGTTTTGACATTGTTTCTTTATTTAACTATGTGCATGCATTTCTGAAGGACTTGATCAATGTCTTGATGAGAGGCAAAAACAAAGTAACTCAACATAAAATATTTTGGGGTTGAACAAAGAAAAATTGACTAGAGCAGAACTTAAACCTGCGACCTCCGGATTCAACTGCTCTACCAACTGAGCTATCTAGCCCTAATACTGGCTGTCTCCTTATTTTGTCCATATCTTTGTTCGGGTTGCCAGTCAGAAGCCATTCAACCTGTACATATAACTGCCGTATAGCCAGGGATCAACCCAAGTTTACGATACAACCTGGTAAGTGGCAGGAGTGGGATCACTCAACAACTGCTGGTTTCCCTTGTGGTTTATTACTTATTATTCAACATCAAATAGTCACGCTCATTTTAATTGCATTACAAATGTAGAGCCATGGATCGATTCCATTCCTTCTAAAGTCTTTTCCTTTTACCCCTTTTGAAATGTTCCAGTAACTTTCTTTTAGTGGACATACACTGCAGGCCTACCCTTTTGCAAAAAAAAAAAACCTTGGTACATGCACTTATAAATGCATCTCTCTACATGCTTTTTTTGGTCTCTGCATTTACAACAACGTATGATCTTTGATTCATTTCAGGAATACACTTACCAAATGTTCAATTTCCTGCCATTTTCCCTTCCAAGATGAACATGCACGATCCCCCTGGCCATCCCTACATAACATGGGCCTCAATTCTTACTGCAGCCTGTTCACCCTTAATGAATCAATTCCATGGTCTAAATTGGACTTGACAGGAACATGTAAGGCAATCCTCCCCCATTTGCTTTAATTCCTAATTAGCTATATGGTGCATTGTACATTTATAACTACTACAGCAAATTCATACACCGTGGACTGATTAATTTGTCTGCCTCACTACCAGACTGTGTGTGATAGGCCAAGTGTACATGTACATGTACCTCTTGAATTCTCTAACGAATATATTCATCATGATGGCTGGAAACCTTTGACGTGCCTGAATAAAAATCAACAACTGTTGGTTTATGACAGTAAGATAGTGACAGTGATAGCGTCTATTCGGACAGTTGGCGCCCATAAAAGCATTGAAAACAAAACTGACCTGGCTTTCGAAAGTCAATCTGAAAAAATGAAAGACCTACGTACATTGTAGAGTCATTTAGAAACGAGCAGGTATCTATGGAAGTTGATGATTATTAGCATAATGTACGTCAGAGCCTGCCAACTCTCCCTGATTCTGCAGAAAAGTACCCTGACAACAAATCAATCTTTCAATTTTCTGATGAACAAATTTGAAAAATCTCCCCGATTATTGAAACTTTTTCCTTATTATGATGAATGTAATTCTAAATACCGACTTTGAAAAAAAGTGTATTGTTTTCCCAAAGTGATTTTCTTTTCATCACGCCCTGATGCTCATTGAAATATTTTACAACGTAGCCCCAAGTCCCTAACTGTACATTGAGAACACCCGAGTCTGGAACACTAGAGACGTTGCAAAATCTCTGAATCATCCTCTGACGTCATCAGGGCAAAGATTATTATTATCAACAATTTCTCTGACGCTGAGATAATTCTATTTGACGATTGAGGGGCAGGGATGAGAGCTGATCCAATGTACAGCTACAGGCGCTGGTGTTCTACTTTTTAAAATGTCCCGGAGAAAACACAGAGCAGACCTTCACTGTAAAAGGAGCAGTTTCACAAACAATGAACACGTATGATAATTATCATTCCTCTTCCATAGGTTTCTGCCAGACTGTTAAATGACTCCACAATGTAGGTCTTTCATTTTTGGTTCAGCTGTTGTGATTTGTAAAAGACGATACTTTGAGTTTGTTTGTATGACATTACGTAAATTCCCCAGGGGATCCAGTACATAAGGTAAAAGGCAGTTCCACAAATTGACTTTCAAAACCCAAGTAATTTAAGTCAGTTAACGGTTTCATAGGCGTCATTCGTTTTATAATTAACAGTGCACACATCAGCATAGGGTGAAACCAAATAATAATATTCTTTATCCCGGTTGCAATTCAAACCGGTCTTTTCAAACATATTCGTTTTTTTTGTTTTTTTTGGTGAACCCCAAAAGCTGAGTGATATTTTGACACCATAAACCTCTGGAAAACAAAATCCAGCTGCGACTACCAAGAGCTTTAAATTCACCGTAAGCTCGTTCTTGTAAAAACCAAACCCTAAGCATGTCAGGCCTGGAATTACACGGAGGCCATGGCCTCTGTTGCCCCTGGTCTTGACCTTAGTGCCCCTTCAAAAGTTTCCCATAAACTTTCAAGATTTTCCAGTGGAAGTGTCCTTGGCAAAATGAAAATGGCCCTGCCCTCTCAAAGATGAAATTCCAGGCCCGACACGTAGCTAAGTAATAGCACGATGTATAGTCATACACAAAACTTGTCAACTTTAAGTATTGACTCTAAATTTGCCGAAAGATGGATTAAATGGATTCAGGAAGGATCCCACTAAAAACTTAGAGAGAATTTCAGGTATTTTCTTGTATTTCAACTCAGACAGACAGACAGACAGACAGACAGACAGACAGTGCTCCGAATCCGTGACAAAGCCCCATGGTCAATGACATGCAAAAAGCATCAGTCGCTGCTACCTCAATCAACCATTACAGGCACTGGAAAGCCAGAGTGATATTGACTTAAGGTGGATACATAATTTACAAGTTACAAGTGTCTGTAGTTGTGTACATAACCCTCAAAATTTAATACTAATCCTCAAGTGTGTTAACTTCGCTACCAAACGTTTACTCAAAGACTTTTAAAAAAATACAACGATGGATATTCAACGCACACGTTAACACTTCAGCCATTATTGTTCTACTTCTCTTTACAAATGTTTGAGCAAAATTTTTAATTACGGTAAACTTTTGCCCTCATAAATCAGTTTCCACACCACAGAGCCATTCCCAGAAAATGAAATCCCAGGAAGTTCCTAGGGAGTTTAAACCCCGCCACCGACCCATGTTCATTTCACACTTGATGCAATTTTCCTGGGAAAAATAAGCACTCAGGGGTAGCCAATTTTTGGTCACTTCCCAGGAGTTTGCCGAGATGAAAAAGTCCAAGAGTGAAAAAGGTCGACCAAATTGTCACAGAAATTTCCCCGGAAAAAAAACTTGTATAATGAAAGGGGCTAGAATGTGTACACCAATGTTTTACAACGTTTTGTTGCATGGTACCTTTCAGTTAACTATCCAAACGAGTCCATGTTACACCTGAACACTTGCTGTAAACATTCCTCCCTCAACAGCAGATAAGGTCCATTTTGGCTTTACTTATTATCCCCCCCTCCTCCTCCACACACACACACACACACACACACACACCAAGAAGTCGACATGAAGCTTGGGAGACTGAAAGCCAACAGGGGAGCCAAGGCCCCCCTGGGAGTCTTACACTGAGCTTTGCTGGGCCTTTATCATCCGCTTCCATCGGTTTCTCTTTCTTCGCAAATAAATTGGATTTCCTACCCACACTTTGCCTTGGGGGAGGACCGTTTCTTTTCTTCATCTTTTTCACTCTTGAGACAGTTTTCCCTTTCAATATTATCACATTAAAATCTGACATAGGGCTAGTGGGACTGGGGCATGACTTCTGTTTTGGAATAACAGTGGAGAGTCACGGATGAAAATGAAAAATTAATTTACATAAAGATGGCTTTGGCCTACATAAACAGTTATAAACACAACCATTTAACGTTTTGGTTTCTCATTAAAGTTGTTGACAGAAAACTGTTAAAGTAAAAGACGTTAAATGTGCGGGATGTTTACTTTGGCAGAGTTTTTTGTTGATCAGTGATTCCACTTGCATGTGCGGAATGTTTATATTGACCGAGTTATTTGTTGCAGGTTTTTTTCTCCACAGCTGGATATGATATATCATTGATCTACAAATTTCCTGAAAAGTGGTCAGCAGGAAGCGTTTATTAGCAATTAAAAACTATAATAACACTTTCCGACAAATAATTTCATCTGAAACAACACTTACCGAATGCAGACTAACTGATGACCTCTATGTTCACAGAATCCTTAGAGCTGAATGGGCTTAGCCTGTACATGTAGAGGGGGGAAATAAACTCACATTCAAATTGGTTACAACTCAAATAACACTTTAATAACACTTTCCGACAAATAATTTCATCTGAAACAACACTTACCGAATGCAGACTAGCTGATGACCTCTATGTTCACAGAATCCTTAGAGCTGAATGGGCTTAGCCTGTACATGTAGAGGGGGGGAAATAAACTCACATTCAAATTGGTTACAACTCAAAATTGGGCGCTTCTTACAACTAAGGAAGACAAAGGTTTGCATACAATGACAGGGGAGTAGATCACCATTGGCTTCTTTATGCCACAGAGTCCATAGTAAGAAGTTGACTATACATAGACTTATGAAAGAATGTCTGAGGAAATGTTCAAGCTGTCCAGAACCACACAAATCTAAAACCAGCAAGGACAAGTCAGAGATAGAGTACTTTGCGTTATCTCGGGGCCCTTTCTGAGGGTAGGCCTACAGAGTGGGAGTCTAGAGTAGACACAAAAAAGAACTATTTATTAGCTTACTTTGCTCTCAAAACTAGAATACAACAGCAGTAAAGGAATCTTAAAATTAAAAGTAAAAAAAATCTTAACAAGAGAGTTCTCTTCAAGCTCTTTATTCTGAAGTCACAAAGCTCTACAAATAATCAATCGACAGTTGAGTCTGTTTGCCTCATTACAAAAACACACAAAAGAATGTCCTTCAAAACCAGCCAGAAATACCTTTCCCCGAAAAAGTACTGGTTGTCTACAGTATTGGCACAAACAAGTGCATGTGGAGCTTTACCATACAGCATGGCCATTTCATCAGATAAGTAGAACAATGGCAAGTAGAGAGACCAACAAATAGATTGCCAGAGGCTCCCTACAAGATAGTTGTTTTTTTTACATTTTGGAATTTGGACAGATTTATTCAATATTCTCTGAAGTGGAACAGAATTGATAGTTCAGTTTGTTAAAACCTGAAAGGGTTACCAACCACAGACCCTTAAAGACACTGGACACCTTTGGTAATTGTCAAAGACCAGTCTTCTCACTTGGTGTATCCCAACATATGCACAAAATAACAAACCTGTGAAAATTTGAACTCAATTGGTCGTCGAAGTTGCGAGATAATAATGGAAGAAAAAACACCCTTGTCACAAAAAGTTGTGTGCTTTCAGATGCTTGATTTTGAGACCTCACACGTGAGGTCTCAAAATCAATTCAAATAAATTACTTCTTTCTCAAAAACTACGTTACTTCAGAGGGAGCCGTTTCTCACAATGTTTTATACTATCAACAGCTCTCCATTGCTCGTTACCAAGTAAGTTTTTATGCTAACAATTATTTTGAGTAATTACCAATAGTGTCCAGTGCCTTTAAGAATTGTCTATTATTTGGTCCAGTTTCATTTTAGATGTGATGCATTTCTTGTTTCAAACTGTGTCTAATTTCTTGTCTACTACGATTTTCTTGTCTACTTTTCTACATGTGTGTAAGAGTCAATTTCAACGTCTGCAGTTCTGGTCTATGCACTCCATTTGACCAGACCATCAAGAAATTTGACATTTACAAAGAAAGTTCCTACAAACATTTTTCTCAGAAAATTGTGCAACTCTTGCAGAAAAAAAAATTACCAGAGTGAACCTTTCTTATACTGATAAACCATGAACCATCTTCCAAACTACATGTACCTGAATAGCACCACAAGGCAATACGTGACTACTTCACCCTGCTTCGCTGACTTCTGAAGATTACCAACTGCCAGACTGGTAAAAGACACCAGCGACAAACCTGCTGCAACTCACTGCCAATCCAGGTCAAATGATTCAAAAAAGCACCCCAGACAGAATAATACAAAAGGTGTCTCATCTGCTTATAATATTGGCAAGGACACAATTTGGCTTGGCCCCAGCAGATAATATGCCCACCAGCCTGCTGTTACATAACAGTCATTGACACTACTGTCTTCCATGTTTTCACAACATCTAGCGCTGGGCCCCAAAGAGGAGTCTGCTGGAAACAAAGCTTTCACTCTTATGAGTGCAGACTGTAGATCACATTTTAATCTCGTTGCATGAGACTGTCAATAACAGCTCAAGATACCGAGGTCAGCTATTGATCAGATTGCCATCACCTGCTTATGTCATTTTGCGTAACCCTGCTATGTGTTAAATGTTCCTTTAGGTGAGGTCATGAGAAGAATGGCCTTTTGCAAATCAGTTCATTGTTCAAGGTATTATTCCATTCATCTGCATGTAATACTAATACTAGTCAGGAATGAAAACAGCATCGGAGTAAACCTCAAATGGGCAAGCACATTGTTTTTGAAAGAAAAATTCCTTTGCACAAGTACACTAGTTTTCAATCAACACACTATGCAGACAATCTGTGAATATTTCATCCAATCCATATATTATTTCATCCAAGTGGTCACGCTGTAGTGAAACTAAAACAAAACTGTTTTTGTTTTCTTTGTGTAGTTGCCCTGAGTTCTCTGAAAAATGACTAATCTGATGCTTTGTCATTAAGGTAAGTATCAAAACACTGTCGTCAAAACAAAACTTAGTGGGGGCAAAGTGCAGCTGTTTTTGGAAAAATACCATAAAACAAAGTATGCTTAATTAAACAACTGTCCCTTGAAAAGTACCAAAGGTACAAAGAAAGTACTTTCTGTACTTTCTTTCGAAAACAAATGGGTGCAGGAAAGAGTAATGACCCATTGTTTCCTGGCAGTTTTGTTCCGGATGGTGCAGATGGAGGAGCCTTCAACAAGGATAGATCAGATCCACTACCAGTACCAGTGGTCCACGGGGCCAGACCGAGGGATCTGAAAACAATCGTACATGTAGGCCCTACCGTTTCATTCATCTACCATGGCATATAAACCAAGGGGGGAGGCTGGCACCAGCCACCCAAAACCCTTGCATCCCCTCTTGCCTGCCAAACGCGATCCAAAAAATGCACAATACGATACATTAAATAAAAAATGATACCTTTCCCCTGCTTACCCCCCCCCCCCCAATGTATTGAACACATTGACTTTCCTACAAATTATTTTTTGAGATCAATAATCAACTGATAATTTTTTATTTTTTATTTACAATGAATGGATTGAATCATCCAGACTTATGAAACATCAACCTTTCAATGAAGTTAAAAATTGCCCAAGCTAAATTAAACAATTCACGAATTTATAAAATTCCCCGGCCTGGATTACTTCACAAAAATGGAGGTGTTAAGGATGAACAACCGACGTTCACACCCTAGCGCGACAGAAACATTTTCGGCGATGGAATGTTAATGAGTTGAAACTAGTCGCAAACTACAGGTAAATTCAGCCACTTCCTCGTCTCTATACATGTACATGTACTGTGTGTAAAGCACAGGCTATGAAGAGTCCTACCGTGGCTAGCCATGTATAAAATGGTACCAGTTACAGTATTGTCTACTCGAAATCAGCATTCTCCCAATAACACTTACAGTGGTCCACTGGCCAAATGTCGTTTAAAATCACCCAAGGACCAGTCAAAAAGTACCCACTGGCTAGTCCAGTGTTGGAAAGCATCCCTATTTACTTCAAATACAGACAAGTGAAAAAGAGGTGGTGGACTTGTGAAATGACAAGCTTACTGGTCCTGCTGGCCTGTCACTAAAAAAAGTTAAGAGCAAACCTTGTAAATAACTCTGAGTGACATAGCACAGAGAATAAAAATGGAACAGATTAGAGGAGGAAACGATGTAATCCTCTTACTACATTGTACATGCATTAGACTTTTATTTGATGCAACAATGTAAGGGTATGACTGTTAACTGTTATTTTACATAATAGATTAAAATGTTTCAGGGGATTTCATTTTGGTGTAATTTTGTCCCACGGCTTTTATTAAGAAAGAATTGGTCACATTTATTTTATACAATTTGTTTAATCAAGATTCCAATTTGTTTGAAAATAAATTTGACACTCTACAGACAATATGCACATAATGCTTTTTGGAACAAGGTACCCTGCGGTCAAATAGGTAGTGCATCGTAATAAAAATATGCTTGTAAATAATTGTGAATTATTTTCTTTTCAACTGTTTGTTTATTGTTTGATGTAGCCCCTGAAAACTAAACAAGCAAATTGCGCGATTAACCAAAACCAATACCAAAACCTGACAGGGAAAAAAAAACATGTCTTTGCTTGCATTTTATGTTTACCCAGTCCTAAACAACACCCACTCTTATGGCCTATCAATCCCTGCAGTTACTGGATAATGGAATATTTTGATGAATTTGGGACAGTGCCTATCCATTAGGGTAATATATGATCCAGCTACATAACACACCTACATGTACCTGTACCATTGCCTCCCCCCCCCCCCCGCCCCAACCAACACAAATCTTACTTGAGTGCGCCTGTGGTTTATGTCAGATGGTCAGCACTATTTCCTGCATGTACATGTACATGTACCTGACATCTTGAAAAACAACTCATAAAAGGATTTGTCCAAATGGAAAATACAAGCTGTTTCAATGTACCTTCAGTGAATTTACGTGTGACTTTTAAACTCATGTCCCCTGAACCATAACCATCCCCACTCCTTCAAAATCCAAAGTCACGTTTTGTTTGATTCTGTTTAGACAGACGACTGCTTTAGTAAACTGATCATACTTAGGGATCATGATCCAATGTCGTGGCTCTGCTTACCGCAGAATTCTGCGCTTACAAGCGCCCTGTAAAGCACTACGGGCCTTAAGCACAGAAATCCGCAGAAAGCAGAGCCATGAAATTGGGCCCAGGCATACTCACCACAATGTGAGTCCAACAGTTTGGGTGCCGAGTTACCATATTATGGTGTTAGATTTTGTGAGAGTGCTCTTAGTAAATCACTCAAGGGATTTAGGGTAAAGTTTAGCCCTGGTATGAAGCCAGTTTCTGTTGCACTTTGTTGTCGCGTTGTATGCAATCTGGGTTAGGTTAAACTCCGTTTGCTCGTAATGTTTTTACATGTTTTTAATAACAACAACAGTAAAGCGCCAAGCTTTTTACGTTATCCATTCCTGTTTCTAACAGAAGTGGTTGCACTAGATTGGAAAGCTGATCAACCTGAGCCCAATTTCATAGCTCTGCTTACTGCGGATTTATGTGCTTAGATACAGAGCCATGTAGAGCACACATATGGGCTGTAAGCACAGAACTCCGCAGTGAGCAGAGCCATGAAAATGGGCCCTCACTCTAAACCAACAGCCTTTGATTATGGAATATTTGATCGAATTCAATACATGTCGTCAGTAAATCAAATTTGAAGTACATGTACATAGTAAATAAGGCACAGTTCTGCATAGAGACGTTCATGTAGAGTCTATCATCTTTATAGTGGAAATGGCTCAAATGTTTCCTTTCAGTGTCTCATTATTCATAATCTATGAATAAAGGAAGGATTTCTTGTGTCTTGCATGACATGAATAGAGCACTTAGTCATTCACCTTTCGGAGCATTTATTAAAATGTAATTCTACGCTCCGCAGTAATCAGGTTTTTGTGTACAGCAAAGAGATTGGGTTTCAGCACCAGATGATTTCCAACTTGAGAATTGACGAAACATTAAAAACAACCTCCCTCCCCCCCCCCAATCTCTCTCTCTCTCTCTCTCTCTCCCAATATTAAACTGCTAGACTCTAAATTATGATAAGTGTTGCAGACAGTGGGTCTATACCCTTGTACCACTTGGACCAAGTATAAATGTCCACAAGTAGACATTCTTAATCATATCAGAGAGTGTGTCCCAGAAACCTCAGGCTATCTAAGGAGAACGTGAACATGCTTCGCACTGAGCTCAGTTTTTTGAGATGATCTGTGGTCTGAGCCAGGCAATCAAGAGACTGTCAAGTAATTATGACTGTTGTGTTGATCGCTGTCCCGGTCCCCCCCCCCAAATCTCTTCTTGCCGACAATAAGGGGATGGTAATAAGTATTTAAGGTATTATCTACAGGATTGGCAAGGATAACAAATATTGTTGTTTAATTTTAGTCTGAAAACTTACTGATTATTAAGTTCATACTAGAACCATTTTTTCTGTGAAATATTTCCCTCTGAAATGAAGTCATATTCAGGAAAACTATCTGAAAACCTTTCAACAAAAAGGCAAGAAAATTGTGCACGGTTTTTCAATATTTTCTCCTGACTTACACAATGATTTCAGTCCAAATTTTCACAGGTTTGTTAGGCCTATATCATGTATTTTGGTTGATCACACAAAACATGAACCTTGCCTGCAACTATTTCATCAGCTCTTCCAATCCTGTGTAATACCTTTCTTAGAATCAAGCAACAAATCTAGAGAACAAGATCAAAAATTGATGGTTTCAAAGAAACTTAATTGGCTTCACGTCTAGAATGTTAACTTATAGGCCTACACAAAGGCTTTCATTCAAAGAAAAAACATAATCCCAAGTTACAAGCAATGCAAGATAATCTGTACGTCAATAACATTATTTGAAGCAGTGAGGTACATGTACCTCTACAAAAAATGTTGTTGACTTCATCCCTACGTCTCATTATTAGCTTTTGTATTTTCGCCACGCAGCCGACACTAATGAAGCTAATGTTTAATTACACCAAGGCCACGCCTGTGATTTAAGTCACACCTGTTTCCAAATGACTACGTGTATAGTGTAGCATCTACCTCCATGAGTGTAGAAAGCTTTAATTAATTTTCGAGAGGGGGGGCTCTACAGCACAATGGATATGGAGCTAGCTTATTACAGGAGAGCACGTTCACATTCACAATCACAATAAATGCTTGTATCGATGGATTTAATGACTGTACAGTGTGTTTCCTTGGCCGAAAAGAAGGCAAGTAAAGGTGCTAGAATGAAGACCTGGAAATTCATTATCGACAGGGGTGTGGAGATTTTTTGCAGAGTAAAGCGCATTAAACGAGACAAATTTATCTGATCATTATTCAATAACTATCGACATCATGAGATTGACACCATCCTACCTTGTTCAGAAACCATGTGTTTATCATAAATCAAAGCTCAGTTGGTAGAGCACAGACATGTACGTAAATATGGAAGTAGCAGGTCCGAATCCCACTCCAGTCAATTTTTTTTGTAAATTTGTAAAATACTGACTGAGTATTTAAAATTTCCGAAAGCATTATAAAAACTGGGAGTGCCACACATGCCAGAAACATCAAGCAGTCTCAGCACCAGCAGGGTTTGGCCTTGCCAAAAAGCAATATATTATGTAATTCAAGCCCCCCTACCCCCCCCCCCCACCACCACCACCAAACTAACATGATATCCACCCCCAAACAACAACACAATTTGTTTGCACAGTAAAGTGTTATGTCTTTCAATGCCAAGAGCTAGGATTTTTACATCACGCACACTATATCATAGTACAGTGCATGTGTCTGCCATGACAGAAACAAAACCCTGACAAAAAAAACATGTGTGATATTTTAAGTTCTGAAGGACAAACCCAGATAGCACATCCTCCATAGGTCCAACCACACTGATCCAGGGCCATATTTGCAGAGGTGCATGGACCCAGTCCTGCCATTGAGCTCTTCGGTCCCAAGCTGAGGGGACATATGTACAATCATTCATGACAAATACAGAGGGCCAGATTAACGCTTCAGTTTTTCTTCCTCTATGAGTTTTAAAGCTTAATTGTCCTTATCTATACAAACAAACACTCAGATCTTTTCTAGTTAAAGAAACTCCAATTCCAAGAATTGGGCCAAATTGAGCCAAATGTTCAAAGAAGACAAACTAGTTACTAAAACAAAGTACATTCATACCCATTGTGTATTTAATCCTTATTTGATTTGTAGATGTAAATTTAGATGTATTGCTGTCTTTCCTTAAATTGTTTAACTTTCAATTTTAACATCATGATTTGTAATTGTACACTATTTTGCATTAACGTTTCATAGAGAAGATGGTGAGTTGTCCGGCAACTGAAGTCAAATAGAAGGAGTATTGGAGCTCCACTCAGAGAAAGTAAAACAAAGAAATTAATCTAGAACTGGAAGAAGTAAAACAAAGAAATTAAACTAGAACAGGAAAGGTTTTTGGTCATCTAGTAACAGTGTTCATATGTTTGAGTTTTGACTGTAAGATGAAGCTGGTCTTGGCATGCTTGGTGTCAGCACGGTTTCAGCGTAGAGCAATCACACAGCTTCCAAGGCACTCAGTATAAAATTGGTGGTCCCTGCACTTTCAGGCAAGACGTTCCCATTCAAATATGTACCCTGGATGTTATTTCCAAAACCGGTGGAGAAGAAATCAGTCGGGGAAGAGCCGAGAGAAATAGGCATCCCTTCAGGAGTCAGTCTACAGGATAAAGCCAATTGACACACAATGGACGGGCAACTATCTGCTTCAACCATTTCCAAAAATACTTAGAGTGGAAAAAAAAGGGAAATTGAGCTGAGGAAAAATAAAAAATATATTGTTTTTCTTTTAGAAAGTGCGGGCACTAAAACGAGAGCCAGACCTGCAAAAAGCTTCATCTTTTCGTTGGTTCTGTAGACTCAAGACTGTGCCAGACCATGGGAGAGACAGGCTGAGGGAGTACTCACCACGTTGCATGAACATCAGTATATGAACAGTGTGCCTACCCTAAAAAAAAACATTGACAGATGGTATAATACAAACTGGTTCACACTGTGTCCTAGATTAATCATTTATCTCATGCCTCGTCAACTTTCCTCACTCTTTTAGTAATCTCTTCTTAATCCGGATTGAAACATGTTTGTCATTTTAATTTTTGGGGAGATACATGTTAGCTCATAAATAAAAATCTCAGACAACTTTCAGAGCAGGGTCGACCAACCCTCAAGACATTTTGAAGACAATAACAAGTAATTGTACGGAAAAACATGCCTCCTACTGGTTTTAAACACACAAAATAGATTTAAGCTCATTAATTTAAAAAAAATTCTGACAATAATCAGAGAGGAAAGGACACTTACCCTTTAAAGATATGAGAGTATAACTTTTCTTTCTATAGAAAACTGTGCCTTCGATCTCTTCAATTGAAGGGCCGTAACATGATAAATGTTTGGCACACGAAGCAGGAATCTACTACGGGTCTTTTCAAATCTGTCCACAGTCTTACATTATAAATTGTACCTGATGCACATTACTGTGAACTCAACTGCCTGGACAGTTGCAAAGGATTGGGCCTCCCTTGTCTCCCGAGCCTTATTTGGTGTTTCTTTTAATATGAGCGAGAGCAGGTTGGTGACAGACAAGTGGCAAAGGGGGGCTTCCAAAGCAAGCTTCATTTAGGATTCCACGCTTGCTTGATGTCTGTGTGCCTTTTAGCAATTAAAATCACAAGACTCTTCATATTTGTTGGTTTGTTTTCAGGGTTTTTCCATTTCATTATCAGAAATTTGAAACAACTACTTATTGAAACATCAATTCAATGTCTTGAGAATTCAACCGAATAAATGTACAGGTCAGAAGATACTTCAGATTAATTTCATAGCTACTTCAAATTTTAGTCCAGATTTGTACCGATTCCCAATGTGTATTTTTTCCTTTTTCAACAACCAAATACTGCATCAATTTTTGTAATTTTAAAGCAAAAAATGCAATACCATATGTACACATGAAACTGAATGACAGTGTACTGTACATGTACCAAAATTTGTAAAAAAAAAAAAAAAAACTTGCACGTTCAACTGTTGAAATCAAAAATATTTGATGAAAATATCTTCACTATTAACACAAGAATAAGTGATGATAGAAATTTGTAAAAAGGTAGAATGTAAGGCTACATGTCACACTTGTACATTAAGATTAAAACAATATGGCGGCTGGGCATTCAAACAGCTTTTGCATTTATAAGTTGTACATGTATAACACCCTTAACTAATTACAGCTATATAATTTATGCAAGTTTTTTATTTAAAGCAGGTCATCTTCACCCCTCCTGATTGCACCACTCTTTCGTCACCTGCCCAGCGAAACCTAACCCCTACCTCTTCGAAAATGGCCTTTAAATAGTGATTTCACTGCATGGTGATTCACTTTGTGCATGAACAACTACAATCTACAACACACAGTGTTGCATGAATCACACACTTCTTCCACTAATGCAACCTGCAGAATCCACAAGAGATACACGGGCCATTCATGCTTGCGTAACAAAATAAGTCCTCCCTATCATATGCTTGATGGAGCCACAACCACCCAAAAACACTGCTACACTGTATGACTCATTTCTCTTTGACTTATTTCTTTGTTTTTTCCCTTTTTTCCCCCTTCTCTATCTTTCTCCTGATCTATTTAACCTATCTTTTCCTTCCTTCAATTCCCTTTTCACTTTCACTTGTGTGATGCCATCCTACTGGAACAAAACGATGAAGGTAGATTTGTTTTTTAGGTGTTCGGGCATTCCGCCCGAAAACCTATTGTTACTGTTCTGTTTTTTTGTTTTTTGTAATTCATTTGTTATTGTAGGCCTACATATCTCTGGAAAAGGAGGATGTTTACAAGTACTTAAAACAAAAGTCATTCATTGACACATCGACAGATTTGGAAATGATGAAACTATGTGATTCATCATTCAAGTCAAAAATCTACTGGCCCAGTTTATTTGAGAAGGGCAAGATAATACAATATAACACATGTACCAGTCCTGGGATTTCACCTTTGAGAGGGCAAGGCCATTTTCATTTCGCAAAGTGCCCTCCCATTGGAAAATTGTAAAGTCTGTGGAAACATTGAGGGGGCACCCAGGCCTAGACCATCATGCAAAATAACAGAGACTATGGTCCATGTGGCCTTCGATGTATTTCTAGGCCTGATGGATAAATTCTTTGAGAGCTAAAGGAGACAGAAAAACTAACAACAGTGTATATCAGGAAGGACAGGCAAACAGATGCAAATATCCATCCAAGGATAAAAAATGTGAAGCATTCATGCATAATGTATTTGTACGATAGAGATTTACTTTATCATCTCATACATACAATACTGTCCGTATGAACAGCGCAATTTAATCAAATTTATGTAAATACAACATCGAGTAATGTACAAGTTAGTTTTAACTTATCAAGCATACATTACTCAAACAAAACAATGGTGTTACACGTATGCACATCCACTTCCAGACCTGTATGTACTTTTTACACTGAATTCATTTTTGTAATGTTCACAAAATACATTACAAATCAACAAAGCACCTAATGAGTTCCATTAAATCGACGACTGCAAATGAAGAAAAAGTATCATTAGGTACAAAACAAGATTTAAAATTGACACTGTTGCCTATGATGTAACTTACACACAATATGGTTGAGAATGAAGCCAAGGATCTCTGCTTTTAAACATTCATCCAGAAAGAAGACCCTGACACAATAAATAAATAAAGTCGTGTGCCCGGCAGAAGGGCGCAAGGCTCTACACAATGTATGTCCTTTTACCGGGCACACAAAGTACTGTTTTTCAGTAACAAAATGCCGCAAGCAATCAAATGGCTCCTCTGACGAAAAATGACACTAATGATACATTTTTTATTGCTAGAATTACATTTCCTCCAAAGACATGTTTTCTCATTTCAAAGCATAATTTAACGTAGCCATATTGACTAACGAATGGTAAAAAAAACGATCAAACTTTCACACTCAGTTTTCTTGAAATACAATTTTGCACATCAAATGCTTCTGCCCTTTTACCGTTACGTCTTCCTTCCGGGCACGCGACAATACATCAAGGTTAATAACAAATCCAAAGCTAACAGTTGCAAAACCTGTGTATACAGGGTTGAGGGTCTTTTTAAGATTGAAGACTTCCCCTTTCATTTCAAGTTTGCAAATCACAAACCCGAGACAAGGAGTTGGCTGATCTTGGTCAGAGCATTAAAGCCATGGTGATAGTTAACCCAGTGGTTGAACATGATGCCTAAGGGAATGTTACGATTACATGTAAATTTACAGTAGAAAATGTTCCAATGTTCGAACCAACTTTGGTGAGAGAAGCACTGAAATAAAAATGCGCTCTCATTTTTCAGGGTAAATCTTTGTTAATGCCTTTGTTCCATAATGTTTCATCAAGACGGTTGTACAACACAGGCAAAGCCTTTTCTTGAAAACTGACAGATTATCTTAAAGCATCCTGTTTAAAACCAAAATGGCATGGCAAAGCATGCTGTCATGGGCGTGGCCAGCTTCATAATTATTGCAAATAATAATGGGACATGTACAACTACACAAAACCTGTCAAAGTTACATGCTATGCACATAATGCATATAATCTTTAAAGATACATGTAGGTCTGTTTTTAAGCCGATTTGACCAAAAATGTAGATCTAAATAGCAATTTTTATAGTTCTATTCAAGAAAGTTATAAGCTTTTATTTAAGGTATGGCAACAAAAATATCCACCGATAATACAAGACACTTTATCAAAAACTAAAAATAAATTACTGTTGACATTCTCTCAAGTTCACCAGTCACATAGGAAATTGCATACAATAATTAATGTATTTCGCGCATTCTTCGTGACAAATGCAAAAGTTTGTGTATGTTTTTTGTTTTGAAACAGCATCAATCAAAATTTGTTCAGAGAAAAAATTATTTACAAACAAATTCTCTCAACAACAAATCGGGCCATGGATGCAACTTTAATGTAAATTACACTCAATTCCAAATTTCTATCTCTCTTTTTAAAATAAATCTTCCTGATCTGCTAGTCAAGAGCACAGTGCAGCTGAGTGACAAGACACGTGTTTATAATTATAAGACTGTGTCTGCTAGAGAAGGAACGATGTTTGGTAAATCCATTCGATTGGAACGTGTTAATAGGTTGGCCACGCCCCCAAAGTGTGGACTGTCGTTCAGTGCATTCTTTCATGATGAGCCCCTAATTTCCTCTTATTATGTATTTCAGTATTATTCAAGTGAAGAATTTACTCATAAATTTCAGTCTTTTTTAAGTGGAGAATCTCTTCATGTTGTCTGACTGATAATCCAAAGGAAACGGTGTCTTCAGATACCAATGGCAGGAGGACTTCCCTGAGACCGGTGCCGCTGTAGTCTTGGTACAAGACGTCCCTTGCGCATTTTGCCGCCCGATTGGTGAGTCATGAAATAAGCTGAATCGCTATACAGTGTGCATTAACCAATCGGGCAGCAAAATGCGCTAAGAATGTCTTGCACCAAGACTGCTTCCACTGACATGGAAAACAATCCTTCAGCACCAATGATCAAATTTCAGTTTCCAAGTGCTCCTGTTACAATATGCGTAATGTGTGTATTAATGCCCAGATGACGTCTGTGAAATCATTTACAGTGTACATGTATGCTTATGTACCTTGATACAATTATAATGTTTTCTACATAATGCTCATGCATTTGAAATATGAATAACATATACATGTACATACTAGCAAAACATATACAGCTGTATCTGGCTGATCCCTGAATATATGTATTTTGCACAATGTACAGTTCAATTTCATGTACTGTATAACAAATGTGCACAGCCACAATCATGGGTACACATTTTTTTTGTGTCCATGTTATGAACAACAGTTTGGAAACCAGTGATGTAACAGTTATTCCAATGTTGTTTGTAAATTAATTAACCAGCGCTGTGTGAATGAAGAGTAGAAAGTAGTTGAGTTTGTCGGATACCAGATCTGCACAGAGTTACTCAATATGTGTGTGTTGTGCATTTGGTGTCTTTGTAACAAAAAGTGTACCCATGATTGTGGCTGTGCACAAATATATTTAGCAAACATTTTTGGTACATGTAACATGCGGCTATGTCAGTACACCCAATGGAACTAAATCAATGTAACCCTCAAGATGTTTAAAGTATACAAATATACATCCAAAGCTCAGTGCAAAAGTGTATCCACTCCAGTGAACACTACAAGGAAAACTAAAAAATGAAGAAAATAAAATTACGAAACCATCAAAGCGCATTTTTAGGACACCTGTACAGAAATGTACAAGACATAACTGTAACAAGCAAATGTACAGATTGTCCCACAATACTTTTGAAAATTAAAAGCCCATGCATGCCATACATGTACCCTATCAGAATACAGCACATTAGAAATCTTATTTTATTATAGAAAAATAAAAAAATGTACAAATTATGGGGGGGAGGGGGTCATTTTTATCATGTATTTAATTTCATTTTCCGGATCACTGGCTGAAAAGTGAAATCCATTCAGAATTTAAAAGCAAAACAATATTACTGAACATGTGCGAACCCATGTCCATGTACGCTCAACATACTGTGTACAATAAGGATTAGTGTGTCCAATGTACACATGTATGAAGTATGCAGATTAACAGCTCAATTGATTTCCGATGATCACCATTTTACACCCCATTTACAAGTCTAGTGTACTGTTCATGAAAATTCACCAATTTCTACTTATAACTTTTTTAAATTTATTTATTTGTTTAATTGTTTATAATGATTTCACACAGACTCCACAGCACATGTGCCAGAGATGGATGGATAAAAAATGTAGTATTTAACAATAAAATTTCATAAAACAAGGACAAAATTTACATAAAGGCATTTAAATGGACGAGGAGACTCAGGCTCACTTTGGGCCCAACTGTTCTAGATAGTAAATGACAGTCTACCCACAATAAAGAGCAGAGATTGTTGCATGCACAACCTGTGCTATTTGATTCCCTATTCCTGGAAAAAAATCCACCAAAAACAGTATGTAATAACATGGAATTCTACCTCCATGGTAATAACAACAGTAAACTGAAACACTTGCCCCCTCCCCCACCAGCATACCCCTCCTCCCTGTTTTAATACCGAAACACGACACTGAAGCTCACTGCAGCTCTGCATTATGAGCGATTCTGGTTAATCGGTCCGCACATGGAGCAGACGCCAAGTGCTGATGAATTGGAAACAGATTGGATGGCCTGGGACGGTTGGCTAGATAGAGCTTAGACCTGTGGGGGAGAGACACCAGCAATGTCAAGTGGTGCGTTCAATCCACTGACAGACGGGTCTCTAGCTTATCCCACATTCAATGAGTCATAGGTGATGAGCAAAGACCTCAATGAGAATTTACATAATAAGTACTGGGGGGAGGGTCTCCTCAACGCCCATTCACTTGTGGATCTGCATTCATTAGTTTCAAGAGTTGAAATTATTATGTCGCACAAATACATGTATGCTACGTCATGTACATAGTACCTAATACATGATATCGTCGTGTCAGCACAAAAGCATTGCATGTCCTAAAATGGCATTTACGTCACAGGTGAGTTTGAAAGAGTCATAATGTCGTTTCTCACTTAAATAATCCCGAATGTACACCCAAAACCAATAGGCGCCGAGATATAACATTTTCGCACAGAGCATTTTTCGCGCAAGATGTGACACCAATTGTTGCGCAATTGAGATACAACGTTTTTACACTGAGGCGACGATACCATGTACGAAGTACAAACATATTTCAAAAATGGTTCATAAATTCTCCCAATCACATACTTAGATACGACATACACAGTGTAAACTTTGTAGTGTGAATGAATTAAAGTGCAAACCAACCATGTGGGCGGATGTTAAAGATTGACATTTCAAGAATGTCAACAAATGAACACAAAAGTTACTCATCCTGCACAATGCACACAATGAGGACGGGTAAATTAATTCTTTAAAAAATGTCTCAAAGTTTTCAATTTTAGTTCGGCTCTTTAATAAAATGTGCAATGAATTTGTTTTTAGGCTTTTTCTGGAAAGATAGATCTTATTAATATGTATCTTGCCTTGAAGTAACACTGCAGTTGCCCGCCTTTTCATTCATGAAAGTTAGTGTTGAGTTCACCATCCAGCATGAATGCCTTTAGGTTGTTTCAACACACATCCTCCTGTGTGAATCGACATGTGTAAAACTGTGTAAATACACTTCTCCATCACGCATGTACACGCACAGGCTGTAGCGTGGCTTACCGTAAAAATGCGGACCAACGTCAAGTGTAAATTCATTTGCCAACGGCGAGGTTGTGGTGCACTGACTCATGTCATGTCAAGAATGCTTGACGATGCATTCCTCTGCATATTTTCATGACAGATAAAGTGGCCCCGATGGGGCCATTTGTAGATCAAGTTATTAAATTAAATTGAAGGCTGAAATTAAGATGTAAAAAAACCCAGAGTAATTAGCAATAGAAGTAACATAGTGCTGTACAAGTGTACACAGACTCATCAAAGAAGTCATACTTTTAGAGCAACTGCAAAACTTTGTTTTAAAAACTAACTGTAATTGTTTTAAGACTTCCTACAGCCTTTAGAAAAAAACAATTCAAGGTCTCCTACTTTACAATGACTACATTTTTTAACAGTTGCTTATTGCACATCATGGACAGTATGGCATCAACAGTAATTGATGGCACCATGGGTGGCAAATCATGTCCAAATACCAGAATTATTGATACGAAATATCAACTGTCATGTGGTAATTGAACAACTTCCTGTATTACTAACTGACCGGGTTTGATGACCGAGTTGCGAACACACAAACGTCCTATTACCTTCTCCTGATGTCAACTATTAAATCATCCTACTTGGAGGCCTTTTCACAAAACAAAAGTCTCCGGAAAAATCAAAATCAAAGAAATTGCTGGGGAGTTTTAGATTCATCTCCACCCCATGTTTGATTCACATTTGCTGCAATTTTCCTGGGTTTACCTCCGTATCCCTCTGAAGCATACTGCTCCTAAGAAGATCCCAGAATACAGCTCTTCATGTGCTTCCTGGGAGTCTAACAGGGTTAGCAATAACTGAAAAGGTCCAAGTCTAAATTCTCTTAGGACTTCCCCCAGGAAATTGCCTTGTGTGTGCAATTGCACTAGGGGCTTTAATACGAGATTCAATTGGAATTGGTGTATTACATGATTACATGTACACAGTTCACATTTTTATGGCCCAAATTCATCGATTGTTTACACTGTGTAAACACTGCCTGACCAAAAAAAAAAACAGGGTACCAGAAACTACCAGCCAAAACGTCAAGTACTATGTACTGTCTGTGAATGATCCAACACTAAGGTTTTGCTGAGTGAAAAGAAACCAAGGCCTTACCCAAATTGGCGGCTACAGCTATGGTTTCAACTGTTACTAATGAACTATACTTCAATGCCAATGACGTTGAAATCTAGCCGTAGCCATACATGTAGCTGTAGCCGCCAATGCGGACACAGCCCAATTCTCATCTCCAACGAAATTGGTCCCTGATGATTGACATACTGTGAACAGATCCTACATGAGTGCATGTACTGTACATGTACAATGTAACATAATGTGCCGTTTAGGTACATCAGTACCCCGACAAAATCTGTGTTAAATAGAGCTACAAAATCTCTCACATCACCCCACAACTTTCTCCAAGTACCTTGCTCTATGTACAGACAGTACTGCACCATTGTATTTCAAGTATGTAATCAGATATTTTGCAAATGTGGCAGACTGAAAAATATGTTATCATAAATAACTAACGCCAAGATTAGAAATGTACAAATTATCAATACCTCAATGCCAACCTCAGACCACAAGCAAAATAAATCAGAGGCAACAAAATAAACATCTCCACTCTGAAAATAAACTAAGTCAGCTAACGAAGCCACAGCACACGAACACCACCGGGAGGGTTTGAAACAAGTCCCTGTACTTTCGGATTGCCAAAAATGTATATCACAGAAACCCAAAACTTTGCGTTTATCTTGCATTTCACAACTGCAGGTGTTTGGCTTCCATCATGTTACTTCGTTTTTGAAAGGGCAAGGCCACCAAGGCATTTTCATTTTCTCCTTAGTAAAGGGCATTCCTTAAAGAAAATTGTAAATTTCTTTTGGAACATGTTAATGGGCACCAAGGCAATGACCAGGGACAACAGAGGCATTTGCCTTCGTTACCAGACATTAATGAAGTTCATTTAAGTTTGACACAGAAGTCAACCCCAAGTTTTAAAAAAATGTCCTCTATTCTGTTTTTCCACAGACATATTTTTGAATGTTAAAACGTAGTACGGTTTGTACTTCATGGGTTTGTAGATACTTCATGCACACTGTAGGTGTACGAGGACACCACATGGAATGTTCATCATCATTACCCTCCAACCCGTCCAATCAGACTAAGAGAAAGCCATGCATATTTCGTTGTCACCAATCAATAACATTAGCTAGGCCATCCCGCAGCGTTTGCAAGTCATCATGCAAATCAGCCACCTTGTAGGTCACAGCTCTACAAGGGAGTATAGAAAAATTGACCGCATGCATCATAGATGAATGATAATTTCTGGAAAAGAAGCCCCATGATGCACACTGCGGATTATTTTCAACTGCTTGTTTTAGCCTCATCAAAAAAGAAGCCAACCATGATTCTCTCATAGACTGATGCATGCCCACGTACCACACTGGAAGTACCATGAATGAATTCGTGAATGAGTCATGTTTTTCCTTTTCATGGGTGTTAAAATAAAAGATGACATCATGTGTCAAGATGACTTACAGTAATTAATCGTTTAAGAGAGAAAATTTGAATGTGCCCTGCCCTTGCTCTGCGGAGTTACTGCAGAAAGCAGACTAAGTACATGTGAACCAAGTGGTCTTGTTTTAATTTGACTGTCTTTGCTCGATGATATGACCAAACAAATAATGGCACGCTTACCATAAGTCCCATTAACAGTATGTAAATATTGTGAAGTGAGTGAAAAGAGTGCACTTTGTGCTTTTTTTCTACACAATACGGACATTTCAAGTTGACAATGTACAGTACTTTACACTTCCAGTTACCCAACTCCATTCAGCCTGTTGTATGGTTGTTTTATGTTTTCAGACTACTTATGTACACCCTCCCCCCCCCCCCCACACACACACACACACACACAAACACACTGTAACACATTGACATGGGATTAGGAAGTTAGCACTTTTTTAGCAGGCTTTGTACTCCTGGACTAGAAACATTGTTAACAACGTGACAGAAACATTATTTTGCATCTGTTCATCGCAGGGACAATACAAATGTAGATTCAATAACCAATTGAAAATAAATATTCTGTTAAATCAAAGTTTAAACCGCCAATGTTTTAATCTACAAAAATGAAGTCTGTTCAAAAACTTCATAGTTAGGCCTACATGGTGTTTGTTGAATTTTACGCTATTTCAGGGCTCAAACTTGCACTGGACTGCGAGCCTAAGGCCAGTGATTTTAGCATTTTGGGCCAGTAAACTCATTATCAGACAAGTCCAGCGGTCTTGTGTTTTTCAATTGATTAATAACTAAAACCTCACCTTACTCATACATAAAACATACTGTAATTTAAAAAAAAACAGTATGTTTAATGTATAAGTCAGAAAAATATATTTCAATTCCGTTGAGTATCAAACACATACGAAAAATGAGATATATCTTCTCTTAGTTTGAGCAAATCAAAACAGTTTATAATACAGTATAATGTTAAACTGCGTAGAGATTTTGTTCTGATTATGATTCCGGTCAAATTTAGGTCCAGTAAAAATTATGGGCTACAAATCGGTCTTGTGAATTCCCCCCACCAACAAATTTTTTTTTAATAATAATTATAATTAATAAATAAATGCACACTTGTATATATAAATAAAATTTGTGCCCTATTTTATCGTGTACCTGTGTACTGCACTGCACTGCAAATATACAAAACTACGCAGTATGCCACATAATCTGCCCAACTGGAAAATGATACAAAAT
Organism: Pycnopodia helianthoides; assembly: GCA_032158295.1. Lineage (NCBI taxonomy): Eukaryota > Metazoa > Echinodermata > Asteroidea > Forcipulatida > Asteriidae > Pycnopodia > Pycnopodia helianthoides. The sequence goes on from CM063244.1 coordinate 20,751,499, forward strand.
GTCCGCAGACCCACCCATGTTCCAATAAGAATCTCAATTGGATCTTATTAACTTTCACACCATGGAACATACTGTCCTTGTATGTTACCATAGATCCAATTACACGCATACCACGGTGATGCACACCAAGAGTACACTATAAACTGTTCTAAAAGCCGACCAGACGGACAGCATATATTGCTCGCTAATTACATTGTACACTACAGTTGTACTTTGAAAGCAGAATCATATAATGGATGCAAGTACAACTACGGGCGTTTTTTTCTATTTTTTTTTATCCCGGGAGCAGGTAATTAGACACTTGTATAAGAGTATGAATATACCAGTGTAAGTACATCCAGATGCACTTGTACTATTAGTTACATGAATGCACTGAAACAAATTTCTACCTCATTCTCTTCTTCAACATTTTTGTTGTTTTGCTAAAAAGAAAGCTAAACTCAAGTTAGTATCTTTTACAAGGATATTATACAATATCCAAATATTTGAAACAGAGAAAAGATTGACACTATCTTATCATACATCTTCCAAGTTCCAGGAGAAAGACCTTGGTGTCAAGGAACAATGTAATTGGCAATTACACCATATCATATTGGAAACAAGGCTTATCTTATTCTTATCTCCTAAAGGTATGGAGTGTTCAGACTTTCACTTGTTGACCAGACCAGGGCCAAATTTCATAGAGCTGCTTAAGCCCAAAAGTAGCTAAGCACAACACAATTGTGCTTACCAGAATAAGGTTACCAGCCAAACTACCATGTCACAAGTACAATTTGTGACTGGTATCCTGCTGAATTCTGCTAAGCAGAACATTGTTAAGCAATTCTTTCTGCTTAAGCAGCTCTAAGAAATTGGGCCCTGGTAATCATACCCTCAAAAGTCAAAATGCTTCTATCCTATGTACATGTATGTAGAATTCACTTTAAAAACACAAATTTACATTGGGTAGAATTCCAATGTAAACACACTGTACGTATATAAATTCAGGTACATGTGGATACACATATAGATGTAGAGGGCATCCTTTTCACACACACATTTGTGTGGATGTTTGCATACAATGCACTAAAAATGTGCTCATCCGTAGCCTACTTGTTATTGCTGTTTTGTATTTTACAATGTTTTTTGGGGGGTGAGCATCTATGTTTGCACTCATAATACATGTCAAAAATATAACATGTATGAAACTGTCCGACTACAGATGACATGCTCAAGTAACAGTATTGTATATGGTCTACGTGTGTACATGTGCGTACCATCCATCTTTCCAGATGACTTGATGGCAGTAAAAGTTCATGGTGTTATTCAAACATGATGCTCATGATCGGGGTTTGCCCTTAACCTTTCCAGTGACTAGCCAGCAGGACTAAGTTAGTTTGTCAGTTAGCTTGTCATTTCACTAGTCGGCCAGTGTTTTCAAGACTGAACTAGCCAGCCGGACAATATTACAGTCAAGTTTGACTGGTCCTCGGGCGTTAATTCAACTGGTACAGTATCTGACCAGCAGGGCCCAATTTCATAGAGCTGCTTTTAGAGCATAAAATATTGCTTAACAATCGTCTGCTAAGCAGAAATGAGCAGGATACCAGACATAAATGTTACATTATGACATGGAAGTTTGGCTGGTAACCTTATTCTGGTAAACATAATTTTGTTGACATGCTTTTAAAACTACTTTTTTGTGCTAATGCAGCTCAATGAAATTGGGCCCTGACCACTCACTGCCAAGGGAGAACGCTGATGGTTGGAGCACCTTTAATGCAGACTTTGTTCATTAGTGCAACACTGTATCTGTATTCAAACCACTGATCACTCTACATGATAGGATATATACCTTGGAACAGATGGATTACTCCATAATGGAAGGACACCTGTGTGGATCCTGGGCAGACCCATAATTCCTTGATTAGATTATGTGATAATATTGCAGCATGGGTTTTATGCAACTTCAACATTCTTGTCCCATGGGTACTGTGTGCAAATCCTGTGCAGTAGAGTACTTAGTACGCCCATACTTTTCTGAGTCTCTGGATGCGTTCTATGCACAAATAAATTCATTACTTGATTGAAAAAGCTTTAAAGTACACAAGCTGTTATTGCCTAGAGAAATTTTTTGGCATTATGTAACAAGTACATGTACTTGTTTTACCATGAAACGGCCAACAAACGATATTTTCCAGCGAACCCAGATGATTCTAATTCACTATGCAGTGTTCCATTTCCAACTAATTATAATTTTATTACGAGCGGCAATTGAACACCGGTAATCTACTTTAAACATTGATCAGTTTCAGCTAGTTACACTCAATTTCAGAGCTTTTATTGAAAATGACAGATGTCAATGAGAGTAAATTCTCCCAAGATAATTGTACAAGCACATGTTCATGCGGAGAATCAAATCTGCACAAAAAATTAAATTTTGTTGCTTTCTATTCATTTAATTGCCATTGAGTATACCATTGAAAATCATTAAATAATTAACTCAAAACCAATTTTCCTTCTAATTTTGTTCTCATTTTTTTCAGGGGGGGGGGGCCATCAGGCAGTAAAACACAGACTCAATCTTAAAATTGTTGTTAAAATCAAACACACAATTTACTCATCTCATAAACTGTTCAGCTTTTTAAGGGGTCGTGTCGTCATGATCAAAGCAGGCCTGCAGCTGTTCATGGAATTATGAACTCTCACCTAGTTACTGCACGCGCACGCCCTCCCTCCGTATCATATGAAGATGCTAGTGCGCCACTGTGCGTGCAATAACTGGGTTCATAATTCAATATACCTCAACTCCACTAGTTTTAATTTCTCCTTTTAAGGCGTTGCAAATTTTGCAGAATTCTTGCAAAGAATGCTTATTATCCCTTGAAGGTTTCTATTTTCTTACTAGATTATAAATTGCATGCAGTGTGCATTATTTTAAAACGAGTCCGTGGAACTGTTGGACATTTCCTTTAAAGCCGTCAGGCTCTGACTACTGCTTTGGAAGTGTGCATTGCTCTTTTCATTCACCCACCTTCCAATATCCTTATGTGTAGGGCCTACTTATTAGCTTTCCCACCATGTGTAACATATTGCTCATATTATACAACAGATCCAATTATTTCCACATGAAGACATGAATGTTTCATGTACCGTTGGGTATCATAATTTATGTATCGCTGAGTAAATCACTTAACCGTATCGGTAAACTGAGATTAGATGATAGGAGTAACACTAAATGGATTTTCACAATAATAATACTATTTATTTTTTTTCATTTTCCGGGGTGTGTCCTATTTGCTACAACTACACGGGCATACATGAACATATGGGTATCTCGTTTGGAGTCCAATACAAATGCTTGAACAAAAGTACTGTGTAGCTCTAAATTTCCTTAATATTTAATGTTTGAAAGATTTAATTTTCATTTAGGAAACCTCTCTGCAATGCACGCCACAGTCATCAGTTAATAAATGATGCAATACGGTGAACGTTATGATTGCATACATATTGTAGATCTTCAAGAAACAACTGTATTCTTATTATTTAAAGATATATGGTTCTGTACATGTAGGTAATACCTGTACATTTAGTACAAATTGGCGGCTACAACTACGAGTGATACTAGGGGTGTTGCTAAGGACATCGTATACTTTAACACATGATGAAGCCGTAGCCGAAGCTGTAGCAGCCAATTCGAAAACAGCCAAACTCTGGGTGAACGAGGACGTTTTAATTTGGAACATTAAAGTCCTTCAGGCATGGACATGTGACAAGGCATACTGAGTAGGCCCATCTCTGGGCTAGGGCTCACCTTGCTTAGCGAACATACTCCTTTCCCCCAAATCTAGGCAAACCTTCGACCCCCGCGGCTAAAAACACCTTGCCACTAGCGCATGATCCCAATCAAATGATGTCCCCTTGCCTTCAGCATGCTATTTACCATTAAGTACAAGCAAATTTTGTCAGCTATGTGATAGGAAATATTCCATGCCATCCTTCATTACAGAGGCTGCATTTTAACAAGGACAAGCTGCCACAATTGTCTAAAAATGTGAACAGGTTTCAGATGAGTGACTCAAAACCGGTAAGCAAAGGTCGCCATGCAACACAAATTCCTTGGTTATCTTTGAATAAAAGTTGATATGAGGTTTGTGGTATTGTGGGGACTGATTGTGATGGATGAGCCCACATTCACCACTGTAGTGTTATCGTACAGACTTTCAAATCAGGGTATATATAGGGCCTACTGTACCATGCTGTGTGCCTACAGTACAGTTCCAAGAATGACCTAACAATGTTTTCTAGTTTTGTGATAATAGGGAATTGATAGTGCCTTTATCAGTGCAGCTTTTCCTGGCAATAACACTTTCAACATTTCAGACATAAACAACACCGCTGGAATAAAACTTTAATGAATTTAACAGCATCATGCAGACAGTCAAGGGAAGACCTGTACAGTATTAAGGGATTGGTGATGTGCGGATGTGTATAATAATAAGCTTGACATTTTTATGATCTGACCCAAACCAAAGCACACACTGTCTTCCACTCCTGAGGAGAGGCCGAGTTGGCAAGAAGAGACCCTTGACATTAGAAGTGACCCACATGCTATGACTTCATAAAATCAATCAAACGTCAGAAGAGATTGCATTCCAGGTGCATAAAATGCTTCCACACTCTCTCAGCATTCGACCAAACTAAAAGTTAATCAGGATCAATCACCTTGTCTTGGAAATTGACTTGTACAGTAAGCCCCTTGACCGACCTATTCGTGTCTACTCATTCCTTTTCGTGAACATGCGTGCATTGAGACCCATTAGTGGCTAATGTTGGTAAAGGACACCTCTGATTATTAACAACTAGGGGCACCAAGGCAATGACAAGGGGCACTGTTGCCCCCATGAAATATCAGGCCGCAAGTAATTTGTTTTTTCTACTTTCTGAATCAGAATGACAAGTACAAATATTAACAACATTTAAGGTTTAAATCATGTTGATTTTTTTTTAAGTTAGTTTTTACGAGAAGAAAGGTTTAAACGATTGAATCTTGAAAAGGGCTTTGAGAAAATAAATTTTTAAAACTTGTTTTACAAACAAAATATTTTCAAACTCCAGTTTGTCCCATTTTGAAAGTAACAAGCAATCAACAAACTATAATCTACATACAAGTACACGATGCTGAGAAACCTACTTCTCTCCGCACAGGCCCATCGTTTTCTTGCATCAAAATCTCCCCAGCCAAAGTCCAGATTCATGTTTGATAACAGGTTAGAACCATGTTAGAACCATGGAGGAAGGTCTTCCTTCCTCCATGTTAGAACTTAGACTGAGTAGCCCTTCCTCCTTACATGAATCATGATCCATCACTCAAGATAGTTCCCAATAGATGCCATATTTATGGGCAAACGACATTTTGGCTTGCACGTGCATCAAGCGCTCAAATCATTAACCCAGTCGCAATATTCTAACCAATCGTGCAACGAGTTTTGTGAAATGCGCGTGTGCTGCATGCCGTTTTCATGCGAAACGCATAACTGTGTGTTCAAAATTGCCCATAAAGATGGTCGATTTACGTCAACTATACATGTACGCTGGCCAACAGAGTTGTGTCTCTAGCTGGTAAAGAGTTCCATGACGACTGTTACACAGTTTGAATATTGTGTACATAGCACTGGGTTGTTTGAACATATTGGGTAAAAAAAATAGTCACTAACTGCATCCCCGCAAAGGAAAATTGCAGAATCATCCTGCTCAAAACCCTTGCCCACACCATCCCCTCCTCTTGCCCCCCCCCCCCATTATGAGATAAATACATTAATAAACAGTTTGATGCAATAAAATAGTCCCCTAAATTATGTTTTAGCCCCCGCTTTCCACACCAAACCACCCCCACCCCCACCCCCAAAAAAAAATAATGTCTAGTTATGGCTACACCAACAACATGCAACAACTAAACTAACTACCATCAGTCATGCCTCACTCCTTCATCCATGCTCAAATTGAAGAGTGTAGACCCCAAGCCCCTGCCCTACATAATCAGTACATTCATGGAGGTAGAAGATTCACAGAAAGACACCACCACTAACCAGCATCCATTCCAAATCTAACCCTTCCCTCCACACTGCAGCTGCTCAGTCAAAGATCTTACAAAAAAGGTCCTTTCTCATGTTCTGGGAATATGATCCAACCACCTTTTGAAAATGTTATCAATATAAATAAGTCATGTATTTTGTGTCTAATACTAAAAGTAATTTATCATAAGTTTTATCGTTTGGGTCTCACTTGCTGCATGCTCAAAACATCAATCAATCTAGGAACACATCCCGGGCGTTACAAAAGAAACGTTTTCTTCTGTTTTTCAAAAACACCTAAAATTAACCCAAAATGCTGGTTAAAGTCTCATAAAGACCTAGCTGAAGAAACATTTGTGAAGAAGACAGCTAAAAAAAGCACAATGACTTACAATTTCTGCCTCCCTTCGTTGATGATGCGTCCGTTAGCCTTTGACTTGAGTCTCCAGCGAGAAGACAAGAAACAGCTAACAAAACCGAGTCCGGCGGCAGGGATACTGGGCGAGGGTTTTGATGCTATTAGTACAAGGCCACAAGCTTGCTTGCTTGAATAACACACATCCAATCGTCGTCTGCTCAGTCCAGTCATCGCAAAAACCTCATGGTGAATAATGCACAGTTGATTGGGGTCATATCATTTAAATGTGGGGGGTATTTTTCCCACAAATAATGATTAACTACTATATAAAAACTATATCCTGTATAATATTACGCAAAAATGAAATTTGTTTTCAAGTTGTATTTAACTTAATAGCTCTCTAACTTTGTTTTATTTTATGCAGTAGTATTGTGTTTCTTTGTGATCAAAATTTTACAAGATTCGCCCTAATAAGCAAAAATCGTATCATCCAATATTTTAAAACCATCAACGCTTGGTGGCGCTATTGTCTCGCGCACAACGCAACTCTCTCTCGCGGCGCACATCGCCCATGACATAATTTTTTAACAGTTTTTAAAGATACCGAAAGAACAGTCACCATTATACATTTTTGAATGTGGCTGGAAACCTAAACTTGCTAGGTAATAAGCAACAAAACATAGGCAGCTCTATCACAACAAACCGCACTGTAAGGTGTGGATCTAAGATTTTTAGCATGGGGTGCGCAAACTTTAGGTAATGGCAAAGAAAGTTTTGCGTGTTTTGGTACAATGTCCGATTACAATTCACTTGGGGCAAAGTTTAATTTCTTCAGGGCCGTGGGAATTTTTTTTTTTTTAACATTAGATGGTCTCTGAAGGAATCTTGGATATTTCATAAGCTTTGTACACATTCAGTTTATCAATTTTGAAATTCTTTTTTCCTCATCGGCAAAAATAAGGGGGCATGCGCGCCCGCTGCCCACCATAGACATGTCTGTGCTGCCCACCCCACTCGTCTGGCCCCCATTCCAAAACGGCCAAATTAACAAAAACTCCGCGTCTGCATGACATGGTAAAATTACTTTTTGTTTAAATGCGCAAAACGTTGGCCAATTTAGGCCTGTAGTTTTGTTAATTTGTCTTTATTATTATTATTATTATATTATTTTTTTTGGGGGGGGGGGAGGGTGTGCAACTAGTTCTAAGCAATTTGACATCAGGGAAATGCCGCCTTTTTTAGCGGCGAAAATAAAATATGGAAAAACAGTTTTCGGTAATCGGACTTTTTTAGCGGAGATAAGAATCCTCAAAATCATATTAACGTCAAAGAGAATGTTGGGAGACCTGCTCTGCCAATTGTTGACAGTTTTGCATTTTTTTCTCTCGCCGTTTTGGGGTAAATGGAATACAAAAGAACTAGAATGAAAGACCTTTGTTTGGAAATTTGATTATTTATATTTTGGTGTAAAACATCCTGAACTAAGATCCTTAAAATAAGTTGTTGAATTGCCTAATAAAATTGAAAAAATACATTCAATGAGAAAGACAATTTGTATATACATGTAGGCAACATGATGTTTATCGTTCCAGACAATGGTGTACCTATCTTTAGCTTGAAAAACTTGGATTAGATTTAAACATGAATATTTAGGAGAACAATGTAACATTACTAGCCACAAGACAAGCAAAAGGTCCTGATTAAGTGCAAGAGATGAAATGCTGAGTAGTTCTTTGTACTCGTACACAAACAAACATACAAAGATTAAAACAGTAGATTTGGTTGTGTTTTAAACAACATTTTAATTTTATTTAAACACCAGATAAAAAGCCGTTTTTTGACAGAGTACTGATTAACAATGGATTTGCGACAACTACAAGTGACAATAAAATTGATTTAATAGCCTTTATTAAAGCTGCATAATTAGCGTTTAATATCATTTGATAGAAATATTAATTCGAAAGAAAACCAGTCAAAATGTTATTCTACATGCTTTTGAAGTAAGTGATTTGTACAGGTTTGAAAACTCGATTTTAAAAAACGGATCTCTCATGGACTATTTGACATAACCTTGATTTAAGTCCCCTCTATATGCTTTTACAATTCCAATCAGTTAAACAAATTAAGCAACGCCACTTTAAAAATGTACAAGTTACAGAGACCAGCGTTCATTATCACTATCTACAGCTCAAACATAATCAATTAGCATCAGAACATGCATTACAGATCAATCTTCTTTTTGTTTTGGTGACCACTTTAAAATGATTAAATCATCCCGACCAAAAACAACACAAAAATCGCTTCACAAGCGACTCCATTCATTTCTGTCAAAATCACAACGGGGGATATCACACAAGTTTCAACTTCTATAGCAGTGATGAGTCCGGTTGAAAGTAAATTTTAAAAAAATCTGAATTTTAAAACAAGGTTACTGACCTAAAAGTGAGGATTCAGCATAAAAAAAACAATACTGCAGCAACAATATGGTGTTTCTTTAAACACTGCAACTTTGTATCTGTTTAAATACGAAAACCTGAAAATAATACAGAGATGATGATGAAGATGTCATGGTGAAATCCGTCAACTTCAAACTCAGCAACAGTTCAATCTTGTCTTATTTCAGTGGAGAGTGTTTTGATGTGGAATAAAAGTGCTTCATCTTTTGTTGCTAAATAAAACAATGTGTCTCCGGTAGTCACAGTATACTCCCCCACAAAAAAGTCACCCCCCCCCCCCTTCATCATAGCAAAAGGTAACTTGGGTTGTGATATCTGGTAGGGCTTTTTATTTATGGCGACTCCAAGACAATGAAATCAATTTGAGAAAATAAATCAGACTTCTCAAATCGCTTTCATTCAAATGCTTATTTATGGGGCACTGTGATGTTGTGTGCTTCTGAGATTGTATGCATTAAAGCGATTTTGCCAATAGGCGTATCTGCAATCGCGGGAGTATTCAAAATCAAGGAATATGAATGAAGACAAAAAGCTGCACAAAAAACAAAGAACAGACATCAGTTTGCATTTCCCCCCCCCTAAAAATAAATTTGAAAATAGAAAAAAGAAATGGAGAATCTGGACAAGCAAATGTAGAATGTCACAAAATGACGATCAATTAAAAACATAATCAAAATCACGGAACAATACAAGAGCATTCTTGTAAAACCAACATCCTTTCATTCCCATTACGGGAGGCTAAAAATAGTCCACCCAATTGCATCATGGGAAGGGGACAGACTGAGATGAATCTCAGTCCTTACTTAATTTTACATACATTCTTCTGCACCTAAGCCTGCAGGTTAACTTAAAACTTTGTAAAAACTAATCTTGTTAATTTATTACACTACAAGAGTATGCACAATAGAAACGCTCTTCTATTACCTTTGCGTCTACTTAAGCCTCAACCAAGCTTGGCAAGTGCAGAGACCAGCAATACTTAAAAAAAAAAAATTATAATCTACACAGCACATCTTCTCAATCTCTCTTTTTAAAAAACACAAATCGCAAATTTTAACTTGCAAACTCATATAGTATAAACACCTTTCAATTTGTCCTCTGGTCCCTACGTAAATAGAGACCAAACAAATGGGGCTTTTAGAATATCATACAACTCTGCATATATGCACACACGTCTCTAAGCTAAAAGTGGTTCTACTAGTGAGTTAAACCATTATCAATATAGATTACAGGTACATTAAAACAGTGGCTTTTTTTTCTCTTCTCTTTAATCCTCAAGAATTCTGGCTCCATTACAAGATGAATGCACATAGTAAAATACGACATAGCTATGCTACACTAAGTCATATACAGCGTTAACGGTACATAATATTATACAGGATTCTACAGCTAAGTACATGTACATTTTGCTTGTGTAAAGTGTGTGGTAGTTTAAGTTAGTGACACCATTATACTGAACACTCTCGAGAGTGAACAACAAACTAGTAACATAACTCAAATATGCCAAAAGGCTACACAAGTTCATCCATCCTTTTTTTCTTCTTCCTTTTGTTATCAAAAGCTAACTTCTTAAAACTTACAGAAAAATCTTGCCGTGGCAACTGAGATACAACAGAGTTTCTAATTTCTGTCAAGGCCATTTCTTAAATTTTGCTTCTGATGACCACGTGCCTATTTCCGCAAGGCACTGGTACATGCTTATCACTACTTATATACCAACCTCGTTCCCGGGGGTGATTGATCTCACATGCCTTGCTCACTCATAACCCCTGGAATTGTTTAATTTAAATGTGCAAAGACATGGCACAGTTTAGTTAGGTCTGTGGTCAATACACTCTATGCGCGTGCTCAAGCACAGTGACAGCAAAAGCACAGCAAAAGTGATTCCTTTCCAGGGGTTTAGTGATGGAGATCGATATGGCGCACTGCACATGGTAGCGAGGCTGTATTACATGCCTACTCCCAGTCTCCTCGCTTGTTTTCTGTGTCATTGCTATCACCACTTCTTGATACATACATACATACTGATGGCAAGTCAAACAAGAACTACAAAGTAGGCTTGATGAATGCTGGTCAGCAGTTTGAGAATGTTGTCAAGTGACTTTAAAAAACAAGCAAGCGTTTTGAAAACTGAGTTTCGAAAGCAGCTTTACTAAGCTTTACTAATAGTTTAAGAAATGTTAGTTATTTTACTTAGACTTCTAGGCCTATTGCTCCTGGTTGCTATTTACACTGCGTTGTAGTTAACACCAACTACTCTTCGATGGCAGTTGAATAGCAGTCAGGGTGCTACACTTAGTTGTACACTACAACGTTTGTACTTTTCTTTTTAATCTTGCCGTAATACGATCTACAAGGCGCTTTATTAGTTCATAAGCACCATTAACATTTCTTAATCCCCTTTCAGCATTTTTCTTAAGCATGCTCAGCCAAACAGCAGTGTGTGGAGAAGAACCCTGGACCAACACTTACATGTATGTCAAAGTTCTTCAATAGATTTTCTGCTTTTTTCGTTTTGTTGGGTGTTTTTTTTTTACGCTGCCAAGTAATTTTGCGAACCCTTCTAAATACCTTTGTTATGAAGTAAATTTCAATATCAAGTGTCCCGTGTGTAAAAACCACAGTAGGTGACATCGGGGTCACTACATGGTACCAGACTAGTTTGGGTGCCAGCTCCATTCTAAGTCTCCTGGGACTAAGGATTGAACAAACAATGCTATTTACCACCGAGAGACTTTATGTAGGACTTTAACATCGTATCAAGTAATAAAACCACATCGTGATACATCATTAATATAAAAAAAATACAGGAAAAGCTGCCACCTTCTATGCACTACGTGTATACACTACTAGTGTGTCGATAATGGAAACAGGCCCTCATGCGATGCACAACACAGGTGTCTTGCTAAGGTGCACAGCCTATCCAACTACAGTGCTCACTTTTTAAAGTGCAAAATGACAAAAGTCATCAAAATTAGACGACACAGAAATCCATCAGCTATCTGAAATGTTGCTGCTTAAGAATGTTCAGAACTTGTGCAGAGGATTTTGTTCAGTTCAAAGTGAGGGAGAATGGGTTATTCTATTCTAATTTTTTTTTTTTTTTTGATTTTGTTTTTACAATAACTAAAAACTGCCATGCTGCTCTTTTCAAAAGGTTGACATTTAAATACAAAATAATCATAAATGCCTGCTGGAACAGTGGCTAACGTTAACACTAAAAAAAGAAGATGTGTCTAGTTTTTTTACAAAAAAAACAGGTTCACAAATTGATATGTTTAGTCAGATATACACGTACCAACAGAATGACTTGGTGTTGATTAATGAGTAACACTTACACAAATCATTTCCGTACATTAACGTACTTAGTACTGCATCCTAAGTACTTTGAAAAATCAAATCAAAATAAAAAAGTCAACACCCTAAGAAAATTTGATCACCTGTCTCTCACTTGAACAGGTGGTGACAGTTGTGTTTTGCATTTAAAAATTACCAGGTACTTGAAAGAAATCGTAAGATTTTTTAATAGATTTGTTTATGTAAATCAAGTTCCCAACACAAAATAATTTGGGTTAAAAATTTGGTTTCTCTGGGAATGTTGGTTTGATATCCCTTCATGGTTTACAAGATCATCTAAAGCTAACGAGCACAAAGATGCCGAATGAGTTTTAAAAAAACAACTACAACAAAGAAACCGCTTTAATACACAAAATAGTGTAACTCGAAGAAAAACAGGAAGGAACCGGTGGAATATTTCAGAGATGTGATCTTGTAGAGCCATCGTGTTGCAAGTCTCCACAAGAAAAAACATTTCTCTGCACGTCACACAGCACAGCATATTCCAGTCATTCAAAACATCTAAAAAAAAAGGGGGGTGGGTCAGAAGAAGAAAGTGGGCGGTGAGTCCCTACCCTTTTGCCCATTATTAATACGAGACATATTTTTTCGCAGTGTTTTCACCGATGCGGGTGTGACCGCCTCAAACGAACGTTGAATAAGCGGCGCCTCCCTGTTCGCCGTCGTCAGCGGGCCGTTGTTTCTTGTCGCCATACTGGCCGATGAAGGAGCCCTCCTCGTTGAACTTGCCGAGTTCCCCGTCGGCATACTCCTTCAGGCTGTCAGTGTCACTGCTGCCTGGCTCGCTGTCACGGAGACTGCCCTGTGACCCCCTTGGGAGCTCCCCGTCAGGATTGTCCCTGAGTGGTTGCAATGAAAAACAGTTCAGAAATGCATTTAACGAAGGGAAAAGGTAAGAGCCGAACTGTTATAAGAACAGTGCAAATATGAATCAACTCTCCGTACCAAGCAAAAGTTTTGTTAAACTTACGAAACTTGGCCTGGCGTTGCTTCAAGTATTCAGCAATTTGTAAACATATATCTGTGTCAACCAAACATTTTATAAGAGCTGTTTAAACCCTAGCAATGTCTCCCTATACTACTGGTTGGCAAAATGAGTTAACATCCCGCCTTTTTGTATGGGACTGACCGTGGCGTGACGCACACGAGTTTGTTCGTCTGCCTACAGCGTTTGCCAACCAATAGTGTCTGTACGCATGCGTGAATGTGATTAGCATCTTTCATGGGAAAGGTCCATTGATCCCCAGCTCAAACAGCTTAATGCATATATAGTAAAGACACTTTGAATTCTGATGTTATCTTTAAAAGTGGACTTACTTATTGGGATCAAACTCCTCAAAGCCTCCCTCATCCTTGAGAGGGGTGCTCTCAATGTCTCCCTTCCTCTGCTGCTCCTTATCAGACACTATAAGCAAAAGACAAAATACCTCATCAACAAACAAGTTCAAAAACAAGAGGTCTATCCATACCAGAGATTGCCCATGTGGAGATAGGAGGGGGGATTATGGAGATTAATTTCAGATTATTAGTATTTGAATACGGGTAAGATTATGAGTAGGGATATCAATTTGGGACTATCAGTGTGGAGTGGGGGGGAGGAGATTAAGTATGGATACCAGTATGGACATAGAAAACGAATATATGCGTAAAGATTCATTTGGGATTATCACTATGAAAGGATTGTGTACAAATTAATTTGGGATTATCAATATGGTCGAAAGAAAAGGATCATGAGAGTAAACACTATTAATGGACTACCAATACTGAGATAAACATTACGAAAGGATTAGCCAAAGAGATTAAGGTGCATGTATGAGACCTGATCCACGGATTAGCTTCTTACCATTGTACTTTCCACCCCTCTGGCTTTTGAGGATACACAGTACTAAGAGGATACATAACAAGGCTACGATGATGATGAGTAGAGCGATGAACCATCCTCTGACATAGATAGGCGGGGCCACTGCGGCTTCTGTGTTGTCAAAAACGGAAAGTCAATGTCAAAAATATCAGTCATAGGATTCAAACTGTCTCTAGCTTCTGAGCAATCTTGGTGGTCTAGTGGTGTGACATCTTGGGCCCACAATCAAAATAGGGGGAAGGGACGTTCAAATTAAGAGGGGGGGTGTTTGAGGTGGCTGAAACAGAAAAGAGTATTTTTAATACTTTGAACAGGCTTGTGAAAATTTGTGGAAGCTAGTTAAAGGAACATTACAGATTTGGTAAGAGAAAAAATAGTAAAATATACTTTTGATCACAGATTTACACAAAACTTACACGGTCTAATGAGGATAATAGTAGAAAACATCCCTTGAAATATTTCTGTCTGAAATGTCATAGTTGATGAGAAATGAATAAACTAATTTTCAGATTGGAGTTTATCGCTCAGTGAGCGTTTTATTCATTTGTTGAATCTATATGATTTCATGCAAATGTGTAATCTGTTTTTCACTACTTTCTCGTGACCCAGATGGCCGATCGATCTCTAACTTCTACAGGTTTGTCAGTTTATGTATATGGTGGATTACATAAAGTGCTTACACTGCCACCAACTGTTTTGTTAGCAAAAACCAATTCTGTAATGTTCCTTTAAACAAACATCTTGCTAGCCTAATGGATGAATCAAGAAAAAGGCCTGAATTGAAAAACACAAGCCTGCTGGACTTGTTTCGATAAGGAGTATTACTGGTCCGACGCTAAAAATCCCTGGCCTGCGGCTAAATTTTGAGCCCCGATATATAGTTCAGGCCATGCCTTGAAAATGGGGCTTAGACTGAACGAGTGCCAAATCTGCTTCCTTACCTCCACCGAGTGTTTTCTCTCTCTGGTTTGGTCCCTTGGTTGATCCATCATCATTGACCGCCACGATCTGCATAACGTACTCCGTGTTTCTCTTCAATCCCTTCACCATGAGGAGGGAACCGTCCAGTAAGTCCATGGTGCTTGACTTCTCAAAGTCAGCTTCGTCGTCGTCTGGCAAACAAGAAATGACACCGCATTAATAAGGATCCCAGTGGTTGCCTTGTTCTGCTGCTTGGGAATAATTACTACTGGAGTAAGAGATTCACACTCTGCGCGATCCTTTTAAATAGTGCTGTGATTTTTTTCTTTTTTGTTACTGGCATGTTCCTTGGACATTCCGCAGTGCATCGATACCAGCGCGAGTCTCAAATATTGTTGATGATGGAATGCAAACACTGGAGAGTCAAGATTAGATACAGCAGTGGTAGTGTTTATACAACTGCTACTACTGATATGGTAAGTCACTTTCTCTTAAGATAAACACCGTCCCGAACCGATGTGAAAGTTTCAAAATTGTCGACACTGGAGATACCATTTCAAAAAAATTCAAACTATATTTTCACTACACACAAGAAACCTTTTCCAGACACATATTTTGTTGAGTCCATCAGTTTTATAACATATTTTGTATTAAAAGATCAATTTGTTCACACTACTTTCTCAAATGTTTACACTTAAAAATGTATTTTATTTTGGAAACTAAAATTGTATTATACAAAAGTAATTGTTTGGACAACATGTCAAACAAGCCTTTTCCTAGGATATCGGTTCAATGGTAGCATTTCATGACTATGATCCAAACAAAATCATGTACACGAATAAAATTTAGAAATGAGGGGTGCTTCTACAATAGGTTATGACATATTTATACAAGATGCATTGCAGTAAGTAGTGTGTAGTTTAGAAGACTGAACTGAAGTAGAATCATTGCATCATTCAGAATGTGGTGTAGGACACCAATATTTATGGGCATGCAACATGATCCTTAGTATTATAACATTCCAGGAGAGGTGTGTATTAAACCACATGTGTTAATCGGTAGTGTAATTTATATGTAGTTTCTTAAAGGGCCCCCTCCCATTTGTTTCATTCATATTGATATCTTTTAGTGCACCATTTAATACAATGGATAAAACCAACTTGAAAAATTTATTCCCCCCACCCCAATATTTTTTTAAAAGTCACTGTAAGACCGATTCATACCTGTGCTCACGTACAGACACAGTGTATCTAAGTACACTAGGAAAAAGTAAGCGTTCAATATAATCATCTAATCCTGGCCGCAGTTTCCCTTCCCGTTGCAAACAATGTCGCCTAAACAGTTACTGAGTCCAAAATAACGGGGATCAAATAACTGGTTCAGCGAGCAGTTTTAAGCGCCTGCACTGTGCATGAAATGCACACGGACAATCCATATAATAATGACAGTGCCAAGCACCCAAAACTAACACAAACACATAGTCTACCCCCATACAGTGGTATTATAAGGGGGAAAAGATGTGCCGTGCCCCCCCCCCCTTGACCCATTGAAGTCTGGACTCTTGAGATTAAAAATGTCCAGACTGAACTTTCATTTACTTCTGTGCAGTAAATTCAAAAGGTTTTAAAACTCGTTTTCTATTTACACGCAGACAAAGTATTTGTTTTTTGCTCCATGGCAAAACATCTTATGTTATATTCAAGAGTGCTGAAAGGGTGGCTCGTTGAAGAAAAATGCAAACGGAAACTACAGTTTTTAAATCGGCCAGAAGTGCCCCCTAGAAAAAACGGTGCATCCCCCTTAAAATTTTACCCTAGTTTCGCCGCCGCCGCCAAAACAGACTTTGAAGGAAAATATACAAGAGCAGGGATGCCATTAAATCTATAGACAAGATCCATGATGCGTTGCAATTGGGAATATTCGAAAGACAAATACATTAAGAGTACGGAGGAAGGAGTTGTACATTAAAAAAAAAAAAAGATACAAAACACTTGCCTGTGTGAATAAACCTTTTGAGTTCCAACAGCAGAATATTGGCCAATAAATTTGTACGTTTGGCATGGTCAGTATTGCAACACACAATCCACACGAATATATTGCAAACTACGTATACAATCTTTCATGGCAGAAACTGAATAGGTGTGCCAGGTTTTCAAAATTGCTTTATGCAAAAAAATTGAACAATCTATTGTCCTTGATTTGCATACAATCAAGCTGGGCCAACTGTCTGGTGATTTGCATTGCACTCTTAAGGAAACAGAGTGCTCGTCTTTTAGACCCTTACAAACGAAAAATTCTGCAATTATTATACGGCTTTATTTTGC
The DNA here is from genome assembly GCA_032158295.1 of Pycnopodia helianthoides. Classification (NCBI taxonomy): domain Eukaryota; kingdom Metazoa; phylum Echinodermata; class Asteroidea; order Forcipulatida; family Asteriidae; genus Pycnopodia; species Pycnopodia helianthoides. The sequence continues at coordinate 20,768,829 of CM063244.1, forward strand.
TTAATGCTGTCCGAATAAACATTTGAAACTTCCACGGGTCTTTTGACCACTTTCTACCTTGTCCTTTTTTATACATGTTCTGGGAAGGGGTGATAATCGATTCATAAATATTATGTCATAAATGCCTTCAGAATTATCGGGAAGTGTGAAACTCCCTTTAAAAGATGACGCAATTATCGCATCATAAATAATGCAATTAGTAGGAAACAGAAGATGGGGGTGGCTCATATTGTTTCAAGATCGAATGATATTTGAGCTGCGTGCAGTATTAAAACCACATCTGTTTCCGATGTTTAAACATCGAGTGCAATAACAGGCCTACATGGCACTTTCTGTCCTGTCAAATTGGACGTATTGTTGACCGCATGAGGGCGCCTTCAACGACAAATTTCCTGCATCACAACTACAATTTTATTATATTTTTGACTGCCTGTATGTTGTTTTCTTGTATATATCAATGGCCAAATAAGTTACAATAACAATGAATGTATTCGGTTTGCGGTAACACCATGTGTATTATCTACTTTGCTGTGTAGATTTTGTTCTTTAGAGAAGTTGTCTTGCTATTTGTTCTACTACCGCGGAACAAATAGCAAGACAAGTTCTCTATCTACACAATGGAGTAGATATACACATGGTGCTACCGCAAAACGAATATACATTGATACCTCATCGTGCAATGCCTCAAAAACCATAATAACAATGAAAAAAATAGTTTGTTTTATTTTGTTTGCGTCACGTTAGTTCAGTTCACACACGCCCTCACGCGGTAACAAAATACTGCAAAATGGGTCATTTGTTGCACAACTACTCCAAACCATTCCAAAAACACTTTCCTTTGTTAATAAACATGACTGTTTTTCAACAAAAGTCAACCGTTTTCAAGGTCAGTTATTATAGGTGTAATCCATGCACGATTATAAAGCAGTTATCTGTGTAGCAATAGTTCAATATTAGTACGTACAAATTATCTTGTGTGGCCTATGTTATTGTAGAGTAACCCATGCACATATTAAACAAGCTATGAATTTCTGTTAACATACAGTCAGTGTATTTGAAGGATATTTTTTCTCTCTCCTCGCATTCTATTCTAATCTGAACTTAATTGAAACAAAATTGGTTTTATTCAAAATATCATGTTCTTTTTGTCTTTTTACAAGCCAAACCAAACGCTTAGAACGGCGGTTGGAAGTTTTTAACCGTCACACGACGCAATATCACAAAATGTGAACTTTGTTATTATTGTTGTTTTTATTTGTAAGAAAGTTTAAGTATTCGCATCCACACTTCGAGCTTTCCATGACCTTGTGCAGACTGCCATCAACTGGCAGTAAAAACAAGAGTCACTGATTCAAATTATGCACAAAAAAATAATCATTCAAACTATCAGGAGAAAAAAAATAGCATTGGAAAAGATAGTGAGATATCAAAATGATATAGGGCAGTAGAGGCAGGGGGGCAGGGGGAAAGGGGTGGGTAGGAACCAAAACAAAAACATACAGACGATTGATTTGGCGTCCGTTGAGCTGAAGTCTGCACAAAATGTGTTAATGTTTGAGGCACAAAGGAAAAGCAAAATGGTTATAAGGGCAAGTTTAGGGTATGAAAGCGAACTGACACATTTTGTTAGCCTAGGGGTTTTTTCTTTTTTTTTTCTTTTTTTTTCTTTTGTTGTTGTTTTTGACCAGCAATTTCTGACAGAGTTACTTATCATAATCTTTGACAGAGTGGATAAAAGTTAATCAAAAGTAAACATTCCCCCAAATTAGTGATGTTTAAATAATTAACAACGACTTTAGTCTATAAGACTCCGCACCTTGTGATAAGATCCACAATACACCCAGTTTACAGTCTTATTAGTCAGATTATCAGTTTGGGAAGTGTCAAAACAGAAATATTGCCCTTCATGAATGGAAATTTAAAAGCAATGCCAGAAATTGCTGGTGATCTGAATGGAAGGTACAACACTGTTTGTGGGAGGCTCATGCCGCCACTGCAGTCCCAAGAAAGTCAGCAGGGGGGAAAGAAGCTCGGTGAAATCACCACCGAGGGAGGATTTCACAAACCCAGCAACAAAAACCAAGAAATCCTCTTCCCCCCTCGGCAAAGACGGCTGGTACTTTACAACTGAGAAGTTTTGAATTTTGAAACTTTTCATTTGGGAAAACGAGTTGTACTTTCTATTCACTGAAAGAGCAAATTCAAGAATCTTGCATGATAAAAAATGTTTTACCAGTACTGTTGTCGGGTTCTGTTGTAATAGGAACAAAATCAAGTGAGACATAAATTAATTAACATGGAACAACAACAAAATAAACATAATAATGATAACAATCTGAGGTGTCAAATGAATGTTGAATTATTCTAAATCCCTTCTACAACAAACTCTAAACCTAACAGATAGGAATGGTGGTTTTAATAGTTAAGTAGCAATGAGAAAATGATATCATGATGTACTACTTTAGTTCCAGACTGACTTCATCAAGCATTATGCACAGATGCAGGGAGATGATATTGGCTGGTAACCGATTAATGTTCCCTTTGCTAGTGACGCTAGTTTCACAACCTTGTCACTGTCCACCATTCATTTACAGAGTAATGGCAGGTATAAACATGGACAACTAAATATGACTTCGCAGCCAATGTTAGGCTGTGTCCGAATGAGCTAGTGGCTGCGGCTACGACTGGATGGTCACAAGAAGCACAGGATGCCCTAAGCAAAACCCTTAGCAACAGCCACAGCCGTAGCCGTAGCCGCAGCCACCACTTTGAACGCAGCCCAAGTCTTGTGCTTTGGAGGGGGGGGGTGGCGGTAAGCAAGTCCTATAAGATGTTCCCTGAGACTGCAGACTGAAACGGCATCGCCATCTTGTTTCTTCCCCTCAAATAAATCTAACCAAACTGAGGCTGGAAGGTAAACTAGTCTGGTCCCCTTTTCTATAACAGCCCTCAGGCTGCGGCTGTTGCCAAGGGTGATGCTATGGGCAGCATATGCTTCAAAGGTATGTTAACACGGCGATCAAGCCGCATATTCAGACACGACCTAACGCTGGTTCTTATTGAAAAATAAAAGGAACTATAAGATGCTGGCAGCGTGATCAAGAACTATTAAGACACGCCAAAACCCTCTATGAATCTTCTCTAGAGATAAAGGCACAGCATTTGCAATAAGAATCACAATACTGATCATCACCCTGGAATTATCCCAGAAAATAGTAATAAAATAAACGGTGCACCAGTTTTTCCTCAACCCCCTTCCCAGATTTCAACAGGGAAATGGATACCGTCAAAACGGATTGCATTTTCATAGCAATGCTTCAAAGACTGTATTCCGCCAAAAAATGTACACTGTGTGTCACCTTTACCATGCCCCAGCCATGCTTAATGCAACAAGATGCAACAGATGCACAACGAAATAAAATTGTATATATGGCTGGTATTCAGTTCCTTCAGAGGAGAACAAAAAGACCTTATGAGGTCGGTGGTTGTTGTGGTTGCACTCAGCAGGCCGTGCATAGTTTCTAACGTTGCATCCGGATGCACCACAGCTAGAACTTTTCAGAGTGCCCAAGGAGGGGAGGGCAGGGGGGGGGGGGGGCTCCGAGCCAGCAGACCTACTCACTGAGGCTCTACTGGCTCAGCAAATGCTGTGTGTCATCTCCAAAAGAAAAAAATTAAAAGGGGTCCCTACACCAAAGCCTACTCAGATGCATTCCGAATGCCCCCCAAGGTGGATTAAAAGAAATCATGACAATCTACGATGAAACCGTAAAATCTGCATGACTTTTGAATATGGTTATGGCTTAAGCATGCACAAATGCCGAGGGAAAGATCCGATAATCCTCAACATTATAATTTGGTTTGTTTGACAATTACAAAACAAACTTACTTGCTTCCTTGTAAAGGACGTAGAAACTGTTGGCAGCAGGGCCTGAAGATGTCTGGATGAAGGTAACATTGATCAGCTCACGGCCAGGGCTTAACTGACCCTCTCCGAAGACGGGCTCTAATGGCACTGTGAGAATAGAACATTGATTACGTTCATACGGGTTGCGTTCATATAGATATTCACAACATTCAGAAACATGCCGGCATGGTGCGTCATTCAAAACCACAATGGTTTACATTGAATAGTCAGACAGTAGGAGGGTTAACTTTCCTCGATGTAGAGGCGTTCACCACATCATATCATACCACAGGCTGGCATGGTGCATCATTCAAAAACAGTGATTATATTGAAATTGAATGGTCAGACAGTAGGAGGGTTAACTTTCCACAATGTAGAGGCGTTCACCACATCATATCATACCACAGGCCGGCATGATGCATCGTTCATAACCACAGTGGATTATATTTAACGGTCAGACAGTAGGAGAGTGTTAATAAGAAATGTTCTTCTAAGCGGACCTATTAAGTCGAGCTCAGGAAACAACGGCTACAACCTCATCCATGCTTACCTCCGCCGGGTCTTGTAGTAACTTCCTTCTCCTCCTTCTCTCCCTCTCCTTCAGCTCCATTGACGGCAAAGACCTCGATTCGATAAGAAGTGTCAGGCTTAGAGGAAATCTTATAGCTGGTCGTATCACTGCCTTTAAGTGCTACCAGTGTAGTTTCTACCAATGTATTCCCATCAACTAAAGCAACAGAGTAAATGGGTTTAAATTCTGTGTGTATTCATAAAAAGGAGTTGTTCAGAAACATGATTCTTTGACAGAAAAAAACACCATCAAATATTGAGTGATTTGTCAATGACAATTAAGAAATGTCCAGAGACACTACACAGTGACCTTACAATTTATCAATCAAAAAAGAAAAAAACTGTGAGTTGTCACGCTCCACGCCAAACTCGGAAAGTTCTTACAACTAGCAAATTGGCATTCAAAGTGAAGAACTGTGTCAGTTGTCATCGTTCCGTTCAACTTCACCAACTGAATTGGAAACTGTCATGCTGGAAGATGAGGTCCATCTGTCCAACACAATGTGCGTGCTTACCTTCAGAGTAACTCAAGTTGTATCCAGTTATGACACCGTTGGGGAGAGCTGGTTCCGCCCATGTGACGTACAAACGATCCGATAAGGCACGTACCCTCATATAAAGCACAGGGCCAGATGCTGTAACAGTGTCAAAGAAGGTCAAATCATCAGGGTTTTGACAACCACAGGGGTGGGTGGGGGGTATACTGATTGACGTTGTGAGCAAGGGTGAGAGACATGGCTGACAAAATGCTCTGAAACTACAATCCCGGCCAAAATGCTTGGGCCACCCGTTCCTATAACGTTACAATAACCATACAATAACCATTCCCTGTCTCACAATAAACATTCTCTCCCCCGTCCCCTCCCCCGTCCCCCGTCCCCCCGCTCAATGTTGTCTGGAACGCAGAAGACCGTGCAACGATGGAACGCAGAAGACCGTGCAACGATAAGTTGTCTGGAACGCAGAAGACAGTGCAACGATGGAACGCAGAAGACCGTGCAACGATGTGATTCAACATTGAAAGGGGGCAGGGGGGCCCAACGAGATATGGCCGGGATTGTAGCCTCTGAATTTTAGAATGCATGTTAAAATGCTGGACCTTTTGGGAACCCTTGGAGTTATAGACTTCAGGGAGCTTTTGGGAACAGTGTCCTCAGAGAGAAGTAAAACAAAAATCATGATCTTCTTAGAAACCAAAGTGCTTAATACCCTCAATGCTATGACAAGAGCCAAACTAAAGGGGACCATCAAATGAATTAAATCAAACTATATTTTTTAGTATAAGCCTGCATGTCCATTCACATGATGGAACACTTTTTAGGTGATTTCATGTACTTGACGAAAACTACAACCATTAGAGAAACTGCAAATGTGACGGACGTAGAGTGGTCTTCTTTATTGGGTTTCTTGTCATGCATTTGCATAATACTACTTGTACAGCATACTGCAATACTTCAAAAATTTAAATTTTAAATTTGCAAAATAAAAAAAATAAAAAAAAATCAGTGGAGTTACAAGATGGACATATTGCAGGCTTCATGAAGCTTCAACATGATTACTGAAAGAATCAAGCTTAGAAAACATACGTCCTTCTGGGAGCTGGAAGATGACCGCATTCGACTTGGGGCCTTCCTTCTGGCCATTCTTGACGGCTACTTGGAACGAATACGTCTGGAAGGGTGTGAGGCCAGTCACGCGGCACTCAGCGTCGGGTGGACACTCTGTGGGCTCCTGACCTTGGGCTTGGGCGTCCGCCATTGAGGAGTAGACCTGTAAAGGAACAAAATATTATAGATGCAGAGCTGCCAGCATTTGCATCTTGCAATCGGGGAGATTTTGCACAACAATCAGGGAGATATTTACAATTAGGGAGATATTTACAATTATATTTACAACATAATAGGGAGAAAGTTTACATAATTCGGGGAGATCTTCAAATTTGTAACATGGACAAATTTTGTTTATTTTCTGGGAACTTTCTGCAGAATCAAGGAGATTTGGCAGCTCTATAGGTATATGGCGACCATTGTGTGTCCAAGACTAAAACTGCTGTTTAAGTTCTCCACTTGTCTCATGAAGACATACTGATAAATTTAGACCACGTAAACTTTGTTTAGAAAAAGATTGACCGTGTACATTTCAGGGCCTTTCTGGCAGGCAAGATACGACACTGGTCATATGGGAAATAATTCCCAAATAACTTCAAGAGGTATAAAAGTAACACCTGAACAAGTTTTGTGAAGTGCCCTCTTTCTTCATATCAAAAGTTGATAAAAATCAGACAGTGCAATCTCCATAGACTATCAGATTTAAAGTTTTCTTCCATTGGGCTGTGTACAAATCGTGCCTGCAGGAAGTCCAGGCTCTTTGGCTCTGTTGTCAAGAGGTGATGTCACGGGTTACACTAAACACATTAGCCGAAAAAGTAGGACAATTTCACATGTTCACAGAAACGATGGTCACAAAAATTAAGATGGAGTCATAGAAGGAGAAGAGTGGACTATGAGTATTTACCAAGAAAGCTTGGAGTTTGCCGTTGATAGATTCTGGTGGAATTGGTTCCCATGTGACCTTAACCACACCAGGGGTGTCCTCAGCTTCAACTTTAACGTTCTGAGGAGATGCAGTCGGAGCTGTGGGCCAGAGAAAAATCATAAATGAGGACTCGGGCTTGGTAAATGGCCCAGCTGGGCCCAATTTCATAAAGCCGTTTAGCAGAAAATAGTGCTTAACTCATTTCTTTGCTAAGCAAAAAATAAGTGGGGTACCAGTCGCAACAATGTAAACTTTATGGAATGTTGGCTGGTAGCAAGTTTCTGGTAAGCAATATTTTTCTGTGCTTAGCGTTTTGATGTGCTTACAGCCTTTATGAAAATGGGCCCTGATCCTAGACCATGTAACCTTTGCTTACAAAAAGAGTAATCTTGTACATTCCGGGACATTTCCTGGTAGGCGAGAGACTACACTGGTCATAAGTGAAATTTTTACATTTTGTGTCATAATTTCCACATGGATTAGAGAGTTACGAAAGTAACAGTTGACAAAAAGTGTTGACGTCTGCCCCTCTCCCTTAATATCAAAAGTTTATACAAATCAGACAATGCAATCTCTACAAAATATAAGATTTCATATTTCCTTCCATTGGACTGTATACAAATTGTGCCAAAAAGGAAGTCCAGCCTCTGTGGCTCTTTTGTGAACATGTCAAAAGTTTATACAAATCAGACAATGCAATCTCTACAAAAAATAAGATTTCATATTTCCTTCCATTGGACTGTATACAAATTGTGCCAAAAAGGAAGTCCAGCCTCTGTGGCTCTTTTGTAAACATGTTACGTCACAGGTAACACGGTGTATGTTGTCCAGTTTCATAGAGCATTAAGCAGAAAATAACACAAAACAATCTTACTTGGTAAAACCAAAAATGTTCACGGCGCAAGTCGCAATGTGAATTTTGGCTGGTAACCTTTTACTGCAAAGCAAGACTTATTTGTGCTACTCACATAGGTGAGTGTTTTTTGAACAAATTTATTCTTCTTCAACTTAACAATTTTCTGCTAAGCAAAAATGAGCGGGATACCATTCACAGATGGTACAGGTGTCATGGTAATTAGGCTGGTAACCTCATTTGGGTAAGCATAATTTTACTATTAGCGCTTAAGCAGCTCTATGCAATTTGGCCCAGGGCAGAAATACACACATGTTCTGAATTGTCTCAAGGCAACCACAGAATAAATCTCAGATTGCGACAACAATCAACAGGAAAAGTTATCAAATGATTTTTCTCTCGGGGGAGGGGAGGGGGAGGGGGGAGGGGGGGGGGTTGGAGGTTGGGGGTGTCTACTAGGCTTCTGCCACTATGATTGCCCTGTACATTTAACCTTGCACTTATAATTTTTTTACAAAATAATGTTGTCTTGTTCAGAACTTGTAAAATAAAATGATTACCCTGTACATTTAACCTTGCAACTGTAATTTCTAACAAAATAATGTTGTCTCGTTCAGAATGTTTAAAATAAAGCTTGACCAATCAAACGTACTGCCTTCTCCAGTGAAGCCCGTTTCTTTGGCTGCCGGCCCGTCGCCCATATCATTCTTGTACATGACCTCAACTTCCAGCTCCTTGTAGTTGGAACCGCTGTCGATCACGAAACTAGTGGTCTGGTAGTCGTCTATCTCTTTCTCTGACCATTTTTCTGTTCCAGGCTCTCTCCATTTGATGTAATATTTGAATCCGGGACCGTTCTGATCGTACGGGTGCACCTCCTGTACCATAAAGAAACCCCAACCATGTAATTTATAACAAGAAATGAAAAAAAAAACATCTTTTGAATGCCGCACTTTTAAGTTTTTAGTTTTTTTATGTTGCTCTTTTATCTTTTGTCATGTAATGAACCACAAGGGAAACTGACTGGGTAAATTTCAAATAGTTTGGGGTTGAACAAAGAAAAATTGACTAGAGCGGGATTTGAACCAACGACCTCAGGATTAACGTACCAGCGCTCTACCAACTGAGCTATCTAGCCCTATGTTGGCGGTCTCCCTATTTTGTCAATATCTTTGTTCGGGGGTGCCAGTCAGAAGCCATGCTCTTTTGTTAGTTTTTCTTCTACGGTCGCCTTGCGATTTCGTAAATATTTTTTTTTCAACATAGGTGGGAATAGAGGAGTCTGTCTCCTAAAAAGATCCAAACATTACCAATGCCAGCAGGGTTAGGCTTATGTAATAAGTAACTATAAGTTCTCTGTTGGCAGGGCAGACGTATCCCTATACTGTGGTTTGGGCACTGACCTGGTGACCAATCTCGTTTCTTTTTCTTCCATTCTGTGCATTTTAAAACGTGTTATGCACTTTTGACAATTTGTATGTGCGGGGAAGCAATCAAATCTGACATTATTATTATACTATTATTCATTTCTTCTTTCGTTTTTTTCATAATTGGGATTCATCCCACTCGTTTAAAGCTGGTATACTCTTGTATAATCAACGTCCAAACAGGCTTTTTGACAATCTGGGATGATATGAAATACATTTGTCGAGAACCAATCTGTCAAAAGGTTCTTGTGTTTACCCGTGAGTGATAAAGCTCAACTGATTTTAAACCCAGAGACATTTTTATTGTACAAATATTTTCGGTAGGCGGCAATATTAGCAAAGGTCATGTCCTGAGTTGTCAACTTCAATTGTTTCTCACACTAAACACACATCCGATATGAAAGATTTGAGGCTGTGCGTGGTGGTACAGGGATAAGAAGGTTTTGGTTTGTGCACGTAAACTCACTAACTCAGAGTGTGACTGACTTTGCAAGATTGCCCCCCCCCCCAAAAAAAAAGTTGTTAGGGTGTATCACTTACGGGCCACTCGACTCTCATCTTTCCTGGCTCCGTGGGTTCGATAACAACATTTTCTGGTTCTTCGGTCAATTTTGCAGGGCTGGTTACATACTCGTCGGACTCTGCACTGGGCTGGGAGTTACCAATAGCATTAACAGCCACAACCTGGAAGCGATAGGTGACCCAAGGGGAGAGGTCCAGCGAAGTCTTCGTGGAGGTGGCCGGGATTGTTTTCATCTCTTGCCATCCGAGGTCGTTCCACTCCGTCGCGTAGGAGATGATGTAATTGGTGATTGGAGAGTTGCCGTCGTCTCCGATGTCCCAGGCCAGTGCGGCCATAGTATCGGAGTCATCTGCCCGCTGAGAAACGATAACATTGGACGGCGCTGCGGCAAGAGCTGCAGAACAGAAACAAGGGAACATTACATGACGAAATAGACTCCCCCAGGTAGTAAACCTTTCTGATGCTCTGCCAACAGACTACAAATCTCAACACAGCTGAAATGATACCCTAACCCCCCCCCCTAAAAAAAATACACTACCATTTCATTGAAAACGTTGTTGAAAATAAATTTGTTTTAACTTTAATCCAAATACAAATAAGAAACAACAAATCTACAAGTAAAAAGAGTTTGTGTGAAGACTTAAATCACCCTGTTTAAACATATATACAAATAGATGCAATTGCTTCTCTGCATTAGCCCTTGTCATATACAAGTTAAAAAATAACTTTCCCAAGTTGAAGAATGACTTCAAGCACTGTAGCTAGAGAAAGTCAATCTGCTTACTTTGGACCACAAGCTCCGCAGAGTCCTCCACCTCATCCATCTCGGTGACTGCCTTACAGGTGTAAGTACCGGTATCCTCCACTTTGGACTCCAACACCTTCAGGTTGTCCGAGCCGGGTCGCTCCGGCTTGAAACGACTGCCGCTCATTTTCAGGTCCAACGCCTGGGGGCCAGCTCCGATGTCTCGTGTCCAGGTGACCTCAACGGCCAGAGCCGTGTCATGTGTTATCTCACACGAGATGACAGCGTCCTCGTCTTCCACCACCGTGATACTCTTCTGAGGGCCGATGAGGATCTTCGTGCCCACTGCGAAATGCAAAAGACATTGAGGAGAGGTGTTTAACAGACCCTTCTCTTAATACAAGAACCAGTACGAAGACACAGAAAATATATACTGGAAATAAATATCACTGTATGGGGGGATTCACAAATGTTTATAATAAGCAAATGTGTAAGACCATGATATTTTTTGGATCTCTTTGGATTACCCCTTTCAAGAGAAGCATGACACAATTCCCTCGTTAACCAAGCGTCCACTTTACTGGATTATCAATCAACCATCGGGAAGGTATTGAACTGGTTTTTCAGGTCAGGTCAAAATGTTGTCTTATAGCGCCCTCTTTTGAATCAGTGCACAGCCACAATCATGGGTACACATTTTTGTGTGTCCATGTTATGAACAACAGTTTGAAAACCAGTGATGTAACAGTTATTCCAGTGTTGTTTGTAAATTAATTAACCAGCGCTGTGTGAATGAAGAGTAGAGAGTACTTGAGTTTGTCGAATACAAGATCTGCAAAGAGTTACTCAATATTTATGTGTTGTTCATTTGGTGTCTTTGTAGCAAAAAGTGTACCCATGATTGTGGCTGTGCACATAAACTTCCTCCAGCCCAGGTTAATTTACCATGTGTGGGACGCGCAGCAGGGGACAAGGTCCCCTACGACATTGGCACCACTTACTTCTGACTGTGACTCTGGAGGATGCTGGTACTTCGCCGAAGCCATTGCTGACACTGCATGTGTAGTCGCCGCTGTCCTCCACTACTGCCCCGGTTACGAGCAAAGTACTGGCCGTCAAGGCGGAATTTCCATCTTCAACTATGTCTACTTTCCCGCCAGTTGCTAACTGTTGTCACAAACGTAACCAAAAAAATAGGTTAAGGCACTGCAAAGAAGCCATTTCGGAGTGAATGACTGAACATCAACGGCCTTATACTTAACTCACAAACTTGTTAATCACAAACAAATTCTACACGTACAATATTTTGGCACCTACTGTTTTCCTTAGCCAGAATATTCACACCATGACTTTTGATCATAATAAATAAGGCCTCATTTTGTGTTTACCCACACTGAACACATTTTGTATATAAAAAAAAGGCTGGGTAAATGCTTGCTTTACTTAGAAGAAATCACCAAAGTCCACTTGAAATTTTACTAGACTACTCCATGGACAGTTAAATAAACAAAATGTTCGAAACTTAGGCCGTGAATAGACAGCTATGGCTACGGCTGGGGCTAGTTTTTTGCGTCATCATGCGTTAAGTATAGGAGGTCCTTAGTTACACCTTTAGCGCCAGCCATAGCCGTAGCTGTAGCCGCCAATTCGGATACGGCCCTACACTGAGATGCCAATGTGAAAGTCATATAATTACCTTTTCTCCTTTGAATATCCAAGACACAACTGGTTTGGGTGATCCCTGCCCAGCGCACACAAGTTCAATGTTTTTCCCTTCTACAGTGACAAAATCTGACTGTGGCGCATCGCTCACCTCAGCTGGGATAGCTGCAGGGGAAAAACAGAATTCCATTACTTGATGTGTGTCGCGGCCGAACGGTAAAGAGCACCGGACTCAAGCTCTGGTGTTTCTGATTAGCAGTGGTGGGTTCGAGTTCCGGCTGTGGCACTTGTGTCCTTGAGCAAGATACTTTACCATAATTGCTTTGTCCTTCCGATGGGACATTAAGCCTTAGGTCCTGTGTACTAGGATTGGTACATATATGGCATATACTAATAATCATTCATGTGTTATCTATAACCAATCTCTTACCAGCACAGAATCATCAATAAGGGGCAAAGGAAAGTATTAACAAACTGGATAGAGACTTACACTGTACGTTAACAAAGCCACTTGCAGATACCTCTCCGTACTCATTCTCCCCTACACACTGGTACACGGCACTGTCTTCCGGAATAGCCTCTCTAATTGTCACACGCCCACTACCAGCTCCTCCAGTGATGGTACGACGAGGGTTCGGCTCTGAGCAAAATTTGTAATGATTAAAAAGAAGAAGAAAACAACAACAACAAAAACGGTCAGATTTGGACAAGCAGAGGTGAAACTCCACCATCAAAAGGGTCACAATGAGCCAGTCATGATTCTCAGGACTACAACCAGTATATATGGAGCAAGAAGTGGCTAGAGTCCAATGCTTGGTGTGATCACCATGCTTCTGGGTCAACATAACCTGCAAATGGAAAGTGACAGAAAGACACTGGTACAGGACGGGCACGATGATGATGGCCAAGACCCCGATGTAAAGCGTATCACTCTTCAGGTTAGAACTCCTTGATGGACTTAGATCTCAGTTTTTAATTCTTATTGAGTGTAAATGTTTTTATTCTTCAGCATTATTTGTAATTCTGTAAAAAAAAATTAATGTATTGTTGATGTTTGAGCATGCTCGACAGGGCAAATTTCCATTTTATGGACAACTTTATAATAATAATAATAATAATAATAAGTAGGAAGTCTGACTTGAATCAAGTACACTGGTCAACATACCTGCTTCACCTGAAGGTAAACCGTTGATCAGCCATGAGACTGAAGGTAGCGGGACACCAGCCACTTGGCAAATCAATTCCCCAGAGTCGTTGATCACCACGTTCACATCCTCTGGCTTATTCTCCCAGTATGGTGTAGCTGTAATAAAAAAAAATAAGCATTTTGTCAGCCTTGCATACTCTGTTTTGCTCTGAGAGCGTTAAAAAGCCTAAGTTCTTCCGTCCTAGGGGAGTCTCTATTGAAAACATTACAGAAAGTTCATAATTCTGAGTCTCAATGAAGTTTTGTAGATTATCCAAAAGGAACGGCGTAGTAACAAACCACATCCTTGTAATGGAATGAGCAAGTTTATTAGTTGTTTTCTATTTTTAAAGATTCTTTTGGTCTGTCAAATTAAATGTAAGACTACTGCCCTGACAGAAACACAAACATGAATATAAACTTTTTAAATACAAGGTGTCGGTTTCAGAGGAGCGCTTCAAATAGGACCTGCACTCTTGGCTTTAAAAACCCACAACTAAGTTCCCTTTATCCAATAACAGCAATGAATGCTAGTATTCATTGCACTGAAAAAGGAACCAGACTATCTTTTCCTCCAGCCTCGGTTTGGTATACATTGGTTCAGATTGGAGCTGATCAAGACGGCCACACCACGATAAAGGGTCTATTGGGACAGGGTGTAATGGTTATTCATTTCGGGTTACCCTTTACGATGACCGTCAGGGAAAACGTGGTCGGGGTTCCGGCCCCGTTGCTGGCAGCGCACGTATAGGTTCCTGCATCAGTGGCAATGATGTCCTTGACGACAAGGGTCTGGCCGTAGCTCTCATAAGCTGTGCGGTCAGCTGGCAGATCCTCCCCCTCCTTGGACCAGGTGATTTCTGGAGTGGTGCTGTAAACAATGGAGAAAAAATCACCATTGTTATGTTTCGTCAATGATGATCAATCACGATGTCAACTTAAACCGATTGATTGCAAAATGCGTCATTAACCACCATCTTTGATGTAAAACGATGGAAAAATGCACGCGTGTACGCGCTACGCATGACTCTCAGCCAATGATAGCTCTTCACTCGTGCACAATTCATCAAAGATGGTGGTCAATGACACGTATTGCAATCCATCTATATATCCAACTACTTCTTGAAAATACATGGTCTTCACTTTAAAAAGAAGCAGAACAAGTAATTTGTAATCAAATTCTTCGTTTGAAAAATATGGCCCCTACAAAACAAACATATACACACATACATTACGTATTACACATACAGACATTATAAATTACACTAAATCCCCCTTCAATATGTATGCGACACCTGTCAGGAAAATTGTACTAAAGGGAAGGTACACGTTTGGTAATTACTCTAAAAATTAATGGCAATAAAAACTTACTTGGCTAGAAGCATTTTGAGAAATATTTCAATTCAAAATACTGTGGATATGGGAAAAGATGTCAGTTTTTATCCCCCAAAACTTGAATCTGAGAAAAACAGTTCCGGAAACGTTTCTCAGATTGTGTATTCCTATTAGGGATTATTCTTCATGTGTTGACATGCACGCTGCAGATTTTGGCGATATTTCAAAAACGCGACCACCTTTGAAAATGAAATTTACACAGGTTAGTTTTATTGTAGGGTAAACTGGGGTAAAAACGCCCATGGGGTAAAAACGCCCACTTGACTTGTTTCCATTGCTAGTAAAAAAAGACACATAGAATTACTAAATGAAATATATTTCTAATAGGTACTATGCATGCCAAAAAACATGAAAAGAATAATTAAACTCATTAACATATTTTAAGGGTGCATAGGTGCTGTTAAAAAAAATTCGGAAAAAAAAGTTTTGAAAAATGACTGTCGAAGGTTTAACGTATTTCACTTAAAATAAAATAAAAACAGCACATTGTTTTATTTTTTTATTTTTCTTTAGTTGATGTTTGTTAAGATGGGTTAACTACACAATAATAAATGATCAAAATATTAAAATCAATTTTAATATTTGCTTAACATTGTTTTGTAAGTGGGCGTTTTTACCCCAGGATAAATCAAGTACCTCGGGGTAAAAACGCCCAGTAGCATCCTTAACATCGAACTCCATTAAAGCCTCATTAATCTTCAAAAAAACCTCAATATTAGTAACTAACAGCCATATTTTAAATTTATATTCACTATTAGAAGCCTATTATATATAAAACTGTGTATTTCTTATATTTTTTTATTCAGGTTTGATCAATTAGGTTAAGGTTCAATTAAAATTTGCAAAGTTTATTGTGACGTATTTGATTTTTTTCACAAAAAACTTTCCGTCATGCTAAGTACCACTGCAAACGGCATTAAAAGATTATGTTGAATGATTGGGCCTAAATATTATAACTTTATGAGTAGGACTATTTCTGCCATGATTTCACAGGGCATTAAGGCACTAGGTAACAACAGAGAAACTGTTCGCCTGAGGAGGGAGAAACTGTGGATAAAGTGCATCCAGATCATTCAACCCCATTGGTCTGAACATCCAAAAAGAAACGGCTAATAACCTTTTGTCTTTGCCTTCTCCTTATCCCCACAGATATACACATTTTTAGTCTGCCTCATTAACTAACTAACCCCCTTCCCACCTTTGGTATTGTGTTTTGTGTTTCCAACCTCTTGTGGTCATACCAGCTCCTTCCCTCTACCCCCCCCCCCTTGTCACCATCTGCGTTTGTTCATCTCTTGGTGTTCTGTGTGCTCTCATCTCTTTCCAATTTACTGTTTCTGTTACACCAGTAGGCCTATTCCTGTTTATGTGTGTTGTGTAGTCAATAGTCATCCCACTGCGGTCATGTGACAAAATCTCTCTCTTACCGTCAATGTACATTCGTGAGCTTAAATGCACATCTTACTTGCTAAGCTAGGTGTGATGTCACACTAAAAATCACTGTGGTATTACTGACAACTCATCTTAAGATGAATCTTAGTGCTTTGCGAAATCAGCACCAGGAGCTTCTGGGATGATTTCCTCAGACCAATGAAGCCTTGCTGGAGTTAACCTTAGACCTTTCTAAGTTGGTACATAAAATAAGTGTTCAAGTTTATTGTGCGTGAATTATGAATGCTAATGTTTCAACATACCACATAAAGTTATTGGTTTAAAATGATTGAGTTTGTAGTTATAATGAACCAACTGTGTTTGAAAAGTTGTTTGCAGTTAATGTAGTATCCCTCAATATTGAATTAATTTAATAAATATGATTCCATTACAAAAGAAACCTGTCATATAGCGACCTTTGGGCGGGCGGGCGTTTTTACCCCGAGACCCGGGTAAAAACGCCCGCCAAACTTCCATCCAAAAAGGGTGGAAAATTTCACTTTATCAACATAGTGACTATAATTTTATATTTGCACATAATAGAGGAGATATGTAATGGATAAAACCACACATTAATTTCTCTGTGTCTCCAAGAAGTTCTGAGATATTTAACTAAAACTTAAAAAACGGGCGTTTTTACCCCAGTTTACCCTATATATCTACATTTATATGGGATTAAAACAATCAAACGGTCCCCAAAAACTAAAGGTATACTTTGCCTTTAGACCACCAATATGCATAATATAATTGGACAGAACTAACTATGTGTCTATTTTTTTTTGGGGGGGGGGGGATCAGTTTGTACTCACTATCCCTCAGCCATGCACTTGACACGAAGTTCCTTTGTGCGGAAGGCATCCACTGATGCAGGAGGGGTGTACACAAAAGACGCTGGCCTACTAGGCACGACTTCCACTGTCAAAGAAAATATTTCGTTGAAGATAGAGACAATTTAGATGTAGCTGTAACATGAAAGATTTTACAAAGTTTGCAGGCACGATATTTTGTCCTTGGGGGAAAAAAAGTAGGAATATTCTATCGGGTACCAGGGCTGACCTACATGTTTATATGGTTTAGGCTGGAATAGACTTTTGAGGCTATTTAATCACAGTTTTTCTAATTTTTCCCAAGGGAAAAAATTGGAATCGGACTTAAGTAGGAATAATGCCTGAGTTTGATATAAGTCATCAATAAAATAGAAGCGCTGGGAGTTCCTCACCATCCTAGGCTCAGGGATGTACCAAAAAAAACAAGCAAATTGTCTTTGTTATTATCAAGGAAATTCCAGCACATTAAACATAAAACAGGCTCCAAATACTTCTTGAAAAGAGGTGGGGGTGTTCAAGTAATAAACAAGGGAAACTGACTGAGTACATCTTTTGGATGAACAAAGACAATTTGACTGGAGCGGAATTTGAACCTGCGACCTACAGATTAACATGCCGGTGCTCCACCAACTGAGCTATCTAGCCCCAATGTTGGCGGTCTCACTATTTTTCTTTGTCAATATTTTTGTTCATGGGTGCCAGTCAGAAGCCATTCAACCTGTAACTGCCGTATAACCAGGAATCACACCCAAGTTTACGACACAACTTGGGAATCGGCAGCCACGGGATCACCTTAAAGGGATGCAACTTTTTATTTCAAGTATCGAGTAATAAACCGCAAGGAAACTGACTGGGTAAATTTTAAATAGTTTATTGGTTGAGCAAAGAAAAATTATATTTTTTGTTGCAGGGACATTTGGTTAATTACACATAATTTTAATGAGAGAAATTGAATTCAAGCATTACTTCTTCTTTCTTTTTGCCCACTGACAGTCTTCCATATTTCTAGGTTGTATTTTTCATTTCTGGACGTAGATGTTTTGTTCTTCTGCTTGCATGACACATACATTTACATCGAGGGAGGGAGTGGGGGGGAGGGGGGCTTGTAAAAGGGACTGGACAGAAGACGGACGGATACCAACCATTTTTCACCACCACCTCCTTGATGGATGAAAGGTGTTGCACGCGCAACAAATCATTCTTGATGTTGCACTGGTAGTTCTTCATGTCTTCCATCTTGATGTTGGAGAAGCGCAGGTTGAACTCGGGATCCACGCTGACGCGGTTGTCCAGCACGATCTTCTGACCCGGATTGGAGTCGTCCGTCCAGAAGACGGAGGGTTTGGGCACGCTCATCTGGTTGTTGCAGGGGATGACGGCTGATTCCCCCCTCTCGAAGGTGTGGACGCTCGGGGAGTCTGTAAATGAATCCGTGACTGTGGAAGAGAGAAGAGCAGGGAAAACAAAAACAGCCCAAGATAGAGACTTGTGTGAATGGTTTGTCTGCAGACTTGTTTTTTCATTCTTAAATCACTTTTCATTTGAACACCTCTGACAATGGACTGAATGAAGTGTTTGCGGTTAAATTACAGGAGCCAAACTGCCGTAAGACAGGTTTGAGACATCTGTTGAACTTAGCACACTGTGCGCATGATACTAAATTAAACGGCCAATGAACCAATTTGTGGTGACTCGAAATGAAAAGACCAAACTAAACAATTTCAAATTTCAAAATTTCAAAATTTAAAATAAGAGCAACTTTGAAAGCATGACAAGATATTACGTTGTTTAAGTAACTGACTAGGCCCTTTTGCTTACACATACCCTCAACCTTCTTATATATTTCAGAAGTAGAGAGTTTAAAGCTCAAAGGACCCGGATCCTTCTCGGTCCTCCTTGTTTTGCTTACTATGACTAATGGCCTGAATCCTTCAAGTTCGTTTTATGGCAGAAACCCCTATCAGCACTGACCCCAATTAAACCCACATCCTTCTAAATGCTCCTGGTTTTGCTCACTATGACTAATGGCCTGATTTCTTTTAGATCCTTTTATGACAGGGACCCTATCAGCACTGACCCCCCCCCCAAAAAAAAAAACCCAGATCTTTCTGTATTCCATTTTTACCAAGTTGCATCAGACCCTAGTCCTTCTCTTTCCTCTTATGTCAAATACAGCCTGATGACCACATTCCTTTTAATTCCTCCCAAAACAGACACCCACTACGGCCAAAATCCTTCTCGATCCACCTCCACTGTATAGTCTTTAAACCCCTAGTCCTTCAGATTTATTTACTGCGGCACTAGGGCTAGGCTTTGGGCTGGTTAGGGTTAATCGATTCCAATGACAAGATTTGTTTAAGACCGAGTGTATACGTACATGCCATGACAAATTCAATCTTAGAGCTTATGGCAACACCGTACTGGTTTTCAGCAAAGCATCTGTATACGCCTTCTTGTTTGTAGCCTGGTTTCGCCATGCGCAAGTTTCCACCTATGAACTCGTAGCCAGTCCCACTCACATCTTCTCCATCTTTTTGCCATCGGTACCTGTTTGGAAAAAGCAGACAACATCTTGGTAGGACACATTGATGCTCACAATGAGGAATCTCGGGAGTGTTAGGGAGGCATGCACGTGCATGCAATCAGGAAACGGAATTTCATGGCTCTGCTTACCGCCAAATACTGCACTGGCGATCACCCTTCTCCGCTTATTAGGCAAGCACCAATTTTCTGCGCGTAAGTGAAGAATGCCTAGTATAACATGGAGTATGCATGCACACAAGCAAAATTTCCCTGCTAACCCGTGAAATACGCTGGATGTAAGTGCGGAATTCCCTGCTTCCGTAAGTGCTGATTCGTGCTTACGGTAAGCAGAGCCATGAAATTGGGCCCCGGTTGCACTGTCTCAAACAAAGATATAGACCTCTATCATGGTGCAGACATCTTGATTTTCTCCAATCAATGTTACCAAACCGAGGCTGGCAGGGCAATTAGTCTGGTTCCTTTTTGTACAATGACTATTGAATTCATTACTGTTAATGAATACAGGGAACACGACCAAGATGGAAGCAGCAGCATGATAAACATCTATTTCACACGCTTGCATCCACATAAAACATGTACACATAAACCTTCCTATTAATATGTAATGACAAATAGGAAAATGACAAAGGGTATTTTTTGCTCAAGATCCCCTTCATACCCTCCATGAAAAAGATCATGAGGGCAGACCAAAGAGGGACGACATAGTGAAGATCGCAGGGAAGACCTGGACCAGAGCGGCTAAGGAATGAACAACATGGAAGAATCTGATAGAGGGCTACCATCCTGTAGTGGATGAACGATGCCCGGGTACAGGGTACAAGATTATTCGTTCTTCTATTTTCTTTTATGCTGTTTTGTTGTATTTTTTTATCTACATTTTTTGTTTTAATTATACTTACGTGGGATCTGGAGTTCCCACCGCTTGACAGACGATCTCTGTTTCACTCCTTGGTATGAATACCAAATATGTTTCCGATTGTTTCGTAATTTTAGGCGGTGATGTTCCTGTACAAACCCAGGCAATATGGAAACAAACAACTATTAGGTTTTTAACACATGTTACATTTGCGTTGTGGTGGTAAAGAATAGTATTATTTGTGTTTCACCTGTACACCGATGTGTGTTAAGCATAGCATACTCAGTACTCTCCTCGAGTCCTGTGAACAAAATCCACAGGAATATTACTCAGGTGGGATTCAAACCCACGACGTTTGCCATTCTTGAGCAGATCTCTTAACCAGTAGACCACCGAGCGTGTCCGGTCGCTAAGTAAAAGCAGTTCGAATCCTGTATTCGCCGATGTAAATTTAACATCTACTAAAATAGTCGTGGTACTCGCTGCTGAAGTATGGGATTCGAACTGCCTGCAGCTACCAGGCGATGGTCTCGCGGTAAGACATCTGCTCCAGAATGGCAAATATCATGGGTTCGAATCCCATGCGAGTAATATACCTGTAGATTTTTTTTTACAGGACTCGGGGAAAGTAGTGAGTTTACAGTGCTTTACACACATCTGTTTATAGATAAAATACATATAGTATCTATCAAGTTGCATGACATTTTACTTGATGTACACAACAGGCTTGTTAACTTTAGTTTAGTAAAATTAAAAAACCAAATGTACAGTGTTATGTACATTTGTCCTTCTATTAATCACCATAACTATGTTAAGGTTGTTGTTGTTGTTGTTGTTGCAAGGATATTTTGGTTTGCTAATTAGAGTGATTAAATGCTGTACAGATTGCAACATGCATTCAAAAACTAGAATCATTGCAATATTTACGCCTAGATTACTTTTTTTATTTTTTATTTAAATAATTTGCTTGTTCCCATTCCCAATTCAAAACGGGATCAAAAGTGCAGAGCGAAAAAGTATTTCACATTATGTTTCCAATTGTTGATTCAGCCCTTGTAAACAAACTCACATAGTAATTTACAATTTCTTTTACAGTGCACATCACACCCATTATTAGTCAAACTTGTATAATTTGCAGAACCAGAAACCTGTCCAAATGCACCACACACATGTACCACGGGATGAGTGTGCTGCCTTGTTTAAAAACCCTGACAATTTTCAACTCACAGTGTGCTGTACATTTGAACGATATTTCACACTACCATTCACCTTCCATTTTTTACACTGCAAACACAAAGTGCACACTACTGTACGAACTGATACTCAAGTTTTGCTGCAGTTGTGTTTATAAGAGTTGTTAATGGCCAGTTAACGTTTTTATTCCAGCTTTAAAAAAAAAAAGGGGCAAATAGACCAGGAAAGGCACTTGATAAAGCACGCAAATTGTTAAGCTCCCAAGAATAGCAGAGTTCACAAGGCAGTAAAATGCAATTCCCAGCTGTCTCTTTTCTTCACGATAAAATCCACCACAAAAATAACAAGGCCCCCCTCTGGCCTTTTGGGCTAAGGTCATGGGAGGCAGGGGCCCAGCCCATGCAAGTCAAAGCTGGCATAATACAGACAAGTACCGCTTACCCGAGGTGTATAACAGTGTGTCAGAACCAAGATTCAGATCACAGTTGGGTTTTTTTTTTTAGGGGGTGCTAATTTTTGGGGTATTGTGCGTGTGTGTGTGTGGGTAGGTATACACATTCAAACCGGGGACCTATAACAAAAGAGGACAATAGGGTCCCCGTTTGGGGAAAGGTCCCCAGTTGGAAAACGTGTACAAAACCAATGAGAGCTGTTGCCAAAAAGTTAATAGTACAAACAAAAGAGAGACAATAGGAGGTCCCCGATTGCAGGTGTTTACACACTTGTGTGTGTGTGTGTGAGAATATTTCTGATTTGTCTGAGAGTGAACATGGAATTCTGAAGGGTGGTGGTAAATATCAAACAAAAAGATTACATAAAAAAGTGGGATCAGACCCGGATCAAGATCCTGCAATTTTAAGGAGGAGGGTTGAGGAGGGTTGAACCCTGCAATTAGGGGATCAGATCCGGCAAAGTGGATTCCAGAACCCAGTGTAAACGCAAAAATGGATCAGACACCGCAATTCGATGTGGTATTTTCTGGGTGTTTTTTTTTTCTGGGTTTTTTTTTTTCTGGGAATGGCAGGCTTTTTGCTCATGTTTTTGTGCGAGACAGCTGTGATCAAAAGTGGGATCAGAGCTGGATCAGGCACTGGTGTACACGCGACACCAGATCTTGATCTGTGGTCGTGATATAAAATGCTGAACCTCAATCCACCTTTCTGGATTGAGTGTTAACACGGTGCTGGTTGGGAGTAGGGTAGTGCGAGATAACGCCAGGTTTTAGCATGCTGGGTGCTCATTTTTCCCCGGGAAAATTGCATCAAGTGTGAAACGAACATGGGTTGACGGTTGGGTTTTTTCCTGGGGTTTTATTTTACTGGGAATTGGCTCTGTAATGTGAAAAGTGCTACACATTATGTGGAGGGGGTGTGCAAGGTGGGTGAGTGCTTGTTTGAAGTGATTTTGAACTGAACCGTTGGGGGGGGGGTGAGGGTGGGGGGGCAACATTTCAATGCCTTGTGAACTCATTGCTTCTCCTAAGAAGCAGCAGCCTACCGTCATCCTCGTCACCGTTGCTTGGGTCTGGCATAGCGGTTGTGTCTTCTATAGTACATGCAGAACACAGAGCAAGCAGGGAAGGAAAAAGCAGAGTGTGAAGCGGGTACACCATAAATGTGAAAAAAAGCAAAGAAAATGGCGGTTGAACTAAAAAAAAAAAAAAAAGCAAACTAAAAATGAAATAAAAGAAAACTAAGTGATTCTAACACATTAAAAAACCCTACATGTTCATGATGTATAACTAAAACATAGGATCTTGTATGCAAGTTTACAACTTACATATAAAGGGCAACTACACAATGATAATGAAATCAATAAAGAAGGAAATTACAGCCCAGTGCTAGGGAAAAGCAAAGTTCTAGAGTAGCGATAACTTCACCTTCAAAAAACAGGGTGGCAAAAATATTTGCAGTGGAGGGGCATACAGCCATACAATACATTAGTTTACATGTACAGAAGAGACCTTCTAACTCATGTATACATGTTTATGGCATAAATGAACAGATATTCCAATATCTCGTGTTTGAAATAATTTCTCAATTCCCACCACAATTTGATCTGAATATTTTACAAAAGCCGGGATGGCTGGGACATGATGCATTCTCCATGTCAAGCCTCCCCACCGCCCCCTAAGGCTTGGACATGATGTAGTTTCCATGTCAAGCCCCCCCCCCATAAAAGTCTACCACATACCGTCCTCCAAAACTCAAATGCAGAGAATTCATACCCAGTTGGCCAAACCCTAAACAAGGTGGGAAAATTGACATCTAAACTTTCAGAGCCAACTCAATATCAATATGCCTGGGATTTTTTTTTTGATTTTTTTTCTGCCTACTGTGGAACCATTGTGAGGCCCCAGGGTGAAATTTCACAAAGCTGTAGAGCAGCTCAGCAAAATTCTTTGCAAACGAAGAACCGAGTGGGACGCCAGTCGCACCAACTGTTACTGTATTTTGGCTGGTAACCTGCTTCTGCTAAGCAAGATTTGTGTGTACTTAGCAAATTTGTGTGCTTACAGGCTTTATGAAAGTGGGCACTGGTTACAAGAGGGGGAGGAGGAAGGAGGGTGTTTGGGGGAAAGGGGAAGGCACTCTCTGTCCATTATGCCATCAACATGTATGTAAAACTACAGATGAAGTGTTGCAGCCAAAAGTAGTCTAACAAGCAGGTAACAGTGCTTTAAATGCAATAGGATCCTACCGCTGGATAACTATATGCCTCAAAAAGGGACTCGGGAGTACTTGCTTGCTCAGGGCATTTGAATTATTAGCCTCATTTCTCACATTTTTGCAATAAACTATTAATACGCTGCGTGCTTTTGTGCGTGGTGTGGCCATGGCCGTGGCCGATGGCAACACCATCCGGGAAAAAAAACACATCAACTGGTATAATGAGGAACCATGAGGAAGCTTTTGCAGAATGCAGACTGAAGATCTAGACATTTAAAACAGACATAACAAATCCTCCTATTGACTCACTGTTCATTGAATAGCATTCAAACTACATTTAGTCCCAAGATTGGCACTTTTGTCAGTGTAGTACTTGTACATGGCTAAGTTTGTCTACATTTCACAATCATTTCAAAATAGGGTAGCCACATGTATCTAATGGTTAGCTTTTAGGAAACATTTCAGCCTAGTGGTTTCAAAATTATTGGCCGTTCCAACAGAACCCCTCAACAAATGGTGTCATCAACTACAGTATATAGAATGATCCATTAAGCCCTGCCACACGCCCACCATAACGATTGGCTAGCAACAGCACTATTTATCTTTAAACAATGGTTTCAAGATGTTTTTTCGTTTCCATTTTGTTTTTCTTTGGGTAGACCTGATATGGCCAGTCATTGCGTAGAGCTTAATGAATCAGAATAGTGGGGGTCCAAATTGCCAATTAAATACATCATCCGTACAGCGTTATGAGCAGCTGGAAAGGAACGCATACCATACCCTTTTCTATGATTAACCCGCACAAAATGGCAGACAAGGTACCTGCGTGTTGCATATGCAAGGGGTCTACATACATATGTAGTACATGTATAACAAACATGTTATAAAAAGTCAAGTTCAAGTTCCAATTTGTACTAAGCTATACTCTGTATTTCCAGTATGGCTCCAAGTTTGCCGGCATATACATTGTAACTGTTTGTAGTCATTAAGAGCACAAAGAGAGAAGAAATTAAAACACACCAAGAGTTTCGATTACCGCCGAAACAATTGGTAAACCTTTTTTCTTTTTACCAGCTTATTCAAAATAATGTGTGTTAAGCATAATTTACCCATATTCCCTTAAACATCTACACTGTACTTCTTGTGTCTGTCCTGTGTAGTTATTAACAATTTCTTATTGCATTCTAATCATCAGTCTTGTTAATAATGCACACGTCGCCGCCTACACGTACTGTACACAGTGTACACAAGGTAATAAAGATGCTCATTAATAATTACATGTACTGCCGGGTTAGTGTGATGAAAGCAATCTCCATTATGTACATGTAGAATGTAGTGCATGATTAACTAACGATGTATGGTAGTGCGTCCATGTATGTACATGTAGTACCCTAGGCTCTCCCCCATTCACTTAGCAAATTGGGCTGATACCCAAAACTTGAGCCTGACCCTAAAATGTTCACTGATTCACAGGAATAAGTTACCAAAACGTTGAAAATTCATCAAAAGTACTCTCATTGTTTGACAGTCAATTTATAACATGACTGTTGAGGAAAAACACCCATAATTTTGAAGCATTACATGCTACATACAAGAATCTGCTTTAAATAACTTGTGTCTTGGGGCCCAGTCACATAGGGCAATTTGTTACTGCCCATTGGTAGGCCACCAACTGCGCTTCACGCAAGAGGAACACTTCCGCAGCACATGAGCTAAGTTTCTGACCATGTCTGGATCCCTAAGTTCTTGCCAAAAGCCTTGGGGGAGAGCCCTGGTTTAATATATTACCGACCAACCATCCTACATTTCCGCAGTAGTAGTAAGGTATATACCCACAGAGCTGGATCCTTCTGAAGTGTTTGGTGTGGTTAACTTTGTTATGTGCCCTGATTGGTCACCTAGTGTATCTACAAGGCATGTTGATGCTGCACATGTATGTAAAAACTAGTCAGTTTACCAAACTACTTTCAAGAATTCAAGAGTACCTTCAGGCAAAAACGACGCTCCTGCAACTGCAATACAAAAAAATCCCATTTGAAGAAAAAAAAACAGGCAAATAAATCATCTTAACATGTATAGTGGGTTCTAAAGGTATCTACACAATGCAATGTATACATTGTCATCTAAAAAGCCTTTATTAGGCCTTGAACTTCGCTCTCTGGTAAGGGGCACTTCTATTTAAAGGAAAATGTAAAGTTGTATTGGAACTTTGCAAAAGTTAATTTGAGGCCTGCTTCATGCATGGGAAAGATACCGCAACTCCATCAATATATTACAAACTACTTTTTAAAGTTATTTACATATTATACACATTTAAGTATTCTCCTCTGTAATAAAATTGAAATGATTAAAACAGTAGCAAACAAATCAGTAATCTAAGAACTAAATTGTCACCCATTTTGTATCAGCCCTGTAACGGCACACTTCGTACGTCCAACAACCTTACAAGTTACCCAGTCTATTCACGGATCAATCCCCCCCGATCCAGGAGTGAGGAAATTCTATTTTCAGAACAAAGAGGGAATTCCGGGATCCAGTAACTGTCCACCGGGTTTTGAAAAGGAAATTATCAACGCTATTGTCAATGAATAGCTTCCTCCACTTCACACGCCACAGCTGTGGTAACACCAGCTGTAAACACACAGGATCTTCCACCGGTGGGCAAAGCGGAAGAAACAATACTAGATTCCTCGTTTTTTTTCTGGTCTGCGCTGTCTGTTTAATTAGGAGTAGTGTACCGTGATAGTTTTTAGTTTTGCAATGCTAGTCA
Source organism: Pycnopodia helianthoides (assembly GCA_032158295.1). Lineage (NCBI taxonomy): Eukaryota > Metazoa > Echinodermata > Asteroidea > Forcipulatida > Asteriidae > Pycnopodia > Pycnopodia helianthoides. The sequence goes on from CM063244.1 coordinate 20,795,923, forward strand.
ATTAGGAGCAGTCATGATTTGGTCGGTTAGTCCATGGAGCTACATGTATAACCCTTGATTCATCTACGTCCCAGATCCCACAAGTGCCATTTTTCGGTGATCACGTCAACAATAAGAAAAGTACCCAAGGTTGATGTTTATCATAACATAATATCTGAAGGGTTCGAGCGGGAACTTTGTTATCGTTTCCAGAAACTGAAAACTACTCTAAGGGGGGATATGTCTCCTTAGGAATGTGTGTACCAAGCTTACTTTTGATATAACATTTTTTGTATTTTGAGTTAAAAAGGAAGATTTTATTTTGTAAAGTTTAACAAAAACTTCACAACTTGTGTGTCAGCCTGATGCACAACTCCATTACGCCCATAATTAAGCAAAACACGGATGATAATTTTGTGTAGTGATTGGCTTAATATCGCGTCTTGCGTCGCGCCCCGGCTAATTGTAACAGTTACACGCGACTCAAATACGCACTGGTGATCACCAAAAGGACTACACTGGTCGATGACGTCGTGTGCATAAGGTCTATACACGTAGCTCCATGGTTAGTCAATGGTCAAATGCAGACCTCTTTTTTTTTCACTAACCTGCACCTAAAGGTTATCTTCAACCTAGCAGCGTTTAAGTATACTACACATAGCTGAAAGCTTTGCGCATTGCAAGAAGAGATTTCAATAAGAGCTATAGGCAGTGTGTAAAAGAATAGCAGCAGCTTTTGAATTTATGAAGCATTTTAAATAAGTATCAACTACATAGGCGTACAAATCTTTGCTTTGTTTGTTATGAGTGTTTTAAACTAACAAAGTAAAACTTAGAAATACAATAGCAGCAGGTTTTGAATTTGTGAAGCATTATACACACTGTAAATAAGTATCAACTACATATAGGCGTACAAATCTTTGCTTTGTTTGTTATGAGTGTTGTGCACTAACCATGTTTATAAACATGGACCAGATAAATAAGTGATTTCACTTTAACAATAAACTTTACCTCAGTGACCACAACTTTCCTTTACAACTACTACATGTTTGTGAAACTTTTCAAAAGTCAATGTTAGAGTGAACTTGTACACTGTTTTTCCTCCCTCTACTTCCTACTAGACTCAAACTCGTTCAATACGAAGGTCGGTTCTTTTTACAGTCATCTCTCTCAAAATATTAAAACAATCCAAGTTTTTAAAAAAGAAACGAAAGTACATTGCGTAAGTTAGGAGGAAGAGTTTGTTCTAGATACCAGCTTGTCTGCCAGCCAAATGGCACAACCACCATTAACCTTTGCCAGGATTTCCCCTCACATTTTAATATCAACAGATGTATTTCCGAAACGCATACACACTGGAACTCCTAGAACCATTTGACGCTGCCTGTTGGGATTGTCAGTGTCAGCCTCTAGGTGCCTCTCTTCTACAGTATGAGCCAGATACAAGTAGCATAATGTGAAAGTAGAACGAAGCTTCCTTGTTATCCTTCCTTGTGTAGCCACCAGCCATGCTGCGTGAGGAGCTTTTTAAACCATACCTTCAGATGGCACTACTGACCTATTTCCTGGTTCACCCATCTTGGTTTAATGCCCTTTTGTATCAGTACAAACCAAAGTGAGGCTGGGAGGACATAGTTCCTATAAGACGGCATCTTTTGGGGCAACTTGTTTTTTTTTTTAATTTGGGCCAAGTCAGGCGTTTTAGATTTTCTACGCAGCCAAGTGGTTCACCGACCAATCAAGCAAGGAATTTGATAAAACTTCGCTTGCCTCACACAGTATTTACGCATAACGCATTATGTAGTTGTGCGTTAAAAAAATGACTATCATTGGCCTTGAAGATGGCCGACTTTACATGGTTTGACATCAAGTGGGAAACTCTATAAGCTGACCCCTTATCATTCCGATAAGAATCTCACACGGTTTAGGTTCTCACGATGTTTGATACTGTGCCTGAGATTAACTGGCCAGTTGACGCTTCCAACATGTATGAGATGCAGCAGGCTCATGGTTTTAAGTATCTGATGTTATTCAAGCCGCCTTCATCGACATCAAAGCCATCAATATCTAATCAGCTCTAGTCTGCCAGGTTGGTCAATCCTGTCCACATCAATAGCTTGTCTCACGAATCACACGGTAGAATTAAAATAAGTGGATAAGGGGCTTTCTTTCAAAATCTTGGCTTAGGCTCCGGGCTCCGTTTGATGCCGGAAACACTGTGCAAAATGCACACTGCTCCTAAATTGACGACGGAGCCCAAGCCAGAGCCAGAGCCTAAGCCGAGGTTTGGGAAAAGGCCCTAAGTTGAATCTCTCGGTTCTCAATTGTCCCCTAGTAAAGTGAAGTAAGTTGGCCCTACATGTATTTGATGTTCAGGGCTTTGTTATCTGGAACTTAAAAACCTTGTCCAAAAAAGACATATTGCTAGCATATAATTTCATTGATACATGTAGCATGTCATTTTCATGATCATTGATGACTGCAAGCTTGGACAGTCGTTGAGTTTGGGATTTGGGATAAGATCGAACTGACAGATACCCTTTGACTGCACCACCCATAAGATTCCATTTCGTCTTCTTTTGGGTGATCTGCAGCCTGTTCAACGCCTGCTTGGAGATAGTGAAAGCATGCTGCCACCAGACCAAATCACAACACGTGCCCCGAGATCGCAGCTTTTTGAAGAAACTTGTTGTCACCTACTCCTCAGCCGAAGGATGATGATGATGAGGATGATGATGATGATGCAGTCCAAGGCATCTGCTTCAGGTTGGCAAAACTTAATGACAAATCATCCACAACCTAGCCGAAGATTGGCCTAGTCCAAGTCAGAAAAGCTGTATTCCCCCACCACTGATTCCTTCATTTGCTTCGTCCCATCTCTGTGATCCAGCCCATGCCAACGGAAACTGGTGGAGCCAAGGCGCAACCCTCGAGGCCCATTCATATTTGACGCAAGAGCAAATGCATGGCAGCTTCACACAGCATCGCCAAACCCCAGGAAATGGACTCTTCTCGGCTGAACTGTGCTCAATTATTGCAAATGTTGCAGAGTCAGACGAACCATGACCAAGCACCGGTACTCGGCAAATGTACCAAGGACATGAAGGTTCCCAAGGAACTACATCCGAGCCTTCATTTTGGAATGTACAAATTGTAGATATAAAGGTGCGATAGTTTCTGCATAATGTGTCAATAAATGGTGGTAGCACTTAGAGACTAACTGATTACAAAATATGCCCATGAGCTTTCGTAGCAACAACTGCTCCATCAAACCCAATAAAAGGGACAATCTACGGACAGTAATATAACTAAGAATATTACCAGAGCCCGATTTCATAGGGTTGCTTCTAAGCACAAAACTTAGCGAAACTAAATTTGCTTACCAGGAAAAGATTCCTGGCCAAAATACCATGAGGTATCCTGCTTACGTTTGCCAAGCAGAAAATTATAACATATTTGTACTTTTGTCTGCTTAAAGCAGCCACTGTAAAGTCGGGCCCTGTTTCAACATAACGTAATACAAAAATTATTTTAAAGCAGACGACAGAAGAAAAAATTAGTTCAGGCAGCCTTCAACCTACCTGATTCTACACACTAAGTTCTCTGAACTACATGTACATTTAAACAATAAGCCGTTTGTGAGTTAGATTTGATTAATGTCTGGTACAATGACTTGCCAAGTCCAAAGTTACCACTTAAACTTGAATTCCTCACACTTTAGAAAGAGTTGCTATGTCAAATGATTCGAGCCAAGATTTTGTGTGTAAGAGACAGCAAACGCCCATACACAATTCGGAATGAATGTGTATAATAATAATAATAATACAGCATTTATATAGCGCCTTATGCAAGGCCTCAAAGCGCTTCATAAAAGATACATAAAATCAGCAACTACAAATTACAGATGGAAAACACTCATAAACACTTCAACAATGGTACAATTGGTTCCAAGCTTTGCCTGCCTGGAGGTTGCTATAAGAAAAGCTTGCCCTGAATCATGTGACATAGCAACTGTCTCTATAGTCTGAGGAATTGATGTTTTAATGGGTACCTTGCGACTAAGCAAGTCATTGTGCCAGACATTATTCAAATCTAACTCGCAAATGGCTCATCGAAAAGACTTCTAAGATGTCTCTCTTGGAATGAGTAATCTATTATGTAATATGTAGATGAGTTATTAGTTATTTAGTAGTCCTATGACACAAAATTCTCAGTAGTTGAAATCAATTTTGTAATCTCGCTCATAATAATTTTATACTTCCCTTCGAAAACGGTGAAGTACAGAAAACGGCTGAGAACTTTGTTCTAGATTTACGGTAAGGCCGTGTCCGAATTAGTGGCTGCAGCTTGATCATTACGTGAGCATGCACTGAAGAATAGGCTGCCCATAGCAACACCCTAAGCAACAGCCACAGCTGAAGCCGCCCAGGTCTGGAATTTCAACTTTTGGAAGAGCAAGGCAATTTTTTTTATTTTGCAAAGGGCACTTTCATTGGAAAATATTAAAGTCTATGTGAAACATTTGAAGGGGCACCAAGGCCAAGACTAGAGGCCATGGTCTCCGTGGTGTCCATTTAATTCCAGCCTGCCCGCCAATTCCAACACGGTCTAACTCTCTAGTGGTTTTTAAAATTCTACTATGAATAAAGATTAAATTATAATCATACTTTCCTACAAAGTTTGTCCCATTCTATGCATCTAGTTCAAGCAACATAAAGCAAGTGAGCTTTACTTCTCTCAAACAAATAACGTGTTTAGAAAAACGGACATAAAAGTCAACATGCCTACATTTTCACAAGTCGGGACCATTGATCGAACAAAAAAAAAATTCATGCCACAACATGACAACATTAATCAGTTCAAACATACTGACTGGACACATACATTTAAACAAGTCATTCCTTCTTTCTGCATATTAAACAATGACCCAAATCAATTTCCAAAGTGCCATGATGGGTAAAGTATGTTTCTTTTCAGACGGTAATCTGTTTAGATGATCAAACTTAATCTATGGGAAACATAAGAAATCATGTATGAATTCAATCAAATTTCGCATGACGAAAAAAAAAAATCAACCATAAAGAAATATAAACTAAGATCATGTCTGTATGAATTAGGAACGACTGCATTCATAAATGAATCTAAAAAAAGTGACAGTAAATAGTGAAATTTATCTGCACTTACGCGTTGTTTCACCGCCCTCTTTAAGTGAATGTAAGAAATGTAAAGGTATGAAATTATTCTTCAGGGAAAGAATGCCGGGTCGTGGAGGGGTGGTGTCTGCAGGAATAGGATTGTCAAGAATTAACCCCCAAACAGAAAGAATAAGGAATAAATAACCCAATACACCAATAAAACTAAATAAATTTAAAATATATATATATATATATTAACTAAAAAATAGTTGCCATAAAAATAGTACAATAAAAAGTGTACAAACAATAATTCAATAAACAAATATACAGTAACAGACCACTACTTAAACAATAAATAAAAGGTTGTTTTTGTTAGTAGTTGTCATTAACTAAAACATTAAATCAAATCCCTTCTCAAAAACATACACTTCAACAAGTAGAACTAAATCGGGTCTATAAAAAATATAATAAATAAATTAAAAATTAAAAAATTAAAAACCTTCAAGCATTTTTTTCAACAACAGTTTCAATATCAGAAGGGACCGTGAAGAATAACAAAAAAAACGATCATTCCAAGACAGGGTCCAATTCCATAGAGCTGCTTAAGCACAAAGAGTAGCTACTTAGCAAAACAAAATTATGCTCGCTAGAATAAGGCTACCAGCCAAAATAGCATGTCACTTGTACTATCTGTGACTGGTATCCTGCTCAATTTTGCGTGCAGAAAATTGTTAAGTAATAGACCTTTCCATTGTTGATAAACAAACCGCGCTGGTTGGCATGGAAGGCCGAATGTTAGCAAAACACTCAATCGTGTTAATAGATGTTTCAACAAAATTTTAACATTTTCTGCAAACTTTCAACTAAGTAAAGTACCTCTCATGATTGGTTGCTTTGTTTCCAACAAATTCAACACTATTTTGAATATTTGTGTAACATTGTTAAAAACTGTGGCGATCTGTTGTTTGTTTTGCATTTATGGCTTTCCATAGTTTTCCGGCCTCGGTTGGCAAAAACTCGGGCTGTGACGTTGCAATAGGAAGGTCTATAGTTTCTGCTTAGGCAACTCTGTGAAAATGAGCCCAGGTTGAAATACTAGAGTCCAAATCAGAATGTACACTTTCACAAGGCAGACCTGGATATTTGTCTTCGAGCGGGCAAGGCCATTTTCATCAAGCGCATGACACTTTTATTGAAAACTCTTAAAGTCTGTTGAAACTTCTGAATGGGCACCAAGGCCAAGACCAGGTCAACAGAGGTCATAGCCTTAATGTAATACCTGGCCTGAAAAGGTATCTTCTTAACTTTGCCCTACCTACCTCCATCGTAAAACTATAAATCCACTAAAAATACACCGTATAATTACATAAGTTTGTGAATAAAAAAACAACTCAGGAAATTTAAAATTAAAATCTCAACAAAATCAGAATTACATAGTAAAACAAATTTAAGTTACCCATGATCGAAAAAAAAATCCTTATTAACTGAAAATCATAGAAAATACATTTAAAAAACTTGAAGCAAAAGACTTACGTTGACCATGTGTGCAAAGAATGAATAATGTGCAGACAGCAACACACAACATGTGTCTTGTGTCCATCTTGGATTTTTTGTCTCAAAACCAAAACCTGCAGAAAGAGAAAGCAAAAGGGGAGATGCTTAAAACATTAACCTCTCTAAGTTTGTGCATGCAATGTTTAATGTTACAAGGATGAGCACAACCTCATTCCCGGGGGGTGATCAATCTCACCGCGCCATTTTTTCCCCAGCATGCCTTGCTCGCTCATAACCTCCGGAATTGGTTAATTTAAAAAACGAAATACATGTATATGGCACATTTTATTCAGGCCTGTGGCTGATCCACTCTACGCGCATGCTGGAGTATGTTAGCCAGCAAAAGAGACATCAAGTCATGGAGTAACTTCTCAGTCACCTCTCATTCTTCTTTGATCTTGTGACATGTCTAACCGAACTCACTAACACAATTCATTCGAAGTGGCATTGCGTCAACATTTTTGCATTTGTTGACGCATGCGTACTGAGAGCCATACAAGCACCCTACAAGTACAAGCCATCCAACGTTTTAACAAGCAGTGGTACGATTGTGTACCTAACTGAAATGATACTCAATATCATACAAAGCAATTAAGACAAAAACAGTAAGTATTTTTATAAAGGGGTTCGCCCCGGTGTTCCTGGTTTGATTGGCAGCATATTGCGCCACAGCACCTTGTAAACCATTACATTGTGCTATGTAAAGGAATAGGTCTCAAACTTCAAAAAGTAGCTCCACATATATACCTTGCAGGAAAATACTGACTGTTGAAGCGCCTTGAGCGTCACTGAGTGACGGATATGAGCGCTATATAAGAAGCCACTATTATTATTATTACATGTACATGTGCACACAGCAATAAATAACATTTTATGTTGTACAATATAACAAAAATTGCATATCAAGTTTTCTTCAAAGTATGTATGTATACACACATGTGCATAGTGGTACAAATTAGTTCATCTCATCCTTGATGATTTACCTCCATCATATACCTGTACATGTAGCATGTACACACTTTGTAAGTGATGTCATTAAACCTAAGTTGAGAATAGAAACTGTCATGCATCATTTACAGTGCAAGTGCATTTCAACAAATGTATTGTTGGGGCCACTTGCATTACTAAATATATCACCTTTTTAATCAAGGTTTGCGGTGACACCATGTGCATCAATCTCTTTTGGGTAGTGGTTGTCCTGAGAAGAACCGGTGGTTTGACAACTCTACATTTCGATGCTCTGATCGTCCTCTGATCGAAACATCGAGTTGCAAAACCATCGGTTCTTCTCAGAAAAACCACTTCTCAAAAGAGATTGATCTGCACATGGTGTCACCGCAAACCTCACTTGATTCTACTCCCACCATGCAAAGTTTCAAATCCTAATTATATTTGTGAAGATTTTCAATCCAAAATTGCAGAAAAAGTATTTCAAAGACACCCCTCCCCCCATTCCCCTTCAAGAGGATGAGTCTTAAAGGGGAACTGTCGTCATGATCATAGCAGGCCTGTGGCTGTACATGGAACTATGAGCTCTCACCAAGTTACTGCACACGCTATCCAATACATCACAATTAGTGATGTCATTATCATATAATGATGCGGCAGCTAGTGCACATGCAGTAACTGGGTTAATAGAGTTCTTAATTCCATGTAGAGCCACAGGCCTGCAATGATCCTAACGACAGTCCCACTTTAAGTCTAATCCCAACGTTCTGATCGTTGAGACAGTCGTGACAGTATGCAAAGAACATCCAGATGACCACGCTTAAGTGCTTATTGAAGGGACATGTTCCAGTGTATGTTTACCCTCAATTCCTCTTTTGTCCGACTTCTTTTGAGAACATTTCATTATGTATTAAATCCCAGAGTATTGTACCAATGCAGATTGCAGACACACAAAATCAATACTCTGATGCCCTTAATACAACACACTTTACATAATGAACCATTGAACCATTACACCAGCAGACACACAGCTGTAGGACTGCACATACATGTCTAGATCGCATGTAATTAAATCAACAAATTCAAGCAACAACTTAGATATTAACTCCCACTCTCTTCCCTTCCCCCCCCCCCCCCCCCCTCTAATGTATCTCTCTCTCTCTTTCCTGAGTAGACGATTCACTTAGGTGTCTGTAAACCTTTATCACGCTGCCACCGTCTTGGTGATGTTCCCTTTATCCAATAACAGCAATGAGTGCTAGTGTTCATTGCACTGAAAAAGGAACCAGACTATATATTTTTTCTTCCAGCCTCGGTTTTGGTCACTTTGGTTCAGATTGGAGAAAATCCAGATGGCCACACCATGATAAAGGTTCATAGAGAAAGAGATTGAACAAACGGCCAATGCTCTGTGGTCAACTTAGAACTGCTTCTAATGGAGCGGCCCTTAGCACAGTTTTTATTTCATAACTACAACTAACCATAAGCAAAGCCAAAGGGCACTCAAACTCGATTGGCAACTAAAACAAAGCAGGTGACTTTCGCAACAATGCAAATCCATTGTGAACATGCGCACAAGCTGTCAAACCCTCTTGATCGCTAATGAAGACCACTTTTGCTCTCAACAGTACGCACGATTGCTAACCGGAATACCAATTTATGAAACTAGACCCAGCAGACGTTCAGCAATATGAGTAGTGTTTCCCTTTGTCTCGGGTAGGAAGACTACGCGCAACTGAGTAACAGATCTGCTACTACAGGATGTGAACCAGTCATGTGAACCAGCGCAGACTGCAGAATCTCAGACGCTAAACACGAAACTTTGTTATGAATCTTTCAAACGGACCAAGCATCATGATATACTGAAATACTTTCCCCCCAAGAACATGCAACACTGTAAATCATTACATTCTGAATGTTGAAGCATCACAAGGGAATGGTATATAAATGAAAACACATGTTTGCAAGTATGTATGCTCCAAAGTGCACCTGGCAGTATCAAGGTTATACATGTACAGTACCATAACACACATGTAGGTAGTTGAACGCAAGTTGTTTTTACGCGCAGACTTTATGTAGAAGCCAAGCATTTTGAACCAAGACCCCCTTTTGAACTTGTCCTCTCATTATGTATTAATAGATGTTAAGGAGTTTCAAGGGGTTGATGCAACCATTGTTTTTCAATATCAGCATAATTGTGCATCAGGCTACATGTCTGACTGGCAACCCAAACACTGACAAAACAGGGATACCGCCAACATTTGGTCTAGATAGCTCAGTTGGTAGAGCAATGGTACATCAACCCAGAGGTTGCAGGTTCAAATCCTGTTCTGGTAAATTTGTCTTTGTTCACCCCCAAACTTGATTTTAAAAAGTTTACCCAGTCAGCTTTACATGTATTACAAATATATTATTCAGACGGCATTTCCCGACTTTAAACAATCTCTCCATAAAGTCAACAATTGCGAGCAGCTAAACTTGCCCTTTAGTCCCCATTGGCTTCAATGAGGCCAAACTACAGAAACACAAATATACAATGCAGTTCGAGACATTCCAGTTGCATTGGTTACAGAAACGCATCAAGTCAGCTCCGTACCTTTGAGACTATAATTGTATACATTATGGAGCCCCATAAATACCACCTTCCTTGGGGCACTGACAGCAGCTAATTTTAAAAAAAAACAATACACAGCTCTTCTCCCTATCCATCATTATGATATCTCAGCAGCGACACCTTACCCTGTGATGTTGCTGCACAGTATTGAATTAATTAAAACCAGGCAGTACATGTACAACTTTGTCTTAGAGGTTGTTCAGACACAGTACTAAAGCCGGGTTTAACTCATTCCGGTTTAACTTTGTGTGTCTGAACGCTCTTAAAACTTAACCGAATCGAGTTGAACTCGAATGAGTTAAATCGGTCGGCGAGGGTTGTTTAACGCTAACCCACTGCAGGTTTGTCCTTTAGCACGGTGTGTGGACTAAGATTAGTGTGGACAGAATAAAGTTAACCACATCCGGTTTCAAGTCCTCACCGGTGACCGGTGACCAATGACCCAGAACGTGTTGTGTAACAAGCAATAAATTGTGAAAGCACGCATCTTTTTTGCTCAGAAAGTTAAAGCAATTCGGGTCTAACTTTAGTTGTCTGTACATGCTGTCAGTTACGCTGTCTGAACATGGCCATAGAGGTGTATCGACTACCAACAGGCATTGTAGGGCCTAAGGTATCAGGTAGGAAGAGGGCACAATCTGCTTCCTTTTACCCCTTTCTTCTATTCTATAAAGTTGTTACATGTACAATGTACTCGTACATTTTTTCATACCTACATGTTCAGGCATAGTTTGAAGGATGTACAATGTATCTTGCCACTATACTTTGCCTCTAGCTGTAGTGTTATGCATTTAAAGTAATCCCTCAAATGCTATGTATTGTGTGTTTTAAATGCACGTCTACTTTATTAAAATACTTAGTTGTGAGTGAAAAAAGTCCCCCCCCCCCCCCGGTTACACAATTGTGTAACGCCATAGAGAGGAAGTATCACACAATAATGTTGTTGCATGCAACTTTGCATTTTGTAAATCTTTGATCTCTGCGCACTTGCCAACATGTGCTCGTCTTGTAATAACAATCTATATATGGACAGGAGCGATGAATCATTCTATTTGGCACGCTCTACCCTTTTAAAATGAAAGAAAAACCCCTCACCACGTTTCATTTCTTATCAGGAACCTTGTTCACTCGATTGTGATTGTGTGAATTAAGTTAGAATCTGGCAATCCTTGATTGCTGAGATGATGTCACCACTTCAGATGGTTGATGTTGGGAATGATCTGTTTGTAAATTCTGTCCGGTCTGTACATTTTGTCTGCCCCTACAGTCATTTTCGGTTAACTTTATACCTGTTGGGTTTTTTTTTTTAACTAGGGACATACATTGAAATGGTACACTTTTGTGTCCATTGTATTTATAACTACATTGTGTGTAAGTCACAGAGGGTGTGGGAACCAACCCAATCCAAGTAAGTAGTCTTTTTAAACAAGTTTTGCAAAGCCACTGCACAGCAGAATACACTTAGTGAACAAGTAGACAATAGAAACCAACAGGCAGTCTGGATAACAAAGTAAACCCTTGCATCAAAGGGTTTACACCTTTTTTTTTTGAAGGTAGGGTTTCTGTTTCAGGTAATAGTCATGGGCCCAATTTCAAAGCGCTGCTTAACGGTAAGCAAATTTTGGTTCTCACTGCGGAAGAAAAATTTGCTTAAGCGTAAGCGTATTTCCCGGTTAGCAAGAAATTTGGGTGGCCATCTTGCAAGTTGACCCTAGATTTGCATTATTACGTCATTCATTTTTATACAGTACGCACTGGAAGGTTAGCAGCATGCCTTTCCGTTCGTTTACGGTTAGCAGCGCAATGAAATGGAAACCCGCACAGTAAGCACAAAATCAGCCGTCAAGCAGCTCTATGAAATTGGGCCCTGATCAGAATAATGCTGTTGACGGGTAATTGATGGAGTACCTATCAGTATCAGATCAAATGTCACTCTGCAATAATAACTAGACAAGTAGACTGCCGGTTTGACTGGTTTGACATCCCTTTAGTACATTATGATCTCTTTCAGACAGTCACAGCTTTAGAGGTCTCTAGCAGAGCTCCAGTGATTTGTGGAGGATTATTTTCTTGACGTACATGTACAATGTAAGAGTACTTTCTAAAGATGTCCGTATTAAAGATGTGGTAGATCGCTGCCGTAAAAACCCACTTTATACCAAGATCGCTTACAGTAAATACATGAATATTGAAATTTTCTGGTTCTCATCCACAAAACTATAGAATGTCCTTCGACTCTCCCTCTCGAAAAGTTGTTCTGAAAATTATAAGCAACCAATGAAGTAACAATAAAAGGAGTGACTTGTTTTTAACATTCTTTCCAAAGTCTTGAGCTTTTCTAAACATTCTTGTCTAATCATGTGCGTTCTTTCTCTAGTCAAAGGTCAACCACAGATGGCTTGCAAGAATTCTGAGAAATCTTTCAGATTCTTAAACAAACAAAAAATTCATTTGCAAAGGATGAGACCTGATGATAACCCTTTGATCTTCAATATAAATAATTCCTGTTTATTCCTTAGCTGACAGAATTTCAAGTAGTACTTCAACAACTGTTGGCCTCCACTAGTGCTGCCTTTAAGGTCTTACCTTGGAACCCCTTTCAAGGTAAATGTTTAAGATTACTGTAAACAACAGCAGTGTGACCTCAACAGACCTTCAGTCCATCAACGCAATATATTTTCTTATCTGCCAAGAAAACTCCAGATCATTACCTTCATTGACTTTTATTCCCCTAAACAGCTGATTTTCTTTTCTTTTTTTACGATTTACAAAAATGAAATATATATGAGGTAACTGTTGTACATGTATTTGTTTTAACTTTCAGTAATTAATTTATTTTCCTTTAACCCTAATATCACCCTGTATTTAACACCTGTAATGACATGCACTTAAAGCTGTAAATTACTACTTTGTTAAGAAACTGCATTTTTAGAAATTTTTAGAAACAAGGCATACACAAGTTCAAAGCAGGCATCCAAAACTTTAATTTGGTCACAGCTTGAAACTTTCACAAAGGTCCTTTTTAGGTCATGTGGTGTGTTCTGGCCAATACAAACATGTTATAATACACCGCCCAAAAACTGGGCTGGATAACTGCCAAGGTTGAAATTGTAATTCTTGATTTAAAATTAAGTAAGATTCTATACAATATACCTTGCAAAAATGAAAGTCTTATCAGCAATGTACATTCAGTGTTCGGTAACACCACATGTAACTTTATCTACTTTGCTGCATGTACAGTAGATTGTTCTTGAGAACTTGTTTTCCTGGAACAATCTCCTTGTCTAGACTAATCTACAAGGCAATATTACACATGGTTGTTACCCCACTGATGCATCCAGATACCTCACCAACGCAATGCCTCAGTTTATATCAGCAAATGCCACATTTGACAAAATATTTTTCCACAAACTGATAGTGTTCACCATAACAGGAAATGGGGAGTCCATCTTGAACCTAAACAATCCTCTCCAGGGACCTGAACACCTTACAAACTCTAGTAGTTAGTAGGATGGCTTTGATTTCCTCAAAACAGACATTGATGGAAGGAATAACTCAAACTGCTTTGGCACATAAAGGGGGAAAGCTTTGGTTTTTATATTATTTCGTTACCTCAAAGTAATATTTCATTTCCTCTACATGTGATTTTGAGGGAACAAAATATTGTATTATTTTGTGGGAATGAAATACATTTTTCAAGGGAACAAAATATTATTTCATGGGAACGAAATATCAACTTGAAGGAACAAAATATTACTTCAAGGGAATTAAATATTATTTCATGGGAAATGAAATAATATTTCGAGGGAACAATATTTTGAGGGAATGAAATATTATATCAAGGGAACAAAAAATATTTTGAAGGAACAAAATAATATTTTTAGTGACCTTCTCCCTTTACGGCCTCCAGAATGGCACCACTCTTATGAGCACATTTCGCTCTGTGTCAAACGCCCTCATGCCGAGTAGTGCACATGCACATGAATACATGGAGGAATGTAGGAGATTGAGAGCAGCAATTATACTTTACATTACCCCGGTGTTTTATCAGCAGATGAATTTTCACACACTGTGTACCCGACTTGTTGACTTTTAATCAATGCCTGGGTTTCGTTAAGAATTCATTTCAAGTTAAAGGGATGGTCAATGGCTTTTAATTCAGAACAGTATTTTTTATTGTGACAGTCTAGTTCATACTAGTTTAAAGAAACAAACATGATAACAACAACTTTTCAAAATGTCACAACACTGACCATGTCATATTGTTCACAAAAAAGTTACCTTGAACAATCCAGGGCATTTCCTGGCAGGCAAGATACATGTACTAACACTGGTCCATATGAGATATTTCAAATTTGTTGTAAATACAACATAATTCACTTTTCTTTTTTAGTAACAGTTGAATATGGTTTGGGATAAGCCCCCTTTCTTCCTAATAAAAGTCGGAAAAATCGCATGTAAGATACATGTAAGATTTTGTGTTTTCTTTGATTGAGTTGTGTACAAATCAAGCCTGCAAGAACTTAGAAGTCCTGAGCTGGATCTCTCAAAGCACTAAGATTCATCTTAAGATGAATTATCAGTATTACCAAAGTAATAAGAGTGGTGCCATTCTGGAGGCCGTAAAGGGAGAAGGTCACTAAAAATATTATTTTGTTCCTTCAAAATATTTTTTGTTCCCTTGATATAATATTTCATTCCCTCAAAATATTGTTCCCTCGAAATATTATTTCATTTCCCATGAAATAATATTTCATTCCCTTGAAGTAATATTTTGATTTGTATTGTGACATCACACTTTGCTTATCAATTAAGATTGATTACACAGTTAGGATCAATCTTGGCTCTTTGTGAAATCCAGTCCAGGCCTCTGTGGCTGTTTTGTAAACATGTTGTGATATCAAGTCTATGATGACCGTTTTGTAAACATGTTGTGATATCACTCTAGGCTGTATGGCTGTTCTGTAAACATGTGATGTCACTGGTCACATGGTCCATATATGAAGGCGTTATAGTACTAGTGGGTTGCTGGGATAGAACTCTGCATCTCTGCCTTGTCAGACCATAGAGCAAGGATCAGAATACTGTTGTATTATAACACTGTCATTAGAACCTCTGCTACTAGTACTATAACAAAATGTCAAATTCTCTCTTTCGTGAGTTTGGTTCAGTGACAGCTCCACATTATAAAGTTCAGGAAAACGGAAGTTGAACTATCAAATTTTAATCTAATTCACCATCTCAATGTTTATGTACCACTTCAATCAAAACGGTTTAACAAAAAATGGCTACTTCAGATTACTAAACTGTTGAGTGAATACATGCGACTGACACACAAAAGTCGAAGTACTATTGTAACTTATACATTGGTTATTAAAATACATCCAATCAAGATGTAATTCCAACCGCACAGTATTTGCAATGGACTGAAAAGAAAACAGGTTTTCTCCTGTTAAAACCAACACACCGACCCCACGCTCTTAGGTATACATCCTTACATGTAATCTAAATAGTCTACATAATGGTTTTGTGCTCAGACGGTGCAAAGGTGCGGGCTGTTTTTTTTTTTCTCCAGTGCTTCAGGTAGATGATATAATAGAACCATACTGAACAAAGACTAAGTCTGCATGCACAACTCTACACACCAGACTGCATGTTCACTTCAGTTCTTTATTTGCCATAATTCTGAAAAGGCAAACACTAAATATGCACCCAGAAACACACACACACATCTAACCTTGACTGGTCTGAATTACAAATCTCCCCCCATGCGACAGTAATGTCACGAATACCACCTCTCTGAATGGAAAGCGGCCATGCACATTGCGTCTGAGCTTGAATATTACACAAGGCTCTCTGCATATACAGTAGTGTGCTGTACATGGGGTGTGGCAGCGCCGGCAAGAGCAATGCTAAGATTCTCTACACACTGTCCTCCTCCACATTCCCCTCCCCCCCCCCTATAGCGACACCATTCCATCCCTCATCCCCCCTCCCCACCAAACAAAAATATAAAAATCCACTTCTATTAACAACAGATACTGTACACCTGACCTGTAGTATGCGGGCACTATGCCGGACTTCTCCAGGGCTGAAAAGGAGACCTTCCTCAGTTCCTTAATAATAATTCCAGGTTTGAGTCGCAAGAGAAAGAGAAAGCCAGTAGACTGGAGATGCTTCTGCGTGGTGCACAACACTATGGGATGCAGGCACACAGCAGGGCCGGCAGACATATGAAATGTATTCACAATGAGCATGCGTGCTGCTGAATGATGAAGGATGACTGGACGAGGATAATTGTCATTATCATAATAAATTTATTGATTCTTTCAATAGAATGAGCTGTATGGTACAATCGAGGCACAGACACTGTACATTGAAAATACCCACATACGGCCAGCAGAGTGCTAAATGTGTGAACAGGGTAGACTATTTTTACCAGTAATGCAGATTATGCTCATACATGTAAATTGGTAATTATGTACAATACATTGTAAAACTGGAGAATAACTTCTCTGCATAGTATTTAGTATACAGGCATTGAAGCAGATTCAAATGTTCATTTGAATTGTATGAATCACATTTTTGTAATGGCATGTGCTTTTATTCATTGCATAATATCATAGAGAAAGGACCCGGGCTCTATGCATCTTGACCGGTTGACCAAATTGACAACATTTTCTATCTGTATAATTAACAAAAATTCACATGAAAGAGTGTGCAGTGTGAAATGATCAAAATGCTCCCAAAACAACTTAAATGTTTTAAGTGCAATCCAACCCTGCCGTGTTTCTTGCATGCACACTTCTCTTTTAACAATTTGATGTAAATGTACTTTTGTCATGGTACAAACTAACCCAGTCAAAATATAAATGTTGGGGACAACATTTATCTACCCTTGAACTCAAAAATACAAAAATATTTACCTGGCAAGCAATTGTATATTTGGATACAAACAGTCAATCACTTGTACTTCCTGTGCATTAAACACAGCAATAACATCATTGTCTGAGTGCTGCCCATGTATCAAGTATTCCAAACCTTTGTCTTCTCTTACATGAAACTTTTGACCACGCTTAGCAATTAAGGTGGCTGCTTACTTTATCTTGAATGCAAGCCAGCAAAGGAAAACCGACAGACAGACCCTGTATAGTACTATCAGCCTCTATAGACCTTATTAAAAGCATTGACATCATCAAGCCGCCATCTTATAGAGGTAAAACGGTGAGGAAGCAATGGAAAACGCACAGCCATGTACGCGCAGCGCACAGGATCAGCCAATGAGATATCTTCTTTTGACCTCTAGCCGAGGGCGCCCTACTCAAATGAGTACATGTACATAAGGTCTGTAGAGATAAAAGTGTTTACATTACAGTACAGCACAGTATTTACATTATTACTGCTCAAGTACAAGGTCTAGGACAATGAGGTACATGCCATGAGTGAGGGGACATGATAATTTGTAAATTCAGTCCAGTGGTTCAAAGTGTTAATAATGTGTGAATCATTCCAAGTTCAACCGCTTGGAATAATAACAGCAGAACACCTCTCATCACCTTGACCCTCATCCATGATAAATGAATGGACCTTTATGCAGTGACATCATCCCACTGCCATCTTTCTAGGTAAAAATAATGACTAAACAATGGAGAACACACAGCTGTGTACGCGCAGCAGAACACAGTCTCATCTAATTCATCCCTTTTTCCGACCTCTAGCTGAGGGCGCCCTCCTCAAATGCTGCATGCTACACAGGAAGCTACTAAGGTTTAAAAATAAAATCTGACATCTTTAATACCAGTACATGTACGTAATTCTAAATAAACATACAAATGATGGGAATGCGTGTCAAGAATTTCATATGCTATTTTCTTGGCGTCTGTAAAATACTCTTTTTTAATCGGAGGTGTCCTTGCTCCAAGTCCTAGCTCTATGCTTCAAAGGAGTTTCCTCTTTCTTACCAGAATGAGATACCAGCCGATTGACATTGATTGATTGATTTACATTGATGACATCGATTGATTGTTGATTGGCATTGATTGATTGCCAGTTGTGTAAACATCTAGGCTCAAGTTTATGGAGCTGCACACACACAAAACTTAGCAAATCACATAACTTAGCAAAGCACAACATTAATCTGCTTACCAGAGATAAGTTACTGCTTTTCGACTGGTAAACTGCTTGTTTTTGCTTTGCAGTAAACATTTATTTTAAGCACTAATGTAATTTGATTTGTAATTCAACGTGCAATGCCAAAGGGTGTGATACAGTGGGCAGTTCATATTGCTGTTGACTATCAACACGTCACTAATGATACATACTATGCTAAGGGACCGCCTTGCATAAAACTGCTTTAATAACTGACAAAATAAACTGATTTCCTGTGCAAAATAAAGCAAAACATCACGTATCAAATTAAACTGTGGCTGGAGTGGATACTTGGGGGTTTCTTCTGCTTTAACAAGAATTGAAGTGCCAGCAATTCCATCTGTATGCTCTATGACGTCTGTGTAATGACTAGGATGACTTACAAGATTATTATATATAAAGTGCATTCAATTTATGTGCTGCAACATTTGTACACAAATTACAAGTTCACATTTCCAAGCTGGCAATGAAACCATCCGAAAACATCTTAATTAAAAAATTATGAGAATAATAATAAAGAAAAAGTTCCTTTGTTTTGTCAAGCCTTTTTATCAAAATACTACAAATGAAAGCATGTTTTTATTGTAAAGGCATAAGTGTTAAAATCCCGAGCATTAATTCTCTTTCATACGAGGCTAAATGGCCTTCAAAATTGTTGGCTTACAACACAACATAGCCTTCGAATGAAAACCGCAGACGAGCTTTAATTGAAATGAGTGGCTATAGCAACATTACAAACCAATGTGGCCCACGTCCCCTCCTGCATCAATAATGAGTTATGTCTTCAATAAATATATTGATTTCGAACCCATGCAAGTTGTAGCCACCTGTTTACGGCAGAATGTTTCACAACTTTGTCTGAAACCCCCCGCTAGTTTCCTTTGTTTGAGCAATCTTCCGTGCACCACAGCCTAGAAAAACCAAAAGGCACCATTGTCCGTTTTTTTTTCTTCTCTCTTACAAGATTTCTTATTTACCTCTTGGGGTGGATGATAATGAAGTTGATTTCCCCTTTTTCTTTGGCATGAAAATGTCGCAGAATATGCCTGCGGCTTCGTTAAATCAGTAAAGACAATCATAATAACTCATGCCTCCTTGGCTTTCTACCTGATTAACTCAAACTTTAATATGATTGGATTCCCACTTGGCGGATTTACACAAGCCGAAAAACAATTTATAGACGGACCACAGCTTGCAAAGATCAGAATGATTAAACCGCACAGCTTGTGTGTTGCTCTCCAACTATACAAATGAACACTTGTGTTTATCTGTATATATTTTGGCAATTTGGCTGCAAAATGACAGGTGGAACATTTACAATTCTGATATTGCCCAAATTGAAACAACTTTAATACATGTAGCCAAGAGCATCATTTCGTCCAGCAATTTTGCATAGCAAAAGGTTTACACTGAACAAGTTTTGTGCGTACTGAATCCTGCTTTTGAGTGGCAAATGGTGAATTTTCGAGTAGCAACTGATACATTTTGTGTAGCATGTTCCTATGCTACACATGGGAAATCGTTCACTGTACACTGTTTTTCAGTTGTCTTGATGGTACTTTTAAACCAAGGAGGAAGTCAGCTGATCACTTCAAGGAGAATCCACGCCTGGTGAACATTTTGAAGATCAATTTTTAGAGTTCCACATAAATCATGGGCATTACAATTTCATAAATGATACAAAGGAAAATCAGCTCTATTTCAAAAAACAATAGGAATCATCTTAAGATGAGCTGTCAGTATTACCATAAGCCCTTTTGAGATATTATGGCAGACTCAATACTATGACTACTTAACTATGACACAATTAGGTTTGGGTAAATTTGTCTGAATACACCCAAACCAAACAGTGCACTCCTATAGGGTTCTTCTTATCTCAAAAAAGGCTAAAATAGTGATTTGTAATGTGCCATCACACTTTACTTAGAAGTCAAGATTGATTCGCACCTCAGATCAGTCCTAACTCTTTGTGAAATTCAGCCCAGGCCCGAGTATTAAACTGCCTTCTGGATAGGGCAGGTGGAAATTCAAACTATCCAATCAAAAGGTCAGAAACCTCTGACTGAATTCTGCCCTCTATGGTCGGTTCGCCCATAACCATCAACCATAAATAACTGGGCTGGACGGTTGGATTTGGACGCAGCAGCGTACTCTTGTGTTTTTTGAGCTCGGGTCAATCGATGAGAGGACAGCAAAGGATTCTCATCTTTTGATTTACAAGGGATATAGACTTCATTTCGTAATGACCTCAGTGCAATAAACATCACATACGATGATGGACGATGCCTGTCAGGACCAACCATCTGGCAGGTGCCAAGCCCCCACTTCTTAGTTTCCTCTTTAGTATGAATGGATACAATAATAATATTGAATAGTATAGTTTTGACATTATCAAATTTAAGAAATTAAAGCTCATCTAACTGGTGTTATTGCAAGGTAATCACCACGAGATAGGGTCTGCTTAAAGTGCCTTCATCTTTGGGGAATATGTTGACAGACTAAGACAAAATAATAGATCATGCCCTAAGGAAAAGACCAAACAACGTTTGTCCAGCTCTTTTTAGGTACACATATCATTAGCCAACACCATTCACTGACATGGTAAAAAACACTGCATTTGTTTTTTCGTCTTTTTTTTTCATTCTTTATCTTATCGTATATAGGCCTTTATACCTGTGTTGATCTGTTGCGGTTATTTTGTACCCCTTTTGTTTTTTCAAAACAAAATGTAACACACCCTTTTGTTTGTTCAAAACAAATGACACAGGACTGCAAGCTTGGCATTGGCAGACCATAGAGAAATGACCACAGAGGGCAGACAGAGAGGTTAATACATTTTATGGCTTTGTATGATCATAGAGAATGATTCACTGATGAAAGAAGCAACATTCAGCGATTGAACGCCAGAACAAATTATTTTCGGAAACTCATCAAACCACCGAGCATTTTCCCTCCTGTTAACAACAACAATCTTGTTTACGGCAGGTGCAAAGTCAGTAGTACAGGGTACAACTACAACCTTTGATTGTGGTAGTGGTACAGCAATTTGTGTCAAATAATCTCCATTTTGTAGCAGGAGTCAAAATTACACTGGCCCGATCTTAGCAACAGGCCAGTAAACTCAAGTCCAAATTAGTCCAATGGTCTTGTGTTTTACAACTGAATAATAATACCTCGTTGTGGAATAACTTCTGGTTATTCTTGTCCAGTAAAAATGCTGAGCTACTAGCCCTGCAGTCTTATGGATTTTTTACATAACTTCAAGCCATGTATGATAGTACATGTTACATTAATGTTGTAGTGATTTGCATCATACCATTTAAGACCAGACAGCCTCCGTTTGATGGCATTGACTTGAATGGGAGAATAACAAGATAAATGGCTCCCCCCCCAAAAAAAAAAATAATAATAATAATTCTTGCAGTTAATTACTAGCAGAACATATTAAAAATCTACAGGTAATAATTCATTCTGCTTGGCTGCTTTATTAAGGCCTCTATAAACACTGGCATCTGCCCAGTCATATCCTCAGATAGAACCAGGGTTGACATGTAGGCCAACAAATTTTAGATTAATTCAATCATGTCTCATATAGAGATCCAGTTCAAGCAAGTAATTAATCAACGGGAACGTCTTGTTAAACTCTTCATTGCACCCTCATTGTGATGGTGTGAAAAAGGTGCTTGAACTGTGAAGACAAGCAATGCTCATAAAAGCCACCCACTCCTCTATTGCAAGCGATATTTTATGTTAAGTACATAACTGGTGCTCTTGGATATCTTAC
The DNA here is from genome assembly GCA_032158295.1 of Pycnopodia helianthoides. Taxonomy (NCBI): domain Eukaryota; kingdom Metazoa; phylum Echinodermata; class Asteroidea; order Forcipulatida; family Asteriidae; genus Pycnopodia; species Pycnopodia helianthoides. The sequence continues at coordinate 20,818,085 of CM063244.1, forward strand.
AAATGTCTGCCCGCTGCTGAAAACAAGGACCCTGGTTATATGCAGATTTTAACTGTGAAGGCAATGGTTGCACATTCATTGTACAAAGTTGCACACTGAACCATAACTTCATCCGAACTTTTGCTGGTAGGTTTTAACATCGATGTTCATTTTTTTCACAATGTGTCATCTGTAAAATGGTGTTTTTTTATTACTTCTTAAAAATAACCTAACAATATTTGGAATCAATACAGAATGGATGTCAAATGGACGTCAAATTTGTGCGTCTCATGTACTACATATACCTGCTCTCTATAAAGCAACCAACTGGAGATAGTCTTTGATGATGTTTTGTTTAAAAGGTTATTTTAGTATTTTTTTATCAATCCAATAAAGAATTTCAGGCGGGGGTTACTAGCCGGAATCTTTGAAAAATTACATTTCAGGTCAATGTACATGTACATCTATGTCCGATCAGAAATAACTGACATAGTGTAACTTCTTTAAGAAAGTTTATGATTTTCTCAAATAAAATTTGCCAGAAATCAGAATGACCTTGTAGGTAGACTTTACGGCAGCAAATTTTCATCACGGAACCTATCGCTCATTTGCATTGTCTGATGTTTTCAGAGCCACAGTACTTACATACAAATTTAGTTTTACAGATCCATATTTTCATACAGACCAGAAGTATCTCGAGGGCACTGCTAGCAAATTCTATGGATTATGCACTTTTATAAAGAAAATGTGATCTCTCTTAAATCATAAATGGGATAAATTATTTGTAGTTCAGGAGCAAGATGCCTTTTTTTAGTTAAACAAGTTAACTTTCCTTCTCAAGCAAATGCATGAGTTACAAAAACCTACAATAATTGTCATGATTCACGAAACTTGAATTACCGTAGCCCGTGTACTACGCCGCGCAGGTTTATGGATCAAATGGTTTCCTGAGGCTGAATATTTTCTTTTTCCATTGGTGTTACATGAATGATGATTGGTCAATTGTAGCCAGTTGCCTTTTTTACAGGACAGCAAATCATATCCAATGGAAAAGACCGTTTCATAGCATGTGTTGTAACGTCAGAGGTCAGAATACGCTGTGTGCATTATGTACACACAAACGTGCACACACACACAGCGCACCATTATTTGAACGCTTCTCATGCACTATGTTCTGTTATGCACATGAACACTTGAATAACCCTAACAGCACCAAATCCATCAAAATCAACCGGTGGAATATGGTTATTTTGTAAGATTTGGTACACCACCAGATTGATTGATTCTGATGGATTCAGTACTTATGCAAAAAATGCATTGGTTGATTATGATGGATTCAGTACAGTTGCATATTTACTGTCTCTCAATTGATTGATTTTGGCGGATTTGGTATGGTTTCTAGCCAAAACACCTAGGGAGTTAGGGTTAAGGGACTGTTTCAAGAACCAGATCCAGCATATTATTTTATTTTTCTTGACTTACTACGTGACTGTTTTTTCTTCTTCACGACTGATCATAACTGTTTAATGTTTACATTGTTTCGTTATTTTAATCTCTCCGTATAGCTTTCAGTGAATTGTTGAATGTAACTTTGTATGTAATCTGATGGCTGCAATGCAGCAGTTGGCTGCGATGGTCGAATATTGATAGTCCATAATCAAATCAACGTAAAGTGTTGAATATCAACCTTGGAAAGCTTTCTTGCAGTAGAATCCAGCAAAGCCTTTTATTTCTGTCATCCTTAATCATCCCTTTACCCAGCATTCTCCCTTAACAGTGGTCCACTGGCAACATGCCAATTAAAGGGAGTGGATACTTTTTGGTAATTACTCAAGAAATACATTACCATAAAAACTTACTCGGCAAGGAGCACCTGAGAGCTGCTGATAGTATAAAAACATTGTGAGAAATGACGCCCTCTGAAGTAGAGTAGTTTTTGAGAAACAGGTAATTTCTCACTAAAAAGCATGAAAAGCATCCCTGTTTCATATGAAATAAGGACTAGTGAAAAAGCTGACAGACTAGTGAAATGACAAGCTAACTGGTCCTGCTGGGTAGTCACTGAAACAGTTAAGGACAAACCCTGTATACCCCCACACTTTACATCAAAAAGCACCTGTTCATGAAGTGTACAGTATACATGTATGTACTCTCCTTTAAATGTACAATTTCACCATGGGAGAAAAGGGGTCAATGATTTTAGTCAAGCCCCTTGGCTGGTCAGGGGTCTTTTTGTTGATTCCAATTTCCTTTACGCAAAGCATTTGAGAAATCATCAATAAAATACCCAAGGGTAAAGAAAAACCAATACTGCTAATGGTTTTTACAACTCTTTCCTTTTTCCGTGTTATGTTTTCTATAGTTTTTTTCCCTTTTGATTCTGCGAATATATTTCAGGACACATCATTCAATACCAACAGCTGAGGAAAAGTCACAAATTTAGAGCAACATTGATTTAGAATGCTTTAAAAATACAGTGGAAATTTGTTTACATTGTAAGTTGTTTTACCTAGAATTTGCACTCTTCCTGCTTGGTAAAATACTTTTAAATTTATAACAAAGTACAGCATCGTTTGATCTAAATCTTTCAACAGGTAAAAACAAAACTCATCAGATCAAGTTGCACTGGAATGCAATAAGAGATTTTTTTAAAGACAAAAATTGCACAACAATTACAAAATCATTCCAACTCCCTTTTTTTTGTTCACATCTTCTAAATGATATTATTTCATTTTAGTACGTTTCAAAGTTCTTTATTTGTTCAACAGCTGAAGTGTTTCTTTGGATGGTATTGAAATCAAGTAAGGCAATTCAAGTTTTATTTAAACCTGAAGCTTCACATAATTTAATGACATATCAAGAAATTGCTAAACCTGAGATTTCACATTGCCGTGTTTGTTACATATATATTTGGTTACTGTTCGGATTCTGACTGCCTGAAACCTTGTTTGTCCCCACGGGGTCGGGTTCGACGCCAGTCCAGAAACTGACATACTAAATGCCTTTGAGTATGCATGTTCAGAGGAAATCAATCTCCCAAACCTTGCTAGTCCTAAAAAACTCATTATAATGATCTTTGATGGCCGCCGGAGGCAGGAAGCAGCAAATAAATAAGATGGAGCAGGCTATGCAATGGATGCAACAGTAGAGGCTCCTCAGAAGGGAATCCCTCTTTGTAGTCTGCTTCGAGACTTTGACAACAAGTAGGCCCCGAATTTCATCTCTGAAAGGGCAAGACCAACCATTTTCACTTTGCAAAGGGCACTTCCATTGGATAATCTTAAAGTCTTTTGAAGAGGCACCAAGGCTAAGACTAGAACAACCGAAATCATGGCCTCTGTGGCATCCATGTAATTCCAGGCCTGTTCATTACATGTACGTACTCTTTCCGTCAAACGCAGTCAGTTTCCCTTGGGGTTTATTACTTGATATCAAAAATATATTCCTTTGTTATGGTAAATTACCCAAAACCAATATTGTAACAGTAAATGGAGCAATCGTTCCAAATGAAGAACAGTCCGAAACCAGCAATTTATTTGCAAAACTATGCGTAATGTTTTCGCAAAACCAATAACACTGTACATGTACACTTCTGATATGAGGGTGTGTCAGAAACAGAGCTAGACGTGAACAGGAGGTAATTTGTATGGAGGGTTGCCTTGGTAACAAATGTATACAGGCGAGGAAATTGCAATAATCAGGGACATGTCATGGATGCCAGAGTATTATTATTATTATTTTTTTGAAGGGGGGTTCTGAATAAGCTGGTACTCGACATCGCACGTTTCAGACTCAAACAAATGAATAATAACAGTTTATGTGTAGTTCTCATTGGATCTAATGGGTTGATTTTAACTGACTACATCAGGTATGTAATGTAAAGGCAACACAAAAGGAAGTTTATGAGGTTTTCGGCAGAGAGTTTAAATTGATCAGAACTGGTCTTTTTTCTTTGCCCAAAACTATTTAACAATATAAATGAACAGGTACATGTAGATAGTGCAGGCAGCCCAATGTTTAAAACAAAAACATGTTTTATGTTTCTTATTATAAATTTAGCATACTCCTAAAGAGAATTTCCTTAGATCCAAATTGTGGTTTAAAAACTACATTATGGTGAGACAATTAGACAAAGGTGTGGAGGAAAAACTACTCTCAAGCAAGAAAACTCTTATAATCTGAAATAAACAAACATAACATAATATTGTTAAATGACAAATGTTTGAAAACTAACCCACACAGACCCCCCACCCCCACTAATATAAAAAAGTATTAAACAACAGTAGAGCTGAATAAATAAATACCCAACAAAACAACGAGGTGTATTGCTGAATAATCTGACAATATCCGCATATTAACTTGGTCAATTATTCTGCATTTGTGGAAGGGCTCAAAACTTGAGTTCAAGGTCCACGATGGGAGTGAATCATGAATTCCGCTCCTGTCACAGTGAGTCAATGAGTCCTCCAACCAATCAGAGTTCTACCACGCAAGCGTTTTTTTTACCTCTTTGACACAAGACATGCCAATCAAGTGAAACTGCTCAAATTAATGAGTCAAATTAAAACAGTACAAGCTGATTGATTGCCTCATCAATTAAACACGGTAAAATGACTAATAACGCGACAAACAAAAGACAGAACAGAAATGTCATTTGTAAAACCACCGATAGCCAAATGAAAAGTATTAATATCTTAAGACCTTTCCAGAAGGCCTCAAGAGAAGCACATTCCACAATTTCTCACCCCTACAACCAGCACACACACTAGATGTTTTTCATGTTTAGTACTTAACATTCAAAAACATACAAACACAAACAGTGTGTGTAGGCCTATGCCCCTCTCTCTTGACCTACACATTTCAACATTTTCCTGTTTCATTTCTCAATGCACACTCGTTTCAGCAAAACGATTTTCCTTTCTCAAATGGCAGGGGGTTACTTCACACGATCAGAGGTTAAGAATTTGTTCTCTCTCAAAGTCATGAGGATCTTACCACTGAACTCCTCTTTGTGGCACCCCTGCATTTTTAGCACAGCTGGATTGGACAAGTAACGCGACCGAAGAATACATTATATGCATGATCAAACCACACTGCAATGTCTGGTGCATCCTAGTTAAAAAGAAACTGCTTCAAGGGTATTTTATTAAAGAGAAATTCTCCAAAATATGCTACGGTAGGCCCTTGCAGTGATCTATAGGGTAACGTGTATTCAGGCTATGTATTACAACATTGGTTTTTTGGTTCGTGCTGCACACGAGAGTGAATGTGAAGCGAATTCTGGTGACACAAGCAATCAGTGCAATCAGTGCAGCAAGAAAATTGGCTTTCGCAATTCGCATGAAGTGTAGGGTTTAGAGTCACAGTGGTTAGGGTTCACTTTTATCAATCCTGGCCATCTTAGAATGCGCTTGTCTTGTCATCTGATGCCAAAGCATTTTGGCTTACAGTTGTTCTAGTTATCTTAAGATTTCAAAAGTAAACATACATGTACAAACAATTTTGGATGTTGTATTTTGTGCATTGTCTGTGGCATTTGAAAAAGTTTGTGTATGTTTGTTGTTTTGAAGCAGCATCATTTGTCAAAATTCGTTCAGAGAAAACATATTTTTTAAATTGCTGAAGACAAAAATTGGGCCATGCAACTTTAACAACATTACAGTGTGCAAGTAATGTTTGATTGCACAACATGTTTTTGAATTCCTCTGGCATGATGCATCAGGCTACCAGGCTATCAATGTCTTAAAGACACACCCACAAAATGTCTCTTTGTGTCTACAGCTGACTTTCACCAAAGTCAAGACTTTCAAGGCATCACATCACAACCTCATGCTGGCCCATACTGTATACACAGAGACATTTAACATGACATACGTGCCCTCAATATAAACCAAAACCCATGCTGATGATGAAGCTGGGACTTGTCTATCATGTGTGTAGCATGGGGCCACGTCCCCATAGTGACAGGCAAATTAAACACAATCCTAATGGGAGTTGGAAGCTTTGGAAAAACAGAAAGGGTTGCCTTTATGGCTTTTGAGTATCCAGCAGATTGTTTGTTTAGGAATGCTAGCATCTTCTGAAGCAGGGGATAATGTGTGATGGTAGTGATTCCTCGCTCTGTCTATAGCAATTAGCCAGATACCTAATTGGTAGGAGTGGAAGGTTCCGTCTATGGATGGAGAGCTTTGCATATTTTCAGGGACTTGTACAGATACCTAAGAAATTTTCCCAGAACTTGTATCTTGTTTGCGCAGCGTTTCAGCTAAGGGTGTTCATGTAAGCGTACTCTAAGTAAAATATATTCAAAGCTTTTTAAAATTGGAAATTCAAGTTGTAAAAAAGTACATGTACATACGTGTACACATAATGTGTTTTTCTTGTAGATGTACACGTAAGGCTCTGGAATGTGTATGTACATGTACATGTAGCTGTTTTTCTTTAACACTAAATTTTATAAATGTTTCAAGATATTGAAATGATTGCAGTTCTTGTACATTGGCCAAATTTACTTAATGCATTTTATTATGCAAGGTAGTTTATGAAATAAACAGAAACTACCGTTAGATTCAGGCTTAAAATGATTTAACACAGTGAAGATAACATTTTAACTTCAGAGGGAAATGATTACTTACTGGGTAGGGGCTTATGTATTTGTGATGTCAAATACTAAATTGATATTAGTAGTCTACAGTAGTTCAAGTCATATGCATACGTGTATAAACTTAGACACAGTTGCATTTTTTGATAAGATCTTTAAAAATCCCCCGTGACAGGCATTGAGTAATAGCAGGATGTGTTTACAAGACACTTTTACTTTAGAAGTTATTTATTTACTGTGGATAGAGCTAGAAGGAAGACTGCAAGTTTAAATGAGATGTGCTGATTCCAAAACTGATGTTCAACTTTTTCTTTCACATTCCGCATTAACCCACTAATGTTTAAAACACATGTAATGTAGAACAGGAAAAGAAGAAGAAAAACAATTTTTATTCAAACGGAAAGGCGTGGAAATCTGAAGGTTTATAAACTTTATACCAGCATCAATTCCACTAAAATAGGTTTTTAAAGTCGAGCAAATAGCATTTAAATAAGCTTGTATGGTATGCACAAAGATTCAGGTTAAAAACATTGTTTGTCATTGTTTTTCTCAAAATCATGATAACCTGATTTGATGAAACTTTCACAGGATTGTTTGGATGTGTGTTTGTGTTGAAGTTTAAAGTTTGGGAATTAACTAAAACCCTGTTGTTATTATAAAATATTATTATTAATATAATTTATTCGGCCAAGATTTCAACATATATCATAAATACAACGTACAGTATGCATGCTTAAAATTTGCCATTTTATGTCTGACATTTCTTAAGATTTTTTGAAACAAAAACTACAAATGGTATAAAACTACATGAGGATTGCATTAATCAAGAACAAATTTTAGCGAGCCTTCAAATGTTCCAATGGATGTTTAGGACTTCGGATCAGTAAATAAGACAATCAGAATAAGAATATTGCCCGGATTCACCAAGTTCAAGTGTGGGGTGACACACTTTCAAGCATGAATTTGGGTGATCCCCAAAATGTTTGAATACGTGCAACAAGACTTCCACAGTCTATTGAAAATGATCTGTTTGTTGTGAGGCTTGATGAGATTAGAAATTGTCCCCAAAATGGATCAATCACAACGTGTGTAATTCAACAAAGACAGTGAATCATGACTAAGGGATCCACACGTGCACTCTTTTGAAACCTAATAAAAGCTGTGTGGCTGGCTGACTGACACAAAGCTTGAATTACAGTTTGTTTGTTCCGTTTGATCATAATCAAGATGTGAGAATTATATTGTGAAATAGGGAAATACACAAAAGGGGCTTGTAATGTAGGCACTTGATAGGCATCTATGTATTCAAATGCTTTATACAGGATTGGCAAGAGATAAAAAACATAATTGTTTAATTTTAGTCTGAAAGCTAACTGGTTATGAAGTTCATACTACATGTATATTTCCCTCTGAAATAAAGTCATTTTTGAGAAAACTGTACCTAAAAAACTTTTAAAAAGCAATCAGCTGATTTGGGTTGTTACAAACAAAATTAGGGACAATGTGTTTTACATGCTAAAAAATGTGCATGGTTTTTTACTATTTTCTCCTGATTCACACAGTGGATTAAGCCCAAATTTCCACAAGTCTGTTATTTCATATGGTTGACCATTCAAAACATGAATCTGTCTGCAACTATTTTGTCAACTCTACCAATCCTGTACAACACCTAAAAGGTTAATTGCAGAAGGAAATGACACGTAATGGAATCACCCATATTGAACACTGTGACATTTGAATACTAAGGTAGTACGTTCTGGGTCCAAAGGATCTAACAAACATGAATCAAAATATGAACAGCTTTCCAAACAAGATGGGAAACATCTTGTTATTCCTGTGATGATACAGCTTGAAGGAAAATTAATTTATTTAGAAACTACACAGACTAATTGGCCATCTGTCCGTCAACGAAGATAAAAAAAGTTCTTATCGCTTATAAGTAATGTACACATCTAATGAAATCGTTAGAATAACATGATTACAGCTGCATGCTAAACAATGGCAGAGGATGTTTAAGTAGAAGTACCGCTAATGTTGACATATAAACAAACTAAACATTATCACAGCCTAGAGGCACCAGACAAAAACATTTCCAGCAGTTGGTCAAAATTGAACAAGTGACCAGTGTTCAGTCAGTGGACTGAACATCAAATATTCTTACATAAGACCCTGTGTGAGTATAATAAAATTACTGACTTTAATTTCTGGCATTGTATTGTCATTAGTCAACCATTGTGACTAACTTGTTTGGTCCACAGCGTGGATCGATATATTAAGAACGTTTCTGACAAAACGTCTAAGTGTTCGTAACAAGCGGGCCTTATCATAGGAGCATAAAAGGATACCTATTAAATTACAGCGCAGGCAATTACAGCGTGGGGGATATTACTGGTGACTCTCTCTGGCAACATGTCCACTGCATACAAACCAACTATTACACATAATCTATGCAAGGGTGATCATAATCCTGCATAAATTAGCATCGTAAGAAACCAGCACCGCAGGCATATCACCACTTAATTTTTTTGCCGGTGTACAAATTTATATTCTATCTTTAAGGCCAATGCATACAAGTCTCAAATGCGTAGGAAATTTACAACCCACGTATAGACTGTCAAACTGGGGAGAACAAAAATTATTGGAGCAAGCACTGTGTAAATATGGCGACTAGACGGTCGGCGTCTAAATAATTAAACTGAATGTACGTGTACTGACATTATGTACAGTACTGAATATAAATGCCCAGTCAGAACATGACTATCCTTCAACAGAGGCCAGGCTTCATTGTTTGAGAACTGGAAAAAGCAATTTAAAAAAAACGAATCTGATATGGCCTAATGGAGAAATGTTTCAACTAGAATAGTGTAAGACATTTGTTATTTTGGATACTGAACAAAATCAGTAATACCTAGTACAAGACATTGTTATAAATGCCCTCTCAAATGTGGACAACCATTTCAAATCAAACATTTAACTCTCAAACAACATACACCATACATTTGTACGTGTTAAGACAAAAAACCAATTACTTGAGGGTGATGAAATGGGTTGGCAGAGTTTTAGTTGAGTCACTCAGGTCGAGTCTGAGTCGAGTTAATAGTCTCCAGTCACCTGGGTCAAGACTCAAGTCTCTTGGGTCAAGAAACAAATCCAAGTCACAAGTCAATTGTCACTTGGATATAATGCACAGTAGCTGCAGGAAATGGTTTGTCATACATATGTCACTTGGTATTATCGTAACACATTGACTGACATTTGTAAGTAGGATTTGAAACTTTCCATAGTGGAGACATCGTGTATTAAATGTCTTTATGAGCTGTGGTGGTTCCTCCCTTGATAACACACAATGTAAGCATGTTAAACATGTTTAGCGCCCTGCCTTTTTGAAAAAAGGAAGGAGGAGGGCCTTTTTTTATTACATTTTTATTACATTTTTTTAAATGGCCGCCTGACACATTTTTCAAGACAACCGGCCAGCTATTTTTCAAGATGGTTGCCAGCTTTTTTCTTTGTGTTTTTTCAGTGTGCTAAAGTATTAAAATACGATCTTATTGTTTTTTCGTCAGAGATCGTAAAAATAATCCTTTAAAAGAGGAGGCGGTCTCTGAAAAGGAAGCGGGAGAGGACGCTAAACAAATTGTTTTTTTATTTGGCCTAATTTAACTTTAGTCCAGTGAGTCCCAAAAATTGTGACTCCAGCCCAAGGATCCTATCAACAGTAAAACAAACTACTATGATGAAAAGTTCAATTGCAACTAAACATTCTCTACTCAATTTTAATTCAAGGATAGCATTTCATATTAAATAGTTTTGAATATCAAATTTCATCAGCAATTCACAATAACCACAAGTTTAGGATTACAGTGATTTTGGAAGTTATGAGGGTAACTCCAGTGATTTAATAGTTAATAAGCTTACAATGTAAAGTGATACATGCGTTATAAATGAATTACAAACCATTTCCTACACAGCTACTGTGCATTATATCAGAGGGAAGGTCTCCTACAAGATAGCTATTACATCTGTTCCAACCATCGTAAGTTTCCAAAAAAAATATATTTCTAATGAAGCAGTATTAACGTTGGTTAAAGAGGGAAATGCCAGAGGAACATTTGGTACAGACATCAACAAGCAACAATAATATTTCCAGAGACAGTTCAAACTTTGATTTTCTTCAATTGTACAAAATTTCTTTGACTTGTATTTCTGAAAAGCAAAAGTAACTGGGAAGCCTGGGACTACATTTTGTCTCACAGTGAACCTTAGTTATCAAACAAAATTTGTTTTTTTCTCCTTGCTGAAGGCGAGACACAAGTGTACCGGTAATTTGGGGTATAGGGAATGCCTCAGAAGTCCATCTTGATTTCTTTGCATTTTCTTTGTTGACATTTTTTACAACACTGACCAACAATTTGGAAAACTACTGTAAATCACATGGGGAAATAAACACGGGGAAGAATTATTACTGTAAATAGCAGAAAGGACAGAGTTGTTTTGCCTCACCACTTTACAGCCGGCTTCCACAGAATTGTATTCCCCTGTGAGCTGTTCCAAAAAGAGGAAACAACCAAACAGGAGCATCTGGGAATTGTTTGAATATTCATTAAATCGTCTACATGGGGGAATTTTCTGATTTGTATTATTTGGAATCTCACTATTCATTTTCCCCATGAGGATGCCGTTATTGGCTTGGTGCCCAGTGATGACAGCCCGCTGCCACACACAGCCCACCACACTCCTCCAATTCACTCTGTCATGGTATGACACTGTTCGGTGGGAATGTTCAAGTTTTGTCCGGACACCTTCAGGCGTTTGGACGGGATTATCGGCAATAATTTAAAAGCCCCCCTTGTCCACTGGAAAAATTCCCCGCAGATACCATCTAAATGTCAGGGCAAATGTGATCTTGAATTTATCAATATGCTCCTGTGTGCGCATGAGCTTTGGATGGTTGTACGATAATGCATGAATGTAAACCTTTAATGATGCAATATCATTATCATTTTTTTTTTACAGTAGTTATAATACGTACTAGAAAACGAGATGTACAGTAGGTGCATTTTTTTTTACACACATCCATCAAGTATGTTATTTACATGCATGTAATACATCTACGTCATTAGTACAATGCATGATTGTAAACCTTTAACGTAGGCCTAAGTCTTTGAGAGTACCGTTGGCACAAAACCAGGACTTAACAAAGCCAAAAGAACAAGGATTCTGTTTGAAGCACCAGGATTTGTTTGTTTCTCTTTCTAGAAAATACCATATTCACGCACCAGGGGTGCGTTTTTGCAGTCGTAACCAATAACTGTTTCTTGGCGAAGACAGAAACAGTTATTGGTTACGGCTGCGAAAACGCACCCCTTGATTGTGTCTTTAACCAGCTAGTAGTTAATAAGCAGGACAGTTCTTTTCAGAATTGAGAAGTCTCCCGAAATCTACTACGCGGTAGTAGAACAAATAGCAAGTTCTCTAAAGACAAAATCTACACAGCAATAGATGTACACATTTGGTGTTACCGCAAACTGAATATAATCTGTGTCTTTGGCAATAAAAACTAAACATAGGGCAATCTGAACTGTTCATGGGAGAATCAAAACACAATCATACGATACCTGTTGCAAATCAGCTAGACATACAATGTCACTCGTTACTTTCTACTGCTCTCCTCTGTGGGACGTACACCAACAATCTGACGAACAAGAATATAAAATGCAGAATGAACTGATGACAATTGATAAAGTCAGTGAACAAACATTGACTAAAAATAGACAAGAAACAAATTTTTTACTTTCACTTTTCTGACCAAAAACCCCAACACAGTAACTGTTTCCTGACCGGTTTGAAATCAGCACCAATGAAAACAGGAAAATAGCATTACCTCATCGCTTAGTTTTAGAGCACACAATGGGAAATTGGGAATATACAATAGGGGGAAAACCCTTGTAGTTCAGAATTTCCACTGGACCAGAATTTTACTTACAAGACCAGAATCAAAATGAGAAAAGACCAGATTCAAAATGAGTTTTAACAGATAAACTGTTTTTATTTGAACAAGCATTAAGAGATTTTTAATCTGCTTTGTCTTATGGTAAATAAACTATAATACTAGGTAGAATTTAAAGCTACCTGTACAATGTATTTGTCAGACGCAAACTCAACATTTGAACATAATTCGTTATGTAAACAAAGATTACTGAATGGAAAAACGCAAGAATGACGGATTGTTACGACTTGAGTTTCCTGGGGTCGATTTCACAAAACTCTTCCTAACTTAGGACTAGTCCTAGGCAATGCTAAGACAGGACTAGTCTTAAGTTAGGACCAGTAAGTCCTATCTCTTAGCATTGCCTAGGACTAGTCCTATTGTAAGGAAGAGTTTTGTGAAATCGACCCCGTGCCTGTAGCTCGAATCGCTGGCCTCAGGCCTGTGGTCAAATGTAAATTTCGAGCCTGACGTAGATGTATTACATGCATGTAAATAACATACTTGATGGATGTGTGTAAACAAAGACACCTACATCTCGATTCTAGTATGTATTGTAAGCACTGTAGAAAAATAAAAAAAAATAAAAAATAAATTGCAACATCTTCATAATTACAATGTTGTTGTTTTTTTTTCCAAAAACTTTCACAATCGAGAACTTCCCCGCCTGGCAACTGATATCTGTGATTGGAACAATTCTAAACATGACACGAGAGGGCAGGAAGGGAAACAAGGATGTTCCTGCTGATTGTACTATTTTTTATGAACTAATAAATCACTTTAACTATTTCGCAAAACATGTCATGGATAATGATTACATGCACAGATAAGATTACATGCACAGATAACAACAAATGAATGTACAGAAAGACCAAAATGTTATCACCTATCAAATAACAACAGTTTTTCATTGCAACATTTGTTCTAGTTTTTAATCAAACAAATCGCTCAAATTTTTAGTTACACTTTTCATTTGATAATCTCTTATGAGTTTTGTACTTTTGCTTAAATTTCCTTATTTTCTAATGTGAAAGAATAGTTGGGCCTCAGCACTGCAGCACCAGTGGACAGTTTAAATGTTTCCTTTAAAGGAACATTACAGAATTGGTAAGAAAAAAACTTGTAAAATATACTTTTTGATCACAGATTTACATAAAACTTACACGGTCTAATGATGATGATAGTAGAAAACATCCCTTGAAATATTTCTGTCTGAAATGCCATATTTGATGAGAAATTAATAAACTAATTTTCCGATTGGAGTTTATCGCTCAGTGAGCGTTTTATTCATTTGTTGAATCTATATGATTTCATGCAAATGTGTAATCGGTTTTTCACTATTTTCTCATGACCCAGATGGCCGATCGATCTCAAACTTCTACAGGTTTGTCAGTTTATGTATATGGTGGATTACATAAAGTGCTTACACTGCCAGCAACTGTTTTGTTAGCAAAAACCAATTCTGTAATGTTCCTTTAAAATGCTAATTAATGTACACCAAAAAATGTACGGGTTCATTATCAAATTTTATTTGGATATATGTGCTATCATTTTACATACCAAATACTTACATTTGTAAATGCCCACCGAATCAAACTAGTCCTCCTGATCAGTGTGAATCCGTATTTAAGCAAGTCAAGAAATGAATAAGAATCCAGCGTGTTACCACAAGAAGCAGCTCCAATAAAATCAATTCCCATCCATATAAGGTACAGTATAAAGTAATAATGTCCACTTCATTCAAGATGACTGGTTATTTACCAATGATGAAACAGGATGTGGGATTTAACATCTGCAGTGTACAATATAACCTCAGATTTAATAACTCTGGTTGACAAGGTACCCTGATGATGAAAGCAAGGGTAGAGGTTGTATTCACGCTTGACAGTTGACACAAGGGATAAAAGGTTAAATGTGCAGAGTCGCATACCTTAACCATGACGTGTACACTGTACACTCACTGAGGTGAACAATTTTATTCTCAGTTTTACAACTGTTAGTTTATGTTGATTACTGTTTCAAAATAGTCAGTGTGTGCCGTTCCTATCAGCAATAAAGAGACCACTACTACCGCTCTAAAACGTTTTAGTACATGAGTCACGTACACTGTACATTAGTCACGTACACTGTAATACTAATAATACACTGTGTAGCATTCAACTTGTACTAACACTAACATTAACAATGTGGTAGAAAATAATTTCATCCAGGTTTTGTTTACACACAGAAATATTGACATGTAAGTTGCAAAGTACATGCAAATTTGTGTTTATTTTGATTGACAAATCCTGCATTTTTGTGGTTTATTTCCCAATGCATTTTGGAGGACCAGCAATGAAGTTGGTTTCATCTTCACTGTGGTGTTAACAACGTACTTGTATCTTAATCATTCTTTTACACGCATACTCCCTGGTGTAACAACACAACTACATGGAGGCCTACTGTACTGTACACCTCCACGTTTTATAGCCAGAAGTTGACTATTTTGAAACTGTAAAGGTTGAATGCTGCAGGGCAACTCTCACCACTCATTGTGTGATGCAAATAAGATGTCCACCACAAAGTATTCAAAGAATACAATTTTCTTCCTCTGTGACCCAACCACAGGAGTGGCAAATTGGTGGAAGTAATTGGGGGCAGACAGTGTTGTCTGGGGTCTGTCCGCTATCAATCAAAATGTCCACTTGGCATTTTTTAAATTGAGTGTACAAAAAAGTTCTGATCTGATAAAATTGATACACGAGAAAAGTTTACAAAGCATTTTTAAAAAAGCACCGTTCATTGCACAAATATGTACATACATGTATGTTAATGTAAAAATCCCTTAATTTTAATAAGACATACACAAAAAGTACATGTTTTCAACAAACCCCATGATGAAAATTAACATGAGCACACCAATCCAACCTTCAAACAATCCAATCAACCCCCTTCATTTTCAACATAACTTATTAATATACTTAACTTCATATCGGCATCAAAACATTGATTGACGATCAGTCTACTCAATAACTTTCCTCAATAATTTACATGTAAGAGGGTAGTTGTCAGCAGGCCAGAGCCAGACCTGGTTTTATAAACCAGCCAAACATACAGTAATTGCTAGGCAATTATCCTTCAGCTCCCAAGGTGGAATGCGCTAATGGCCAACATCAAATCCTTTCATATCTTCTTGTTTTTTCTGTTCAGTTGAACTTGGTGAGTTATGAATAACAGTGAGGTGAAAAATACTCAATCAGCAGCCGATCGCAGCTGCGTTTAGACCCGAAAAACAAAAACTTCCCAAACATTTCCAAAGCCTCGGGCAGACTATTCCCGTTCCCATGCCTGACTTAGAGAATGACCATGTATATGGTCTAAGAAAGACAGTTTTTTATCCACTGTAAGATAATTTTACAAAAGTTTAAATACATTTTTAATGTATGTATCGAAGAAAGAGTAGGGCTGAATATTGAGGTTGTTTAAATTTTCTTCAGACGTTAGCAAATGAATAATTTATTTCAGCAATTTCATTCACTTTTCACTTCTTCAGACTGACAATGACATGTCAATATATTATTCATTGTAATTTAAGCTTCGGAAAGGTCAATATATTATTCATTGTAAATTTTAGTAAGTGGTCTGGTGTTTTAAGATTGCATGGTGTGGAAAAATAAGAAGTATCTATATTTTGCGGGTACAACCACGCAAAAGGGATGTTGGCTCTGAAAAAAGAGCCGGTGTGGACACCACATTTCGAACGGTATGCTCTCCTCGTCTTCAGGAGGAAATCTTAGTATTCTCATTTTTGGCTTTTATGTATTATGCATTGGAGTGAACAGCATTTATACTACAGTATTTCTTGGCAAAGGACACCCATCTATAGGAAAATTTAATGCCAGACCTTTCCATTTCCAGGGGCACCGAGGCAATGATCTTGGCATAGAAGCTATACCTTCCTTTGCAGAGGTGAAGGCATCAGGCCTTGCCAAAGTTCACACAAAAAATGTCAACAACAAAATGTTAACATGACACCATACATGTAGCTTTATGGATTTCTGTTGCAGTTAATACTCATGGCATAGTAGTTTTATTCAGTGGTTAACTTCCACCAAAAAAAAAATCAATTAATCTTGATGCAAGAATCCCTTTTCAAATGTCACCTGATTGTGACAAAGTCAAAATCAAGCATCTACACAACCCGTAGGTACATTCACACACAAAACCCACACAAAGTACTAGTTGAAACTTCCTGCAATTTGCTGGAAACGAGCACAAGATTACCGCGGATTTGCCTAGAAAATCCCCCATCTTATGAGTAACTGCCCCAATGTCATGAGGCACACAGGGAAACACAGGGAGTCTGTCTGCTATATTTGGACACCAAAGACTACACTGAACAGGTGCATTTACACAGAGGTCACCTTTTCTCCAGCAGCCACTGATGGGGTAGGCCCCTCCCTGGGCTGCCCAACATTCTTCAGATAAGAATCACTTTCTTCTGTGGTTTGCCTCAACGATGATACATCATGTCAAAATGTAGCCCAGTGTAAATTGTAACATTATATCTTGATAACCATACAAACTCACAGCACAACAGTCTGTGCAACCCAGCAATCCAATTTCATGGCCTATATATTATGTGTATGAACTTACATGTACAAGTACGTAAAAATGTAAATACCACATACATGTACTTAAGAAACATTTCATAGACCAAGCAATAGAGCAAGGTTCCAGACGAAAAACAGTAATCTGATGAGGCTGCAATTTACATTTTTGTAAATAAATTAAGGCAGCGGAGCGTACACTCATTACACTGTCATGTGATTGTATACAACATGTACAAGGCCTGCAATGTCGAACTGAGAAACTTCCATACACAAAAACAGTTTACTGATTGTAAATGGTACATATCAACATAAATCACATAATTTCCAAACAGTCCCTTACTCAAAAAAAATAATAATAATAATAATAATCCCAGACATGTTTACAATAAATGCTGCCCCCCCCCCAAAAAAAGGCCAAGCGACACAATGGTCACTGATTCAGAGTCAGGAATGACTCATCAATAGATGCTTTTAAACGAACCCATAAAACTAGACATTATAACTAGTGCCTCCAGTAAATTGTGCCAGACACTTCGTGGATTATCTTTCACCCCCATAGGAAAGAGTGCTGTCCTGACAATAAATATCTCACATGGATGATATCAAATTATGAATTGTGCCCGTGAGCCAGTTACAGTTTCATATTGCTCAATACTTGATGTGCAGCACCTAGTTTCAATTTCAAAGTGACATTGATATGATAGTGTAGAAGAGGGGCAAGAACAAAACATCATGCACTTGACTCAGCACACCTGAAGAAAAAAAATGAATGTCTCTGATTTTTGCATTGATGGGGCAGGTATCGACCAAAATACAGTTTACATGAACAACGATTCTGTTTTGACTTCCAAAGAGGGACTTTTGGGATGCTAGGTGTCAGCAGACTAGATCGATTGTTCTCTGCAATGTGCGCTTGCTTAGAACTAATTAAGCAATGGAATTTTACCTGGTATGTCTGCTGCCATCTAGCGTTCAAAAGTCTCCCGTTGGCCATACCATTACAAAGATCCAATTACAGTTTCAACTGAGACAGCTGGCATTAGGACAATGTGTAATAAGTTTAATTTATCATGAGCAAGAAGATAGTGTTAGATTACTTTCATCAAAGAGAAGTTCAGAAGCACGTATTGAAAACCACCTCCGTGGGTATCAATCAAAGAGCAACACCTTTTTCACCTTCAGAATTTCAGACGAAGACAATTCATTCTAATTATATTTTAAATTCAATAAATTTTAGCTTTTTTCCAAAAAACACGTGGGCGGCCACCTTGCGCACATGTCCTCGGCTGCTTAAAATCAGTTCAAATCTTGAATTACATGACATAGCTCAATTTCAAACTTTAAAGGCGTCTGTAATTGTTTCCAGATCCTGTCTAGTTTGAGAAAATCTACCACTCCTTTACAATTAAATGCCAACAGCAACCCACTTTAGCAAACCCTGGGAAAAAAAGACCAATCTTCCTAGACTGAAGTTATTTAATGAATGGAATCATACATACATGTCATGCTGTGTGCGCTCTAGATCTAAATTCAACAAATTGACAATAAAGAACAAAGTCGACCTCTACTTGAGGTCACAAACTGGCCTTTCAAAATGCCAGAGATTCAATTCAAACACTCCTCCCACGTTTCTCATGGTGGAACTGTTGAGGTATAGTACAGATTTACAGCTATCATGAAAATGCACCATAAAGCACAAAATTGTCTTTTCATTTTAGGTGTGAAAATGACTTCATTTTAGGAGATGTGTACTTCAGTTTCAAAGTTTGCACATTTATCCATACCCTTACTTTATTTATTACTGTGACATCTGTTCATGTTCAAATAATTTTGAAACTTTTTTTTTCTTTAAAAATACTTCAATTAAATTCAACTTCTTCTTTTTCACACCTTTCAAATTTTAAATACACTGTGCCGTGTGGTATTAACAAAGTCTTCTGTTAATTTTTTTATATCATCACTCATGCTCAGAATAGTGGTTCATCAATTCTTTTCTTCAAGCAATGCATTAATTTTAAATCTTTAACATAAGTCCACTTTTTTGTCTTGGATAAGTAGCATTGCAGACAGGTTGAAAATTCCACTTTTTGTCATCAGATAAGTAGAATTGCAGACATGGTTGAAAAGTGCACAGACAATCAGATTAGTGACCACATGAATATAACAATAAGCCATGCTCTAAAATACTTAGCAGCAGTGACAATAACTGCAGGTATGTTAATTCCAATCAAGGATAAATCTAGTTTCCTAAGACTTTTGATCTCATGGTCTGATGCCCTGATGTCGCAAGGCAACTCCAGTTGTTGCAGCTGGATCTCGTGTCAGTCTGTCAGACACACGATGAATTTCAACACCAGGGTCCAATTTTCACAGAGCTGCTTAAGCAGAAAATATCGCTTAACAATTTTCTGCCGAGCCAAAATAATGCAGGACACCAGTCACAGGTGGTACATGTACAATGTGACATGGTATTTCGGCTGGTAACCTTACTCTGTCTGGTAAGCATAATTTTGTTGAGCTGAGCTACTTTTTGTGCTTTAAGGAACCCAATGAAATTGGATCCAGACAGCAACGTTAAACTGCCCCCTTCAGCAGTGCAGAGAACATCAGGCCTGCAGGTCATAATGAGCATGCCTGGAGTAATTTCAAGTTGAACTGAACGTTGAAATTGCATTGATTTATAGAGGTGTGGCTCACGTTCATGTTGCATCCATTCATATACAAACAGAAACTGTAGCACTAATAGCTCCGTTTTTTACAGATTTAAAAATATAAAATATTAAAAAAAACAGTCTACTCTTCATCCAGAGACAATTTAAGAATTGTTTACATTGTGTATTTTATGCTTCGAATTGAGATGCTCAACAAAACCCCATGTCTAGGATTTGCTTGGATTATTAAATTAACATTGACACGACCAGTCCTGCTTTAATTACAACTTACTGTAAAAACCGCAAGATAGGGCCTACATGTTTTTTCAAAAATTAAACTGCATGTTCATACTAAGTATTATTAGGTAAATTGAATGATAGAAAGATGCCAGTTTTTACACTTTATGAAGAAAAGATTTTGTTTAAACAGAATAGTAAAATAACAAAGTCATTCAGGATATTACATTTCCCATATTATTTTTCCACTTCCTTCAAAAGTAACGAAGTGCGACGAGAGGGCTAGCCTTTCCAACAGCTCACAAATTTAAAGGATGCTGTAAATTGTTACCAGCATTTAATGGACTGTTTTGTAGTTTACCTGAGAGAAAATACAATGTATGTTTATTTCAGGTTTAATATTTGGCACAAATTTGCAGTACCACCTTTAGTGAATTTGCCAAACTAGTGGGAAGCAAAATTATCAATTCAGTCTTGAAATCTTGATTAGCCACTGATATTTTTTTTCTTCTTCTGAACTCCAATGAGGTCAAGCATCATTCATAATAAAACTCATGTCTGTCTCTACCTTGGCACTCCTAATTCCAGAGCTATCGCTTAATGAGGTACAAGGTCCACAGTTTACACACTGTAGAGTAAAACACATGGGAAAATCCGACAAATATCAGAGTGCACCATGCAGTCGAGCAGGCCAGTTGTATTAATGGAAATTGGAAAGCCTATTTCCAATTTACAACAACTGAGCAATGGAGAGAAGTAATTTATGCATTGTCAGAAGCGTGAGTCACATAGATTAGTAATCAGCGGGGATACATGATAGCGTGTTTGTGTGCTACTCTACCTATGTCTATGTACATGTAATGTACAATGCAAACTAGAACATGTTTAATCGACGGTATTGTACATAAAACATGCAAGCTCATCCACAAGGACAATTAGGCCATTCAGCATTGTGAATACCTCACTCCACAGGCTTGGTCTAAAAAAAATTGTTTCAAAAATTGGAGGAGTTTGTTTAACAAGCTTTGTAAACAGATACTGATAATGTTATTGATGTCCATGTATCAATTTTCGACAATATTATTTTTGTTTTTTTAGTGTGTAAGGTATGCATCAATACAGTCAACATGAGCAACATCATACATTTATTCCAGCAATATCAAATATCAGAAGAAACTTAATTGAATTTATGTTTTCCCTTTTTAGCAAACCCAAACCTTTGACGATACATGTAGGTAGGATGTTCATAATCTGAACTGAAGGGTAATGGTTAAATTGAATGGGAAAGGGATGCTTCAAAAAGCACTTAGTAAAAAATGAGTTATACGCACTCTCAAACCCCTTTTCGATGTAAATTAAAGGAGTGGGTGGTTTCTCTAAAAGGTGAATCTTTATGTATTATGAAACTGTCGACCTTGTGTTTGATCACATTTTTTGTTATGTTTCTTTTGCTGTTTAGTGAACCGGTCCTCTCAAAAATTGTAATTTTTCACTGTGAATCAAAAGATAGATTCTGTGTAAAACCTTAATGTGTTCCCTTTACTTTGGGCATTTAGATGAATACCTCAAAGTAACCAAATACGGTTATAGTACCATGGTAACTTGAGAAAGAAACTCATTCCTCCATAATACTTTTAGGCCCAGACGTTTCAACCCTTTCTCATTAGTCTTCGAGAAAGATTCTGCTAGGGCCGAAACGTCGGGCCATGAACTAATTTTTTGCATTTATACCACAGGTCCTTTTTGGTTGGTAAGCAGTTTGTGTCAGCTACATGTAATTCTATTTTCTCATATTACTTTTACTTAGATGGTCACACTGAAAAATGACATTTTCTTCTTCACTGATACTTAGATGGTCAACTCTGAAAATGATATTTACTGATTTTAAATCCAAGTACCTGAGAGCAGGTCACAGCAATAACAGTAATGGTCCCACCAAGCTTGGGTTCCGCCCATTTTTTCCCAGTGGGTAATACTGCATGCCTCATGGCCAAGCAGGGCCCATGGTGGGAGAGTCGAATTTTACACAAAGCTTTTTGTTGCATTGTTCCTGGCAAGGCTAGCATTCCTAATCCAAGCTTAAATGTCCATTATGAAAAAATAAGTGCAACCGTGGAAAAATTCTCCCCTTGCTATAATTTGAGGCTCACTCCATGCCTTAACTGATGACTATGTACAGCAAGTTGTATTTATGCCTGCAGGGCACTTCTCCCACTACAACTATAATTGGGTTATTTGGTATTTTTATAGTATGCCCTCTGCATGTGATATGCATTTGTACGTGGGATATAACGGTGTGCCATACAAAAACAGTTGTGAATATTCACTGACCGTGTAGCAGATTTTGCAGTGTTTAGATAAGACCCGTTATGGTAAAAAAATAATAAAGTTGGGTTTTTTCCACTACATTCCTCAAAATATCTATGTACTTTGTACATCTGTATACAATGTACATACTTGGTAATTTAACCCTCCTACTGTCAGTGATTCTTGGCAACATTTTCCAATGAGTTGACCAACCATTTGAAACCATTTGACTGCCAAGGTTGTGTACGGTGGCACAACTGTGCACAGAACTACACTGTGTGTATGCATTCCCTCATGGTATCATGTTGCAGGCTGACATAGTTTATCTATCATTCAAAACCACAGTGAATGGTATTGAATGGTCAGACAGCAAGAGGGATATAAGGAGGTTTGAAATGAGAAATCAAAAAGTATAAAGAGGAACTGCAATTTTGCTTTAATGCAGTTTAGCCAGACTATGTGTAAGCTTTGAAAACATTCAAAATAAGACCTTGCAAAACAGTAAAACAAACTTCTTGTTTTGAAAACAATTTTGCGATAAACTTGTTTTCATTGCAAAAGGGTGAACACAATCAAAAGTCTTTCATAACACGAAGTGTGCCAGCTGTGTATTGGCCACAGTGCTGTGCTCCAAAACAACAAATTTTGACCAATGTGACACTGACAAATACATACTTTTTTAACATCCATATTTAAAGGGGCACCATCGTCATGATCAAAGCATGCCTTTTGGCTGTTCAGTACATGTACATGGTATGGACTCTCACCCAGTTAATGCACACGCGCGTGCCCCCTCCATATGATACAGAGGGAGGGCAATGCGCGTGCAGTAACTGGGTGAGAATTCACAATTCTATGTACAGCCACAGGCCGGATTTGATCACGAAGACGACAGTGCCCCTTTAACCACATAACAAATAGTCGCAGGCATGTTGTGGTCCCTAGACATTGTCTCCTGCATGACCAGCTGCTGCAGCTGGCAGGATTGGTGCAGCACATACATGTTGTACATTTTATGTGTTTAATGATTGGAGAATAATCTGTTGTGCCGGCCCAGCAAAACACAATGTGTGAGGACAAAGATGTAACAAAAAGTGTCTCAAACCATGGAGACCCAACCTTTATCCAACTAGGTACTGTGATCCTAAGAGTCCAATGACCCCTTTAGCACCCAAAAAAAAATGGTCATCCATGGGAAAGTCTGCTGGTTGTTACTGTTACATTAATGATAGAAATGGGTCACTCATAATGGTCTTTACTCATTAAGAAATTAGCTTACAGGTAACACCCACCCATGGTGGATAAAATCTTTCTTTTGGGAATATGTAGTTTTCGGCACTATTAATGCTAAAAGTAGAAGCTCAGTACCCGGATCTTAGACAAACGTGTCAAAATTCATACGCCAGGTACATGTCCAAGCCTTATATGTTTATTCGCATAATACTGACTGTCTCATGCGGTCTGGTGCACCGATACGGTTATCGTGAAGAGCTAGTAGTAGTAGTGGTGGAAAGTGTTGTCATTAGTGCAGAATGAGCTACATGTATTGGGACTAGTTTTCTCAGATTCATAACCGCTACTTCTCCCAAAAGGGAAATTTTATCCACATAGTTGCCACCCTTAAGCTAATTTTTTATTGTACACACCATGCTAAGCTTCAAATCTAGGTACATTTTGTAAATTGTTCATAAGTGAAAAAGTAGAGATTGGATTCAGTTTCCAACTTGTCCTACCCAGTGACCTGCTTCAGGGACCAAGAATTTTATTGGCCCTCTGCCTATCATTTAAGAGAAAAAAATTGGTAGGCCTACTTATTACTGACCGCGGCAGGAGAGAAAATGCTTTAAAATTGTAAGCGAGATATGTACATGTTATGTTGTCAAGCCTGGAATTACACGATGCCCACCGAGGCCATGGCCTCTGTTGCCCCGGGTCTTGGCCTTGGCCTCTGTTGCCCCGGGCGTTGCTCTTTGGCCTTGGTTGCCCCTTGAAAAGTTTCCCTACTTTGAAAAGATTCTCCAATGGAAGTACCCTTTGCAAAATGAAAATGGCCTTTCCCTCTCAAAGATGAGATTCCAGGCCTGCTAAATTCCTTAATAACCAGGTGGAATTCCCTGGTTATGAAGTAATTTTTGACAAAATGTCTAAAGTGCATGCTTCATGTTACGCATTCTTCGCTTGACAGTTTATCCTGCACAGAAATTTGGAGCAAACCAGGCTGTGTAAGAGGAGAATGGTGATTTTGTAAGCCATGCATTCCATGTGGATGAAATAGAAACTGTGCTGGGCAGCTTTACTTAAAGGCCCTGTACACTAGTATTGGTAAGATCGAAAAACACAATGTTCACAGATTCACACATAACTTACATGATTTAAAGTAAGTAATGGTAGAAAGGGTTCCTTAAAATATTTCTGCCTAAAATGCTATCGTTTCTGAGAAATAAATAAAAACAATAGTTTTTATCGCGCGCGATCTAGATGTTTGAAAAACAGAAAACACATAAGGTCTCTTTTCACTATTTTCTCGTGAACTCGATGACCAATTGAGCTCAAATTTTACAGGTTTGTTATTTCATGTATATGGTTAATCACACAAAACATAACACTGTTTGCAACTGTTTTGTCAGCTCTACCAATCCTGCATAATATTATAATACCTTTATAAAGGAGAAAATTTTGTCATACACAGGTTTACTTTAGCTAAATCATGAAAATTGGAAAGAAAGAAATGGCCCTGCTGCTGGTTTTAATTTAACCAAAATATTAAGACCAAGACTTTTTTTACTATAATATTTAAGCATTCACGGATTATTACCACAAATTATTCCAATTCCCTAACCCAAATCAAAAGTAAATTCATAATTCAGGTCTCATGAGTCAATGACAACAATGGTAGTGGTTTTTTTTTTATTCCTACACAGAGCTTTATTTTAAACAACTTTGAATTGCCAATTAAAAGTACCCATGAGCGTTACAGATTTTAAATATCAAGTAATAAACCACAATATTAGATTTTAAATATCACAACTGGTCAATAGTGTGTTGCATGTTAATGTCGAGTCTGCTTTGAATGTTCAATTCAAACGTGTACACTGTACAGCTGCGGGTGTGTGCTCAAAATAACGGTCAACAGCCAGGTCGTTAAAAAAAACGGGAATATCGAAGATACGACCCTTAAAACACATTAAACTCTCAATGTTTCTCAATCTTTTCAGTTAAAACAACAATCATTACGACTTACCAGTTTGTAGAATAAAAAATGTATCCTTCCCTCGAGAATATGTGGATTTTCTCCTCTACTAAAGGTGTTTCTTTGCGAGATTCTCTTTGGAGCAGACGAAACAACGCCTGAAAAAAAGGGCGCCACACGTACATGTACATGACACGCACACTGCACATGTATGCGAGATTGCCCAGTAACGCTGTACCGTGCACCCCCTGGCCCCTCTATTTATTATGCAAATAAGCAGGTACGGGAATATTCTTTACTGACTAGACTAGCTGTTTGTCATAAATAAAGGGGATTCCCAAAGGGTTCGTCAAACTTTTTGCCAAATAAATTTCGAATCGATGGGGAAAATAATATTACCTCAGCATTAAAATACAACAACATAACTTAAGCTCTGAACGTGTTTTTTAACGAAAAGGTTAGTCCTGTATGCACTGTAAAAGAGAGCGGAAGTCGGACAGCTATTTTTTATGCAGGAGGCCGTCCTGGAAGTTCCAGTGTGTGGCTGCGAGAAGAGTTCCAAGTAACTGTATAACGATTAGTGAAAAATAATAATAAATCGTTGAGGTTTTTAACTGTTTTTGAAAAACAAAAGGTCAGACTGGGTGAATTTGTATAAAAAAAATGTCAAGCTGTGTGAATTTGTTGGGTGAAGTCAGCTGAGTGATGGGGGAAAGTTTTCTGAACATGGAAGTTGTTCAGGAAAGGGACATCATTGAATATTTCCAAAGTCATTTAATTATTGATCTGCCGTATTAAAAACGATAATTAAGTACACTAATGTGAATCAACGAAGTTTTTTTATTGCATCTTTTGGCCACTTTTAAACAATACCTACTAGGGCCTACATGTACTTCCAACAGCACAGGCGTTTCAATTTCATAACGAGTTCAAATCAGCAGGGTGGTGATAACAACAGCTGCAAAAACATGCCAGATCGTTGGACGGTTGTAACAGCGATTGGGAAAACAATATAAGTCAGTGACATAATCACTCGAAATGATCGGCAAGTTTATAAACTTGTAAAAGGGCAGAATTTTGCCTTCGCTCGGCCCTCCCGGTCTCATACTTTGGGTGGGGCGCAGGGACCGAGCGAAAAACTGGCAGTGGCATGAAAGAGCAAGACTGCAGAAACACTCTTGCTCAAAAGAGGGCGCTCTGACAATTTAGCGATAGTCATTTTGAATGAGTGCGGGAAACAATATAATTATGGCTCAACATTCACAATTTTGCCATGGGGACTTAAAACTATAGCTCGCCCTCATTAGCTTGAATGAACGGATGCATATTCATTTTAATGTTAAAGACACAAAGTAGGTTTTGAAACTTCATGGTGGGAAAACAATCTTGAAACCAGGGTACACTTTAATAGTGTCTCATAGTTCCACACGGATGGTCTCTGCTCTCAAATCAACTTTATTACTAGACATGCAATTTTTAATTCCTCCCAAATTTACTGGAATACAAAATTTGCTGGTGTTCTCCAATTTTCTGTGGCACTAACATGAAGGGAAAAGGAGGGAATTGGCTGGAAAATGTGCATGCCTGCGATACCCCGTGTCAAAACAACTGAAGAAAAATCCAATCAAAGACAAGGTTCACCAGGCCTGATGGAGATCTGTAGGTAGTCCAAAGGAAGAAAATAATCCCCATCTTTTTGGGGTTGTCAAGTCTGTTGAAGCATACAACAAAAGTTGCAACATCTATCGTTTTCTTTTTTAGCGACAGAAAAATTGTAGTTTGGTTTTGATTTAATTTTTTGCGGCATGCGCGCATCCTCCCTCCGTATCAGGGGCATGATCATAGCAAGCCTGTGGCTGTACATTGAATTATTATCTCTCACCCACTTACAGCACACGCTCTCTCTCCATAGATATTGACATGGAGGGAGAGTGCGAGCCTGCAGTAACTGGGTGAAATTCATAATTTCATGTACAGCTGCAGGCTTGATCATGATGACACGACCCCATTCATAGATGGATTGCACACGACATCATTGATGACCATCTTTGATGAAAAGCAATGGAAACACGCATGCATGTACACCCAACTCTCGGCCACCGACAGCCTCTGACGCTGCATGTTTCATCAACGACCAATGCAAGGGGTCTCTGGCTTGTTTACCGATCCTAAAAAAATAACCGATCTGATGTTCAATTCTATAGAAGGCAGTTAGTTTTTGCTTGTTCTTGTTTGTTCAACAGCAATAACAATGCACTGATGTCAACTGACAACATGTGCATTTTTGCTACCACCCCAACCCGCTTTTAAATCCAACGACTTGGAACTTTTTTGACATGATCAAGAAAGCAACAAATTACAAATGAAAATTGGCATAGAATTGCAAGTTCTTTGCCACTCTCTTCATCCGTCGTTCATATTCCCCACTTTAGGGTATTAAGCAGTTCCATAAATTCCAATTCTTTAAAGGCATTGGTAATTACTCAAAATAGTTGTTGGCATAAAAACTTACTTGGTAACAAGCAATAGAGAGCTGTTGATAGTATAAAACAATGTGAAGACGGCTCCCTCTGAAGTAACGTAGTTTTTGAGAAAGAAGTAATTTCTCAGTAAAATATTTGAATTGATTTCGAGACCTCACGCATGAGGTCTCGAAATCAAGCATCTGAAAGCACACAACTTCGTGTGACAAGGGTGTTTTTTCTTCCATTATGATCTCGCAACTTTGACGACCAACGAGTTCAAATTTTCACAGGTTTGTTATTTTGTGCATATGTTGAGATACACCAAGTGAGAAGACTGGTCTTCGACAATTACAAAAGGTGTCCAGTGTCTTTAACTGTCTTTAGTTTTCCACAAATGTTTTCAACCAACCCATGACACATTGATCAGACCAGGGGTCGATTTCAAAAAACTCTTCCTAACTTAGGACTAGTCCTAGGCAATGCTAAGAGATAGGACTAGTCTTAAGTTAAGACCAGTTACTGGTCCTAACTTCAGCTAAGACTAATCTTATCTCTTTGTGAAATCGGCCCCAGGTAGTCACAATTGGCATTATTTTGTAAAAATGCAAATAACCATTTATGGTAGAGCGGGCTTTTACGCAGTTTCCACAGTCTTAAAAAAAAAGCAAAACTACAGGGGACTCTTTTCTCCAAGTAAAATCAAATTAATAAACAAACTCAAGACATTCATTTACCAAAAATAAATCACTAAGTTGACACAAACTGTGTTCCAAGTAGAGGGAGAAGCCTCAATTTACTCTTCAATTTTTCAAATAAACTTTAATCAAAACATATTTATTTTGAATACCATAAGATATCCATGATGACAAATAGAACAGAAGCAGAATCTTCAACTTCCATCCTTGCCTGCAACTTCACTCTAGGAACAATTTTTTCTACATTTTGTGTATTTTTTGTTGTTGTACTTTCTTGTTAGCATAATACATTGTAGAATCTCTGTCAGCTCATTCAGCAGCCTCGACCTTTGGCTTGGGGTGTCTCTTGTTGTGCTTCTTGGCAAACCTCATGTTCTTCAAGAACTTGGCATCCACCTTGGGAGAAGAACAAAACAAACATTGAACATCGATTTAAAGACACTGGACACCTTTGGTAATTTTCTAAGACCAGTCTTCTCACTTGGTGTATCTCAATATATGCACAAAATAACAAACCTGTGAAAATTCGAACTCAATTGGTCGTCGAAGTTGCGAGATAATAATGAAAGAAAAAACACCATTGTCACACGAAGTTGTGTGCTTTCAGACGCTTGAATTCGAGAAAAATCAATTCAAACATTTTACTGAGAATTATTTCTTTCTCAAAAACTACGTTACTTCAGAGGGAGCCGTTTCTCACAATGTTTTATACTATCAACAGCTCTCCATTGCTCGTTACCAAGTAAGTTTTTATGCTAACAATTATTTGAGTAACTACCAATAGTGTCCAGTGCCTTTAAGTTCCAGTGAAAATAACATAAAAATGTTGTCCTGTTTCTTTATAATGCTTTGTCAAAATACTGTTCGGCAGAAGATGTCTGAAAACCCCGTTTTTAATTTTAACAGCTTGCTTTGTCTTGCCATTTACATAATACAAAGCAAATGAAGAGTACAATTTGGGCAGCTTGTTCATGAAGTTTCAGCCAAATTTGGAGACCCTATTCCTAGGTCCTGGTTAAAACATCAATGGTCAGAGCGGCTGACTTAGTCTGAGCTAACAACTTACCCCTTTAAGGCAAGGGCTCTTCAGATTCTTGGGTCTCTTGATTCCATTGCGGTGATTTTTACGACCTGCAAAGGAACACATTTTATTAATAAAACACAGTAACAAGATATGACAACAAATGAATGGCTCCTCATTGCTGTTCGTTCATGCCATTTCCGATTGAGCACACAGCAAAATTTTAATAAGGTTTCTGTAACAACCAGTTAATGCCGGAAGATGTGTATATGCAACACTTTTACAAACCAGAAACTGTACGACAAATTACACAAGAACTGTTAACAAATCCTGTACACATGGCCCCAAACACCAAGGCAGCGATGACCATGGATTATTTTTTGTATAGACTTGACATTGTCCCTTGCAACTTTTTTTCTGGCAATGATGATTTACGAGCTTGGGAAACACTGTTTGATATCTTGAAGTGAAACACAAACTTGTCCCTAGGAATGCTGTGAGTTTACTATTACCTGCCATGCTTGCTCATAAGAATTGCACTGATGCCAGAAACGGGAGGGATAAATATTACTATGATCATTTGTTTGTTTGTTTTGTTTTTCCAGCAAATTGCAAACCGATTGACCACAACAATACCAAACAACATTCGTGGATCCAGCAGTGTTTATTATAGAAACGTTCTACTGTATTGGAAAATAAAGAGCAAGGTAGCCACCGAGAGTAGCAAGTTCACACATTTGAATGGGGTAGGAAACGGACTGTTGGTAAGTTTTTTGTTGTAGACCTGTCCTTTGAACTTTTGCCTAGCAATGGACAAATTAATTATTGGTTTCTTTTCCAAAAATGACCCCACCCCAAAGCAAGGAATACCAAAAGTCTGGTTTCTTAAATAGGCCTACTTACTGTTGTTATGACTTGTGTGATTCTTGGACTTGGCCATGGTGAACTCAAGGCGCAGAGATTCCTGAACAAGAAAAGGAAAAGAAAATTCAAAATGATTGTTGATGATTGAGTGTCTGTCAGCGACAATAGTGACTTACTGCCTCATATAGACAGCAAATTATCTTGTAATGTTGCTACATATTTGAACACCCGTGTCCATTGTTTACATTAGTTTACTTGGAAAATAAAAAGGTGAGACAACATTGAATTAATAATATACAGATGGTAGTGTTTAGTATTTGGACGACCAACTATGATTTGTAAATGTTTTGTCATTTTTCGGCTTCAAATTAAGATATTTTTTCTGCGATTGTAAAACCATCCAAAACGCTATTTGGCAATACTGCAATTTCAGACTTTATTTCCCTCAAACCAGAATGCTTGGTAACCACAAATCAGAAAAAGAACTGGCTTTGATCGCGAGACATGTCCCTTTGCGAAGTGAAACATAATCCTCTCGGCTGCCAAGATGTGGAAGAGAAATTTAGACAATACTTTATATAGCGTCACTAAAAACAATGATGCATCAAAAAGGGCACTATGATCTGCCAGCAAAGCAGCGTTTTGGATGATTTTTCTGTTGCGAGTAAAGTATCCACTGCCTAAAATTAAATGTTAATTGTATCTTCCACATTCAGTATGAAAATATAAACTACGACCATTTTTGTACTTGCAAGTTGAACCTTCCTCCATGGTTACTTGTTGTAGTACTATTTATTTGGCACACACACTCATTGGTGCTGTGCATGTTGTGCGAACATTGGAGACTGTTCAGAAAGGGCTGGCTAGTGACTGACGGTTCATAATCATTGATACCCTATGGTCTAGACCTGAACAAAACGAACTGGACAAAATCCATCTCTAGTCTAAATCACTACGGCTATGCACAGACTTGCACTTACTTTCATGATTTACATCATGACTAGTTAAACTTATGACAAAAATGTAATGTTAGTGAATGACATACAGACATTCCGTTGGTCATACTCATCTAACTGGTCATACTCTTAATATTATTTATTAAAGTGCAGAGTTTGAAATCAGACTGTAGTGCAACCATTCCTTGCTCTATGATCTGACCAAGGATAGCGAGTGTACTGACTATACATGAACTGTGGTAGGCTAGGAGAACTCGGAGATTCCGCATACACATTGGCAATTTCAACGTAAATTTTATACATTATACTATGCTAATTATCACTTTTCAGTCAACCCAATGTATTTCCCGCACATAGACATTTATAATACACAACTATTTTATGTTCGATGATACGTGAAAACTTGAGATTTAGTGGATTCTTACCACTATCTGCAAAGATGCTCGAGTAGTTAAAATGGCCGATTGAAAAGACCGATAAATGTTGACAAAGGAGGGCGCTATACCACTTGTTTTGCATGGGCGTGTTTTTTCCTGCCAAACGCATTCTCTTTCTCAGAAATCCCAAAACGGATGCGTGTGATAAAAGTTTAACCTCGGACTCCTCATTGAACCCATTGGTCTCATCCTTAAGATAAGGCGTTGAGGGTTGAGTGACACCTCGGTCGGAGTGATGGCGTTTTTTCTTCATAGAGTGTGTGCCCTCTACCTACCTCATGACGTCTCAAGTTTTGAACAAACTCCAACAGTCGACCGCATCGAGCTCATACAATCTGCTCCAAGTGCAGCTCAGTGGCGTTTTGACTGGCTAAAGGAATCGAACTTCCAGTGTCTTGAGACTTTTAAACCAAGCCTCAAACACGTGAAGTTATAGCTTGGTCGGTTCTTCTCTTTCTGGCTTTCTCTTGCAGTTAATTTCCCAAACTAATGCTGAAATTCCACGAGATTTTCTCATGCTCTGTGTGCCTTTATTTAATTTATAGAGTTTATTTAGATGTAGACTAACTTAATGGTTTGGGCGCAAATTCCCTTTTTGTGAGCCAAACAACCTCTAAGAAATTATTTGGATACCGGTTTATCTTCTTTTTTTTCCTGGTAAAATCACATCTTGTCTACCTTGGTTATTCTTGTCTTTATGACAAGAGCTATACTGCAGAGAACCTAAGTTCGATTTCAGCACATTAATTTTTTCCGAAGAAAATAACCTCTTTTGTTCGAAAGATTTTTCCATGAAGATTCAAAATTACTTTTGGGATTAGAAATCAACACTAGTTAATAAATTGATGATCAGATCACCACCGATACAGATTCTCAATGCTACAGTTATCTCTTATTGCCCTTATTTAAAATATATTCGCCTGGTGTAGGTTTTCAAAAACATTAGAAATGTAATTGTACAATCGATGAAATTTGTATTCATACCTTACACTTACAAATCAAGTTTCTCACCAAAAAGTCTACCAGAACTTATTTTTTTATCAGTTTGCTGCTGGAAAATAAACTTTTGTGTCAACAGTCTCTTTTCCTCTCCTCCATAGATGCGCGTGTGGTGTGTTTCAGTCGTCATTTTAAATCGGTATTTTAAATGTATTGTTAAGCTTTGAAAACCCAACTACTGTGAGGTTTTCAAATCACACCTACCAAAAGACCACACTTTCCTCTTTAATACATTGAGAAACTAAGGTTTTGATATAGACCTGTAAACCTCGAAGACGTAAGCTGGTGTCGGCTTACACTTTAGAATGTGCGTGGGCTGTAGTGCATGTAAAGATGTATACATTATAGAACGGGGATGTAAAGCCGCGCGGTGACGTACATCGTGTTATGACAACTTACAAACTCGGCTTGCTGTTTCCTAATTCACTTTGAATGCGTGGGAAGGTCGGAATCTTATCGCTGGTGACGGAATTATAATATCAGTGTGCTGTTACTTCGGCTGATTTATTTGTTTAAAACAACCCACCGAACGTTGAAAGATAATTCCTGTGTTTAGTGGGGGTTTTCACAATCCTTGTGGTGGACGTGGGTGAGCGCCAGTGATTTATTTCTTGTTCATTTATCCCGTGGTTTAGATGGATAGGCCCACCGATGGACCTTTCCCCACGAAATATGCTAATTACATTCACGCATGCGTAGACACTATTGGTTAGCAAACGCCGTAGAGTTGTGCACTAAGCAGAAGCGCAAACGCGTGTGCGTCACACACCACCACGTCCCAAACAAAAAGGCGCGATGTTCACTCATTTTTGCCAACCAGCAGGAAGAATGCGCACGCGCGATGATCTATTCACACTTTTCACGGGGAGGGTCTATTCTAAAATGGCTCTTATATAATAATGAGCATTCTGTGATGTATATACATAAATAAATAATATACTAATTAAGTAAGTCAGTAAGTTGGTAAATAAGTAAGTAAGTTAGTTCAAAAATAAATAAGTAAGTTAGTTAGTTAGTAGTAACTATGGTGAGATGGTGAGAAGAAGTACCGGCATGCAAATAAATTCATTAATCACTCAACTAAAATAAGTAGATAAGTACGGGGCGAAAACGGAATAATTAATGGCCTTTGATGTGACCAAACCAAAAAGTACAGCTCCAATAAAACTAAACGAGCGCCCTCTCTTGCTGGGGTGTAACGTGTTAAGGGACAAACTCAAAAGCTCGTAAGGTAAAAGTCATCACCAAGTCAGACAGGAGGAGTTGTGAGGAAGGCTATCTTTTTTTTCACGCGAGACACTAAAGTACAGCCACATAAATAAACTGACATTGTTCCATAATATTCAGTGGAACAGGCGTCTGCCTACATTGCAACTAAAACAAAATAAAGTGCCCTCTCATGGAAAAACACGAAAAAACCAACAAAACATGATATTTTACTTCCTAAAATGATTTTATTTTGTAATGTTTTTTTTATGTATTATTATTATTTTATTTATTTATTTTTTATTTTATTTATTTCTTTTTTGGGGGGAGTGTGGTAGTATATGTTTATTTAATACTAACCAAGGAAGGTTCATGCCTGGTCTTTATCGAAAATAACAATAGCTGCATCGGAATAATCAGATTTATATAAATTTAGTATAATGGACTGATGATTAACCAGACCACATCGGTCATACCTGATTCCATCTTTCCATGAGTTCAAACAAAACCGATCATGTGGAACAGATCGGGCCTTTTTTCCGAAACTGAGCACACAGCAAAAAAAAAATATAAAAAAAATCAGCATACAATTTGTTTGGTTTGCATGATCATAGGCATACATACCTCTTTGATCCCGACACGTTCTGAATTTTGTAAACACCTATAGCCTAAGAACACGACTACAAAAAGGAGGCTTTACTTTGAGTGGAAGTAAAGCTTCTTTTTAAATCTGAAAGGGCGAAGGGAGATGATAACGGTACGCCTGTGTTCACAAAAACTCAACACAATAAGCCTAATTCGTTTGCGAATTATCTTTTGTCAAGAACTACCTCAACACACAAAAACAAAACCCAAAACAAACACTTTAGATTTTTTTTAATCGAAAATATAAACGGAAGCACATTGTTTTGGGGCCGTACATGCTACGCAGTTTCGAGAGACTCTTTACGCGATACGTCGTTTACAAGTAGCTTCAATTGGGTTGTGTCAACATGGAGTACTATTAATTGGTTACAGCATCAGCCGCCAAGACTGACCAAAGAAAGGGGGGGGGGAAACAAACAAAACAAAAACAAACAATTTGAGAATGACACAACTTAGTTTTTCAAAAACTTATTATGAATTTAGCTAAAACGTATAACCGTGGCTAATTTAAAAAAAATACGTCGATGAAGTTAATTGCATTGGCACCGATCTTGGAACCCAAGTTCACTTCAATCTGATTTCCATTGTTAAACTACATGTTATTTGTTTCACCACACTTTTTAGTCACTTATTCAATGACATTGAGGAATGAAATAATAGTGTAGGCTGTAATGGTTGTATATATGCCGGATCTTCTGTATGTGGTTACTGAAAGCTGCCAAAAAATTAGCATAATAATAACCCCAAAACCTCACCGAGTTGAACCATAAAGCTATTTTGGTTCCCTTTTTTCTCATTAATTCCTATAAACCCTCTAATAACAACGAGACGTTTCAGAGGGTTGTTTCGTAATGCGTCTCGCGAATCTTTACAAAATAATATCCACCCTTGTTTTCTAACCAGTATAGAATCAGCAGCATCCTCGTTACAGATGCATGTATCGGAAGTATGCACGTCCGTCATATCCTGTTATGATGCTCCCAAAACCTCACACACGTATAATTGAGCCGAAAGCCGTCAATTTCTTATTCGATGAACCGTGTTTTTTTTTATTTATTCGTTATGAATAGTTATTACATTGGCAAAAGATCACCATTTAATAAGCCTTTCCTGAATCAAAGTTTAACACAAAAAAATCAAGTCATTTTTGTACACTTTACTTGATTATATACTCAGTTAATAAATACGTATTACAACACTACATTATTATATTTTTGTTTAATGTTTATTTTAAATACAGTCATCTGGTTAATAAAAAATATATTTCACCAGGCAAAAAGATATCTCTGTTCTTTTGATTAATTACTATTAAAACTATAGTTATTTATACTTTTAGTGGGTTAATCTCCACTAATCCAAAATAAATCCCCCTAACTGTACACGCCGTAATCACACTAGGCGAATAGTCTGCAAAGATCAGTATAATCACAAACTTCAAGTGAAAACTGTACATTATTTGTTTAGGTATCAAAATAGTTGTAAAAAAATTGAGGCGCGAATACTGAAGCAAATTATCATGAGAACGCCAAAAAGCTGGCACTGTAAGACTTTGAGTGTTGGGCTTGTTAAGAAATCTATAAAGGTTTGAAAATTGCAAGCACCAGTAGCTTATTTTTGTGTAAAGAGACACTGTACCACATTAAGGACATTGATAGGTTTCAACTTTAACCTTTCAACTTTAACCTCTAACTGAGACTAAAGTCTCCATTATTTTTTACTGTCACCAACTCAACAGGATTTCAATGAGCTGTTAGAATAGACAAATGGCAAATAAGGCCCTGCTAAGAAGACATCATAAGCAGTGTGCATTAACTTAACATGGCATCTTGTTTGGCTTCTGCTTAGCAACATTTAATGCGCTGAACGCATCTTGGATCCCTTAAATGCCACTATTCTTGGTTTTGGGAAATTCTGTATATTTTGGGAAATCTTGGAATTTACTCAACCTTTCACAAAATGGTGTACAGGTCATACAAATGTGCATACTCTGAATCTTTTTCTCAACAACTTTAACATTTCAAAATCTTATCCGATGGCTCAAATTCAGTTGGAAAAAAAAACAACCCACATTTTATTTGAAAACGTAGACATTAATACCAATCAAATGTGAGGATAAAAACAGAATTAAAACATATCCCACCCGCTTTCAAATAACCCCACAGATTTTTGACTCAGTAATCGTCCTCATTTTTTTTCAGCTGCAAAAAACGTATAAATTGACAGAAATCTTACGAACTCCATCCCATTGTTCTTCCTGTGTACAGTCTCATAGCAACAGTATAGATGCAGATCGTCATTGTTAACATTTTCACATGTAAAAAGCATTATTATTATTTGTCTGTACAAAGAGTATAAACAATGTTAATGTATCTGATATGGGGATGACTTTTACACAAAGCAGACTGAGTTTTGACATTAGGATGTTCTGATGAAACTGTATCAATTTTCAAAATGTTTACAGTCAATCAAAAAACCAACTTACACGTATTGCTGACAAGTGCTGCTGTATGCATCATTAAGTACAAATTGTAGCAGTTATAAAAATCATACCTTATTTAACATTTGAAGCACATGAACAAAAAAATTATGTTGTAACTTGCCGTTATAAAATGACAATCAAAGTGAGAGAAAAAAATAATAATAATAACCCTGCCAGTTACTGCGTTGTCACGTCATTATAAAAAGCAAAGCACCCTTAGTTTACTGAAAATACATACTGTAATGTTATGTGATAAGTCATGTGACAAACAATTCAAGCACATCAAAGGGGGGTTTAAAACCACATACAAAAATATATACCTTTCCTAGACCACATGCTATGCTGTCCTCTTTTTCAATTATTAACGTGTTTTCTTCTTTCGTCTAAGACTATGGTTAATTGATTATTTACATACCAAACAGCCTTTGATCTCTGAATACCATGTCTGGAAACCAAAAAAATACAGTACACAAATGACAACAAATTAGATTTAGTATTTTGTTTTCACCCTTGCATTTGTTTCAAGAAATGAAACTTAACTTCGTTTGAAAAGCCTCACCAAGAAAGGTACTTAATATTTTGAGATTAAGCAAAATGGAATATTTTTTTAAGTGTCACCAAGAACTTTTTTACAAAAATCAAGTCGACCTTGATTCCACCTTGAAAATTGAAAGTTTCTTCCAAAAATAAGGCAGAACAAATTATAGAACTCATTCAAGACATTGTTTTTGTTCAAACTTATACCAGGTTGAAATAGATGTACATGAACGTTCACCTAAAAACCGATGTTCCTTTTTTCCCTTTAAAGGGCAAGAACACATGAGCAAATTAAACCATTGTTTTTTTTTAATCAGAGACTGAGAGAAAAAGTTAAAGAAAAACTCAAGAATCCTATAAAAATGTTTTAAACCCCAGCAGATTTTACAAGGCAAGGGACTTCTTCAAAACTGGTTCAAACAGAGGAATATCTTCTATGCTACGGTGTACAGCAAATTAACAAATAATACAAATCATTAACATACAAAACATTTTTTTCTAGCATGTAAACAAAATGGTGCAAAAACATGTCCTGACTTTCAATTGTGACCAACAATTTCAGATTCATACAATTAATAAAAACTTTTTATCGTAAAGAGTGCATAGCGATTATATGTAGCCATATAAAGCCAACACTGCGTTGTTGTTTGTTGTTTGTTTGTTAGATTTGTCAGTCTGCCACCTAAACAAAACCCAAAACATAAATTAAGTTATTCATTTTAATAATACCCGGCAGGATGTAATGACTTAGTGCATCCATCCATTCCGATCCAAAAAGCTGTTGTTCTGTTCATGAATTCTAATAATGTACACCGGATAAGCACAAAATATGGCAGAGCCTGCATTAATTGATCTTCTTCTCCCTGTGTTTTAGTCTGTCGAACGATCCCCTTTTTTACAAACATGATTTAATTGTTGAATGCTAATCATGATCAGGGGCCAGACTAAACAAAAAATCCATGATTCAAATATGGCCTCAGTTTGGGACGTTTAGTGTTGTACGCCCAGTAGATAGTTCCCAGTAGACACCATCTTTACGGGCAAAGTGCATTTTGGCTTGCAGGTGCGTCAATTGCTCAACTTATTAACGCAGCCGCGTTGTTCACTAACCAATCCTGCAATGAGTTTCGTGAAATGCGCGCGTGTTGCACGCCGTTCTCACACAAAACGCACGACATTTTGTTCTAAACTGCCCGTAAAGATGGCCGATTTACGTCACACTGCAACCTATCTATAGATGAATCTCAAACAGCCACCCCATGCTGAATTTGTGTGCAAAC
Organism: Pycnopodia helianthoides; assembly: GCA_032158295.1. NCBI lineage: Eukaryota > Metazoa > Echinodermata > Asteroidea > Forcipulatida > Asteriidae > Pycnopodia > Pycnopodia helianthoides. The sequence continues at coordinate 20,857,215 of CM063244.1, forward strand.
CAGACATGTCATTATTCTATAGTGTGGGAAGTTTGTTGATGTTTCATGACAGGAAATCCCAGGATTTGTGCGGATTTGTAAAAACAATATCTACAGGAATGACCTATCTTTAAGTACCACTTCCGTAAAACAAAAAGGCACCCCCAATCGCAAGCAAACAAATCTCTCATGATTAAACCAGGCTGCACTTTGTTATTGAAGTCTTGCAGAATCGACAATTAACACAAGCCGCCCCGCCACATCATGACCACAGGGCTATACATGTATTGTATTAAGAATGTTTGCCTTGTAACCATAATGCCGCACTGGCTTGTCTGATGTGCAAAGCATGTTCAGGTATTTCCAGCCACAACAAATGTGAATTTACTGATGATTGATACCGCATGCATTCACTGCATTGGCCCGGAATGTATCCTACATGCTTTCAGTGTTTAATGTTGTTTTATGCAACCCATTGAGTAAATTGTAAAATGAATTTTCCAATTAATACCTTTTCGGTGACGAGTTCTAAATGTCTTACATATAGATTGAAATGGAAAAAACCTTTTATTGAACTAAACCAAATTGTTCATGAATATTTCACTTGGTGTAAAGTCATGTGTAACAAATAGGCACAGAGAGAGCCAATTGCACATCACTGAGTGCTATTTTCTGCAACTGAGATCCTGTGTGGACATTATTGTCCACAAATGGGTATACATATCCAATTATTATAATTAATGTAGAGAGTGCCAATTAGTAGAGTGCAAAGGGCATCATAGGGTAGTGGCGAGATAGGCCAGAGGTACGTATATATTTATACATATCTCGTCTGATCGCTGGCACGAGGGGATATGATCAGGAATCGTCTTCTGAATTTCCTTTCCCCTCACAAAATGTTGGTTGTAGTTCGGGTAATTGACAATTATTGTAACCTACAGGCAAACTTGGTATTGATAGTTTCCGATAGACGCCATCTTTACAAGCAACTTGAGAGTTCTTGGCTTTGAGCTGCGTCAAACATGGTCAAACCATTTCAGTTTTCTACGCAGCCAAAGTGGTCCACCGACCATCCATGCAGGGAATTTGATCAAACTCCCGGTCGCGGTATTAACGCATAACGCGTAGCTGTTTGTAAAAAAATAATAATAAATTATTTGCCCGTAAAGATGGCAGACTTTACACTGTGTGTGATGTCAAATGGGAACTATCGATACCGTCTGCATACCATCACCGCGTGTCCTTAGATATAATTTCCATTTGAAACATTGTATTCTTCAAGAAATTGTGTTTGAATCAGAAGCAATCCGTCATCAATATAGAAACCTGAAAGTAGAGTTTAGGCTTGAGCATTGCAGCAGGCACATCCTCATTGGGTGTTGTGACCGGACATTTTGAGTCAACATTTTGGACAATTCTTTCTATGATCTGTTTTGTATAATTAGGTACAAACGTGGTAAATTTCTTCTTAAAAAAAGGAAAATCTGAGTAAACATTGATTATTTATGTTTATATTTTGTATACATTATAAAAAAAACACACACACATTTGGGTCATTCCATGAGAGGGTTTGTATTTTGTTATATTAAAATTGAGTACTTCTATTTCAAGCCTTTTTTTCTTCTTTTTTTTTCAAAAAAATACAAAACACATATTCAGCCTTCAAAGCAACCAGGAAAATCCAATCTTTTGTAATATATTTTAAAAAAATACATTGAGTTGTGGTTTTTCTTGTTTTTTTAATGATTTTTAAAATAAAGTCACAAACAGATTATGTCGATTGGAATCTGAATGACCAACAATGCTAGACATTAATACACAAATTCTTAAGATATTGAAAAATACAAACAAATGAATTGGACACTAAATCCCACACATGGAGACTGTGCAAAGTTTTTGTGGCTGCGCTTGTGGCTGCTGGGTGAAGACATTTTCTGTTCTTCCGTTGCATTTTGGAAGTCTAGCAATGCATCATCCATTGACAGTTTATGATATTTTCCCACACAACCTGTTCCGGCTTCAGGTAAACAGCGAAAAGTGAAAGTTTCACTCACAGTAAGTAATGAAAGTTGTCATCTCTGTTTGACATCTGCAAGTACAATATTCCCGAGCACACTGGGCCAATCTAATAAATGTATCATAACTGTGAACACAGGGGAAATGGAAACCAACACACACCGGCATAGAAAAACCCAGTTGTGGTCACTATGTTACCACTGTGACCTAGTCTGTTTTGCATCTACGTCAGGGGGTCTTGTATGCAAGGTTGCAATTGACACCATGCAGTTCTGAAGCCATCCAAGCATAATGAGCAAGACATGGGTTTTGTGAATCGACAGGGCAGTGTAGTTCCACAACGTAGCACACATCATTTACCATGTTCATAGAAACACTTCTCTGGAAATGAGTCACAAATATGAAAGAAGGAAGAATAGCTTCCACATGGCCGTTTGAAGCATGTACAGATTGACCTTGATTTTCTCAGCCCTGCCTAACAGTGGAATTTCTAGGGGGGGGGATAAACAAGAGTTGTTTATACTTGAGGAGGAGACAAGCTTTATATCACGCCTTTAGGGCGAATCAGAGTAATGCTCTCTGTAAACAACAAAGCAAGGATTTCCAAAGAAAGATATTCAAATAATTGTTGTCCTGATGTAGTGCTAACTAAGATTCCTGAATCATTTCTGCTGGCACGTTTCTGAGATGAACAAAAAGAAGACAAGAACCTGGAAGGAAGTAGGGCTTGCTGTTAGCGTTAACCCTCTAGTGATAACGCCCACATACTTAATGGATAGTAGATAGTAAGCCGCATTCTCTGTAAAAAAAAACGTAAATTGCGCATACGCACTAACACTACTGGTTGGCAAAATTAAGGGAACATCCCGCCTTTTTGTATATGGCGTAAAACATACGCAATTAAGCATCAGCCTAGTGCACAACTCTACGGCGTTTGCCAACCAATAGTGTCTGTACACATGCGTGAATGAAACTAACATTTGTTCATGGGAAGGGTGAATTGGGCCAAGAAGTTAAAACCCCACATTGTAATGGATTTTGCTGAGTGTAAAAGATAAGACCTCCATGATAAGACTACACAAGAAAGGAAAAGCCCTGGGTCCATGGTGGACACCAGCCAACGGACACAACTTCAGACAGCAGACTACACATACATGTACACATGTAGGCCTACATGACCATGTGAAATAGTCAGCGATGCATTATTTTGTAACCAAACCAGCAAATTAAACTACCAGTACATGTACAGGCTATATACAATCAGCGAGATGCTTAGTCAGAAAAAAAAAAAAAAAAACACATAATATCGGTTATTGGTTAAAATATATCAAACATACAATCTGTACAAATCTGCACCTTTTTAAAAGTTGTGATGTTTTTTTTTTACATGACGATATTTACAATTATTTACATTGGTGTACAAAAACAACACACATTGTCTTCCTAGTAGTTCATACTGTACAGAACGTGGCTTTAAACTGTACAATGGTTTGAGGTTTTTTTTACCCATGAAAATCAAACGTAGAAGGGGGGGGAAAAAAAAAACACTTTGCCAGAGTTCACACATTGCTTGAATTTCTGTACCAGTGTCTATTTTAGTTATTATTTTGGTAACAGAAAAAGCATGAGGTGGTGTTTTTGTGTATAGATGTAACATTTACACCCCTCATGTACGATCAAGTATGCTACCATATCACTGTGATGTCACTATGATTTGTTCACAGCGCATTTCCAATAAATGATGTGATTCAACCAGTAACGGACACGTCTAGGTTGCCACTCTTCAGGAAATGGAATCTTCGCTATCTGCCGGCAAATCAAATATTTCCGATGGCGCAAAAGACAGTTGGTGAATTCCCACAACATACGGAAACGGTATGTGAGTCACAAGAGTCACTACACATTGCATATTAGCACACCACCCCGACGTGGCCGTGCGCAACACTTGATCTTCTTCTCTTCAGTTAGGAATAGAACTTTGACCTTTGAACTACGCACTTCGCCATGTATAAAGATTGTTCAGTGCCAATGGACCGGTGTCCCGCTTAGCAATACATGCCACATGGGCAGTTTTGTCCAAATAATAACAATTACCAGTCGTGTGGTAACCTATCCCCTTCTTTAGGATGTAATTATAACAAACAGAATGGAAACCAAAAGCGCTAGCTTCCTTTCTAGGTGACTTTTCTGGTATTTTTTTAAGAGCTTACTTCCTCATTTTAAACTTCCCGTGTTGTGAAATCAAAAATACATTGAACTGCGATGTCTTCCTGTAAAGTCTATTCTCGAGCACCAGAGATATTTACAAATCATCATCCGGGTTCAACCATACTGCGCACCGTTCCCAAGTCATTCTATGGGGCGTGCAATTCCGCAATGCAACTGCACACCGTCAGTTTGTTAAGTTACTTCACACCGAGTCCTGTGGAATCTTTCTTGACGCCCATCCTCAGCTGTCGACCGTGAAATTGAATTCCCTTTTCCTAGAAGATGTTTCCGGTGTCTGCTCCCAGGAGGAAGCCGATGACGTGGATGAGGATGAGGAGGACAGAGCGGCGGACGGGACTAGAGATTGGAGGACAGGGTCTGGGCTCATGCAGAGGCGCCGCCCCTCTTTGGCACAGCTGCAGTCTCCGCCCCTGCAGGGGCTGTCCGCCAGCTGCTGTTCAAACTCCATTAGCTGGCCCAAGAAGTTGAAATTGGGCGAGATGTTGTTCTTGCGCTTTTTGACGAAGTCGTAGGCATCGTTCAGGGTCAGGCAGAGCTTCTGCATGAGGTAGGCCACGGTGACCGTGACGGAGCGACTGACCCCTGCAAGACAGTGAACAAGGATGCCATGGTGGGACTTGCGAGCATCATCTGCAGAAGGGCGGTGGTGGAAAGAAAAGAGATGTATCAAACAAATGAATAAAAAAAGTCCATTTCGGATTTATAAAGTATTTATTTTTGACAAACTGTGCGTCAATTTGACAAGTACAAGTCTGTCTACCCTGAAAGCACAACTTCTCCATAACAAAAATATCAACACTAAAAAAAACCCAAAAGAAACAGATAAACCAACCAACAAACAAACAAATAAATGAACACATCAATTAACAAACAACAGCTTGTCTTTCCTCCATTAAATTTCAGCTTAATCATGTTTATTTCCTCACCCCAATTACATAAAATGCCAATGTGCAAAGCCTTCATTCATAATTGCTAACAATCGTAAAATATTAATCTAATTATTCAGAGCGTTCTGCTGTATGACTACCCGTATACAACGATGGACACTGGTCCCCCCTACTTCACTGTGTGAACTTTTTCTCTAACCACACAATGTGGCTAGTTTTGCAATAAAATTATGTCAGCATTGCTCTATCTCCTTCTTCTGATGGCTGCCTTTTTAAACAATTTCTTACAAATCATGTAATCAATGTATGTTTTCCACATTCAGTAGCCTCTAAATAAGGAAGTTAATTTGAGCTCAGATCTCAAGTCAAAACAGACTCTAACAAAGAAGCCAAGGAGAAAGCTGCAGTAATGAGGCCATTGGTTTAACAACAGCGTCACGTTCTCCTTGTGGACAATAAGTCAAATATCCTTCACTTTAGCCAAATAACTGAAACCGGCTCTTGCAGTTGTTTGGTGTTCACCTTGAAAATGGAACACCGGGTTATAAATCCTCTAATTGGGCATTCACGCCTAAACAACTTGGGAGGCTGCTGCGTGGATTTAGGGTCAAAATCCACCATGGGCAAATTTTGGTGGCATTGATAAGATTTGGGAGTGGGCTATGTACACTTCTACTAACCCACTGTCACACAGGCAACCATTCAGAGTAATGGCCTTTTTTTTATATTACTGACCTCCGTAACCTTTTTGGTGAAAGAACGTTAACTCCCAGTCACCATCTCTTCATGTGCCAAGTTTGTTCATGCAATAGTAAACCAACAACAACCTCCATTATCTCCATCATAAACATGAACTTTGCCTAATGTAGTAAGCCTATGCGGTACCCAAAAGACCTCATAACATTATCAATGTAATTTGTTGACTCCATAGTCTGTTGGTATCTCAAACTCTCATTCTTGTTTTATATAAATATATACATATTTGTTTGTATAAGAAAGCTCAAAATGAGTTCGCCCACGACTAAAGTACAATCAGAAAATCTACATTGATTAGAATCCTGACACCCTTCAATGATTGTTTAGTCATGTTTTACATGTATATCTCCATTGTTTGTCATCATAAACATGGACCATGACCAATTCAGTTTGTGGTAAAAGAAATTGTTTTACTTTCAAGGAACTCGGTGACTCCAGTTTCTGTTGGTATCTCAAATCCTTATTTTGACAAAGAAAGCTCTAAATGAGTTGACCCATGACTCAAGTACAACCAGAAGATCAAAATTGATTAAAATACTGAAATCCTTCTCTGCAAGTTCAACAAAAGTGCAACATTTCTCATGTTTACAATACGAGAAAAAAATGTACAATTAATGGGGTTTATTTTTAACAAGTAATTTTGCGATGATAATGTTACAGTGTACTTAAGCTTCCTCTTCGCTGTCACTACTAGTTCGATAAATGCTGTCTCTCCAGACAGTTTACAAATTTATACTTTATAACTACTGTACCTAATAAAAGTAAAACAATGATTAATAATACTCGAATAATAAGCAATATTTATTTCTTGGTCAGCTCAGCAACTGCGTTAAAAGACCTTAACAAATTTTATTCGGCATAATCTTCCCCTATATGTGAGATGAGATCTTTTTGCTGAGTTGAAACTCATCAAATAGCCTTTTTTTTTTTTTTTTTCCATATAAATGCAACGTATCCCCTATCCTGACACACTGAATCAGACGATTAATAAAAAATAGTACTGGTAATTGTAATGAATATCGATGCATGTTGTCCTTACCAAATGATCTCATTAATCCCGTGTCTGATTGGTTGCCACTGACAACCAAATCCCAGGATTTTAATTTTGATTGGTTTCAGTTAATCCTCCTCCTATTGAGTCGAGGCTCCGTGGATTTAGGAGCACGCTTCTTTTTTTCAAACATCAGAAACCCCTGTGACGTGCGTCCACGTACGTTCGTCGGGAATTTTTTTTCAAACCAAATTACAGCCCTTCTCTTGAATTGAATTACAGCACGTCGCATTACGCAGTGCTTAGCGTCGTGAACTTACACAAGCGATCATGTAGTTCAAGGTAAATGTATGCAGGTCTAACCACATCAACGTAAAACAAGCTGCGTTCACTCCCAGACAAAGAGACACGGATTTTATTCAATAACAAAATAAAAATTACGTTCAACTGTATAGTTTTGAGAATTTAAATAAAAGTTTATTGATCGTTTATAAGAACAGTCTTTGTAAGATATGAAAGCATTATAAGAAGCCCACACAGTTTTACTCCCGACAGGTAAACAGACTTCTTACCCTGTCGCCATCTTTGCCATGTTCATTGTGCATCAATATATGAATTCTGATATTTGTCAAATCCAAACGGGGTCAGACAATATTTTTGCTCTTCTGGCTTCCGGCTGGTCTCAGTTTGACCATAATGGGGTAAAAACACCATGCTTTAAAGTACTAAATAGAAGTACAACAGCCACATTATTTATAAGTTTAAAATGCTATTTTGTAAACTGCATTATATCCAACCAACGTTCCGTCTTGTCTTCATGAAACAAACGAGAGTGATTTTGTTTTTCCCCATCCAGCTTCCGAATTGTATCTTACAATCACTACAATGGTGAGAAGTTATACCTGAACTGTTTTCGGAGTCACATAACCCTTGCCCGTGACAAATGCTTCGCTACTTCTTTCCTCAGCACATCTCTGTTCTTGAGTTCATTAATTACACATCTTGTACTTTATTTATTTTGACAATTTATATTGGTATTCGTCGATGAATTGAAAGTTTTGATTGCCAGTTTCTCTTCTCCCCGGTGCAGGTGCACTAGGTATTTAATTCAGTTGAACAATGACACCAAGTCAGGGCCCCGTATACTGGTAGTAGGAATTGTCTAACTGTGTGATGTTCTTTGGTTATAGGTTGAATGCAGGGGAGTTTTGAGGCATGCGTCCGATGGGTGAATTTGTTGGACTAAGTGTGACATTCGGGGCTCAATGCGTGAATATGCACTCCCAATCATGTGAGAGACATACTTGAGAGTTTTGAAGCCCATTCCAGTTTCTCTGTATAGATTGATGACACCGTTTACAAAAGGGAAACCTTGTAACGGAATATTTTATGCCAGGCAAGCGATATATGTGAATTTGTACACTTCACTAATAATAATACTTAGTGGACATTTGTTAAGCACCATGTCTGTCAGAAAGACACTCCTGGCGCATAGGTTAAGAACTCTGCTAATGTTTTTTTTGGTGGTATTGCATGGTGAGGTATCAATATACGGTTTGCGGTAACACCATGCTAATGACGGCACTTATAAAGCCAAGACTGAACAAGTGTGTTTTCAAGTGATAGTTTCGAAGCTGGAGAGAGAGAGAGTCCACTAGTCTGAGGTTCAGTGGAAGAGCATTCCAAAGAAATGGTCCAGCATGCAAAAAGAGAGCAGCCTCCCCAAGTGTGTTCAAACGTTGTGTTTCCATATGACGTCCAGACAAAATAACGGATTAATAAGATGTGACATTTATCCCTTACTTCATATCACGCATTGATTAAATTTCACTCGATCGTTTGCACAAAATGTTAGATTTTCAGTCACAGGCGTGATTAAACCTTGCTCTCCTACATGTACCAATTCAGTGATCATCTCTGCATACAATACACGATTAACTCCATTGTATCCCCATTACTAATGTGTAGCCTCCATCTTGTCAGGTGCCCCGTGTGTCTATAGCAATGGTGTGTACAGATCCCATTACCCACTGGGCCCCCTTAAAAAAAAGGAGTCAGACTAATTCGCCCTTTGAGTCTCTTTAATTGGTTATATTTAATAGGATAATGACATGCATGAGTCACTCTTGCTGTGCATTTGGGTAAAACTCCACTTCATGTCACAGTCATAAACCATTCGAGCGATGAAGCAGACTTATAAAAAAAACAAAAGGTTGTTTTTCTCTCTCTCACAGCATCAATCCATGCAAATTGCCATCAATTGTCACTAGATTATTGATTACACTGTAGAACATGGTCAGAAGTAAAAACAAGTCAAGAAGAAGAAGAAGAAGAAGGAAAAAATACTGAATCCTGTATGAGAAGATTCATTACTTAAAATAAACATTGCCAGAACACCCCTCATTCAAAATGCATTATGTCATGGCAACTTGAATAGAGAGTCCATCAAGGCCACTTCCTGATTGCATTACAGCAACAAACAAGTCATCATCTTGACCAGTAAACAGCCCACACAATAAACCATTGTTAACAGCATCACCTTGAGGACACTGGTTGAGAAGGGTTGTTACATAACCCCCCCCCCCCTCCACTGACTATCCTTGCTCCTTCTAAATATCATAAAGAAAGACAGGGCCAGGCTTTAAACTCAATTATCGATATACAGGAAACCTATTTATTTGTCACAGCTCTATGGTTGTGTCCAGTCTCAGTAGCCTATGGACAATGGTGTCATAGATTGAATATCTCCCCTTATAAAAAAGTCATTCAGTAAAGTGGGAAAAACTGGGCACTGGTAGTGGTAACGCTGAGATACCATTATTCTTGATAGCCTTCAATCTACCTGCCCAACATTCACTCAATTCATTCAACCGGAAGCAGAAGAGGGTGATGATGAGAGAACTGGTCAGGCTATGGTTGACAATGGCTTTTCTCCTTTGTGTTGTTGATTTATACACAATACTGGATTATCAATTTATCATAATCTCGACTTTTCAAAAGGGAATGGGGAACAAAAACCTAACCTCATCTTAAATTGGTTTAAGTAGTCTTCATGTTTTTTAATTTCCTTTTTTTTCTTGTCCATTTTTAGAAGAGGATAAAATTAACAACCAAATTTGAAAACCAAACTCAATATTCTTTATCAGAGCTGACAACAATTGCATCTTGTAGTCAGGCATTTTTTGTCCCCCAAATCATGGAGATATTTAAAATTACATTCAACATAATAGGAAGAAAGTTTAATCAGGGAGACTTTCAAATTTGTTCATCAGAACATGGAAAGATTGGTTTTTTTTTCAGGGGTCTTTCTGCAGAATCAGGGAGAGTTGGCAACTCTGCTTTATTCCTGATGCAAATTATTACATCTATAAATGAAGGTTGAAATTAAAAGTAGTGAGGAATTTTCACAGACATGTCAGACTATGTTTTCTTAGAGATTCGCAGAAGATGTCTAAATATTACAACAAAATGTTTTTAGCCAATCAATAATGGGATGGTAAATACTTCAGATGATTCCATTGTCAACTTTAGTGTATTCATCCCCACCACCCAAATCATTAAAATGGGGATCAATTTAATATATTACTTCAAATAAAATGGTTCTCATCAAATAATCAATGTGTAAACATGGCATTTACTCAAAGCTTACTCTCCTCATATTTCTATTGTACCCAAAGAATCTTTGAACCTGCACTTTTTTTAATTTGAGGAATTAATATAAATATTCACCTAATAATATCACAAATTTAACGTATTGATGTAGGCATGACTGCACACATGTCAACTCCACACGCAAAAATTAAGCATCATGCGTTTAACCTTAACAGCATCATCACTTTCACATGCTGTTCATGTACACGAACACTCCAAAACATGTTCAAACTTGAAAACATCATTTTGTGGTGTGTTTTTTTTTCCTCTTCATTTCTGCGTGCATCTTTATACCTGAGACACACAACGCGGACACATTGTACATGTTCAAACTTGAACACATGATATATTCATATTTACATGGTTTAATGTAATAACCAAGTCAAAACGGAAGCCTGTTCCCGATCCAATTCAGGCCTGGAGCAGTCTTTGCACAGGGACCCTTTCGGCCCACTCACTTCATTCAATAGATCACGTCTGTGTACTTTTTGGATGTGTTTGCCGAGTGCATAATGTCCACGCTTTTCAATCACACCCACGCGCTGGCAGTGGCACACAAGAAGCCAAAAAAAAAGAAGATGGCGACCAAGAGAGGTCAAAGTCTCCTAGCAAAGCAGCGCTCGGTACAGTTGGAAATAAGAAATCCACTATTTCCGGCACACATCTTGCTTTGTTTTTGTATGCTGATGAGAGATAATGATGAACTAAAAGCTCATAAGGAGGAATGTTACAAGCTGGGAGCATTATTTTAATTGCAGTCAGAGGATTCCTGTCTGTTATCTATCAAAGAATGCCTACTTTCCAGCCTCGGTTTTGTCATGCACAAATTTGCATCTTGATTAAAATTCAAGATGGATACATGACGACTTAGGTGTGAACATTTAATTTGTTGTGATACATGTCTCACAGTCATGTACAATGTACATGACATTATTTTAACACAAGTGTCCAAGAAAAACAGCCTTAAAATGCAATCAAAATGAAGAAGAAAAAAATGGTTGCTTAACTGTTGCTGTAAAAATACAAATCACAAAATCCATTTAAATTAACTATTTGCTTCAGATGACATTTTATCTATGCCAACAGACCGGGAATACAGCACATTTCTGCATGTGGATCTTATCTGGGTAGATGAATCCAAGTGACAACCAAAGTGCCACCAATACTGGGGCAAGGCACTTTTCCCCATACATCAGCCTTAATATTTTAACGCATAACAGGCATCTGCGAGTTTCAACCCGATAAAACCTGCATGTGTCGCGACAATGCATCCCAGTAATGGCGGAAGGACTGGTGCATAAACAAATCACCAAACATAAATTGGCCTAAAAACACGCACTCGCATATTCAGGAAAAAAAACAACCATTTAAATTTGCAGCATTTTTTTTTATTGCGTGAGGAAGTGTGCGAACGAATTTACACGATGCAAAACAAGTAAAACAAACTGTGTTTTTTCCCCCATTGCTGTTATCATGATGTTATTTGACCATTGATACAAGAAAACAACTTACCGGCAGTCAAAATAAGATAGAAATATAATTAAGATGCAAGGAAATCCACCATTGAAAGCACCCTCGGCATTCAAAAATACGGTAAATTAAATGGCTTATAACTTTTTATTGTATAAAAAAATTCTTAAAAACAAACCAGCACTTTATTAACACTCCGACAAAGTTTTAACTGGCCCAGTGCTATAATTTATAACGAGCCAGCAGTTCATTTGGAACTTTAGTGACAAGCTTTCTGAATTTCTCAGGACCTAAATTTAAAGCTAAATTTAAAGCGTGGTGGGGGAGACTATCACGAAGTCCTTTACCATGATTCACGCTATCATGAAATCCAAGCCCTAAATGTTGCCATTCACAACTTGACGGGCCAAAGTTCAGATCTGTTGGAGGCGTGTGTATTAAGTTACCCAACTGGATTAACTTCCCCATCAAATTATTTATGGCTAGCTTTGATAAGGTCAACAATTTGACATTTGATTTGAGAAACCAACAGATACAATTTGTTAGCAAAGTTTTTATTATTATTGTATGTTGGAACACTCTTAATACTAACTGAATGGGGGACAGCAGGGTTGAACGATTCATAAATTAACACAAACTTTTATGCTGGAAATAAGATGAACAATGCAGTATTGATATTGAAAAGTTAAAGACACTGGACACCTTTGGTAATTGTCAAAGACCAGTCTTTTCACTTGGTGTATATCAACATATGCACAAAATAACAAACCTGTGAAAATTTAAACTCAATTGGTCGTCGAAGTTGCGAGATAATAATGGAAGAACAAACACCCTTGTCACACGAAGTTGTGTGCTTTCAGATGCTTGATTTCGAGACCTCATGCGTGAGGTCTCAAAATCAATTCAAATATTTTACTGAGAAATTACTTCTTTCTCAAAAACTACGTTACTTCAGAAGGAGCCGTTTCTCACAATGTTCTATACTATCAGCAGCTCTCCATTGCTCATTACCAAGTAAGTTTTTATGCTAACAATTATTTTGAGTAATAACCAATAGCATCCAGTGCCTTTAAGTAAGCCCAAATACCACAAGTTTTACTTTCTGTGATACATCGTTTATGAGTAGACAAACCTAAAATTTATTTTGACATGCATTGCCAAACATAACGATCCATCTACAAAAAAGTCCCATTGTGGTCGATTGGGTTTCATTTTGAAAAAACATGCCATAGTAACACCGGAAACAATGTGGTTTTCCTTGTCCTTGGTAAATGTTTGTAGTTGTTGGTTGTTCAGTCAATAAATTGACATGGTCAAAATCTAGGAATTTATTGATTAAACGGATACACAGATCATGGTACAGATCCTGTGTGATACAGTACCATGATCGTTCAAATGATTGGATACAAAATTTAACTTAAAGGCAAAGTATTTGGTTTTCGGAACCATTTTTTTGTTTTAATCCAATATATACAATAAAACTAACCTGTGAAAGTTTAATTTCAAATGGTGTAGCATTTCTGAGATATCGCAGAAAATCTGGAGTGGTTATGTCCATGCAGGAAGAATAATCCGTAAATGGATAACACAATCTGAGAAATGTTTCATAGATTGCCATTTTTTTGAATTCCTTTCTCTAAAACCACATTCCTTAGCAGAGAATTGCTTCTCAAAAAAATATCATAAACTATCATTAGCTGCAGTGCTTCTCACCAAGTAAGTTTTTATGGTCGTTAATTTCTCGAGTAATTACCAAAGGTACACCCTCCCTTTAAAGACAATGTACTGTAGAATTACTCATAATCAAAAACTTTTTGGGGCAGGTTGTAATCTGAAAGCTCACTGATTACAAATTTCCTATCAGTAACGCTCCTCCAGAGTCCAGTCGGAACTAAGGTACAAAGTCAAGAAAACAGCATTTAAAGATCCAACGATCACTCTTATTCCAATTGACGCAATTGCGATAAGACCGAAATGACCCCACACCAAATCAGTGACAATTTAACCCTTTGGAGACTATAGCGGCCACAAGCGGCATGTACAAAAATGCACATGACGGCTGCAAAATTTGACCTACTTTCACTCAAACAAGAGGGTCAAAGAAAAGGTATCAGACCACAATTTTCCAATGTTTCCCATGGAAAAACATAGAATCTACAACTCTAAAACAACACCATGTATTTCTTTTTCTTAATGATCTTCCTGAAAATTATATCCCCTAAAATAACATTTTTAAATGTCTGGGCGTATGGTGACGATTATAAAAAAATGAATGGTCTCAATAGGACTACATATGAATGGTTTCACAATGTTTTCACTAAAAAGTGACCACCTAATTTGTTACACTTTTCAGAGGCTGTTCATAAGCTGTGTTTACTTAGAACTGGAGGATGGGAATTAACAAAAAACAAACAAACAAACAAACAAACAAACAAAAACAACCCGAATATACTTTGAATAAAGGAAATCACACAATAGACTTTTCTTACTGTTAAATGTCTTTCCATTGACAATTTACACAGCGCAGATTTCATTTCATTGATTCAAATTGATAATGCTATATAATAAGAGAATTGTCCAGAGTCCAACTCTACCACACATTCCAATGTTACTTGGTTTCAATGTCAAGAGTTTTTTTTTTTTCCTCGCCTCTTCACACTCGACCTCCGCTGGTTGGATTTATTTAATTTCCTGTCCTGTACTGCCCAAGACGCTGCTTAATTTGCTGATGGATCGTGCTCTGACGTAAACGTGTGTGTTCATTGGCATAGCTTCTAAATATGTACACATAACAGTGGGGCATGTCCCCAGTCTACTCGGCTGGTGTCCCGCCATGATTAGCAATCCATGTGTGCTGTGGACAGTAAAGAGTGGCACTATGTCGTACATTACGTATGGGGTACCATTGCCTGTGTTGATTGGCTTAACATGTACATGTTCATATAATGTATTTGTGCAATCAAAAAAGAGATTCCTGATCATTTTACACTTTCTTTGCCATTTTGACGAGTTGTGATTACGTTGTAAGTTCAGTAACAGCAGGACATACCCCAAGACTATATTCAGCATCTAATGGAATAACCACACCCATTACATTTATTAGTCTCAAAACATTGATGGTAACAAGCAGGCCTGGAATTACACTGAGGCAACAGAGTCTGTTGCCCTGTCCATGGCCTTGGTGCCCCCTTCAAAATATTCACATAAGACTTTAAAGATTTGTCTAACAAGGATTGGTACTAGTATGAATGAACTTTCAGACTGTAACTATTAAATTTTGTTCCGAAAGTTACTGGTCCTTTTGGAACTTTCAGACTGTAACTATTAAATTTTGTTCCGAAAGTTACCGGTCTGGTGTTGCTCTTATTTAAGTTGCGTGATGCCTTGTTGGATTGATCAAGAAATCTTACATGTTTTGCCCTTACACTTTTTCCAGTGACTAGCCAGCAGGACCAGTTAGCTTGTCATTTCACTAGTCTGTCAGCTTTTCCACAAGCCCATATTAAACAGCGCATGCTTTTCAACACTGAACTAGCCAGGCCAGACCACTTGGAGAGAATTTTGACTGGTACTCAGGTGTTTTAACTAGCAATGGGCCAATGGACCACTATTAAGGGACACCACTTGAACATCATGGGCACATGAACTATTGTCATGCCCATTATTTATTTCCATGTGCACAACATATGTACCAATCTCCTTCTGACGTTAACGTCGTCGTACCATTAAGGATTTCTTATTTTGACGAATTAACATTTGAAGATTATTGATTGAACAGACACACATTACATGGAGTACATTTACTTGATTCATGAATGGCAAGTAAACTCCCCCTCCCCCACCCCTGAAATGAAACTAAAAAGCGCCAATTTGTAATTCTATAAAAGCCAGTTAGGTTGAACAAAAGAAACCTGTGAACAGCCTTTTTACAGCAAAAATGTTTGATTCACCTGACAGTGACAGGATATGACTGTAACTGATTTGGGCCGTTTCTTTTATGATTTACATCCTAAAGAGACAGGGACGGCATAATAAAAGACTCTTTTGTCCTGTTGCTACAAAGCCAGCAAGAATTGTCTGTTTCCAAGTATGTGGCAGTGACAGGATATTGTTGTCCGTATATTAATAGGTTTGTGGGACGAATTCTTAAAAATTCTGACAGGTACTTTTCATCAAATAAATATTGCGATCGCCGAACTGAACAAAAGTTTCTTGCCTGCGCCATTCCTGAGATATTCCACTACCTGGGTTGAATTGACACCTCTTTTGATTAAATGATAAATAATCAGGCACCACCCTAATTAAAAATATACCAGCGTAGACATAATTCATCTACCTGCTTTTTTGGAAAGCCCACAAAGGGACTCGTTTATCAACTGCTACAAATTAGCAAGTCATTAAGACAAAGGAATCCACGACAACAACAAAAACAGGTCACCTACCAATTAAACGGCCAATCTAACATTGAAAACTAATAAAAACTTCACTAAATTAAAAGTTATCTATTTTGTGCAAAATTCCAAGAATTTGGCGGCCATAAAAAAAGAATACGAATCACAGTTTCATTTTCAAAGTTGTTCCATGTTTTTATATGCAGGTGCAGTTCTGTATGTTTACGCACAAACAACAAAAAACTGAAAGCTTTACTTTTAGCACGTGTCATGTTTCTTTAAGTACACAATGAAAAATCTTGCAATGTCTTGCCCAACAATGATGATGTGTAACATACAATGTACACAATTAACTTGTACATGTACATGTACATTCAGTTAAAAACAGATTAACTTCCTTCAAGCTAACTTCCTTCACACGAACATGATTGGCTTCGCTCATTTTAGCAATTAGTGCTTGAATCTTCACCAATGTTATGACACATGTTTTTGTACACCAGAGTGAAGAGTACACTTTAGGACTGCAAACATGCTGTAAACCAAGTCAGTCGAATCATCTGAGCCACTGAATCCTATAGTCATATTTTGTACACACAACAGGCTGAAATTTGCATCGGGGGATAAATATTCTTACAACCTTTTTCGATTATTTATGGCAGACACATACACATGTGTTAAGTGTACGGGGACACAGCCAAAACAAAATGTAGTAAAAGTAAAAACACTACAGCTTTGTACATGAACTCCTGACAAACCGGTTTCCTGTCTATTCAGTAAAAATAGCGCAACGGACGAGTGATCAGAAGGCCAGACACATGGAACAATCCGACTAAGAGGAAGCCGGATGACAAGAAAAGAAAAAGCGTGGGCGCAGTCAAACAAAATTTCAAACGGCTCATAGCCATTGAGCCTTGTCACAATATTAGTGAATGCAGCGCCACTCATGCGAGTCAGGGCTACTGGGACTGCATACAGAGGTATTAAAAGGCATTGAATGATGTATGATTCCTGTACCTTTCCTTGCCTCTATATGTACATACATACAGAAAACAAACACCAAAGGAATAAATTACCAGCTGTCAAAAGAACGATTTCAGTCAAATGTGCTAAACTCATGGCGAGCACATTCAGTACACACCCATGTTAAGTTCATTCAACAAAATGAAGTACTGTATACAGGTCTAAAGACTACACCCCTAACACCTAGCTTGGCGTACATTGTCTAGTAAAAACTGCCATAGGCTAGTAGTAACACCACATCTCAACTTGCCCTGTGGGCTACTAAAAAACTGTGCGAGCTACTTGTTTAAAAATGCTCATATTTCTTCCTTATCAGGTGTGAATAATGAATTTTTAATATGTGTTGAATTATTTCAAGTTTGTAAATGTAACTCATTTTACCATTAAACTGATAGTGATAGCTACCATGCTAACGACAACACATGGCTACTAAAACTTCCTTGGGACAAGTCATATGCACATTTGACTAGCCCGGTGGGCTACTTTACAGGCCTGGACCACAAAAGTTGTTGAAATTTACTTTTCATGCAAAAAGCAAAAAACAATTTCTAAACACACTACCTGTTTCTTATACAATGCCCCAAACTTGTGGTTCTGATACAAACACTTGCGGTGAATACCGAAATACCCAAACTGTGGATTTTGACATGCTGCTCAGCCCAAGAAAAAAGGAATTCGCACAATGAATAGAGCCATTGTACTGGCCTGATCTGGGGCACAGTTAAGCCGAGCATTCTAAAGAAAGCAACCCAGAAAAAAAAACCTGCGAACTTGGGGTTTATGCAGAAAATCCCGCCACTGACCCCTGGCTGCAGGTCATGTTATTATAAAAATGCATGGAAAGACATCGAACAAAATCGCTGCAAGAGAGCAAAGAATGCCCAATACAACTAAACACACGCCCGTGCACGCCAAATTGTTTTGCTTGCACTCTCTGGAAGAAAGGCCAAACTTTTTGTGCGCAATGAATTGGGTATTTTAAGGGGGTGCCAAATACTGCCAATGTAATCAGAGTCGAGAGAATCATGGGGGAGGGAAATTTACACACAGACTACGCCGGCAATGCGTTTGAATTAAAACCCTCAGACTCTTTCTAAGTAACATTTTCCAGTGAGTTGAACAGCCATTTGAAACAATTCAACAGAACAGGCCTGTTTATTCCAGCTTGGGCACATCTGTGCACGACTCCTTGCATAGTTTGTCTAATAATCAAAACCACAGATGGTGTTGAATGTTCCGACACCCCTAGCGTATTTTCCTAATCCTAACCCTAACCCTATGGGATAAATCACCAGGGGATTTTCGAAACTTACAGTTGTCGGAACATAGGGGTGTCGGAATATAGAGCAGTCACCGGTCAGACAGGAGGAAGGTTAGTTTTGTTTTGAACCCCTAAAGAAAAAATACTGCTCAACCAACCCTCAAGAAAAATACTGCTCAACAGTATTTTTCTTGAGGGTTCAAAACAAAATTAACCCTCCTACTGTCTGACCATCCCCTCAACCACAGGGCTGAGGTTACTGAAGACCATTGCCTGTGTGGCCCTTGTTCCCTCCCACCTTTCAAACATGTTCTTGTAGACATCATCACTTCCTAATGGAGGACTTTCATTTCCCTCAAGTAAAATTGGCCTCGCTCCTTTAAGAGTAAAATTCCGCGCCTTCCATCATGGCTTTCAAAAGAACAGTACCGGTACATACATGTAGGCTATCAACATAATTCGGACAAACGCTCACGGTGAACTTATCAAAACCCCATGTTTGTATCCTTCCCTTAAAATAAACCTCAAGACAATTTTGTTATGACTGTGTGACTGTGAAGTATGGGGCGAGCAGAAGGCATTGTAATCACAACAGATTTGATGGGTGTTCCTATTTCAGCACTCAACATATGATGACAAATCCACACTGTCCAAATTAAAACCTTGGAGTTCCACTTTGACTGCGGAATGCCCGACGAGATGCAAAATGCTTTTTTTATTTTTTATTGGAAAGGCATGCACGCCTCAGGTTCACAGCGTTGGCTTCTCATGGAGAAGAACCTGCATGTATGGGCTGCACAAAGCGTCAACAAAATTATCAGATCGTTTGATTCGTCAGCAAATCAGGTCACAAGGAACTTGGCAAGTACTTACAATGCATGTTAAAATGTTTCCACCACCAGAAATAATATCTCTTGTAACAAGAGACTTGGTTTACTACTGAGTTGTCTAACAGCAATACAGTCATTTTTATCCGGGACAGAATCATCAAAAAGGTAAATCATAGCAAACAACTTGAACATGAAAAACAGACGAACATATAGCAAACATGGACAACAGAGGATTAATACACTGGTTGGCATTGTTTATAAGAAAGTAACTGAAGAGGTTAAATTTGGAGGCACATTCATGAAAAAAGCATGAATACACATCATACTGGAAAAAAATATTGAGCTTATAAAATAGACCCTTTTTTGCTATAATATTGAGAAAAACTGGCAGTTTGGAACAACCGCCACGAGACAGTAAATATAGTGCTACACTTTATTGTGTTTCTTGTCATTTGTACCCCTACATAACGATGATATTTTGTCCATATGTGGAGTCTGGAAACGAAGAGGGTTCACAAGTGCACTTCAGATGACAGGTCAGACAGGTCATACGTCTAAAATCACTTTTGGAAAGAGTTGAATGATACTTCCTTGTGTCTTTTTTTTCTCTTCAATTTATGTTGCTGTTTATATTCTTAAACTCGTTACTTAGGTTCCACACAGTTCTTTAAGAACTAGTATGAAGTTGAAAAACAATGTTGAGGTACACATGCTTGCCTTACGCGGTAAAACAAAATATCTGAAAATCTTACCAATAAATTCTATTGCCTCCGGAAAGAACTTGGCGAGATTCTGACTCCAGTGGTCAGGTATCGGGATCTGCATGTATTTCATGCCATTGCTCTCAAAACAGTTTGGGATGTTTGGGGTGACGTTGAGGATTCTGCTGATGCCCAACTTTGACAACAGCTCCAGGTTCTCCGAATCCTGCTTGGAGCCCAGGAAGAGGTAGGGGAGTATCTCCACGGGATAGCGGTTGTCCAGGGGCGTCTCTGAGCCCTGGTCGTTGCAGGTGTCGATCTTCAGCTTGTCGAAGCCCAGATCCGGGATGGAGTTGTCCGAGTCGCTGTTGTCGTCCAGCTGGACTGGGCAGAGGGGCGAGTACAGCTCCTTGAAACGGTTGAAACCACCTGGAACGGAAACGGGAGTTTGAGTCAAGTCTTGCTCTTCCAACTCACACCATCCCAAAGTCACAAATCATTCAAAGGTTTTTTTGCATTGTTTGGATGGATTCAGTACCACTTATGGCCAAATGCTTCGCATGTAACCCAGTGCTTAAATTTTACACTGGCCCACAGGCCCGACGCCAGTTGTTCTAGTGTCAGGCTAGAGGACAAGTCGGGCCACCTTGTAATTTTCAAACGAAAAATGATACCTCACTGTGAAATATCTTAAAAAGCAAATTATGTTCAAACATTGACTTCAAATCTGACAAAATACATTTCAATTCTAGTAATGAAGTACACTTAATACTCATAGACAAAATGAGTTAAATATTTTCTTCCATGTCTTAGCGCTTGTAAAAAAAAAGGAGTTAAATGCTGAGTCAGGAATTGTTTTCACATTTTGATTCTGGTCTTGTAAAAACAGTCCTGGTCCAGTAAACATGTTGAGCTACTAGCCCTGTGGTATGGTCTTGTCGACCCCCCCCCCCCACCACATTACAGCCCTGTAACCAAGCATAAACAGATCTATGAAAATAAATACAATTCATCTTGAAAATTAACCTTAAGCCCCCTTTTTACCTTTAGGCCTATGTATAACATCCAAACAAAATATTTTAAAAAGAGGGTAACTTGGACATAAATAAATATTTTAAGGCGGAATCAGCAATCTGAATTTAACATGTACCAGGTACAATAATTGAAGCACAGCAAATTAGAATACACAAGTTATATTTGGCATGATACACTTTATGTCCCTAACACAGTGTTACGAAACATTTGCCGTCATCAAAACTTCATACAATTCCAATTCTGCCTTTGTTAACTGATGCATTACAGGCTGAACTTCTAATGACAGAATTCAATTGAGTAAAATTAATTGAAAACTAAGGAATTTCATATAAACATATCCTGCTTTTTGTTTCGATCTGTTTTACTGAGAAAACAGGAGGACATGTTGAAATACTAAGCGTGAATCAAATTATAAGAGATGAGCGAGATGAGCATTTTCTTCCCAAACTAAATTCACAAACTCAGTCATCTCTTAACAAAATTAAATACATGGCTTCAATAAAATTCTGAAATATACAGCCACACGCAGCTCTATGGAGAAAAAAATCTGATATTGGAACAAACCCTTGCAATCCCTTCAGGACAAAGATTTTATTTGCACACAGATAAGAGAGTTCCGCTACTCCAGCAACAACATGTCTGTGATTTAAAGGAAACTTACTGCATAAAAAAAACTAACTGTATTTCCAAAAGAGTTGAAGTATTATCCTGCCAGTTAATGTTTGGCAATATTGCTCTTAATAAAATTCCCAAGAATCTTGGGCTGGACCAATTTTTGTATTATAGCTAGCTCCTTGCCAAACCAACCAGCAGAGATTAAGATCAATGTAGAAACACCAGCCAACCTACCCAGTTGAATCCATCAGAAAATTCTTTTAAACTCAAAGCGTTTTCCTGCGGTACAGCATCACCGTTCAGATATTTGTTTTTCTTTCTTTAGCAAACACTCAAAATAACTGTTTATTTTAGTGAAGTTCAAGAAAACATCTTTTGGGGGAGAAAAAGACTGTGCATAGAGTGCATGATCCTGTGGAAGGCGCACGGAGACCAGAATGCAGAATGTGTCACGCTCAATCAATCTCATTGGGAATACAATACTTAAACACATTCACCCTGATGGATAAATAATTAATTTCTTCAATAGACACCGACCTCATGCTTTCATACCTGCTGCGTTTACACATGGAAAGTACTACTATTACAAGGCATTATTGCTTTAAAAGTTTTCCACATTTATTAGAAATTTAACTCCACTGATGTTATAGAATTAAATCAGAGTGAAAATCACTTTCTAGTGATTTCCTGTTTGAGCTAAGGAGGGAAAAACAATAGAGCTGCTTAAGCAGAAAATATTGTTTACATTTTTTTTTGCTAAGCAGGAATGAGCAGGATACCAGTCACAAACGGTTCATGTGTCATGGTAGTTTGGCTGGTAAGCATCATTTTGTTGTTTTTAGCATCTTTTTGTGCTTTTAAAAGCAGCTCTATGAAATTGGGCCCTGTTATTAAATACCATCAATATAACAACTAAAATGTGACTGAAGTTGCTCTCTTATTTGGAACACAGATTTGTAAGTTGATAAATTGAAGATGAGATTATTAGATCGGAATGCACATAATTTAGGCTTCCACAATTTTAATGGTCTATACTCGCATTCCCTTTAAGAGCGGTTATCCAACTACATGTTCAGGCTTGCTGAGTATCTCTATCAATGATTGAAGGTTAAATATCAACGCAAGCAATCAATAAAGATATCTTGATCCCAATTACAAACTGCACAAACAGAGCCATGCACATGACAAATCTTTACAAGGTAGCGATTGATGGACACGTCAATCTACAAACGTTTTTTCTTTATGTTCATTTTGGTTATCAAATCCTGCAAGGGAATTTTATGCAAGCTCGCCCAAATCTAAACTATGCTTTATTGGGATAAGGGCATTTCTATGTGTAAAATGTTGCATTATATACCAAAACACACACAGATCCTTGTCATTTGATTGGTGGATCACGTGTCATGTGTCATCCATTATTTTGCCATGTATTTACTGCCGAGACGCCTCACAATTTAATACTGAATCCAATATGGATAATTATTGGACGCTTTGTAGTATTGTACCCAAAATAATCGTACCCCACCCAGTTGTCCAATAGAGAGGCAAGGTTGAGTCACAGACACGTTTTTTGTTAAGAATTTTGGGGTGTGGGGTGGAGGAGTTTTCAAGTGTACTTGTGTTTACTTTGTGTGCATTGAAACAGGCGTTTTACCTGATACCAAAATTGTACTATTTAATGGCATTGACTGTTCAAAAATGGTGAGGTCACACACAAAAAAATGAGACATAAAGAAAAGAAAAGCTGCCCATAAAAATGTTCTTCTCAATTACAATTGTATTGTTTGCTTCGTCTATTCAGTTTACTCAATGTAAATCACTCCATCAGGCATCCTGTGTGTGGGAGTGTTGTGCAAATTCTACATGGCATTGCTTAGACCATAGAGTAAGGACAGAGCCTTACTCTATGCTTAGACGTACACGCAAACTATTGTTGCTTCACCAAACATGGAATCCAACAAATTCAAAAGAAGGGTTTCCCCGATGTACATTGTAGCTGGAATTGTCCACAGCCTTCGAGTTAAAAGCCACAGCATTAAATTAGTTCACCAAAAAAAAAAGTCTGTGTTTGATTTCAACCCACACACCATTCTGTCATTTCTGCAAACAAGACCTGTTTGATCAGGATTATCTTCTCTGATAAACACTGGGTATGATCCCAAATTCAAACTCCTCTTATTCCTGAATAATGTCTAGCTGGAGGTAATCCTGCTTTACAAATATCCCCTGCAGAGACTAATAAACCCCATCATTTTAATATCATGACTAAGGAGTAAGGCACAAGTATTCTTCAACACAGCATGTCAATTGTCCTTATAACTAATCAACGCCCGACTGCAAAGAGTGTAGACTAGCTAGGAAATGTTTGGATGATTTTTTTTTTTAATAACCCTTTTTTTTAACGTCATGGCATAAAATTCTTGATGAACCTGAACCTTCCTTGTTTTCATAAGCTTTTATGATTCCCACCAAAGGCTGTTAAAATTTGTATTTCTATAAAAAATTTGTATTTGTAATTTTGAAAATTTTTTGAAAAAAATTAGTGCACTTTGAAAGTGACTTTTGAAAAATATGGCTTTAACCCTAACAGACTAGACCCTTGGGTAAACATACTGCCCAAATCCTTCAATATCCTTCGGATTAAAGTTGTAATAAACCTAAAGTGCCCAAATCCTTCAATATCCTTCATCTTATTGTAAGTATACATATTAGCCCAATCCTTCAAAATCCTTTTGAGCCAGAAGTTAGGGAGTCAAAAAATGTCAAAAAAGCCCAAAACCTTCAGAATCCTATTTTGGCTAAGCTGCATAATACATAAAACCTTCAAAATCCTCCTATGTAAAAACAGCCCGGTAGTGCAAGTCCTGCGAAATCCTACCCTAACAAAAACTCATTTTAGCCCAAAGCCTTCAAAATCCTCCTGTGTTGCAGATCCCTAATAGCCCAAATCCTTCACAATCCTGCACTTTGGCAATGAGGATATTGTAGGACTTGGGTTCTTTAGGTTTAATGAAAATCTAAACAAAAGGCCGGAATCAATTATTTGTAAATTTACACACTGTGATGTCATTGGTACTTCCTCCATTGCACGAGCGAGATAGCAGTACCTTTAACTGACATGTCTTCCAGCTTTATGGAAATCTCATTAAATAAAGTAACATTCTTGGAGAACATGAGGACTTTACCCTGTTTAGTGTGTTATTAGATCAAACTGATCGGCATGATTGATTTGTTATGTTCCCTCATCTATGTCAATGTTTTCATTGGTCACATTTTACACCAGGAGACCTCAAGACATGCATCATGCTGCAAATACGCAGTGCAGCTGTCCAACACCAGAACATCAACACCCAGAACTGTCAGTTTTTTGTCTTCGGGCAACAACTGTCACAAATCTTTTTTATATTCTATCTTAAAGGGGTAGTAATTCTGCATAAATATGAAAATGAAGCGCAGAAAGTCGAAAGGTTTGAAAGGGATTTAAGGTACAGAGCATGTTCTATGGCAAAACCTGTGAAGTAGGAGCAATATGACAGTGACACAAACCATGGGCTTGTGATCATTCACAACATTGGTCCATTTCTTAAATTACATTGAATAAATTCAACACATTTTTTGTTTAATGATAAAGCTATGATAATCTCCATGGTAAAGCCAATCTTACTACATGAATTTAGTTTATTTAGGTTGGATGACCAAATAGACCACTAGGGTGGGGCTTCAAAAACAGACTAAAGCTGGCCCTCTCCCACGCTATAATAATAAATAAACTGAATCAAATGTTTGTCTGAAATGTGTGATCACTTCCAGTTGTTCTGTTCATTGGAAATAAACTGTTTTTCGTGCATATGACTCATGAGTGCAGTGAAAGAGCATAACATTTATCATTTATTAAGAGTCCCTTGTGATACTTTCACTTGAAGGGGTCAAATATTTGAAAGAATATTCATTAACAACCCTTACAGTCCCAATTCCTCCTACGTATCCAATTGCCCAAGTGAAGGATTTAGAAGGATTTGGGCTGGCAGGCCCATTTGACCATTACTTTTCACAGGGTCAGGCATTCCAATCTTATTCAAATCCGAACAACTCGGTGTGGAGTGACACGGGAGAAGAGGGAAGGATTTGGGCCACGCTACAGCCAAATTGCCTCAGTCTGTAAAAGTTACAAGAAAAACGATTCCACAGCATGCTTAAATTAGAAAGTCAGCTGTCTCTAACAGTTACTACGACTGTCTAAAACACAAATGTAACGGCCATTGACCCCTTACAATTACACGATGAAGCGCCTCCACAGACCATAAGACTCTTGGCTGTTTTTTTTTTCTTCTTAGTTACAACAATTTACGGAAGAGCTAATTTTGACCTTTTACCTCAGTAACATAAATTTATGCAAGAGCTAATTCTTTGTGGTATATCTCCAGGTTTGACAAAAAAAATTATCAAGAAATGAAAACTCAAAGTGAAGAAAATGTCTCCCTCCCAAATCATGCTGTACCCTTTAAGGGTCTTTCCCTATAGGGGGTTAGCTTGTGGTCTGCGCTCTTCCCTACTTAGAATGGAATTTATGAGCCAGTGTCGCATTACAGTCAAGGCAGGAAATGGATGTCAGCTGATTCTACAAATGACAAGCAGGGCCTCTTGATTCACATGAAGTGTCCACATTCCCCTCCAATCCAGTCATTGAGGTAATGAAAAACATTGGGAGAGCCGCGATGCTGGGAACTGGAGGACCAACAATTACATTTTGTCTGTAGTGTAACAAAGATTCTGCTCTTTATGTCTTCAATGGGGATGGGGCCACCAATGACACCTTGTTTACACCATGGAGGTGTTTACTGTTTACACCTTCCATGTCCT
Organism: Pycnopodia helianthoides; assembly: GCA_032158295.1. NCBI lineage: Eukaryota > Metazoa > Echinodermata > Asteroidea > Forcipulatida > Asteriidae > Pycnopodia > Pycnopodia helianthoides. Next base: position 20,883,907 of record CM063244.1, read on the forward strand.
CATACTCAACTTGCATTTATCAAAGTTGTAATCTCAAACAATAATTTTGTTCAGTTTTAGAGAAGCAGTTCATCTGATATTATTTCGTTACCAATTACTTAAAGATGGTAACGTACAAATGCGTAGATGTGGACCAAGGGGCAGGTTTCAAAACATTTGATTGATAACATTTTAAAAAATAAATAAATAAATAAATAAATAACAATTAATAGTCCAGAGATGTTTGTGAAAGCACTATTCCCAGAGTGAAGAGTTGTGGCAGTTACTGTAAATTGTGTCAACGAAATGACTGGTGGGTCAACCCATGCAGTAACAACCCAATGATTTGATCAGTACAAATATATTGTACTCGGTAAAAAGCTGGAATCTGAAACCTTAAGCTGGTGAAGTGGTGAAAGTTTTACACACTGTAAAGGTTTTATTTTTTTTTAAACAAAATGTGCAACAAAATAACATGTACTTTTTAAATTTCACTAACGATTTTAAGTTGGTTTGAATTTGTGAGAAAACAAATAAACAAACAGCACCAGAGAACAAAATATCAAAATGTGCTCAACAGCAATTGGATTCCCTCTCACTCAGTCTCACTTGGTGTTGTTTACAATCCAGACAGGAAGTGCTTTAGATACAGAGTAATACATTTCTTTACAAACTAGTAATACACTGTATCAATATATTGACTTTTTTTCCAGCTACTGTAATTCAATCTTGTCACACACAAAGCATGCAGGGCACATGGGGTATTACAGAATGCTGAAGTACACAACACCAACATTCCTTGTGTGTTTTTCTCATGGAGGTTCTTGAATGTACTCAAAAAAGTGCAATTTTTGTTTTTAAATATTACATGCAAGTATCAATGTAGCCAAAATAATGTGTGTGAAATGCATATGTTTACATTTGGATATGGTGTCTAGGTTTTGGGCCATGAAAGGGAGTCAAAATTTGCTGTTTAAAAACAGCTTGCCCCTCTACATCATGTAATTCCTTCACCTTTACATCTAAAGACAACTTTTCAAAATACTGGGAGCGCGCAACCAAAAAAGAGGTGCATGCTTGTCTAGTTAGCGACCGAACTTTGTCACTAACTAGACCAGCATGCAACTCACTCCATGGCTGTTAGAGTGTTACATTCGCGAAATTGTCTATAGGTCTAAATCACAATAAATAAATAAACAAATAAATAAATCAAAGTACCAAGTTGCTGGAACTGTCTAATTTAAAAATAGGTTTGCCAGATGTACCTGAACTTATGTACTCTCCTCTTGTTCAGACATGGGCCATGAAACACTTGTGGAAGTGGAACTTCAGAAGTAATGTGATAATTATGACCCTCTAATGTTTATTGGGTTTTTAAATAAAGCCCAGCTAGCTACATTGAGTTGAACTTATTTAAAACACTTTCAATTTCAAATTCCTTTATTCTTTATGTAGCATAATTATATAAGTGATTATTTAACTGCTTAGTAACTTAGCTCTTGATAAAATGGAGAAAAAAAACTTTGGCCAAAAAAATGAAACAAAATACTTTCTAAATTCTAGTCTTATATTATAATGACTTGTGTCATGTGTGTGAAATATTTATGGACCATTTCAATGGAGACACTTAAAATTTTAATATAAATTGTAATATGTTAAAATTGTAATAATAATTTAACTAGGCCTACAGTCCCCCCTACACAATATACACAGGGTTATGTGGTCACCAACCCCAAAATAATGAAAAATGCGGGAAAATATTCCGAATCCGACTGCTACTTTTCTCACTACAATATACAAATGTATGTCTAAAAACATTATCTTTAACTTTTAATACACTATTTTGGTCAATCTGAGTGAAAAAATGGCCGTCAGATTTTTTACTAAAAATAAAATGTGCAAGATTTTGACATGTTTCAAATTTGAGTAAGTTTATGTGAGATACTTTACCTTGTAAATAAGTGGCATGACAACCTTCGTCCTGTAGTTTTTTGAGAAGCAAGACGAACGGCGAGTCCGAGTTTGCGTTCACGTCTGATGAATTTTCATCGTAAAGAACAACGGGAACCGTGTGGGATTTCCTTGCAAACCGTTCCTTCCCTTCATCCCCGTGAATGAAACTCCTGAAGGCGACCTTTCCTCGCCTCAAACGACGAAGCAAGATGCCTGGCACCGAGAGGTTCAGCGCACCTTCGATGTGCGACCGGGTGTAGGTCGAATTCGGACGGTAGTCCAACACCAACACTTCGCCGTCACAGAGTTGCTTTCTGAGGCTTTCAGGACTCGAAGCCAGTGCCATTATGTCCCGAAAGAAGACGTCGGTCTGCTCAGGCATACTGGGAAGAAATACTACGATTTTGGATGGCACAGTTGTGCCCAAAAATCTCGAGAAATCCTTGGCTGTGGTATTATTACACGCTGTGCATGGAGCAGCGCAACGTCAATAATGTCAGCGTGTGTAGCTTGCAGATAGGCGAGTCGTACTGTACAGACAGTACCGTTACGCGCTGAGTGACCTCGGTCGGGGTTTACCGCCTGCTCGCATATCACAGACGAGAAGCAACTCAACAAATCTTTGCAGTAGTCTTGACTGATTTTGCCTCTTACACGATACAGCTATAAGTTCATAAGATAACCCTTGGGGTGATCACTGTAAGAACCGGTCTACAACTAAAACATGAACGATAGACAAAATCCTGGTTGGGGAGTGCCCACACACACTTCCATTCCCCGTCGGTATTGTTTGGAGCATCAATCCCCCCTTTCGTTGAGCTTCTCAAAAAACTTGTGCACAACTCAAATATGAACGGCGCACTTTTTGTGGAAATATTACAGCTTGTAAAAACCTCAGAATTGATTGACAGGTTATTCGATAAGGATCGGAAGTAGCGGAGAACCTCTTCAACATTAACCAATCACAGATGCTGATATATAGGCAGTAATTTGAATAATAATTTGTTGCTAAGACTACCTTTATCATTCATTGGGCAATTGTGTGAATACGATTATGTGGAATGTTCCATTTTTAACACAAGGGGGGTTATCGTGGGCACTTACTCAACGTGTATGAAGAATTGCGTTGAGAGCATCATTACCCAGTAACAAAAAGAACTGGTTTGCTTTGCTTTGCTCTATGCTGAATTACGGTTCACATAAAGACGTATATGACTATAACAGTTCGGTGAAAGAACAAACTAACCAAACCTGTGCAATTTTTCTATTTATAAATACAAGTTGTAAATGTACCATAAACCATCCTACATGAATAAACGAAACAGTAATAGTACACAAATCTGAAGACATTTTAAAGGTTTTTTTTTTTTTTAATAAGAAAATGTCATAATATATTCTGTGAATAGTTTCTTGAAAGGGCTACTGATGTGCTAAAAAATAATTCTTATCCCATTATTTGTTGGTTAATATCACAGAGTTTTATGAAAACCAGATCATTTCTGACGACAGAAATGTTTTCAAACTGAGAAAGTTTTTTTCAGTTTTGCTACAGATAAAACTTATTTTGGGGTTGAACAAAGATAAAACTTGGTACAGGAAGCTTGACATTTAAATTTTTTTTTTTTTTTTTTTTTAGCGTGTACAAACGGCTGCTCGTAATTTTAAGTTGCTCGTAAAATACTGATGTTACTCTGGTATAAACCTTGTTGTTGGAGAAGCTAAGTGTTCCAGCAGAAAGTTGTGGGTTCGCTTTCAGCAGAGGAACCTGTTATAATTGTTTTCAGCAGGTTTCATAATATTTTGAAACATGCAGCTTTATGATCATGCATTGTTTTAGTGCAAAACTAACATTGTCTTGCTTTGCTTCACCACTGATATTTTTTTCTTTTGACATAATCGGCAACACAATTATCTTTGTAGTGGCTCTTATTGAACAAAATAGTAAGCAATCTTCAGTATCCATGGTAATATTCACACTTCAATCTGTATGTCTCCAGAAGCAAACATTTTGGTGAGTTCACCACTGAGAAACACTTTTACAACAACCAGTTTGACCCTTTGTTTTTCGTATACAATTGTTAATGACAACTTTTTTTTAAATTTCGAAAAGTCAGTAACATTTACTGACATTTTCTTATCTATTCAATTTTAAAAATTCTTTATTAAAGATAAAACTATTCTCCACAAAAGAAGATTTCAAAACTTGTTCAACTCGACTCATGTTTTGTAACCGTTGGCCCTTGTACATGTACATGTACATGTACATGTACATGTTATGTACATGTGTATGTACATGTACACGGTATACGACACATCATACATGGTGTACAACCAAAACACCCCTTGCTCAAAATAAAAAGTTCCAAATAGCGCGCCAAGGTCAAACTCATTTGACACGCCCAGGATGCAAATAAAAGTTGCCTCGGGATTTACAGTTCAGCAAATTATAAACACATGTTTTCCGTGGCAAGCCTAACATTATTACGACCGTTATGACAGAGCATGGTCCCGTTATTTAATATTGAAACGCAGACATATAAAATAAGTTTGTCTTTTTTGTTTATAAATACTCGTTTTCGTCAGCTAGCTGAGGGAGCACACCATTTTTGTTTTGCTTTCCAGAACATGTACATGTTCTTTGGTCTTTTTTAGGAATCCCTTTTTTATATAGACAGAAGATTTGTTGTTGATTTATTGTACTTCTGATTTATTCAAAATATATTTTTTGTCACCAAATAAACTTACCTTGTTTCAAGCATGGAGGTAGAAATAGAAATTGTTCCTCGTTGCTCAAGCTAAATAACTGTCAGTTCAAATGAATTTGATCCGGACCCTTATTTAAATTAATGACCTTATTAATTAACCTTTGATTTTTCCAACCTTTATCTTCACTTTTTAAACGGCTTCATATAACAAAACGCCTAATGCTTTGTTTACATTCCTGGAAACTACTTTACCTACCATGGAGGACACAGGTAATGGGATGGCAACAATTTAATATTGACATTAAAGGGACCCCACCCCTGTAATTTGAAAAGTCCTAACTTAAAGACAATCAAAAAGTGTTTGAAAGTTCACTCATTGTAAAGTTGAAAAAATGACCCGGAATTAGTGTCACCTTTAGGGAAACAGCAAGTCAAATTTCAAAGCAAACTTACAGTGATTTACCAGGAAGCCAGGGTTCCAAAACCTCATCATAGAGATTGGAGATAATAATTTTTTTTTTCAATGTGCATACAGGAGACATCAGTCTGAAAATATTACATTTTTTTGCACACCAGCCTGATAAAATCACTGTTAAAAATAGTTCATTGGTTTGTTGTTTAGGGCCTATCTATCAGTTTATTTATTAAAAAAAAAATATATAAAAAAAGAACCAAGTTTTTTGGGGTTTTTTTTTGACTGCATGTGCACATGTTTGACAGGAATGCAATTTTGTGATTACAGAAATTACAGTATGGAAATCAAATGTAAGTTTTGAATTGCATCGAATTGAATTGAACAGTACTAGGAGATGGCTATCCTCCCAAACCTGGTAAACTAGTTTAAAGGAACATTACAGAATTGGTAAGAACAAATATACTTTTGATCACAGATTTACATAAAACTTACACGGTCTAATGATGATGATAGTAGAAAACATCCCTTGAAATATTTCTGTCTGAAATGCCATATTTGATGAGAAATGAATAAACTAATTTTCCGATTGGAGTTTATCGCTCAGTGAGCGTTTTATTCGTTTGTTGAACCTATATGATTTCATGCAAATGTGTAATCGGTTTTTCACTATTTTCTTGTGCCCCAGATAGCCGATCGATCTCAAACTTCTACAGGTTTGTCAGTTTATGTATATGGTGGATTACATAAAGTGCTTACACTGCCAGCAACTGTTTTGTTAGCAAAAACCAATTCTGTAATGTTCCTTTAAGTTTTCTATGACACTGTTACTAAAGAAAATTTGTTTGCCTGAAATGCATATTTTCATCGAAACAACTTGGGAATGAATTTTTCCTTGAAAGGAGTACGTTTTGTTTATAGATAAACAAAACAACAATGTATATTCTGTTTTGTTCATGGTGTTATAAACACTCAATCATCCTCAATTATAATGCCCAGCCAGTCAATTAAAATAAAATCTGATTTATTAGCAAAATGTTTACGAACTTGACATCGTTTCAGATGGAAACAATTCCCAGAGTGTCCGGTAATGATTTAAACCAAGTATACTTTTCAGAGTCAAATGTTTATTTATCTGTGATGACATTTCACTGGTACGTCTGCTTTTGCGCTTGTCCATAATCCATATTAAAAAGGGATGCTTTTCAATACTGAACCAGCCGGTCGGACCACTTTGAGTGAATTTTAACTGGTCCTCGGGTGTTTTAACTGGCCTTTTGCCTGCGGACCACTATTCAAGAAGAACGACGGCAACTGCCAAGTCAAACTTAAAGCCTTCCTACTATCCCCACCATTAAAGCCCACATGCACAAGCGCCATCTTAACAATATACCGCATTGCATCTTCGGAAACCCATGGACGCCATGCTATAGTTTACATGTAACTATGCCAGGTTTGATAGTTGTGTACCGCATTGCGTCAAAATTCCCCCAGCATCCTTTCCGCACATTGGAACATGCATATAGGCTATTGTTTTGCCAGTCCGAAAAACCTACCGATCGGGAACTATTTAGGTGCACGCTGCACAGGTTGTGTCTTGTAGAACAATTACTGAGCACTGAACTATCTGTGTACAGTTTGGTTGTGTAAGATGCATTCACCACATGATATCATATTGCAGGCTGACATCATTCACAACAATGGTGCCTGACATTGAATGATCAGTGTGTAGGTTGGAGGTAGATCATGAATACGCACAGGAAGTTGACGAGGAACAAACAATAAAATTTGAAAAAGGACTAAAATAAATAAATCAGTGACGGAGGCAGATAACCAAGATCCAGTTCATTGTAATCATATTTACAATTTATACATTTTATTTACACAAAATATCAAATTTAGTCATTAAATTTACCCTTAGCATTACCACTCTTAGAAACATTTTTTTTCTCTATTAAACTGTACTTTTAAATGCCACTTTCCTGGAATAGTGTTTGGGTAAGCTTGGTTATTTTCGGATGAATACAGTGTGAAGGTTCATCAGAAAATAATCAAAACAACAAAACATTTCCACCATCTGACAGTAATTTAATGGAATGTTTTCTAAAAAGTTTTTACAAAATATACCCAATGTTTCACTCTTGTGTATAGGAGAATAGTAGACATTATGCACATGACGTCACTTGAGTAGGGCGCCCTCTGCCAAAGGTCAAAAGAAGGTTTCTCACTGGCCCTTACTGTGTGCCACACGTACATAGATGTACATTTCCATCGTTTCATCAGTGTTTTACCTCTAAGATGTCAGCGTGATGACGTCAATGCATAAAGGTCTATACCATGAGAGACAGACACAAGTAAACACAACTGCGACCCCCCACAAAAACAAAAAACAAACAAACAAACAACAAACAACAAACAAACAAACAAATTTCAAGGAAAACTTGAACAATGTTATAGAAAACATACTAAATAACAATGGAAAACAAAATGATAGAAATGCGAAATATGTTCAAACAGTGAAAAAAATCACCAAAACTATGGATTTGGCATTTTACTTAATCCTAAATTGTAGATAGAACTGTGCTCTATACCTGAATAGAAAAGCTTGTGCATGCCTAGTATGTGCTTCACCCAAACGAGCAATAATCCATTGCAAACTTTTTGTAAACTATTGTAAATTTCAGCATCTGCTCACGTTGGCTTGGATTGGGCAATTCGAGCTAAAAAAAGGGTTTTTTTATAAAATGAATGTGGTTGGAAAGATGTTTTGAAAGTAAAACATAATGATCCACACAAATGTGCCTCGAAATTGTGTGGTTTTCCTTTTACTTCATGAGATAACACGGTCTACCATTTGTAGAAAATATTTTGACTCCACAAAATGGCGGACCGTGTTAGTTCACAAAGTAAAAAAAACCAAACACAATTTCAAGGCACTTGTGTGAATCATTATGTTCTACTTTTTCTACTTTTAAAGCATCTCTCCAACCATATTCAATTCATAACAGTTTTATAGCGCAAAGCGCCCAATCGAAGGCAACGTGTCCTTTGAAAAAGCAGTGCACTTTTGACAGATGTCATAAAATTTGGAGGCTTAAAAAAACACTTTACCCAAAAGACAAAATATAATTTTTGTCCAGGCTCATGACATCTTTATGAAGGCTTCTGAGAAAGAAAACAAAAAAGGGTTATAATAAGTCCGAGTTTGACAAAAATTCATGTGAATTGTTTCTGGCATAACATTTCTTTGGAACTATCCAAAAACAATTTGGCTCTCTAAGCAGATTGCTTCCACAGCAAAGAATTAAAGCCTCACTTTAATTTTGTCACAAAAATGACAAGTTAGTTTGGTTTTTTCCGGTGTATAAATCCGACACATGAACCATGACAGAATCTAGTCACTGTGACAAACCGCCTTAATATAAACAGAATCAACGATTTTGATTCACAAGTGTAAACACTTGATTTCTTTTACAGGTAGGCAATAACAGTTCAAGGAGCAGGGTGCACTATTTTGTAGAGCAAAGGAAAAAAATACAGTTTGGATGTGTTTGATTTTTTTTTGTATAACAGACTTTAGTCCCATTGAGGGAGATATTGATCAAGAGACAAAACATCTACTGAAAAGAAAACCTTTTTTTAGTGTGTGCAACAGTTATGCTTGAGGCCAGGGTCCAATGTCTTGCTTACCGCAAGTATCTGCACTTATGGTGCACAGTTCTATGGGCTGTAAAGCACACAATTCTATGGGCAGTGCCATAAAATAGGGCCCTGGTCATTACAACAAGGGATTGTGAATACAAAATCCAGCTCATCAACTACGACATGACCCAACATAATGTCACTATGATTTAAAATTGGCTTTGCCTTCTGTTTTTGCCCTCAGTATGAGCTATAAGTTTACCATAACCAGGGCTCGAATTTGGGGTGAAAATCCACAAGACAACAGGACTTGTATCTCAAAATGTTTACTGGACCAGAAATAATTTTACAAGACCAGATTCATACTGAGAAAATACTTCCTTGCACAATTTAACTTGCATTTCGTTGAACAAGCACTAAGACATATAAGAGAAGATTTACCTCATTTGTCTTAAAGGGTATTATGTATTTTTCAAATCATTACTCAAAGTCAATATTTGAACATAATGTGTTTCTGTTCAAGATATTATAGAGAGAGGTACATGTACGTGAATTGTTATTGAATTGAAACCACAAGACCGCCAGACTTGTCTGGTCATGAGTTTACTGGCCCAATGCTAAAATCACTGGCCTCAGGCTTGCTCTCCAGTGTCAAATTCGAGCCCTGATAACATTAAAATTGAATTTTTTGTACCAATTTTTGAAACGACTCTGCAAATGACACTAAAACATTGACGTCTGCTTTCACAAACTGCACCCATATCTTAACATGACCCTTCAACTCCACTTTTCACAAATATTATTGAGGAACAAAAATTAAGCATATACAAAAACCCTGGACCAATCGAGCTGGAGCACAAAATTCCTTTCCCTATAAAACAGAAACCAGTTTAAAGATAGGATCTCTGGAGATTTGAAAACTGAAAGTATAGCCAAGCGGCGAAAATGGTGTTTAGTTAAAGATGGTATCTTTACTCAATGAGATTCAATACTTCAGGGATATTTTTATCTTTTGAAGTTTAAGATCTAAACTCAACTTGCACTTAAATTTTTTATTTCGGATGTAGATAGATCAAGTCCCATGACTCGAAGGAACAATTTGTTAGCTTTATGGGCAGGTAAGAGCATTTTTTTTAGCATCTTAGAGCTGTGACCAAGTTATTTATTATTCTAAGTTTTATTTAGGATTTCTTACTTTGTGACCCATTGGCAACTCTTGTGCGTGAGGAATATTTCAATTAAAATTGAAAGGCTTGGTAAATATTTTTTGAATTTAAATTTTTTTTTAGACAGGGCAATCACTCAAACCATCCACTTTGCAAAAAACTGAACAAATATCATAAAACAAACCCTTATATATTAAAAACAATACTGACATCAATAAATCAAAGACCTTCCTTTTTTTCTTCTCTGCAGATATTTTTAAGTACACATTAAGGTGTTTTTAGTATAATTAGCAACCAAGTAATTTTGGTAAGAGCAAAACCCAATTTTATTTCAGATATTTCAGATGGAAAGATTTCTCAAGACTACTGGTAGTGGCACTGACTGAGATGGGAAGGGGCAATTTTTTTTAAGTTACCATTATTTTTCAGACTTACCAATCCTATACTATGACTGTAAGTGTAAAGCGAGTCAAAACATGAAGGTTCATTTAGAGGTCAGGTAGCCCGCCCACCCCCCCCCCCTCCTCCCATGCAACGAAGAGCAACATTGTGTACACGGTTCACTTTTTAAAGGGATTGTATCTGACCCATATTGCTGAAACTAAGCTGCCAATAAACATCTATATCAATGACATCAGTTGCTGTCGAGAGCCTTTCACAGCGTCCCACTGCCCTTTTTGTGTCTGCGATCGTATTACACCGAGTTGTAGTCTCCCTATGTGGCAATATCGAGATTGAATGATTTAGATCGATACCCCGGCACAGGCTATATAATCTTACCCCCGGTATGTCTTTGTCTCCGGCGTTGAAAAATAACGCGGAATGGGTCAAAATATGCGGGAGAACAAGAGGGCTTGCAAGTCAGAAGCAGCGGCGGGGTGAGTGACATCACATCCTGTTTGTTGCCGCGGCTGAGCCCCTCGTTGAATCAAAGTTTATCGCGATTTTTTTTTTGCGTCGGGATGGCAAAATAGCCGGTGTTGTGTTACGGGAGTGTTTTCACAAAGATTTTCTTGCGGGGAGTGCCGCTTGTATTTATTATTTTTATCATATTTACATAAACCGTTTTTTTTGTGTGTTATTCCTGGAGATGCTGACCAGAACGCTGTTGACGTCTTCAACGGGCGATGAAGTTAAAAAGAATAATTTTGAGTTAGAAAAAAAAAAAAAAAATGTTTATACTGGGGTCATCTCTGGTTATCTTGTGAGACACAATACCCTGCTACAGCAAAGTTGAAAATTCTGAGTGTGAGACTGTGCTTTGAAACAACAAGGCAACCCTTGATGGTCGCTAACCCCCCCCCCCCCCCCCACTTCCCTCTCCATAACACTCACAACCCATCCTCAACAAATACATCTCCTTTTGTCAAATCATTCAACAAAAGTAAAGCTCTTTTCTATGATCCATAAGCCTGAGCAAACGACCGAAAAAACAAACAGTCGTCAGAAACTCACACGCTTATTTATAGGGATACTACATCTGTACATTTGATCCCATCCTCTAGCTTTGAATAAACACGCCACACAACCAACCTGTGGAAACCTCCGGTCTAATTTGAGTGAAACCAACAGACTGTTGCCGGTTTTTTTCCCCCCCCCCCCGCAGGTTTTGGCGCGTGTTAAAACACGTGGTCATCACATTTTCTGCAATTGAGATAAGCGACTGTGCTTTTGGAAGTCTTCGAAATGCATTCGTCTCATTTTCGATAGTGTTTCAGATGGCACTGTTGAACGGGAATAGTTGAACTGTAATCAGATCGAAGCTGATAAAAAATCAAAATTGGGCGTAGTCCAAAAAGTCTGAACACTATTGTTCCTACTCTCTTACGAATGCTAATGAAACAGAAAGTAATCTTGGAACATACCAATTTTTATAATGGATGGTGCTGTACTTTTCACCAAAGGGCCATTCCATGCTTATTTTCGATGAACACAGGACTCCAAAAGTTGGTTTTCTGAATGATTTTTTCTGACTTGATTTGTTTAATATCAATGCCAAATCACAACAAAAATGATTCAGAAAATAATAATAACAGTGGCTTCTCATATAGGCCTAGCACTCAAATCCACCACTCAGTGATGCTCATGGTGCTCAACATTTTTTACCCCTGGTCACTGGGCCATTCATTTCATTCCTTAAACCATCTCAGCTTCATAGGGAGTATATAGCCTGTGCTGCCAAGTATACAGTACAACAAGCTCAATCAATCACAAGTACCACCTCTGCCCTCAAAGATACCTATCTACCCCTGGGTGAAGAGAAGCAATCATAGTTAAGTGTCTCGCTCAAGGACACAGGTGTCATGACCGGGATTCGAACCCACACCCTGATCACTTAGCCACCTGAGCTTCGGACTCAAGCATCGGACTCAAGTTGAGTCCGATACACTAAACCGCTTGGCCACGACACGCTAATGACAAACAGATTTTGAAGCCCTGTGTTCATGTGGACCTAAGTTACCATGGAATGACCCCCAACCGCCCCCCCCACCACCCCCCAGCTGGATACCGGTTCTGCAGTAATGTTGTAGTCTTCTACTGATTTAATAATATTATGTATTATACAAAATGTACAGCCAAACAAAACAAGTATAAATGGAGGTATCTAGATGCAAACAACTATTATCAAACAAGTCAAATTCTCTATTTACATTTTGCATGAATGTTTTGTACACAAAACTACAGTGGATGGCATTTATAACCAATCTCCTCCGCTTTTCCTTTTAAAAAAGAGACAGTATAAAAACTATATGATGTACATCTTGCATAGGGTTATGGATCAATATATTTTAGTTTTACAATGCACAGATATATGAGTACTTTATGCTGAGTGCTTTCTAAGTTCTGCGAATGTGCAAGTTGAATTTATTTTTTTCTTCTTCTTCTGCGGGACTTTGGAAAACACTTGAGAATACAGTACTAATGGTAATGGGTGATGTGGTTGCCTTAGAATAATAAATTAATAAAGTTTTGTATGGAACTCACAAGGCATAAACATCAACCACAGCTCTTGGCAGTCTGTGAGAAGAGCACAGTTTGAATATTTTAACTTGATCGAAAGAGATGCAGTTACGCACATTCCGAGAAAAATTGGATGCCCCATTAACTTTACATATTACTAATCCTCGAGTAAAAACTGCGGTCACATCTCTTCCATTCTAATTATCGTCACTCCAAAGATGTACATTTCTACAAACAAACTCCTTGCGAACGATGGCATTACCTCTACTGCTGCATCTTTCGGGGGATGAGATTGTCAGTTACAGTCTTGTGCGTGCACGCTTCTAAGCAGGGAGCCCCAGGTTTGAAGGAATGATGTGCAACGCACCTTTTGTCCAAGTTACCCCCTCAAAATGTCAGGAAGGTAGCGGCGAGATGCGCCTGCAAAGCCGTACAGCTTGGAGTCAACCCGGGCCAACCTACATCTAGCCTGACATCCATCCACTGAGCCCACATAGCCTGGAGCTCAGTCGGTAGGCCTGACTTGTAGTGTGATCTTCTGTTGGTTGTCCAGCACCTCGCGAAGCTTGTTCTCTGTCATGGTGAGTCTCTGCTCAAGGATGTTGACCGTCTGCAAACAACAAGATTCAATGTTATCAGTCAGCAATATGAAAGCATCCTGTTGTTGTTGTTGTTGTAGCACCTACAACTTTTGGGAGTCCAAACATTCTTAAATAATGAGACCTTGCTCCAGATTAGAGAAGGCAGGGAGAAGACTAACCCCCTTCCAAGACAGTCTAACTCCTACTCTGAATCACTCAGATCTCAGATTAACCGAGCCAGACCTTCTTCCTCAACTTGACACCCATCAGGCAAATGCAGAGCGGCCAACATTTGCATCTTGCAATCAGGGAGATTTTGTCAAACAATCAGGGAGATATTTAGAACTACTGTACATTCAACATAATTGGGAAAAAAAGTTAATATAATCAGGGAGATTTTCAAAAGATTTATTTATTTTCAAGGAATTTTCTGCAGAATCAGGTTGAGTTGGCAGAGCTGCAAATGTGATTTTCATCCTTTTATCATCCTTTTTTCAAGTCAAATTGACTGAATCCAGCATATATACGTAACTTCAAACAGAAATATGATCTCATCTCTGTAAACGATAATCTGTGGAATTATATTTTTACATTTTCTGTTGGCTTTTGTCACCGAAAATGATGCAAAAATTGTGTGTTTACTTGAAAATATTTTACCTGGTTCAATCAGTTCATGCACAATTTATGACAACTGCACGGTGTCACACAGTTACCACCTTTAACTGTCTGTTACATTAACACAGTGGCGTAATTTAAAGGGGACGCATTGATGTCCATTCCCACCTGGGTACCCCCCCCCCCTTTTTGAAATCTGGACTTTCGAGATTAAGTGTCACTAGTAAGTCAAATTAACTGTCCGTTACATTAATATTGCCTGAAAGGTGTTGGCGGACATCGGTAGCTAATCGAATATCGAGCTTCACGACCTCTGGTTCACTTTCACTGATGTTCGGCCATGTGACCGTGTAATCGGTATCTAATATGAATCAACATGTAAACCTTGTTTTGCAAACATAGCAACAGCGTGCACGGTGTGTATGAAACTCGTGACTCTTAAGTTTCCATAACGTATGAGGAACTTAAATAAATCAGCTACATCAAGGTACAGAGAGCCAGATAAAACAACATCATTGGGTTACTTGAGCTGCCGGCGAAACTTCAACACACGGCCACAGAGTGTGTCTCTCAGAAAGAACGTGGGAATCGACCTATTGACAAAACTCGAACACAAACGCCTTAAACCAAAAAATGTACCTCAAATAATATGTCAAATTATGTAACCCCGATAATTCATCAGTATTTTGTTCCTTTAAACATTCTCTTAGCCTTCAAAAAGGTTTTAGCCCAATCAATTCCTCCTAGTTGCAAAGGAAAAATACATTTCAAAAGCTGCATCAGATATAAATGAGTTTATATAAAGCATTCATTCATATCAACTTAATTCAATTCAAGTTTATCTAAAAATTACACTAAAAATAAAATTAAAAAATTATTTTTAGATTAACGTTGAAACTTCATGTTGTACAAGGTATAATTTTATCCAAAATAATCAGCATTCTAGTGCTTGAAAGTCTCAAAAAGACCACAGTTCTTCAAGACCATAATTATTTTACCAAGACCAAGTCAGTTCTTTCACTTTTAATATTCTGAAATTTTAGGAGCCGATTTGGACTTGAAAAGCTAAAGTTTGCATTTGGTAAATGTTGCATTTGGAAAAACACTAGACTGCAGGAATAATCTCCTAATGAGTTGTGGTGGTTCTGAAAAGAACCGGCAGTGCAACAACTCAAAGTTTCGATCAGTATGCTCTGATTGGTCTTCAGGTAAAAGCTGGACCGTGATGCTACAGGCTGTATCAGAACCATTGCATCCCAAGGAGGGGTGTTTTCTTGTGGTTTCTTATGGTGGTAACACAAACCCAAGGTTTTCATGCGTATGGTGGTAACACAAACCCAAGGTTTGCACAGTTATTTTTGTCAAAAAACAAAAAAACTATTTCACTTTCATGCATTCGTGTTAAAGTAATTTTGCCTCTCCAGTTGAAACCATCATTTAGTTTCACTATGAGTCATGCAAATTTACATACCGATATATTCAATTAAACTTTTAAGGTGATTTTAGTCGTGCGAAATCAGCATTCAAGTTAGCAGAGTAGGCACAACTAGAGATTTCTGCAAAAAGCTGCTGCCAATCTGAATGCTTGTTTGAGTGGATTGTTAAATAAAATGGTTATCTTTTTTAATCGCTTGAAGCAATAAATTAAATGACTGTTCTGAGGAGGTTTTAATTTTGCGCGAAATAGAATAACACAACGTTAAAATTGGCCGCTGATGTGCCACAATGACTGGGAAAACCTTTACTAGATTGCATCGCTATCATGCAAAGTTTCAAATGCTACTGAACTTTCAGTCTGCACAAGTCTCTGGGCTTATTTACTTAGTGGCTTAAACTAAGTGGGGGGGGGGAGGGCACAGGAGCAATTGATGTCCATAATTTTTTCAAACCATTTTTTTTACATTTACACGCAGACAATGTTTTTGCTTGTTTAAGAGATATGTAAATGAAAACTAACAGTTTCAATTTGCCAGAAGTGCCCCCCCCCCCCACTGAAAAAGTGGTTCACCCTCTTGTTTACCCCTAAAATGTTACCCTAGTTTCGGCGCTGACTTCACTAAAACCCCATTTCAGCTAAAAGCACATTTAAGTTATGTGATCCAAGCTCAGTTACAACAATAATGGGCGCCTAATTTGTTTCCCGATGACGTACACAAAAAAGGATGTGTAAAAAAATACCGTGCCGTCACAGATACATATATAGGAGATTTTATTAGTTTTGAAGCATAAAATTGCAACTCTAAACCTCTAGGCACTCTGGTAAGGAAATGGTGCACCACAGTCATGCAGTCTATGGTAATTCAACACCCAAAACTTTTTTTATAGTGTTTGCAACCAGTGGTAGAAACGTAGATTGGTTGTGGAAAAAAAACTTTTCAAAATAAGTCCACCTCAAGTTCCTAGAACAAGTCTGAAATGTAGATCAATGCAGTCACAGTATTTTCTTTTTAAAATAAGGGGGTTTTATTGATAACAAAAAAATTTGAAAAAAAAAATATATATGTATACTTATGGGCCTTAACTGATTGGAAGCAGAATTTTTAGTCAGCAAATTTTGGATAAGGACTGAGGCCGATAATAAATCTTGCCATCGGTGCCTCCCATGATCACCCCACCCCTCCCTCGGTCTCTGGACGTTTCATTTACCTTAGACTGCAGGGTGTGATTTTTGTTTTGGAAAGTGAATGCACTCTTTATACTGAATCTGATTTGAGTGTTAAGGGTATATGAAATTCACTAAGAAGGTACATTGTATACAATCCTCTAGAATTGAGGCAGATTTTGATTGGAGAGTTGCGATATGAAATACTGGAGGAACCAGAAGGAAGCTATAGCCCAAATCTCCCAGCGCTTCACAGCTAACGAGGGAAGACATTTGTAACTGTTCATTTATAAAGAGAATAGAGAGGTTTCGCAAGCGTACGGATACGGATACAGATACAGATACGATAACCGTATCCGTTCACGTTGGATGCGTCTCAGATTTTGTTTCGCAATCATAATAGGTATGTGTCAGGCCTGGGCCAAACTATAGACACACGTTGGCATGGGTTTTGCGAGCAAAATAAATCCAGAAACATTGTGTGTGTGTGTTCTTGTTACATTGGATAATTTGATTGAGTAGTATTTTTTATTTAAATGATCGTTCTCGGACCCCCACGTTAAACGCGCGTAAAGAAAGTTTCCGGTAAGCACGGCAAAATAGAGACTCTTGTTTATACTGTATTTTCCCCATATTTTTCTTACAAATGATGAAAACACTTCCATCTTTGTCATAAATGACACCTTTAAAAGCAATACCAGGGGAAATGTTTTAAATCTAGGGCAAAAATACAACTAAAATCAGCAAAACGGTATCCGTTTTTAACGTACGTGAATGAGCTCCCGTATCCGTTGTCAACACACATGCAAAACACGGAAGCCACGGTTACGCGTCACGTGAACACACAAAGTGTTGACGTATCCGTATCCGTATGTGTATCCGTAGCCTTGCGAAACCTCTCTATTGAAACATTAAAAATCGACTTCCCGATTTTATCTTTTTAAGTTCTCCTCAACATAAGAATTGAGGCAGACTTTGATTGGAGAGTTACGATACGAAATACTGGAGGAACCAGAAGGAAGCTATAGCCCAAATCTCCCAGCTCTTCACAGCTAACGAGGAAAGACATTTGTAACTGTTCATTTATACAGAGATTGAAATGTTAAAAATCGACTTCCCGATTTTATCTTTTTAAGTTCTCCTCAACATATCCTGCAAGCGAGCGAATTCCTTGAGTGTCACATTAGTCACTAGGGTAGGGAAGTGGAATCTTGCTTCCCCACTTGACTGACAACTACTTCTACTCCTCCTAGAAAAACACCGGACAAACACGAGCTTAATTAAGAACACACGCCGAGAACGAGCGCGGAATTCGATTTGGAATCAAGAGGATTTCGGTAATTAAAAGTTACCGATACATCAATTAACGTAAGCGGATGGAAGTAATGACCCGCCAAGGCTGGGAAATCTTGTGGAAGCGACGGCTTAGAGCGGGACAGCAGGATGATTTAGTCATTGATGGGAGGGACAGATGGAGGAGACTGAGGGAGAGAGGGGGAGAGTGGGGGGGGGGGGTCTGGGGGAGAGGAAGGGTGGTCTGACGGATGGGGAGTGTAAGTGACATGGAGAAAGAACCGTGAAGGGAGAGAAAAAAAAAGCGTAGGCTAAAGAGGAATGGGCGAGGCCCCTTAAATGGTTGAGATTGATTGAAAACGGATAGGTGCTCGCAGGGGACAAACTATGATATGAGAAATACCCCAGTTATAGGAGGTGGGAGAAATACCTTATATGGGCGTGATTGGTTGTAAGGAGACACATGTTGTTGGTGAGAATCCGCCCCCCCCCCCCACCACCACCACCTAGAGCTGGACTGTGAGTTGCAAGTGGGAGGGGAGGAACATGGCAATAGCTGTCCACATTTCAGCTTGTGTAAGTGTGGGTAGGTATACACATTCAAACCGGGGACCTATAACAAATGGGACAATTGGTTACCCGGTGGAGGGGGGGGGGAGAGATTCACAGTTGGAAAGAATGCACAAAACCAATGGGAGCTATTGGTGAAAAGTTGAAGTACAAACAAAAGAGGGACAACAGGAGGTCCTTGATTGCAGGTGTTTACACGTTTGCACGCGTGTGTGTGGGAGGGGGAATTTGTAAACCAGTTGAGTTTTTGGGGGGTCAAACAGTTTGCAACCGAATGCCAGGAGAGCAGTGTAAATGGGTAGAGAGAGTGAGAATGTAGTACAAGTGACTATGACAAGAAGGAGGTTTAGGGTTGATGGAAAGCCAGGTAGCACCACAGACATTATCTATAAAAAGAAGAAAAACTAGACCACCCAGTTGTTTAAACCCTAAACAACATACACCGAGGCTCCTCTGGGTACGTCTTAAAAGTGGGAGAATTCCGCCCAGAAATTAAACAACTCCCAGAATCACACAGGGTACACAACCAGCCAGTTGTTGCACTGTCTCCAATCGAGCTGAGATTCAACGAGTGGCTTCAGAACAACCTGGTTTCTTATACAAAATCAGTCTCAGAGCATTCTGAGCACTTTTCATTTTTTTGTCTCCTATCGAGCTGAGATTGCTATACTACAGAACACGTCCTCAGCACCTGCCATATCACTGCACACATTTTTTTTCAGTACAATGTACTTAAGTACACAAATTCCTCAGGAGAGGCTGAATGCATTACTGATTGCTGGGCGTGCAAACTACCCACTCAGATTTACACATTGTCCTGGAGGCAGCCAGCGCTAATCTCACCGGCTGTTTTAAAAGCCAGCTGGAACCCTGGGACCAGCGTAATCCAAGCATGCACGCAAGATGACTTTCTGACATTTGTGAGAAAAAGAGGACTAGCATCACCGTCGGCGATTGGATAGATTGAAGATGCAAACCAAGACGAATTCATAAGACTAAAGAGAAAGAGAAGAAGGAGAGGAGGAAAGGGAAAAAAAAAAGCCCGTCGACCCTGGTACATGTGCAAATACTCGTTGATCCGGCCTACACTAATGACGTACTACTGCAACCACTGACAGAGGAATGGATCCCTAGCATAATTGGACTGGGTCTAGGGTTCCTTCGGGCCTTGTGAAAAAAGCTCTCATTAGCCGCGAGGAAATGCGTGTGAAATGGCTGTGTGTGTGCACTAAGACGGCAATAATAGATGGAGAGAAAAAAAAAGCCGGCCGCCTCCTTGTTTTTCATCAGGCGGCCCCTGTCGGCCTTGACTGTATTAATTAGCAGTGTCCTGCAGTGAAGATCTGGATGACCATCTTTGGCGTAATTCACACTTGCCTGCTTCTATCAAGAGTGATGAGTTACGGGTATCGCTATCTCCCAGAAGAGGGCCAAGATGTGCGTGCGTGGCTGTATGGGAATTTAGCGCTGTATCACAAAGCTATTTAGCCAGAGTTTTTTCTGCTAAGCAAAAGTTAGCAGGGAACCACTCACAAACAATATACATTACACAGTATTTTGGCTGGTTACCTGTTTCTTCAAAGCAATATTTAGCACTGTATAAAATTGGGACCTGCGCCCAATGTCATCAAGCTATTTAGCCAGAATTTGTTCTGCTAAGCAAAAACTAGCAGGGAACCAATTACAAACATTATACATTACACAGTATGTTGGCTGGTAACCTGTTTCTTCTTAGCAATATTTTTCTGTGCTAAGCAATTATTTGGGGTTAACAGCTTCATGAAATCAGGCCATATTGTGTTCCAATTGAGAAAGTCTGTATTCGTTTGAATTGTTTCATCTTTTATTTTTTGTTAAATTGCTTTTAACAAGAATGCAATAACCCAACATTCAAAGGTACTGTGAATGACAGGTGGAGAGTGGTTAAGAGCAACGGACTCAAGCTCTGGTGTTTCTGATCAGCAGAGTGCGGGTTTGAGTCCCAGTCGGTCTGTCGTGGCCCTTAGTGTCCTTGAGCAAGATACTTTACCATAATTGCTTTGTCCTTTGGGAGGGACATTAAGACACAGGTCCCATGTACAAGGATTGGTAGTGCACAGTAAAAGAACCCAGAACACTTATCATGGAAAAGAGTAGGGGTTATCCCTGGTGTTTCTGGTTCACATTGCAAGCACCCTTTCTTACAAGTTTCCTCAGGCTTGTGAGGTACAGTGATTAAGTTCACTTCTGAGGCATCCTTGGTTTCATTACCAGAAATATAAAACAATGACAGGTAATACTTTTTAATAAGTCTTCTTTATAATTACTATTAACTTAATACACAGTCAGTTTCCCTTGTGGTTCATTACTTGACATTAAACTTAATACTAGTACAAATTCTCAAGAGAACTTGTTGTCATGTGGGAGAAAAACGTCCCCTCACACTATATATTTTTTTTAATAATTGCCAAATCAAATTAAAGCACACAACGAATGAGTCCGAAAATCCCCGACAAAAAACACAAACCACAATTCATGACGACCTAAAGCTGATTTAATTTTTAATACGCACAAATGAATGAGCACTTTCCTTTTAAAAAGAAGAACTACAGTTAAACAATTCTTGTTCGTTTACGGTAGAAGTAAATTTTTGCGAAAGCGTAAATTCATAAATGGTCAATAAAAAAATTTGGTGACGCGTTTGAACTCGTGCCTTCAATGTGCATCGTTGCATCACTCATATGCTCTGCAAAACAAGGAAGCGAAAAACAAGTTTGCATGTCCTATTTTTGCTTTGACGAAATGTTCACGTGTCAGTTGTACAGGGCTCCGTGGTTGTACGGTACATACATGTGGATACTAATGGAAGGGGATGACATTGATCTCCCCAAAACCCACTAATTTTTTACA
Source organism: Pycnopodia helianthoides (assembly GCA_032158295.1). Classification (NCBI taxonomy): domain Eukaryota; kingdom Metazoa; phylum Echinodermata; class Asteroidea; order Forcipulatida; family Asteriidae; genus Pycnopodia; species Pycnopodia helianthoides. The sequence goes on from CM063244.1 coordinate 20,905,275, forward strand.
CCTTTTTGTGAAATTCAACAGCTTGACGGAATCATTTCTCCGTATTTCAATCACACATCCTTTTACAAATTGACACTGTATACACATTTGTTATGTTAAGTCCAATTGTACGGGCCGAGTGTTGGTTCTAGTTCGTTGATTTAACTACTTCCTCCTTTTTTTTCAATAAATTTATATTCATTTTTCCTGGTAAAAATGACACAGACAAACAAAAACGCTCTTTAAAACCAGATGTAATCCTGACCAAGGATTCGTCCGATAACAAAAAAACAAAATGCATATGACTCAAACTGATTGAAATGAGCACATTTAAAGCTTATTAGGATGGACAGTATGTATGTGGGTGCCAAGCGCATACCCCAAAATTGTTTTTGTCTATGCTGTCAGATTTCAGAAACCACAAAGCATTAAAAAATACACGTAGGACATTATTCATTTCATAACACATCAAGCATAATCTGTTTTAACAGATGTTAAATCTGCAACAGGGTGTTTTCACCCAGAACTCGATATTAAAGTGTTGAGTTTTAAAGAGCTTAACTCACACCGGTGTATGGCAGAGCTGCCAACATTTGCATCTTGCAATCAGGGAGATTTCCTACAACAATCAGGGAGATATTTAATATCACATTCAACATAATAGGGAAGAGGTATCCCTGATAATCAGGGAGACTTTCAAATTTGTTTGTCAGAACACGGAAAGGTTGGTTTATTTTCAGGGAAACTTTCTTGCAGAATCAGGGAGAGTTTGGCAGCTCTGGTGTGGGTAGAACACAGGTAATGATTCTCTAAAAATCCCGCTGCAAGTTTGTGGCTACAATCTTGAATTCTCCTCGACAAACGGTATTGTTGCGATACAGTAAAGCAGGACTTTGCACTTGGAGAGGGCCACTTTCCTCTGGAAAGCAGCACGTCTACGAGGGAAAAGTGTCAATCTGTAAAGGGCACCCCAGCAATTGGCACAGGGCATCGCGGCAATCGCTGTGGGTGCTTTTGGGTGCCGTGGGTTAATTCCAGGCCTGGTAAAGCACAGTTCTCTTGTCGGTAACACTGTAACGCTGCTGAAATGTACATGTACAAGTACATCTTGGACATGAAAACAATGTTTGTGACTAGAGTAGTGACATTTTCCCTTGGATCGATAGAGTGAGGGTAGAATTATATGCTCTGATGATCAGTACATAACGAGGCAGAAAAACATTTGATGCAGAATTTGTTTTTCCACTGGAACTTTCTATTTTTCAGCCTTTTTTTCCCTGACTGTACACCCTCAATGCATTAACCTTCAATGTATTTCCATGGACTTTTCTATCGTCTTTGGAGCTGGGTTTTGACATTTTTTATCTGAATGCCACAACTTTTTCAGAGTATTTTCCACATTTTGTTGTGCTCCTTGGTGAGTCATCAGGGTGCGGGTTCGAATCCCGGTCATGACACTTGTGCCCTTGAGCAAGACACTTAACTATAATTGCTTCTCTTCACCCAGGGGTAAATGGGTACCTGTGAGGGCAGAGATGGTGATTGATTGAGCTTGGTGCGCTACATACTTGGCAGCACAGGCTGTATACTCCCCTGGGAGCTGCGATGGTTTATGGAATGAGACAAATGGCCCAGTGACCAGGGGTAATAATGCTTAAAGCACAATTATCATTTCTTTGAAACTGTGCTATATAAGAGCCGATATCATTGTTATTATTATTGACATTATTGTTCCTTTTCCTTTTATGCATCAACCACAATGAGCAATGACAGACATTTAATGGCTAACGTTCCCTCAGCATGCCCAAAGCGTTATCGTCGATCATTCTTTCACACAAAACTGACAGGAAAAAATAGGCCGAAAAACAATTTTGACAGTTTTTTACTGTTATACAACTGGAAGTGATGGACCGTGTAGTTAGTACACCAAGTTACAGTCATCAAAACATGTTGACTTTATACAATGTAGAGGACATCCAAAATAACAAATGTTAAAAAATGTTTTTAAAAAATTGCAAGAAATAAATGAAAAATTCAAAATCAAGTTTCTCATCAAAATAAAAGAACAAGAATTAAATGTTTTGTGTGCTTCCCCCCTATATTTCAACTACAAAGTTGCAGCTGGAAGCCAGGAACCGGGAGAGCATTGATCTAAAATAACTGCTTCATTTGAGGACCAAACAGTTCTGTCAACATTTACACACACAAAATTTGGGGGTGGGGTTGGTAGTTCAAAACAACAAAAAATGTGAAATGTTCAAACATTGTCTATTCTGAAAGGCCACAAGGTGTGCTACATTCTTCGTGTACATCATTGGGTTTTTTTTCTCGTAGATCGCAAACACTGCATTTTTCCTTTCATGAATACATACAAAGTTCATGTAAACAAAAAGATACAACCTAAAGAGGTAAAATATTTCAACAAGTTCTCTACAGACTACTCACACAACCACCAATTATTTTTTGTAGTGCGAAACGATTAATAAATAAGAGATCAAACATTCTTGTTAAAGGAACATTACAGAATTGGTTTTTGCTCACAAAACAGTTGCTGGCAGTGTAAGCACTTTATGTAATCCACCATATACATAAACTGACAAACCTGTAGAAGTTTGAGATCGATCGGCCATCCTTTAAAGGAACATTGCAGAATTGGTAAGAAAAAAACTTGTAAAATATACTTTTGATCACAGATTTACAAAAAAACTTACACGGTCTAATGATGATGATAGTAGAAAACATCCCTTGAAATATTTCTGTCTGAAATGCCATATTTGATGAGAAATGAATAAACTAATTTTCCGATTGGAGTTTATCGCTCAGTGAGCGTTTTATTCATTTGTTGAATCTATATGATTTCATGCAAATGTGTAATTGGTTTTTTCACTATTTTCTCGTGACCCAGATGGCCGATCGATCTCAAATTTCTACAGGTTTGTCAGTTTATGTATAATGGTGGATTACATAAAGTGCTTACACTGTCAGCAACTGTTTTGTTAGCAAAAACCAATTCTGTAATGTTCCTTTAAAGCTTACCCTCCACACTACGGTCCACTGAATTGATACCTGACATTGGCTAAGGGCTTTAAACCCTGTTGAAGCTGGTGAAGGGCATGAGTGTCTTCGAAACAGAAAAATTGTGAATATTTGATGAAGAATTCATTACTTATGCTGAGCAAGTTTTACGCCAAAACTCAATGCAGGAAATTGTTCACGGAATTACCAATGATTCACGTGTCACTGTTTTCTTAGGAATAAGAAAACAAGTTGATCAAACATTGCCATAAATTCTTTGCAGATGAGTTATGATTATTAGACTCTTGACCATAACTGGTCAGCAGTTCGCGTGTAAAGCCTTGAATTGGGGACAGCAGTGAATAAAACCTTACATAACTCTGTTATTGTCACGGTAATGTAACGACACTTTCATCCAAACAGATACATAAATTATACAATACAAATGAAGCATGAAGTCGAGGCTCGTAGCGAATAGCATCATGCCGCCATCTTAAAGGTAAAACAATTTTTTTTTAAATGAAGATCATGGAAAACACACGGCTATGTGCATGCGAGCTCACAAGATGAGCCAATGAGGTCTCTCTTTTTAACTCTGAGGGAGGGCGCAATATTCTTCTGGTGGATTTGCAGTATTTTTCACCGCGTGGGGGCATGTGCAAACCAAATTAACATGGTGCAAAACAAGTCAAATGAAATAGTTTTGCCACTGTTGTCATTATTATTATCATTCATTTGGCCAGTGGTAGAAGAAAACAACACACAGGCACTAAAGACAAGATAAAACTGTAATTGTCATGCAAGGAAATTAGCCGTTGAAAGCGCCCTCGTGAGGTCAACAAATATGGTCAATTGGGTCAATACAACCATCACTTTAAGTCAGATATAAAACTAAAGTATGTTTGGGCGCATAAGGAAATGCTTCCGAGGACATGTCTGTAGGGATACAAAAGAAAGTAAGAATGCGAATACAGTCGTACGACTACCACATGGTTGAGTTGTTGCCATTATGATACGCACCGCTAGGTTACCATGTTTAATGTGAACCACTGGAGCATAAAGACGCATCTACAGAAACCTAACCCAATACACTAATCATTGCCGAACAAAGACACTTGGTTGAAGCACTACATTGTGAATGCCACTGGTACCTTGGGTGCACCACCAGCATTCTTCCTTAAACAGTGGTACGCTTGCCGATAAATGCCGGTCATACCTTCTGAGGACCAGTCAAAATTCTGGCTGGCTGGCTGGCTGGCTAGTTCATTGCTTCCAAACGCTATGTGTGAAGCCACTGCCTGCTAGAAATGTTCATGGTTTCAAATTCAAGCCCCATATAAAATGACAGTGTTACAGTACAAGAAAATCTTCATAGAAGAACCAGTGCAAAGCTGGTGGACTTGAGAAATGACAAGCTAGCTGGTACTACTGGCCAGTCACTGAAAAAAGTCCCTGGTTAGTGTAAACCACGTTATTTAAGAAAACGGTCAGACATCAAGGCCCCCTACTCTGGAATCAGCTTAACCCCTGTACCCTTTTTTTTTTAGAACTGTGCACTGTTTCAAAAAATACCTGAAAACCCTACTTATTTCCAATATTATCTGAGGTGCAAACACCCGAAATGGCATACACATGAATACGTTCCAATTTATCAAGTAATTGCTTGAATCAATTTTTCTCAAATTTTCCCTCGCTTTTTTTTCCTTTTTGTCACGCATTCATTCCAATCTGTATAAATAGTTCTATTAAAACTGTACGTACAAACTAGTTTTTCTAAACGATTTAGTGTTTGCTATGTACATGTTATCAATGGTTTATTCATTTGAATCAAAAAACAACCAAGAGGCTGACACTATTCAAATTTACATAGTTAAAGGAAAAAAAAAAAAAAAAAAAAAACGCACCAAAACATGTACACTTCTCCTTATTCTTATTTAATAATTATTGTTGTTATTCCTAAATTGTTATTAATTCACTTATTAACTCAAGGGACCAGGGCTCGATTTCACCAAGAACTAAGATTGATCTTAACAGGAGAATCGGTCTTAATAGCTAAGCAAAGTGTGATGTCACAACACAAATCACTGTGGTAACACTGACAACTCGTCTGAAGATGAATCTTAGTGCTTTGTGAAATTGGCCCCAGGGCCTGTATCAGCCTTGGGTTGTTCCTGGTGCCCTCCATTTGTCACCATTTGTATCTAATTCATGTATTAACAGATGGTCATAACAGATCGTCATCGTCTAGTTGTGATACACAGAAAACAAACAAACAAAACAAACAAATAAAACTTCGAGATTAATTATGTAAAAACGTACAGGTGAGCCTGGGGCAGATTTTCACAAAGCACTAAGATTCATCTTAAGATGAGTTGTCAATATTACTATAGTGATTTGTATCGTGGCGTCACACTTTGCTCAGCAATTGAGGTTGATTTGTGCAGTTGAGATCAATCTTACAGCTCTTTGTGAAATTGAGCCCTGGTACCACATCAACAATCGCATGTTTAGTGCTGTCACAAAGTGTCTTCATTAGGGCCCGAAAAGCAACAACGCAATTCTGCTTTCTAGAACCAGGTTACCAGCCAAAACACCATATCACATGTTCCACTCATGACCAAGTTTTCTGCTTATTTTTTTTCTTAGCAGGAAACTTTTTAAGCGACATTGTCTGCTAAAGCAGCTCTACAAAGTTGGGCCCTGGCAACAATTAGTCAATTCACCTGTTGACGTCGTCATCATCACAATAATCTTGGTTGCGTCAATTTGGGAGTCAACGTCCTTAAATGTGTTGCGCTTTTTAGATGATGCAGCGTTTACACGCTTACCGTAATTTGTACGTTCGATTTGACTCCAATAATGGCGAGCAGGACAGTAGCCACCTGTGACGTTGGTGCAAGGTGTCATTACATCATCCGGTGGCATTTTCTACTTTCATCATGTGATTCAAAGCCACAACCGCCGAGCAAGAAGCTGCCGAGCAAGAAGCTACCGACTGAAGCTACCAAGAGAGCTTACAAGGCATAAAAGCACAACTATGAAGTACTTACATGCAGGCTACCCCTTAGCCAACCAATCTACCCAACCATGTTTCAAGACCTTCTCTCCTTCCCGCACCAACAGAGATCTACTCATCTTGTTTTGCATTGCCCATACCTATAGTCCTACAATTTGTCCAGTGGCAACGCAAGCAATTCCAGTGACATTGTCTCGAGCGCAGGCCGCGCAGCCCTGAGTTCTCTGGTCTCTCTGCACAACAGCCCCCACAGAAAGCAAAACCCAAGTGTTGAACAGTAACACTCACCTGTGTCAGCACGTCCAGCTGCCCCACAAAATTCTCCAGGGTCTTGGAAAGGGCGGGCGGCATCTCTTTGACTTCTAATGGCGCAGTGGTGGGATAGTGGGCCCTCAGGGTGGGGCCATCATCCAGGTCTCGTCTTGCAATGTCCGCCGAGGTCATATCCAGTCCCGGGAACCCTTTGGATGAACCAGCTGAGCCGTTGACCAAAGTACTTTGCTGCAAGGTAAAAAACAAAAATAAAACCCCTTTAGAATTGAGACATCAGGAGTTTTCAAGGGTTCTTAGAAAATAGTTTATAAATTTTTTCAGGGGGGGGGAAGGGAAAACAAGTTTTTACAAGGCTCCTAAATATAACGTAAACATCACAGTTTGCCGTGAAATTAATGTAAGGAGCCTCACACAAACAACTGGTTCATTCATTTTTATATGTATGCAATTTACATGAAGACTTTTAAAGCCAAGTTCACACGAAAACCCAACACACAGAGGAATTCTGCTCCAGGTTGAAAGTGGAGATTCCCTGTGAGGATTCCCAAAGTTGAGTGTATTTCTAGGGTGAGTTGATGATCTGCAACCTTGTTCTACATCAGTACAGCTGTGTTTGCATCGAACATTTAAAGGCACTGGACACTATTGGTAATTACTCAAAATAATTGTTAGCATAAAAACTTACTTGGTAACAAGCAATGGAGAGCTGTTGATAGTATAAAACATTGTGAGAAACGGCTCCCTCTGAAGTAACGTAGTTTTTGAGAAAGAAGTAATTTCTCAGAAAATATTTGAATTGATTTTGAGACCTCACGCGTGAGGTCTCGAAATCAAGCATCTGAAAGCACACAACTTCGTGTGACAAGGGTGTTTTTTCTTCCATTGTTATCTCGCAACTTCGACGACCAATTGAGTTCAAATTTCCACAGGTTTATTTTGTGCATATGTTGAGATACACCAAGTGAGAAGACAGGTCTTTGACAATTACCAAAGGTGTCCAGTGTCTTTAAAGGTATTATACATTATTGGAAGAGCTGACACAACAGTCGCAGAGAGTGTTCATGTTTTGTGTGATTGACCATTATTATACATAAAATAACAAATCTGTGACCTTGGCTCACAAAGGACCAAAGGCTCACAATTTTCTGCTAAGCAAAATGAGTAGGAAACCAGTCAAAGATGGTAGGTGTAATTTGTTAATTTGGCTGGTAACCTTACCCTGCTTAGCAAAAATTGTAATGTGCTTAGCTATTGGTTGTGCTTTAACCACTTAATGTTGGATGACGTGTATATCCTCAAAATTTCTGGACTGGCCTACGGTTTATTGCCGGCATACGGAAATACAAAACTGCACATTCCATTGTGCAGCGTGCACATGCATGCACCTACCGTATTTCATTTCGTTTCACCCACACAAAAAGGGCCTCGCAATATCCCTTTTTCTGGCGGTTATTGTGCAATCCGCAAATCCAGACTGTTGTCCTGTTGTGCAAATTTGGCATACAGAACAGAAAGGCTGATACCATTTATTTACAACCGTATTCGGCTCAAAGGGAGGCAAGTCCGAGCGTTTCAAGATTCCAGCACACCAAGGCAGATTATCGACCGTGGCCTATGGCGGAGATTCTGCGAATCATGATAAATGCCTACTCATATTTTCTCACATGACAACATCAAATCCCAGTGCTTATTATGAGAACCTTTGTTGTCTTTCTTTTGTCAAGTCTAGGAAAACGATTACTCCAGAAGCTCAACAAAGTTCAGAAAAATATTACCGTGAGTGGGAAGGATTTTTTTCCCCCGAATACCGATCCAAAGTTGTTAAGCAGATCTATGAAATTGGGCCCAGGTCTAATGAAGGTCAACTAGCGACAGCTTTTAGGGTCTCTGAAGTACCCAAACTGCAAATATGAGGGACATTTAGCATTTGCAGAAACCCCCTGAGGTCCGAACTAGGACTTCACCAACTAACCTTTAACAACTCCCACGAAAAGCCACACATTCTCAGAACTGAGAGGAACAGTTGGTCTGAGAGGTCAAGCATCTCTTACCTACAGTACCGTATGTAAGGTACGGACCGCAAGGGCACACAATAATCTGCCCACAACCGTAGACGGTCTACGGTGTGTCTAAACCTACTAGCCTTCTTGAGGACCCTTGTGAAAACATGCCACGGCAAGCTCCACTTTCAGGGGGGGTCACTTTACATTGAACACAACAGTGTAATGTAGGTGTATTACATGGGCATAAACAATGCCTTACAGGGTAATCTGACCCTGTGGCTAAAGGGCTACAACTTTTGAACTGTGGCATATAGCTGGTTGTTTTTTGGTCATAAATATCAAAAGGTAACGTAAAGCTAAAGGCCACAAAGCAACCGCACTAGTGGGCAGTGGCACATGTCTAGTAGCTCATAATCATACGCCGTGGCACGTGTAGGCAACAAGAGTCAGGGATGAAGTATTATTCACACACATTGCTTTGGGCTGCGAGTGTCGAAAAAGTAGCATACATGTACCTAAAGGCCTTATCAGTGGCACTCAAAACACACTTGTATTGCTACAGTACTGACCACGAGGGCTTTCAAAACCGGCCTAAAGATGAATTGCTATTGACCTAAAGGGGTCCTTCGCAGTGGAGAGCAAAGACCAGGGATCTGAACCCAGTGTTATGTGAAGGTCAGTTCGGACAATCAATCCCCTTTGCATTGACCCTTCCATCGTGGTGTGGCAAAGACTTCTCTTCTGGATGATATTCACCCACTGCCCACACGCTGCTTCGCCGAGTTCACGCTGAAGTGGTTTATCACCTTCAGGTGATGTACAGGTGTCTTGTCAAGATGCAAAAGGTCACCCTCGGGATTGGAATACGGCAACTGTGCATCTCCCACGCTCTACTACCAAACACTTACAATGTGTATCAATACTTTATACAATGTATGTTAAGAATATTGAAAAATTATACGCTACTTACTAAACTAGACTGTTTTGTAAGAATTGGCTGCTATCGTGGGGAGGCCAGGATTAAGTTAGCAGGTTTGCTGGGTGTAAAAATTTGTGAAAAGTTTTCCTGCAGACCTAGATTCCCCCTTAATCTTGACCCAGAACCTCCCAGATATTACAATTAAGAAAGTGTATAGACTCTGTGCATCACCAGAAATACGAAACTACAGGTTTGTACACAACATGGACTATTTCTTTCTCCCTGTGACGACTGCTTTACTTCAAGAAAATCTGAAGGCTCAAGGAGATTTTTGAGAAAATACTGAAATCAAGGAAAAAAATTGTGAAATCACACGCCTGGGGAGGGGAAGAGTTGTGACCTCTTCCTACAAAATAAGAGTTACCTTTCAAACTATACTTCTTTCAGTACAATTCCTTTCAAATCAAAGTTTAACACATTGGGCCAATTTAACACATACAGGCGTGTCCTTCGGGTCGATCGGGTAAGAGTACTGGATTCAAGCTCTGGTGTTTCTGATCAGCAGAGTGTGGGTTCGAGTCCCGGTCGTGACACTTGGTGTTCTTAAGCAAGACGCTTAAAGGCCCTGTACACTATTGGTAAGATCGAAAAACACAATGTTCACAGATTCACACATAACTTACATGATTTAAAGTAAGTAATGGTAGAAAGGGTTCCTTAAAATATTTCTGCCTAAAATGCTATCGTTTCTGAGAAACGAGTAAAACAATAGTAATTATCGCGCGCGATAATTTGAAAAAACAGAAAACACATAAGATCTCTTTTCACTATTTTCTCGTGACCTCGATGACCAATTGAGCTCAAACTTTCACAGGTTTGTTTGTTCATGCATATGTTTAATCACACAAAATGTGGACACTGATTTTGAGCTGTTACCAAAAGTGTACAATACCTTTAACCATTATTGCTTTGTCCTTCGGACGGGACGTAAAGCCGTAGGTCCCGTCTATTGCTTAATGCACCCAAAAGAACCCAGTTACACTTACCCCTAAAGAGAAGGGGGGTTTGCCCCGGTGTTTCTGGCAATGGCTGCTGGCAGTGGCACCTTGTAAACCCTTAAAAGGTGCTACATAAATTGGTCTCATAATTAAACAAAAAGACCATAATATTATTCTATTTACTATTATCATAGAGCTGCCCCAGCATACTTAAAAGAAAAGCCATAAAGCTGTTTTTAGAAAAAACAATCCTAAAACGAAAATGAACACACACAAAATAAAAAAATAGAAGCTGTGTTTTACTTACGTTCGTAATTTACAAAAATTACACTCCCTTTATGTTATGGTAAGTGTCCTACCAACACAATGACCCCCATAAGTGGTGATGTACCAACCTTGAATGGGTTTGCAAGCCTCTCATACTGTAAATATCATTGCGCCTTATCTACCAATGTGCCTATCTGTTGGCGTTTGATTTTTTTTGGGGGGGGGGTAATTTTAGGGGACTGCACCTTATCTGCAGGAAATTACGGTAAAGTAGCCTGGGAATTTTGTTTCCCCACAGAACTTGGAAAGCACTGAGTATACAGCGCTTAATCACACCATGGTGTACATGTAGGGGGTAAATCTAACTAATATTCTTTATCCCTGATGCACTGATTCCATCAAGTAAAACACAAACATTTGCCCAGCACAAAATAATAAGTTACTAGCCTAAATACTGTCTAATGTATATTTGCAGGGTTTGCCCTTAACTGGTTCAGTGACTTGCAAGAAAACACCCAGTTAGCTTGTCATTTCACTAGTCCGTCAGCCTTTTTCACTAGTCCATATTTCCTATTTAAAGCACATGTACAACATTGGTAATTTTTAAAGACTAGTATCCGCACTTTATGTGACCCAACATATACATGAAATAAAAAAACCTGTGAAATGTTAAGCTCAATCGGTCTTCTGAGTCATGAGAAAACAGTGAAAAACCCCATTATATGTTTTCACTGTTTTCAAACATCGGATCTCATCACCAGTGATAAAGACTAACAGTTTTACTCATTTCCTAAAAACTGCGGCATTTCAAGCCAAACTATTTCAAGGGAAGTTTACCACCGTGACCATCTTCATACCATGTAAGTTATGTGCAAATCTGTGAACATATATATTTTTAGTCTTACCAATGTTGTACACACCCTTTAATAGGGAAGCCTTTCAACACCGAACTAGCCAGCCAGACCACTCGGAGTGAACTCTGACTGGTCCTCATGTGTTTTAACTGGCATTGGGCCAGTCTGTGATTGCAATACTGAAAATGTTTCCATATGGGACAAACGTAACTTAATGAACACATGAAATTGCCACATATAGATGTTTTGTCTTTTCTAAGCTATAACTTTCATTTTGGAAAAAGGCTACACCAGAGGAGTAGATACATCCACCGGAAACTTCATTTATTTTTACCCCAAAATTTATTTCTTCTTCATCTTGAATGATATTTTAAACACACAAAACTATTCTTGAGGGAAACCCTTACTAGGTTTTTTTTTGCACAATGTCCATGACTTGACATTCTGCACACGACGGAACTGTCAAACACTACTTAGCAGATGACTGATATTGGCATTTAACGCTTTCAGGGGTTAACAAATAGGATGTGGTTGTGTAGCCTGGTATCATGTAAGCTGCCCGGGTGACATCTGATGAAGACCGGTTACCGGTGTAATTCCCTCACGCATAACTACCAAATGTGACACACGCAATCCCTGGTGCCGCGCAATCAAGGAAACCAGCCGTAAATTGACTGGTTCCTTTCAATCCACCAGAGACTACTCGTTTCCATTCAGAGCTCATTTCCTCGGACGAGTACGCTCATGTTCACCTAAGGGGTTAAGGGGTGGCACTTCCGTCTATTTTAAGACCTCTTACACGGGTAAAGCTAGTGGGGGGTCTTTGGCACGATTACGGTACAAAGACGCGAGATAAAAGGAGTTTTCGTCCAAACGAGTTTTGTCAAATTAGATTATAGTGTTGACTCATGGGAACTGGGATAGGCTCAAAAGGACACGCATAAACCTATATTTAAATCCCTGCAAATGGAATACTTCCCCTGTCAAATGATGTCACTCACACACACACACAAAAAAAGAAAAAAAGAAGGGTTTCTGGTTGTTGGGAATCGGAGAATGCATATGAAGCATGAGATTTCAAAGCAGTTGAGATGTGGGTGGGCCAAGCCCCCAGAAAGTATGCATGGCTGTGAGCCAGCTTTACACAAAGTCGGTTATTTAGTATTTGGCGCACAGCAGATGAGCCAATCTACGACCCACGCGGACCAAGCTTATGACCCACTAACCTACAATGATTCCGAGCATCTTGCCAGCTTGCTGCACACCGCATTACAAGGCTATATGACTTTACCATTAAAAAAATCACTCAATACAGGTCTTAATACATTAACGACAACAGATGACGGTCGTGCATTTCAAGCACATTCCCCTCGCCTTTGTGGAACTGTCTCCCTCATCACATTCATTCTGCAGAGTCAATGGAAACTTTCCAGAAACATCCGAAAAACTTCCCTATTCAATGGTTGATTGCTATGGACCAACGGTCTTTTCCTATTATTTGTGCCTTTATGTATTTGCTTCACTTAATGTGCTGTTTCTTGTAAAGCACTGTGCTACCCAGTGTAAGAGCGCTCTATAAATGCCTGTTAAAACATTATTATTTAACAACAACAACAACAACAAAACCTGAAAGTTCCACTACACATGATGTCATGATTACTGTTTATAAATATTTGAGTGCATCTCGTGCGATTCCTAAGGGGATTTCCTCTAAATGGAAAGGAAATCGTTCATTCGGCCCGCTGTTTACCTCCCGTTTTATACCGTTTATAATTACGTCCTGTTTGGAAACACCTGAGCAGAGCTGAACAGTGATTTGTGAAGAAATACCTGCGCTCAAAAAAATTCATTTAGAGCTATCCGGTCGTGTTATTCGTTCTGGGGGTTAAAGACAAAGTATACCTTAGGTTTTTTGGAACTGTTCTATTGTTTTAATCCTATATAAATGTAGATATATATATACAATAAAACTAACCTGTGAAAATTTCATTTCAAAAGGTGGTAGCGTTCTTGAGATATGGCCATAAATAGAAACACAATCTGAGAAACTTTTCTCAGGTTGAAATGTTTTTAAATCCCTCCCTTAGACCACATTCCTTTGAAGGGAATTGTTTCTCCAAAATGTTATACATTATCGACAGCTGCAGTGCTTCTTACCAAGTAAGTTTTTATGGTCATTAACTTTTGGAGTAATTACCAAAGGTACACCCTTCCTTTAAGGTAGTTGTCAAAGGGTGAAATCAAAGGTTTTTTTTGCACCATGAGGTGTAACACAAGACAAGAGGGCGCTGTGCCAAAAATGGGTGAAAAGAAGGTCTTAATAAAAAAATATAGAATTTGCAGAAATGTTTTGTGAATTAAAAAATCTTTACAAATTTACAAACTAAAAAAATTGAAAAATCTTAAATGGGTTTATTTTTTGGTATACTCTTAAACCCTCTGAAATGCTTGAATGCTTGGAAACTTGAGAACTTTAAATGAAGTCTCACAAGTATTCGATCGGTTTCGGAAACTTGGGTTCCCACACACAATACACTCACAAATGCGAAGAAAACAAAATCATGCACTTTAACGGGCCAAACATTCAAATAAGTACAAGACTTGCTAGGATTCGATGAAGGCAACGATTGCAAGTCCACAGCAAATGTGTAAACGTAAAGCCAGCCTCGCTACCACGGGCATCTTGTCGTATCGATCCCTCTCCCCACTATAACCCCCGAAGGGGTGTCACTGACAAACACTTCTTATTGGTTCCTGAAAGTTCCTCCTTTATGGGCAACAAGCAAATTAAAAAACCTTTGGGAGCTTGTAGGGCCTTACTCCTAAGGGTTCTTAGCACACGCGTGTGTCAAAATGCAAGTCATGTTGACGCGATCGCACTTGTTTAACGCCATGGTCAACCTTAAACTGCTTACAGTCGAACAGTTTTAAGCAGAATCAATGAAGAATGCAAGGGTCCAGGTGCTTCTTAGACTTGATGCCTCTTTTGCCAACACCAATCCACCATGCTTGAACGGCAAAGTGGATCGACCACATGCCTAATTAAACCGTGCCATACACATCTGCACATTAAAAATTACACAAAAACCCAGGGGTTGTGAGTTGGGCAGGCACGCTGGGAAAAAGAATAGGCCCCGGGAGATTGATCGCCCATGGAAACGAGGTTGGCATAAAGCCAAGTCTTTCTGTTTACTTATGAAATATGGAGCTACGCTAATAAAAATCTGTCCTGCTATGAGATGCAAAACAATGTGCTGAACGGTAGACAGCTTGATAGATACACTTTATTAATGTAGAACAATTAATTAGGGTACATTTTAACGTACATCTACTACATGTAGTTTGGATTTATTGTATGATACAATATCCATGTTTAACCACAAAATAAACGACCGAGTCATGTAGGTTAAATATTTTCATTATCGAATCAATCAAAGTGTTGTTATAATAATATTAACAACAACAATAACAAAAGAACTCACTCCGCGGCAGTGCAGTTAATTACGAGAAGTCCCCCCCGATCACAAAGCTAAAGTAGTAGTCCAGGCCGATTTCCTACCTCCCGCCCAGGTAGTAGTTAAAATAAGCAGGACAGTTCTTTTCAGAACTGAGAAGTCTCCCGAATTCCGAAAATCTACTCCGCGGTAGTAGAATAAATAGCAAGACAAGTTCTCTAAAGAACAAAATCTACACAGCAAAGTAGATATACACATGGTGTTACCGCAAACTGAATATACATTGATACCTCACCATGCAATGCCTCAAAACCCATATAACAATAATAACAATAATATATTAACAATAATTTGGGAGGCTAATCATCCTTACTCGCAGCTGAGAAGCTGATTGTGAAGGACGCGGCTACAACATGTTCAAGCAGAAAGTTCGTGCACGACATTTAATTTATTTATGCGGAATGACAGAATACTCAAAATTAACACCGCCGGACAAAATTAATGCCCAATGGTAGCCCGATTTTGGCAGTGATAAATAACAATCGGCAATTAAACCAAATAAAAAGCTCCACTGAGAGGGCATCTGTGCATTGTAATTAACCTAAAGAACAATGTGATTGCGTCAGATAAATTAGCGTTGATAAATTTTATGAGCAATATCAGTAAATGCCTGTCATAAAAAAAAAAAAAAATATAAATGCCTAGACACACACACACAAAAATTGACCAGGTTGTAAACAACATGAACAATAAATAAAACCTTCAGCTACTACCGTATACGCTAATAACTTCAGATTAATTGAACATGTATTTTTCATATATGTGTAGTGCCATAAATATTTATGAGGGGCGGGGGTGATTTTGAAATTTTGAAACTTTGATAAGCAACTTATGTAAAAAATAAAACACAAGACAACACCTGGGCCCAATTTCATAGAGCAGAATAAGATTACCAGCTAAAATACCATTTCACATGTACAATCTGTGACTGGTACCCTGTGTATTTTTGCTAAGCAGAAAATTGTTAAGCACTAGCAGCATTTTCTGCTTAAGCATCTCTGTACATAATGAGACGGTCTTCATCTTCAAGTCAATCAGTACGTGTAAACAAAATCTTCCTCAAAACCACAGTTGATGTAGAATCCGTAGCAACAGTTCAAAGATTCTTAGACAATGATGGATGAAAGTGCATCACTCTCAACAAGCTTCTACTCCCATTAGGAGGAACAAGGGCGTCTCGGGATGTTTCCAACTACGAGGTACAAGGGTTTTGAACGGTGTGCAAAATACGAGCCCTAACGAGCATGTGCAACAAGCTAACAACGTTGACAATGAATGACAGAAGAAAATCGTCATGTGCCAGGGAGAAGGACGAAACAAAAAGTTACTGGAGAAAGGGCGTAAAAAATTAAAGGCAGGACACACTTTTGGTAATTGTCAAAGACTAGTATCCTCACTTGGTGTATCCCAACATGTGCATAAAATAACAGACCTGTGAAAATTTGGGCTCAATCGGTCATCAAAGTTGCAAGAAAAAAATGAAGAAAAAACACCCTTGTTGCATAGAACTGTGTGCTTTCAGATGCCTGAGAAAGGCTTCATGCCTGAAGACTTTCTCAGATTCAAACATTTTAGTGAGAAATTACCTCTTTCTCGAAAACTGCAATTACTTCAGAGGGAGTCGTTTCCCACAATGTTTTATACTATCAGCAGCTCTCAGGTGCTCCTTACCAAGTAAGTTTTTATGGCAACATATTTCTTGAGTAATTACCAATAGTATCCACTGCCTTTAATGTGCAAAATTATGTTTCAAGAAGACTGAGTGTGAAAGTTTGATCGGTTCTCTGCCGTTCATAAGTTATTACAGGAAGGTTAAATTCAGCATGGAAATGGGAAAACATGTCTTTAGTGTAACTCTAGCAAACGGGAAATGTGCCAGTGATGCCGTATTTTTCTTGTCAGAAGCCATATTTATAGCTAACGATCTTTCGTTACTTGAAAAGGGGTACTTTGTGTGCCTGGAAGAAGGGCGTAGAGCCTTACGCCCTTTTCCGGGCACACAACGAAATGTTGTTAATGCGGGCTCAAAAGCACTGGTTTCAAGATACTGGAAAATTTGTCTGGCAGAAAGGTATTGGTTCTGGGGGTCTTTATATGCAAATCATTCTTTTTTGCTGATGGGATACTCCTGGGGATGAGGTGTGGGGGGGGGGGGGAAGGGGTCGATTCGATGCACCCCAATTTCTTTAGAGGTTTGACTGTGGAGCCTGTGACACCCCGTACTACTTACTTTTTGTTCGGTGAATAAAGCTGGTCCCAGGTTGGTGACATTGGGCGTGGGGGCAGCCATGTTCTTCGGCCCGCTGCTCACATTGATGTCCGCTGCTCCCGTACCTGCGCCGTGTCTGTGGTGTGGAGATCGGGGATGAATATCGTGGATGTGCGGGGGCGCACTGCTCTGGGAGCGTACCCGGTGGGACTGAAGCACCTCGTTGTAGTCGATCTGATCAAAGTTTGTCTTCCAGACCATCACCTGTAACATACCAAATGGAACGACTAATGATACCTGGCAGAAAAATATGAAGTGGCGTAAAGTATTTGGTGCCATAAAGATTGTGTTTTATTAAAAGGGCTGTGTCATCATGATCAAAGCAGCCTTGTGGCTGCACATCAAATGTGATGCGATCAAGCTAAATGAGTCGTTTGTCGGTAAATGCATTAAATATTGAATAACAGGCCAAAATAGGTAGACAGGGGTCTACATTTCTATACATCCCTTAGTGTTTCGGCTTCCATAACTTTTGAACCAAAGGTGGTATCAACACGGGGGTTTCATATCCTTAAAGCTGAGATTGTACTTCTTTCAAATAGATATTAAAAAAAAAAAATTTAACAAGGGTCGACAAAAGACTCATTTAGCTTGATCGCATCACAAATTATGTTCTCTCCATAGATATGATATGAGGGAGGACGAGCGCGCCCAGTAACTGGGTGAGAGTTCATAATTCCATGTAGAGCCACAGGCCTGCCTTGGTCATGACGACAAAGCCCCACTCAGACAATTCTTAATAATTAACTTCATTTAAAACTCGTACCTGCTCGTCGGCACCACCTGATGAAAAGTGCTCCCCTGTTCTGGAGAATGCTACTGCAGTGGCCGGACCCTGAAATAACAACCGGGAAAAAGAGATGCATTTTCTCAAATCTTATTTGAACCGAACTCAGTAACCATTTACAAAAAAAAACTTTTGTAAGTTTGTTTGAACTATTATGAAAACGAGGTGAATGTTACACTAAGAATGTTAAGTTGCTGAACTCTCAATGCCTTCAGCCTCACTCTTGGAGGGGCAAGGCAATTTTCATGTGGTGAAGGGCGGATCTACGAGGAACTTAGAAAAATGAATGGAACATTTCAAAGGAATTGAGTCTGGGCCATGAAAACAATTTGCCTTTGTTGCTAAATAATAATGATAATAGTAGTGTACATTTATAATGCGACATGTCTGTCATACAATGACACTTTATCAAATTATCAAATCTGGTGGAGATTGTTAAGAATGATTTTCATGAGATGAAGCAACCATATTACAACACCTTGAAAGGGATACAAAGTGAGGTGGTGCATATTGCTGACAGACTATGCCAGAAACAACGAGGCAAACCTCTTCTCTTTACAATAATTGTACTGGTTTCTTTTCCGTACATAGCACAACATGGGACCTATGGCTTTACGTCCTATCTGAAGGACGAAGCAATATTGGTCAAGTGTCTTGCTTAAGGACACAAGTGTAAGACTGGGACTCGACCCATACTCTGCTGATCGTCTCGCTTTAGTCCGGTGCGCTTGATTAATAAAGCAGAAAGCCTTCAAAAGGCAAAATCCAACACCAATGGGAAATTGTCTTGTGTTGCCAAATGCCAATGTTAATTTCAAGATTTTATTAAGGCAACAAATATATGGGGCCTGATAAGCAATTGCCACAAGCATTTAAAATGACACACGTTTATGTTTAAAAGACATGCACAAAACTGCACATGCAATAGTCAGGCCAAGTTACATGTATGGTGTGAATACTGGCGAAATGGTATTTTAGTTCATTCACTAGGAGACTTTGGATCACTAGGTGGCAGCAGACACACCAGGGTCCATTTTCATTGAGCTGCAGACACTCTTGCTTAAAAGGGTTTGTTTTGCTTTTTTTTTTACGATTTCTTTATCTAATTGTGTTGCTTACATGTCCAGGTACAGTCGTTTAAACTTTAACAGAAAACAAGAAACACATTACATGCAAGTACCAACTTCAACCCAATCGTTGCTAAGAACCGCAGAGTGGTCTTAATTTTGTTCCACTACTTTTTAGAACTGTTGCCAGGTTTTTGTTGCCCTCTCTTCTTCTTGCTGAGAGACACTTCTCAGTAACATGTTTATCTTTATTACTGACTCAATTTATGAAAAGGCAGAAGCTTTCAAGTCATAACAAACTAGGGTTATCATGATGAATGAAGACCATACCACAACTTTTTAAGGAGTGGGAGTGCAAGTGCCCTTCCCAGCACTCCTTAACCTTTAGGGTCATACTTTGGTAATGACCTGAAAAAGAAATTGTGTCATTTTTTATCTAAGAGCCTCCTTGTTATAAAGATTGTAATTGTAGTAAACATTCTGCCAAATTATTTTGTCTGAAGTGCCCCAACGGTTAAATTAAATAAAAGTACGTCAGACAAATTTGAATCTCCAAAGATCGCCTGTAGGCAAATTTGTGAAATTTTCATGGTGTCCGTTTGAAACACGGCCAGAGATGCAGTTGGTACCCGCTGTGAACAAGCACATTGCTTTTTCAATGCAAAACGCTAAACGTGGATGGATTCAACGTTTTTGATGAAAATACAGAGACATTCTTTTGCTGTTTTCTCAACAAGAGACACCGTTTACAACTGAAACTTATACGGGTGACTTTCATCATACTTTTCTTGATAATTTTGTCTATAAATCAGCATTACGTTGACAAAACCAAACAATGACCCTACCTTTAAGCTGCAGGAAATTAATTATCGATGTGGTGTTGATTTGCTTTGATCATGTACCAAAAATAAAAAACCACCCCAACCAATCCTGCAATTTCAGTACGTGCATATGAAGCCATCGATGTATACATGCTTAACTGAAACATCATGAACGGTCAGTTTTCATATAATCTTGTTTTAATGTCACTTTTTTAAAAAGGCCATGTCACACAGGGCAATTTTTTTACAGGGAACTTGGCGGCAACCAACTGCACTGTATGTAAAAGAAGCCCTTTGGTAGTACAACAGATATTTTTCTGACACTGTCTTACTGTCCCCAAGAAAATGATCAAGTGAATGTTGTTCTTCTTCAGATATCTTTGAGATTGCCAGGAACTGGTTGGAACTGGTTGCCTGTAAAATGCCCCATGTGACAGGGATCTTATGTTTGGTTCTGAGGAGTGCAATTAGCTTTTCTTCACTACTTTAGGGGGGGGCAGTTTACAGCTCTCTTCTAAATTTTCTTAAAATGAAGGAACGACCGGGTGTTAGGATTTACCTGATGGCCATGCAAGGTGTAGAACAACCTCCCCTCCAACAAGTCCAAGATCTTTAATGTTGAATCATTGGACGCCGTGATGAGGTAGTTACCACTGGGGTGGAAGGACAGGCTATTCACTGCTGCAGTGTGGGCTACAAAAAAAACCAACATCCAAACAGCTCGTTCAAAAAGGGAATGGACAATCTTGGTTTTCGAAAGAGTACATTCATTTCAATCCTCTTGTTGACAAATTGCAGAATTTCGACATTGGGGATAGCCCACTCAAATCCATGTACATGTACCGTGACCAACGGCAACATCTACATAGACTGTTCAAACTGTAGAGTAAATACTCCAGGCAAAACACTAGGTTTGGATTGGTTAACCGTTTAACTGTAAAACAATGTCAAAGTCCGTTTTCAAATTGCCTTGAACAGTTAAACGAAGCAAACAGTAACAAGAAAAAAAGGGAAAAAATAAAGGAACAAATAAAAAATTGGGAACTTGAAAATGTTAGCCCTAGATGCTATCCAGGGAGAATGATTGACATCCCTTTTGATGGAACTTTCTTATCTTCCTCCCACTACAAACCGGAATATATTATTTTCAATTCCCTGCAGTTTGTTATATATTTTGCTTTGTACACTGCCACACCTGTGGTTTGTGGTTTTGTGACTGTGAAGACTGGCTACAGTGTTCTATTTTGAATCTTGATCAATCCTGGAAAGTGTGTTGACATTTGCTTCTCTTACAGGTCGGCTCATAGTTAGGATCCGAATCGGTCCAACGGTTAGATGGTTAATCCGAAGTCACAAAATTCCGTTTAACGGTTAGGAAAATAAAAGTAGATGCAACACCCTACAAAACACTGTAGGTCTTTTCCCTTATTTTCTTCACAACAAATCTTGGCAGGTTTAGACTAGAGCAATAACAAAGATCCTGGGTAAAAAGGGCTTCTTGTCATTCAACAGTTGTCCACACACATTGCCTGGCTAGATAGATCCAGGTTACCCTTTCTCTTCAAGCAACTCAACCAAGATATGCAACTTTGTAATTGCACAATGGGGAAATGGCCCTGAAACTATGTAGAGTGTTTTATATGGCATTATTATTCAAAATCTGTTCAGAAATTATTTCAAAATTATGTCAAGAATCAAAGCAGGTTGGAGCAGTTTTTGGCATGTACAAAGATATATTGACTGACAACAACAAGCAACGTCACTTCCAAGAACAGTGTACTACCAATGCATCCTAACAACCATGACTTATGGAGCAGAAACTTAGGACTACACCAAATGAGTTGAACAACAAATTGAGAACAACACAGAGAGCCATGGAGAAAAAAATGGTACATTTAACAACGCAGGATAAAGTTAACCCATAATAAAATACGAGAGAAAACAAAAGTCAAGGACATCATTGAAACGATACAGGAGGTCAAATGGAGATGGGCAGGCCATGTGTCAAGGGACTAGACGAATGACAAAATGGCAGCCTACAACAGGCAAGAAGAAAGAGGACGCAAAAGAGAAGATGGACAGATGACATAAACAGCACACGCGGGCACGGCTACATATTAGGGCCAAGAGTGGCTAGAGAGAGAGGCAAATGGAAGTTTTATGAGGAGGGCTTTGTCCAACAGGTCGACGAACTAAAGCCTTTGATGAAGATGATTATTCAAAAAAAGTTGCATGCCTGCTCAGTGCACACATGTGAATAATTGTTCATAGGACAAAGTAGCTTGGAATCTTAAGATAAAAACAAAATGATGGGATAATAGATAGGTTTTGTAACACATGCAGACTTTCACCTTGGTAGTGCTGTAAGAGTTTGTTCATTCGGATGTCCCATACTTTGACGGTGCTGTCAGTCCCTGCAGCAGCTACGCACGTTCCGCTAGGATGAATGCTACATCATGGACAAAGCTGTAGTAAGAGAAAAAAAAACAGTGCAGTTATCAATCAACAAATCAACGGTTGCTTCAGTCTATTGCAAAGATGTACATAAAATCTGACCTACGAATTTGAAAGATAAAAATCCATCCGAGTTCACCCAGTGCCTTTGGTTTTGATTAGATCGATAAAGCGTCTTGGAACTAGAACCTACCCTTGCTCAAATTGTGGATAAAGATTTTGGACAAACTACCTCATGCTCAAGATGTGTGGATAGAGTCTGAACTAAAACTACCTCGTCTCAAGAATGGGAAAGAGTCTTGAACTAGAACCTACCCTCAGCTCAAAGTATTGGAAGATTTGAACTAGACTACCCTCCAGCTCAAAGAATGTGTGGATAGAGAGTCTTGGAACTAGAACCTACCCTCCATGCTCAAAGAATGTGCAGATAAAGAGTCTTGGAACCAGAACATACCCTCCATGCTCAAAGTATGTGTGGATAGAGAGTCTTGGAACTAGAACCTACCCTCCATGCTCAAAGAATGTGTGGATA
This sequence comes from Pycnopodia helianthoides, assembly GCA_032158295.1. Classification (NCBI taxonomy): domain Eukaryota; kingdom Metazoa; phylum Echinodermata; class Asteroidea; order Forcipulatida; family Asteriidae; genus Pycnopodia; species Pycnopodia helianthoides. The sequence continues at coordinate 20,928,044 of CM063244.1, forward strand.
GAGAGTCTTGGAACTAGAACCTACCCTCCATGCTCAAAGAATGTGCAGATAAAGAGTCTTGGAACCAGAACATACCCTCCATGCTCAAAGTATGTGTGGATAGAGAGTCTTGAAACTAGAACCTACATTACCCTCCATGCTCAAAGAATGTGTGGATAGAGAGTCTTGGAACTAGAACTTACCCTCCAGCTCAAAGAACGTGTGGATAGAGAGTCTTGGAACTAGAACTACCCTCCATGCTCAAAGAATGTGTGGATACAATCTTTACTCGTGCGGTCCCAGATCTTGACGGTCTTGTCGTCACTACCCGAGACGATCAGACGACCGTCCGGTGACCACTTGGCACAGCGGACCCAGTTCATGTGCTGGTTGAGGGAAAACTGGAATCGCTGCCGATGCACCGTCCACACCTACATTTACCAAAAGAGACATGAAACTCTTTACCATGAAGTATTTTCCCTAGAGGCATTGCTCTGTATAAATAAGCAGCGGTGTAAACAACTCACCACTTCCATCCAAGGTTTCAGGCAGGATTTGGTAAAAGGGCGTCCAAATTTGCTGAAAATTCAAAAACTGGGTGTCCAAATTGTTCACTTACAATACATTTACATGTAAATGACAGATAAAACAGGGTGTCTAAATTTAAAACAGGGTGTCCACAAGACACACGACACCCCTTTGGCAACACTATGCTTCCATCACCATCAGTACGCTCTGATCCTCTTCAGTAGAAAAAAAACTATTTCAATGTCACATGGCTTCAGATCGCTGGATCTGTCAACAATGTTACTTTTTTATATATTCGGTTTGCGGTAACACCATGTGAATAATTATCTACTTTGCTGTGTAGATAATGTTCTTGCTTGTCTTGCTACTTGTTCTACTACCTGGGAGTAGATTTTCGGAATTCGGGAGACTTCTCAGTTCTGAAAGGAACTGTCCTGCTTATTAACTACTACCTGGGCGGGAGGTAGGAAATCGGCCTGGACTACTACTTTAGCTTTGTGGATCAGGGGGGGACTTCATTTTTGGTCTATGTTACCTTTTCCCCCTTTGACAATCTAGGCCCAATTTCATAAAGATGTTAAGCAGAAAATGACACCGAGCCATTGTTTATCTATGCAAAATTTAGCTGGGAACCAGTTTCAAACAATATACGCTGGTATTTTGGATGGTAGCCTGTTTCTGCTTAAAAATATTTGTCTTTGCTAAGCATTTTTTGTGCTCAACAGCTTGAAGAAATTGGGCATATTTTATGGCACTGCTTACTTAAGATTTCTGTGCTTATGGTCCATAGAATAATTTGCTTTACTGGGCGCCGTAAGCGCAGAATTCTGTGGTAGGCAGTGCCTTGAAATTGGGCCCAGATCAGACTGATGGAAATTCCAGTTATCAAGTATAAACTGTCAAGGGAAACTGACTGGGTAAATTTTTAACAATTTAGGGTTGAGCAAAGAAAACTTGACTAGAGCCGGACTTGAACATGTGACCTCTGGAATAACGTGCAAGCAGCTCTTCCAACTGAGCTATTCTAACTGAAATTCAAGTTTCAAGTCAATTTTCTCTTTGTTCAACCCCAAACTATTTTAAATTTACCCAGTCAGTTTCCCTTGTGGTTCATTACTTGACATTTGAAATTAAAAAAGTCGCATCCCCTCAAGGTGATCCCGTGGCGCTGCTTCCCAGGTTGTATCGTAAACTTGGGTGTGATCCCTGGCTACACGGCATTTAACGGGTTGCGTGGCTTCTGACTGGCACCCCCGAACAAAGATATTGACAAAATAGGGAGACCGCCAACAGAGATAGCTCAGTTGGTAGAGCACCAGTACGTTCATCAGGAGGTCGTTGGTTCAAATCCCGCTCTAGTCAATTTTTCTTTGTTCAACCCCAAACTATTTGAAATTCAAGTTGTTACACAAATGGGACCAACATCTTAAGGAACTTAAAAGGCTGGAAACTCAGTAGATTGAAAGTGTCTTGACAGTTTTAAATTCTCGTAATTAGAGTGTCCTAGTCTACATACCTTGACCGTCTTGTCATCTGAGGATGTCAAAAGGTACTGTCCATCATTTGAAAATTCAACACTTCGAACAGTCGCTGTGTGAGCCTTGAAAACGGTAGATTCCCCTTTACTGTATATGAAATGGAGAAAACAGTTAAGAAACAAAACACCAAGGTGATATGTTTAACTTTATATAATTTTTTTAATTAATTTTGTTAAATGAGATATCGCCCAACTCACAAGGCCGGGAGGCCACTTCAAGGTGAGGGCTATACTTAACCGTCACTAGGGGCAACATAGGGCTAGATAGCTCATATGGTAGAGCGCCGGCCCGTTAATCCGGAGGTCTATGGTTCAAATCCTGCTCCAGTCAATTTTTCTTTGTTGTCTTTCTTTCCTCGACCCCAAATTATCTGAAATTTAACCCTTAAGCTTCCCTTGTGCTAGCTTTCCTCCCAAGAGATGATCAGAGCAGACAAGAGAAAAAGTCCAACCACAATAACTCATTTGAGGAAATATTTACATGTTCCCCCTTTTTATTTTACTTAACTTCTTTTACGAGAAACAGCAAAGTAATTTTGGTTGTAAGATTAACTCCTAATAACAGATGTCACTGCTTTTGTGGAAAATACACAAATTAGATTTACTACTCATACACTTTCATCCTGTTAACAAACACAATCAATCATCCCCATGATCGAACTTCGTGTTGATTTTGTGTACTACTCACACACTAGGAATCCATAATCTGACTGATTTGTCCCTTGAGGCTGAGGCTACCAAATGGCCAGAGGGAGAGAAGTTCACTGACAGAACAGCATCCTAACAGCGAAAAACAAAACAAAAGTACAGGTGCAATTTATTTTAGCATGTTTGGTGTTAAATTAACGGAAAAGCTTATTGGAGTAATGTAATTCACAACGTGTTGCGGGCACTGCAGGCAAAGCCCTTATATAGGACTCAATGGAAGGCACTTTAAAGATAGGGTCATAGATTGGTAAATTCTCCAAAAATTAATGGCCATGAAAACTTTACTTGGTGAGAAGCACTGCAACTGTTGATAGTATAAACTATTAATTTGGGGGGGGGGGAGAATTCCCTTTGAAGTGTAATATGGTGTGGATAATTTTCCCCAGATTTCTGAGGGTTGGTGTCCGTTCATGAATGCTGCGGCCAGAGTAGCGGCTGGTACCCGCTGTCACCGCGCTAAATGTTGTGAAAATATCGTGAAATTTTTGATGTTTTATCAGCAAGTATACACTCCATTCAGCTGAAACTTTCATGGGTGACTTTCATTGTATCTTTGTTGATAATTTTGTCTATAAATCAGCATTACGTTGACAAAAATAAAACTTTGACCCTTTCTTTAAAAGAACATGAATTTCAGGAAAACTTTGTTTACATAATTATCACAGTGATAACAGGTAACTGCTATAGGCCAGAAGTCCACATGTGTCCGTTACGCATGGTGCGTAATGCGTAGTGCACAATGCGTGTAAATGAAAATACACACAAAGCAATGCACAACATTTTAAGGGATAACGCAGTACGCAACAAGGATTTATGAAATTATGTACATTGCTTAGCGTGTAATTTCATTTTCACGCAATGCGCACTACGCATTATGCACAATGCATGACGGGCGCATGGATTTCCGGCCTTACAGAGCATGTTTAACATACCTTGTGCCCAACAAATCTGTAGGCTCTCATCTGTGGCTTGAAGTTCCAGACCATCAGGCAAGAATCCATACCCCCAGAAGCTACAAAGATACAGTCAAATATCATATGAGGCTAAAAAAACTGCAGGCGCTAGTAGTTCTGAAGTGGTTAGCGACAAAAACACTGCAAATCCATTGTGAACATGCACACACAGCAGGGCTAGAATTTGGGCAAAAAACCCACAAGACCGCAGGGCTTGTAGCTCAAAAGATTTACTGGACCGGAATTTTGAGTACAAGACCAGAATTGAAGTGAGAAGAAAAAATGAACTGTTTGAATTTTAAAAAGCACTACTAGACATGCTAGAAGATTTATCTCATTTGTATATTATGGTTAAGTAGTCTTCGATAATCAACAGAATTGTATTATCAGACTGAAAGTCAACATTTGAACAAAAACACAAGACTGCCGGACTTGTCAGGACATGAGTTTACTGGCCCGATGCTAAAATCACTGGCCTCGGGCCAGCGGTCCAGTGTAAAATTCGAGCCCTGCACAGGCTCCCAAACCTTCTTCATCATTTATGAAATACACTTTATTTTTTTTTCTACTTTACAAGTAAACACCATTATGAAATTGGCTCCAGGTAAATTACAATGTATTGGACAGTACGTATATTGTTTTGGGCTGGGTCCCTGTTTACGTCACTTGCTTATTTGGAGCAGTTCCTAATTTACCAATGCTGAAAGACAGTTCTTAGAGTGATGGGTACTGTACTGTCATACGATACAGGACTTGTGGAAGATTAAAGTTACATAGTCAGATTCTCGCCGAAAGAAATTGGTTCAAATCATTTTTTTCATAGAACAGATTTTGACAGATAAAGCTGTTTCAAAACTTTTTGCATATGCCACGGACAAGCAAGAAACACATGTAGTGAGCAAAAATGTTTGCACATTGCTGATGGAAGAGAGATAATGTTGGGATCCCGAGCTAGAGATAGGGAGACTTTTGAGAATAACAGGTGTCCCACTCATCAGTCCTTTTCTATTGTTTTTGTCGCTGAGAACAATGGAAAATTACTGGTAAGTGGGTGAATCTAAATATAAATCTGACTTAAAAATTGTCCTTTCCACTTTAAAATAATTTCTTAACTACTGATTGCAGAGGAAACAATTCTGATCTGTCTGCAAATTTTCCATAAAGAACCATAGGCCAATTGCCCAGAAAAAAAGGAAAGGTCCTATTTATGAAGAAACACAAAAACAAAGACCCTGTAAATGGAGGCAATGGCCTCTGTTGTCACTATATAAAAAAATCGAACAAGGCCTTGGGCTTTTTTCCCCAAAACCTTGGCTTGGGCTCTGGGTTTCTGTTTGATGCCGGAAACACCGAGCAGAATGTGCACCGCTCAAAAATGATGATGGAGCCCAAGCAGAGCTGGAGCCCAAGCCAGAGCCGGAGCCCAAGCCAGAGCCGGAGCCCAAGCCAGAGCCGGAGCCAAGCCAGAGCGAGCCAAGCCAGAGCCGAGCCAAGCAGAGCCAGAGCCCAAGCCAGGGTTTGGAAAAGGCCCTGGACTTACCCAACTGCTTCATGTTTGGGTTGAAGTCCACACAAGTGACAGTGTCCCTGTGACCCTTAAAGTGCCTCTCCAACGTTGGATCCTCCTGTAGGAAATTTAGTAAGAGTACCATCATTAATTGGTGACGAGGTTTTTAAAATAACATTCCTCAGAAATCTTTACAAGAGAACGAAAACAATATGGGCTGTATTTTGATTCACTCAGTGTTTCATAATTGAGGATGCATGATATTTTGCCCATATAGAAAAAAACAGAAATTGACAGAGTCAACTCGAGACAGGTTGTCCATTGACGTAGAGACAAGTCCTCCGAACAGACAACTCAACAGTTTGCCAAGTCGTCCTCAAGACAAGTCGAATATACAGCCCGTTATTCACATTTTTCATGTTGGTTTTGATCATCTGTAGTCTTGAAAACTAGAACGATTGTATTCTGTCATTATCTTACGAAAATAAAGTCAGGTCCAGGATTGATTGCATATTACAAAATAGGAGCAAATTCACTTTACGTGCCTTTAGTTTTACTTTAATGAATTTAAAAATTCTTAAATGCCCAATGGCGAAGTTATACATTTTCTAATTTGGAATTTAGAGGATGGTGTAAGCTTTAATTCAAAAAAATGAGGATTAATCTTTTCCTCGGTCTTGGGAGGAACCAGAAGCAAGCCGAACAACTCAATCAACCTGGGAACTTGTGTTAAACGCTGAGCTTGTGTGCAACTAGCTTGTTGCAATCGTAACACTAACAGTACACTCCATCCTCCCAACAATTGTAGACCGACATGACCAAAGGGTTACAACGAGATTTTGAATTTGTTTTCACCGATCTGGGAGTTGGTCTTGTACCCCGTCCCGGATACAGGAAATAGGGCAGTATTCAATTACTTCTTAATACTAGTAGTAGTAGGCCATGAGGTAGTTTAGCTCCATGGTCCTCATGACTACAACTTTGTCTTTGTTTACCATCCCCCCAGCTAACCATCATGATCAACTCAAGTTACTTTACAGATGACTTGTCTGAACAGTGGACTTGTCTTGAGTTGACTCAGGTAAAAAAATGGATGTCAGCTGGTCTGGCAATTCCAATGGAAGGTGCATCATAACATTAACATTCATCAAAAAGAATAATTGAGCTGCTTGGTTGGAGTGTTCCATTTTGACATTTCAAGATTTTTTGTCTCGTTTTTCATCCCCAATTTCAATTTAAACCCCCCTTACAATCGGATTGTTCCCAGGCCAGCTCGCCAGCTCTATGGGCAGATGGATTGCAAGATCTGGAATGAAATCCTGCATTCCTTGGAGTTCTACTTTTGTTTTCAGGTAATTTGTCTGGTAACTGGCCGCCATCTTCATAAAAATCCACAATTTACAAAAATCTAAATTTTTCAACGCATGAAGAGGGCTCAATCTCGAGATTGAGCGCTCAATTCGCTGAACCATCATTGGAATTTTGCTCAATCTAGCGATTAAGCACGAAGATTGAGCAAAATTCGGGAGATTGCGCTTAACATAACTAAAAAAATTAACAGATACTTATCAACTGGTTCACTCATTTTCCCAAGTACCAAGAGGTCTTCAGAAATTTATGAGCAGTCCTGAGATATTTGTAATAATGTATTTTCAAAAAACTTACCAATACGCTCGCCATAGTGACTGATAAACAAAGCTTTGAAAAATCAAAGCAAACAAATTAGGACCACTGTACTTGTGCGGTTGACAACTTTTTTGCGGTGATGTTCGCGAGTATGCCACTTTCAAATTGCCGTGCGCCCTCTTTTTGTCGTTCATGCTCAAGCACGACACAATAAAAACAAGTACTTGATGTTTACCTTTCCTCCTGTCCACGCCTCTCCCTTTTTAACCTTGTTTTGTTGTTTTTCTTTTTAATAATGATATTCACAAACAAAAGGTTAAATTAAATATTTTATGCGAAGTTTACATTTTGAGCTTGACTTCTAATTATACTTCAACTACACGTCTGAAAACAAGAACAAGCCGATCAAAATAAAAATGTCTGCGCCCACGAGGTGGTTTGACATGTTGTTTTAGCACAGCGCAGCATGTGAGTTATTCTGACTCCCAGGATTTATGATTGTAATATTTAAAGTAGCAAGTGCATTGTTGATTCATATGTAGTTCCAATAGCCACAATGACGCTGTTTCAGAGAGTTGTTAGTAAAGACACCGCTGAGTACTTCTACTTGAAAGTGGCAATGTGAGTAACTTAACTTGTTCTTACATTAATTTTTAAAAATTAAAGTTAAACTAAAACTTCATAACTGACCAGTGTGAGAACTTAGTCTAAAAAACATGCAAACCATTTTAAAATCAAACAGACCCATCCCATCATGTTAAAGTTGTAATAAAAGATATAAAGTTGAATGCGTATATTGTCCTTTAATTCTTTTGGAACTTGTGCTACCGGTACATCATTTTCTTCAAAAACAGTCGTCAATGAATTTTAAAAAAAAAAGTAACAAATAAGGCCAAGTAAAATAAATAACATGTTGCTCGTCCGGACTTTAAAAAAAAATTGTGAGGGAGGTCCTTCCATAAGTGGAATTCCCTGCTTCTGTAAGATGAAAGAGTAGGGCCAGGTGGCAAGATGCATTGAAAATAATGCATTGATCTGATGCCAAAGTTTAAGTTGACTTTTTCTCTACCACACTTTACATTGTCATTAGTGTAGCCACGGTCACGGAAGAAAGATACAAGCTCAGTGCCGTGAATTTCTTTTGAAGTATACTCTTCAACTTTTTTTCCCTTTCAAAAATATAATACAACAGAGAGTTTGTTGATTCAGAAACCAGCACAGACAGTTTGACATTCAAGTTAGTCGTTACAAAGGCTCTGAGACAGTTATTTGGTGATGCTGGTGCTGCCATTCCCGTGGACATTCTTGGTTTCTGGGACCAGACATTGGAGGCAATATTACGGGTACCAGGAAGGTAAGCAGGATTTTCCCTTTACTTTTTTATCAACAAACTTAATCATCATTTGTTGAATGTATACTAAAAGAAATTTGCTGTTATTTTAGAGTCTACTTGCATTTAATTCTTGCAAATAGGTTGTGTGTTTTTTTATAGTAATCTGACATATATCTAGCCCTCTGGTCTCTGTTAATGTTTTGATGAACGTCCTTGTTATGCCCAAGTTATTGTCTTTTTATAGGGAAAGGCATAAAATCACTATAGATTCTTCACTTTTTTGGTCCTATAATGGACATGTTGACTATAAATGTATAATGCTGTATTTTCATCGGGTAGTTTGAATTTTCTTTTGTTTTGTTTATTATGTGACATTCATATTCATTGTGATTAACCTGTACATGTCTTTGTAACCCCCATCATGAAGTAAATGTTTATTTATCGATATTTTATTGATAGAGGAGCATTCAAACTGACAACACAACAATTTTAAAAAGTCACCTACAGGCGATCTTTGTTGGAGGTTCTCCAGACAAAAATAATTTCACAGGATGCTTATTACCATTACCAACTTTATAACAAGGAGGCTTTTTGATAAAAATGACACAAATCACACTACCAAAGTATGACCCCACCTTTAATTGGCTCAAACTCTGTTGCATTTCGAAATGAGTTTCCTAGGTTTGGCTTGGCGCTGTAAATGCTTTTAAAACAGGTCATTGTTGTGTGTAGAACATTTTGACCACAATGCCGGACCAACCATATGAAAACTTTGACTTCGTTGTATTCATTTCTTGTAGATCCGTTGTGAAACTGTGGAGTGCCTTGAGTCTTCTTAGTGAGTGTAGTGGGGAAGAATGTGCAATCAGAGTTAAGCAGGTATTGCAAGAATGAGGAGTCAAAACAAAACCACATATAATCTCTTTTTCGGGAGGGGGGCTTGCCCAAAGTTCTTACCATTTTAAAATTTCAAGTATCAAACCACAAGGGAAACTGACTGTGTAAATTTTAAGACAATTTTGGGATGAGCAAATTTTTTTTGACCAGAGCAAGACTTGAACCTGCAACCTCCAGATTAACAAAGATATTGACAAAATAGAAAGATTGCCGATAGCTCAGATGATAAAGCGCCGGCACGTTAATCCGGAGGTCGCCAGGTTCAAGTCTCGCTCTAGTAAATTCTTGTTTGTTCGACTCCAAAATATTTGTAATTTAATATAGAGAACTTTATTGTCAACAGAAACTACTTTCCATAAATTGTTGCTTGCAACTTTTCTGTGTGGTCCCTACATCCTCCGCTGAGTGTATACAATTTTCACAGTATAACACTGTCAGAGGCCCGTCATCTCGCCCCCTAGAAAAGTCACCCACAGCAATGTTCACCCAAGTAAGCTAAACTCCTCCCAAAGCCCCCCCCCCCTCCCCCCAGACACAAAGTCACACCTCCCACCCACTCCCGACGAAGTCACCCCCCAAAAAAGTTGCCCCAAGCAAAGTCACAAGTTACCAACTGCTGATATAAAAGTTCAGGATAAAAAAAATGCATTCACGCTAATGTTGCCACAATTCCCAGCTATCTAGGTAACAGAACTTTTTTCATGGTCCAAGCCGGAGCTTGGGCCCAAGCCCGAGGTTTAGAAAAGACCCCAAGCTTAGTAACATTGGTTTGAAGTTTGAACAGGAGGCATCAGATGGCTGAACCATGAGGAAAGGTCTCTACAGTGGAACAGCTGAGGAAACATTGACAACTTAAATAAGAAGAGCTCTTCAGACCTAGTTGCTTCATCAGTAAATCTCATCAGTTTATTCTTTCAGAAATCAAGTACAAAAATCATAAAACCCAAGCTTAAGTTGTAGAAAAAACTTGGTTTCCAAAATTAGTTATCAAAATTGAGTTGTTTCACATATTAACTGTAGTTCAGTAATTATGAAAATCATGTTAACATTGTTCACCTTTTCAGTCGCATATAAAAAGACAGAAAAAGATGTCTGAGGTAGTTTACCCAAGCAAGACTAATCATTGTATAAAACAAACTTGATTAACATTCACAGGTGTCGCCTCATCTAATGGCATTAGCTGCGAATAGCAGACAGTTTTTCCAAGATCTACCAAGCTGATACCTGAACAGGTAAATGCCTAATGCTTAATAATAAACCCATCACATGAGTACATCATTCATTATTTTACAGGGCTCGAAATTTACTCTAGATCGCAGCCCACGAAGCCCACGAAGCCGGGCCAGTAAACTACTCACAACAGGACAAGTCCTGCAGTCTTGTGGTTTTCAGTTTAATACAATTCGTTTTGAAAAAGTTATGTTGAGCTTCAGTCTGATGAATATCTTTCAATTCTGTTGCGGACCAAAGTATACTTTCCCATAACACAAATGAGATCGATCTTCTCTTAGTGCTTGTTGAAATCAAAACAGTTCGTACCTCAAAACGTGTTCTCATTTTGGTTCTGGTCTTTTCTTTTCTTTTCTCCTTTTTTATTTCGGTCTTGTAAAAAAATAATTCTGGTCCTGGTAAAACTCCTGAGTTACAAGCCCTGCGGTCTTGTTTACATTTCCTCCGAATTCGAGGCCTGTTTTATAGAATAGTACTCATTCTTCTTTACTCCCGCCATCAGTTTACAACTGTTAATTAATAATAAAGCGTCATTATTATAGAGAAGGTTTAGCTTAGATCAGTTGCCAACACCAATATATTAATTTAAATAAAAAACAGTATGTTAACTGAAATCAAAATTGCCATTGCTAACCTCGAGAATTGTTCAGGCAAATCACCTCTGGGATGATTATTTGACTTTATTTCCCATCAAAAAATGCTCTTGACCAACTGGTAGTAAAATCGTTACTTCAATTGACAAGTTTGCCTAAAAAACATACAATGCTAAAAAATAAGGGAATAAAAGAGTAAGCGACGAGGTCTTAACCGGCCGTTTAAAAAATGGCAGAGTCGTGGCCGTGTGATAAAGGACCAAGCTGAAGGCGGGGTCCTTAATCGCACGGCCACGACCCTGCAAGGTTTTAAACGGCTGGTTAAGACCGAGTCGCTACTCTTTTATTCCCATTCATAAATGCCCTTTTTGTTAAAAAGCGTAATATTGTTCGAAAATCTGTTCAACTTTTCTGTTTACTTTCAATTTCTGTCACGTCCTCGGGCCCTGTTTGGCGAAGGATATGCATGCCATGCTTTTCGGTTGTGCATACGTGCGCATACTAACACTAACAGATTTTAGATTGAATACCAGTATGTATTGATTGCGTTTCGCTTAAATTAGTGCCTGCGTAAACCTTGCGCCCCACAGGTATGTTTAAACATTTCTACTTCTAGTCGTGTTTGTATCGCACGTTTAAACATGGCCATGTGATCTCCTCTCGACCAATCAGAATGGATAAACTGTCCCGGGTATTTATGACTTTACAATAAAATGTAATGCTGTCATTCCAAGAAAAAAGTACTCCTCTCCAAATACTGATAGCAGTCCGTGGTATTTCACCTTGGCAGTGATGTCATCAGCTGTTGAAGCGAGCATTTTATTCAGACTGTACTCTTTTCAAATTCTTTTTAAAAATTTCAAATTTCTTTGACCACACACATTTTAAAGACATACAATTTACTGCTTTGATTTTATATTTAAGCTATTTCCACTTAAACAAAACAATAATGTATTGACAATAATATAACATTTAAAAACATTGCAAAATTACTATTTTTTAAGTAGATTAAGTAAACATTCAAATCAACATGCCTCAATAGTGAGTAATAGATTAGAGAAAAAGACTGCGTCATCAGAGACAACTTAAGTTTCCACATTGTTTGCGCAATATTTAACAAGGAAAGTAACAATAATAAATAATAATTAGTGCCTTGGTCATTGGGCCAACAATTTTTGTTCTTCTTTTTCTCAGCTCTCATTGGGAATATAGACCTTTCCATTAGCCTTTTTGAGATACGGTGCGTCACTTCAGGAGTGCACCGTTGGTTTGGGTGTATACAGACAAATTTACCCAAACCAAATAGTGCAACTATAATGTGTCCACCATATCTCAAAATGGCATATTGCAGCGTCACTGCCTGAAATTTTGCCAACCCAGGTTGGAAAAATACGGGAAGCCATAAATGCAAAGCAAAAACAGATAGCCACAGTTTGTAACAATGTTATACAAGTATTCAAAAATACCATTGAATTTGTTGGAAACAAAGCAACCAACCATGGGATGTATTCTTTTTAATTGAAAGTTTGCAGAAGAAATGTTGAATCTGGTCACAACATCTGTCCACACGATGGAATGTTTTGCTAACATTCAGCCGGTCATGCCAATCAGTGCGGTTTGTTTATCAACAATGGAAAGGTCTATACAGTCCTTGGGCTGCTGTGGCACTCTAAAGGATTTTTCAAACACAATATCAATCTCTACCCTCACAGGTACCCTATTTATGCTCTGGGTAAAGAGCATCTTGCTCAAGGACATCAGTTTCATGACCATGTTTCAAACCAACACCCCCCCCCCTTCCTTCCTACCATGACTTAACCACAGGAACTTGTGTCCGGTGCACTAGACCGCTCAGCCATGACACACAATGTAAATGAAAAAAGTAAAACAAATAACAATTCATACACATTGAAATCTCAACTTCAAACTTGCATTTTGTCATGTGGGTGCAACAAGGTCATATCTCCTAAAATAGCATTTGCGTGAAATGCAAATTTTAGAATGTCAGAGAGTCGTATCTGGATTACATTTACTTAGATATACACACAAAGTCAGTGGATGTTAAGTTGCACAGAGCATTTTTACATGAGATTACGACGTCGTTTTCACGCGAGAGATGACTTTTTGGCAGAATCGAGTTACGACCTTGTTGCATTGACTCAACTATTTGTACAGGCCTGGAATTACACGGAGGCCACGGAGGCCACGGCCTTCGTTGCCCTTGTGTTGGCCTTGGTGCCCCTTCAAAACTTCCCCATAGACTTTAAGATTTCCCAATGGAAGTGCCCTTTACAAAATGAAAATGGCCCTGCCCTCTCCAAGATGCAATTCCAGGCCTGCATTACATGTATGTCTTTGAGTGTCACCACTGTGCACTAAATACTGTTAACTTGTATCAAACTGTACTCCCGAGGCCTTTTTTGCCTGCATGTAACTACACTTTTTCAATACCCTCCTCTCCTATATGTCACCTCATACCAAATTGTTTGGAATTGGATAAGATTGGAATGCAATTGTTTACAGACCTACAACTCTCAGTCCTTCTTAACCCTTCCTTTTGGCAAAGAGGGTATAGAAGAATTTGGGAGGGTAAAATTTAAAACTTAAATTTGATCCTATCCTTGGTAGCATCAGTATAAAAATATAAAATATATAGTATTTACAAAAACCACTCGGCACATTTACCTGAAATCAAGGATTGATGATCATCTAATTTAAGTAATAATAAATGAAGCCAATTGACAAAAAACCAGCAGGAACATTAAAACCTACCTCATTTGTGAAATTGTAAAAACTGTTTTTGGAGGCACAGTCGGAACACTTACATATGAACACACCAAGTGGTAATAAAATTAAAATAAATGATATCTGAATTTCTTTGTGCATTATTACAGAGGAAGAATACATGTACATCAAATAACGGCAGATTTTGTGCTTACTGTGGATTATGTTGCCATTGTGGATATACCTACTGTCCACCGAGTCAAGAGCCCCATAGGAAAGTTTGGAAAAAATAATCGACAAAGACTTACCAGGTCAATTTGTTGTTTACTTAACTCTTGAGTGTACACCATATAGTTGTATGATATAGAACTAGAGGGCGTACCAAACCATGTGACACGGCCCGACAAAAGCATTTTTTTTTTTGCCAGTGATAAAATGGTCTGGACTGCTGACCCATCGTATAACAAAGGTCACGCACCAGTTCACATGGCCAAAATTTTGGGGAAACTTGAATGTATGGTACCTATAGGGATTCGAACCCATGGTGGGCCAGCGCAGTTACATGTGTGTTGTTAGAGTGCTCCCTTCTATTGTATAATTATATGGTGTGCACACTTTTACAAGAACAATAGATTTACCTTGTAAATCTGCTTAGGTCTGACAAGTGTCCAGAAAAGTCTCCCAGTTAACTGAGAGCTGGCTAATAGACCGGTTAATAGTACTTTGCCTATTTTATTGCTGTTATTATTTTTTTCTTCCTTACATTTTAAGGAAAGTTTTGCTCCCCACCCCCACTTGTGGTACAAATACAACTAAAGTGGTAAATGAAAGGTTTTGTCGATGTTTGTATTTTAGATGAATACTATTTATGGAAGCAAAAGATGCACCGGGCAAGGCTTGAGGTACGTCAAAGATCACCACAAACAAACTGCCGATAACCTGTTTATTGTCATGATGACATTGTAATGATGACAAAATCAGGTGGCTGATTTTTTTTAAGGCAATCACAAAAAGGATCGATAGCAGTGCTACTACCTCAGGACACTGCTTCTGTTTTGTTTACAAATATGAACTAATAGATGATGTGACTAACAAAATTGTTTGCAAACAAACGACAGAGCCTGGATTTTCGCGTTAGACACACAGAGAGCATTGCTCTGCTCAAGAGAAGAAAACAAAACTTAACATGTTTTGTAAATAATATTGTAAGACTAGTCTCTCCAGCTTCGCAGGTAACTTGAAAACACACTTGTTCAGTCTTGACTTTAAGTACCACCATTAGCAGAGTTCTTTTTTCTATGTACCAGTCTGAGTGTCTTTCTGTTAGACATGGCGCACTACAAATGTCCATTATTATTTCATCTTATCACAGCATGCAAATGAAAGATCACATTTTCCTTTGTGGTGGTAACTGCTCGAGTCGGGCTACGTCCCGTAGCCTTAGATGTCAAGGGTCTTTCTCAGGATCCTCGCTGTTCCCCAAAACACCGCCTTCTGTAACAGATCTATCCTCACATTTGTCCCTATTTCATCTAGATGTTGCCCCAGTGCTTTGTAAATGATACCAAGTGCTCCAACCACCACATGGACTACTTTCACTTTCACCTGCCAAATCTGACGGAGTTCCCTGGCCAGGTCTTGGTACTTTTGGATCTTTTCCTTCTCCTTCGAAGCTTATTATTATTATTAAGTGGAGCCTTCTGGCAAAGACGTAAGCGTTTGGGAAGAGCTTGAAAGTAATCGAAAGAAACAAAACAACACAAACACTTCAGTATCCAGTGTTGGTCGCTGACTGTTCCCTTTAACACCTTACTCTCTTTCAGAATCTTCATGGACTTGTACAGGTTTACCACACTTTACACAGTCTTTCTTGATTGGATTGAGCTTTGAAACTGGCCCTTTTGCATTACAGTGGGGGCATGAGTACTTCTTGAGTTCACGAACATTGTAAGCTCGAATGCCATGCTCAATATTGAATCCAATGTAGAACTCCACCTCTGTGTTCAGGTAGTTCTTCCCGAATAGTCCACACTCTTTGGGCACATACATTGCGCTGAGTGTACCCTCGGAGTGCCGAACTTCAGTGCTGTGTGTTGTAATGCAGATACGGCCACAGAGAGGCATTTTACTTTCTGTGATGACCCCTGTGAGTACTTGCAGCTTGGCATGAGCTCTCTCATCTTGCCAAAAGTGTTTCTCCGGGTTCCACACACCCAGAGAACTTCTGTGGACCAAACAATCAACGTTTTGTTGTTTTGCCTTCAGCCCAAGCCACTCCCAAGTGAAGATTCTGTACGATTCATTCAACTTCGACCTCACTTTCTTCAGTTTCTTCAGGATGCGGTTTGCCTCGATGAAGCACGTTTGTCTGTGTGTGAAAAGAGCAAGTGCTACATTGAGAATAAAGGAGTAGTATAATGCCGTGGAGGATGAAGGGGCAGATAAACAGCATTTTACTACTTGAGGAAGCACCTTTCCTTTAAGTGAATATACAGTTGGCCGACAAATGTTACGTATGGCAAGCATCCAGCCACGCAGATCAGCACTGATATCGAGATGACTGTTTTTCTTGTATGCATCCTCAAACATTTTTTCATACAGCTGAGTTATGCTCTCCATGTCTTCAGTTGATGTGATGTTATTGAAAGCCTCAGCTGTCCCACGAGCCATTGGCTTATCTTTCTGGTGTTTCAGTGTGTAAACGGCTATTTTACTTCTGATGCCGTCCACACTGTCAGTTTCCTGCCAGTGTGCCAAAGCTGTATCTGCATCGTGAAATATTGCATGAAACCAGTTCCTACAATTATTAAAATCGTCAGTGATTGACTTGTCGTCTGGGTCAGATGTTATCAGATCCTGGTACTCTACTAGAAGACCATGTGCTTTGTTAAAGCAGCTCTCCAAAAGTTCTTTTACGTTTTCCTCTTTCCCCTGTGATTCAAGAAATCCGAAGTACCCATCTGGTTTGAAGCCTGTCTCTATGAAGTCAGCAACATGCAGGTATACCTTGATTTCTCCCAAAAAACCATAGCTTATACCCATGCCTTTTTTCCGACACTGTCTACAGTCGGTGAAGTTTCTTATTGCTGAACTTGCTGTCTTATGCAGTTCCTGAAGCACACCTTCTTTGTCCGGATTGCACTTGTACTTTCTGCCACTGCCGTGTTTTCCACCACCAATGAGTTGTTTTATTTGTTCATGGTAGAGAATGCCAAAGTTGTGGTATATTGTGCAAAGATTGGAGTCTTGGGAAGTTTCACCTTGGGGAGTGTCATCCCTACAGTAATTTTCCTTTTCAGTCTTGATTTCTCCAAGCCGGAGATCTTTTGCTGTTGTCAGATACTTTTCTGCATAGGAAAAGTTTTGTTTCCAGATGTGTAATCTTCCCAAGTGAGAAAAGAAAGTTGGTTTTGTGGGGAAACACTTCACGAGGTGCTCCATTAATTCCAGCTGGTCAACAGGAGGAAGCTCACAAAGAAGTCTGGAGAGACTTTCTCGTTTATGAGCGGCCTGCCCTACTTCTTTGTAGTCACGATGGATGAACATGACCTGCAAGATGCGCGGCACTGAAATTTTGTTATGAGTCTTGCTGGCGTATGTCAGAAATTCCATTGCAAAGTCCTTCAGGTTCCTTAGCGCATGTCTGCTTGGCCTCCGTGTGTTATCTTTGTCATTATTATCAGGGGTAATACCAATGGTCAGAATCAGCTCAAGAATTTCCTGGGCCACAGCATAATGGGTTATTCTCCATGTACAGCTGTGATTGTCCTCGATGACAAACTGCTTTCCACTGTGTGTCAAGTCTTCGTCGGCTCTAACTACTTCAGTTTTGCTTTTACCAAATAGGTCTAAAAAAAACTGGCAAGGAACTGGCTGATGTCCATAAATGTCCACTAAAGCTAAGTAGCCAACTGCTCTCTGCCAATTGCTTAGATGGCCATCTCTTGGCACTTCCAGGAATCCGGCAACATATGATCGGAGTCCAGTGTACCCCTCATGATAGACAGTGAGACCAAATTCATATACAAAGTGTCTGTTTCTGTCTTTGACCTCCTGGGCCATTGTTCTTAACTTAGATTGTGTTTTCCCAGAGCACAACTGAGAGAAAACAGCCCGGAAGCGTTCTGCCTCTATGCTGTCAACCTCGCCTTTGAGCCAAAACCTGTCACCTTGCTGTGTCTTGTTTCCTATCTCCATTGTGTATCGTTGAACACTCAGAATGATGAGACAAATTTTCTTGCTGCATCTCTCAAACAACTCTTTGACGAGTCTGGACTCTTGCCCATCAACAAGAAGAATAACTGGTAGATTTGTACTTTCATACAAGAACTCTAACCTTGGACAAAGTTCATTTGGGTCAATGGCATCTGCAAAGGCATATGCACATGGATACCGTTCATGGAAATGCCACAGTATCTGTCGGCTAAACGTTGTCCCACCAGCTCCAGGTTCATGGAAAATAGTCACACTGGCTGAAACACCTTTTGTGAGTTGCTTCGTTAGGTAGTCTGTGAGCTTTGTGGACAATGTCCGCTTTGCATCATAAGTATCCAGATGCTTTTCTTGCCAGCTTAATGTTCCCCCTTTCATAAAGCTCTCTCCATGTTTGATGCTGTCTTGTGTGATGGCATCGTCATCGTAACACTTCCTGAGTACTTCAAGGTGTTGCTGGAGCCATTGTGCTCTGTATTTGTCAATACATAAATTTTGACTACCACCTGGTAGCTGGAGACTGAGGACTGATGTTTTTTACCATATCTAGGGTCCTCATGCAACCCACGGCACAATTTGTCCAGGGGCAACTCAATAACACTTGGAATCTCTAGATGGTTACAGAGCTCACAAATTAAACCGTGGCTTTCACTCTCCTTGGGATTTTGTGGCATGCATATCACATATGTGATATCCTCATTGTCAATGCTGTATAAAGTACGCTGTAGATGCCTTAGGCACTCCTTGTTTCCATACCAAAGGACAACCACCGTCAGTGGCTTCTTCTCGCAACCCTTGATAAGAAGCTGAACGTAGCCATCCAGACCTTTTTTCACCTGTGTATTCCATGTCCGCGCATTTCCTTCAACAAGACTGTCCTCTCTCTTTCTCAGGCCTCTGACAAATAGCCACAAAGTAGAGGCTTCAGACATAGCATGTGGTGGAGGATCATTCCAGGTCTTTAGAGAGAACTTGAATTGGTCCTCGTCCTCACAGACGGCAAGCAAGCCACTCTCTCGACTGTCGGGATCAAAATCCCAGACCTGGTCCCATGTGAAATCAGCTAAATTTGACAAATGAGGTGTTTTATCTGAGCAACGGCTTACTATTAAACAGTAACTGCGTCTTTCATAGTTGTCCACATCCAAAAGCTTTATGAAATCTTCAAAGGCTTCACTTCTTTCACCCATGCCACAATTAAGCGCATCAAAACAATTCAAGAACCAGTCATAAATATAATCTTGATCAATTCGAGTAGCACATTGTGTTGTATCCCCCTTTCTGAATAGGATGTCATCTCGAGACCATTGATCCCCTGTCAAACAATTATTTTTCGCATAGCACACTTTCTTGGAACCCCCACCATCTGCTACAGATATTATCCCAAACACCTTTTCTGAACTTTCAACCTCGGAATAGAAAAAAGATGGCTTGACAGAGAAACTGGACTCCTTAAACTTATCTTGATAGTTGGCATCAAGTGAGGGTTGTGTCAAACCAACTAACTTATGTGGGGGAGATCGTTGAGCTTCTACGCCTACAATAATATGTGCAGGACCCTTTCGTGGTGTATTCCATAAGGCAACAACATCCTTTGTAAATAAATTTGAACCAACTTCTTTAGACAACATGTACTCTTGCTCTGTCCTAAATATAATCGTTCTTCCCTCACACTTTGCAATTAGATCTTTCAGCTGAGCTTCATCTGGAGCTTCATCGGGCTTTTGACTGAAAGCAATCACTCCTTGAGGTTCACCGTCTCTCAATCTGAGATTTTCTCTGTGTTTTTTCCCTCTTGGGCTCGGGGCTGGATGCCATGGGCTTGAATAAGGTGTGCACCATGACCGCTCAGACGCAGTCTCATACTTGTCAAAATTCGCTAACTCATATTCAGAGTCACTTTCAGAAAACCGTTGATTCAGAAATGCATTTATAGCTTGCACACGTTCTTCATCTACTTCACATGTGTCAGCTTCCACCTCCTGAATGTATTTCTTGTCATGTGCATCGTCGTGTATTAATTTCAACGATCTACTTTTATTCCTTACAAATGAATCTACTCTTCCGACACCAATGTCCTTAAATGATAAGCCCTTTTTACCGTACTTGCCATTGTAGCGTTCTGTCAAATCCGTCAGCTCCATCCTACATTTGAATTTGGCAGAGTTGGGATTAATAATGGAAACCAACAAGGCATCTGCAACACTAACTTCATCAGCCTCGTGGACACCTGCAAAAAGGGACATAGGTAAACTGTGAATAGGCTGTTTGTCATTTTGTGAGCCTTCAATTTTTGTAAATGTTGTTTTTGTTTCAATTTTTGTTTTTTATCTTTTTTATTTCCATTTTATAGTTCATACATTGTTTGCCAGATACCATTACACCAAGTATTAGCAAAGAGTCATCTCCATGGCTCAAATTTGTACGGCTACCAATTGTGTGTATGTTGGCATCTCTGCTTAAACGGCATTCAACTTAGCCCAAGGTTTTCCTCTGGAATAGTTGGGGAACCAATTGCCATTATTAAAAAAAAAAGCACAGGGGATGGTTGTGCAATTAACTTCACAGCTGATGAAGAAAATATCCAGAGAGGAGGTTGATAAAAAGGAGCGCGAGTTACAAATGTAAAAGACAAGCAAAATATCTTGATTCTTGATTCACGAAACACATTTCTTAAAGCTAAGATTTAACCAATAGTTACACAAACTGATCCTTGCTGGTATGAATTTAAAGTTTAATTTCAATAATTGAGATGTATCTATTTTCTTGATGTTTTTATTTATTTATTTGAATTGATTTATTTTTTTGCAATTGTTCTCCTTTTTGAATATTTATTTATTTGAGAAACGAATGGTTTCATTCACTCTGCAAGCAGTGCCCTTTCGGTAGCTACCTACATTGAGCTACCAAGATTTCACGACGCTGCACACCAGAAAAATATTCCTCAGCAAATCTATTTGATAAGTAGACATTACGTAAGGCTTGATTGGAGCAAGGTGAATTAAATATTGTCTGAAATGCAAGAGACTTTTGTGCTTATCAGGGCCCAATTTCATAAAGCTGCTTTTGAGGCAAAAAACCAGCTAAAAGTGCGACATTATGCTCACCAGAATAAGGTAACGAGCCAAAATACCACTTCACATGTACTATCTGTGTTGGTACATGTATATGGAACGCCAAAGAGGCAAATAATCCGATCAACACATCGATCGTTCTTTTGCATCGATCGACCGGTCTTTCCATCGATCGATCGCTCCTTTCCATCGATCGATCGCTCCTTTCTACCGATCGATCGATGAAAAAAGAGCGATTAGAAAAGAGCGATTGAAAAAGAGCATTTGAAAAAGAGCGGTCGATCGAAAAAGAGCGATTGAAAAAGAGCGATTCATGACCGATGCGCTTACATCGATGCGTGTCACACACAGTCCGCCGCCATGTACGTAGACCGCCGCGGCCGTGTAGACCTGTGGGTGCAGACCGACACAGCATTCCTTTTCCTCCCCGAAGGTCACAGTTCAGCCAATCATACGTAAGATGCATATTCATGAATAAGATAATTTATTTGTAAACCCTGCTGTTGGTCTGCACCAACAGCATTCCTTTTGGTCGTAAAAACAGTTGGTGGTCAATGTACATTATCTATGGGGCTGGCTTCGGGAGTTAATTGGATTAAGGTCAGGGAAGCTTTCGCGCTAACTCCTTTTTTGTTATAGCTCAATGGTTTGATTTAACCATCTTGACACAGACGCTGTGTGTAAGGGGAAGAGTGAATTCATACATGTAGCCGTGTGCAAGCAACCCATGAGATGAGACTAGTGTGACCACGAAAAAACATTTTGATGGTATTCGATATGTGCATCATATAGAACATTTTAAAGAAGAACACGCAAATAAATAGTACGACCGGATCGCACTCGAAGTGTTCAAAAAGTTTTAGCATGGAGGTAGGACCTCCATGGTCTTAGGTTTAAATATTTATGGAAATTCTCCCCCTGTTGATGGAGAATAATGTATGGTAACTAAAGCTTTAAAAAACGTGTGAGGCGTCATGTGTATAGTTCTGAACACGGATGGGCAGGTTAAAGGGCAAAGCCACAAGCCAGGGGAACAGGTGTTGGGGGGGGGGTGGGGGGGGCGGACGGATAGGATGGAGGGTGTGAGAAAGAAGGAGACTGCCCAGTAAGTCTTGAGCGAATAGCGCTGTGTTTATGGTGGTGCGGGGAATTTAAAACTATTTCCGGTGGTAGCCAGCAAAAGATATAACGGGCAGAGAGAGGTTGTGAAAAAGAAAACACATGTCTTCGATGTGGTCTCTGGTCATAAACCATCGCCCATGACTGTTTGAATAATGTTTTTTGTGGGAGACAATCGTCTCCGTTTTCCGTGGCGATGGGTAGTGTATGCAGTCCCGAAACGTGTGACATCACTTATATGTTTTGAGCCCTTCCATTAACTAAAGGAAAAAAAAACACAAACGGCTCAGCATTATTTTATCACCGGAAAAAACGCAGTTCTTTTTAGTAAGTTTTCTTTCTTTCCCCATCTTCTAAACCCCACCCCCTCTCCTTTCAACCCCCTTTTGAAATTCTTTTTTGTATTTGCTGTCAAGGATGCATGCAAACATCAAAGAAAAGGTCTGTTTTAACCATCGCCTATTGACTTTTAAAAGACGGAGACCAATGTCTCCCACTAAAACAACATCCAAACAATCATATGATGGTTTATTACCAAAGACCGTACCCAACTTAAAAGCCATGTGACTTATTATATTTCACAACGCTTCTCTGCCCCTTAATCTTTCAATGGCTACCGCCGGAAATAGTTTCAAATTTCCATCGCCACAGGGAAAAGCTTAATAACTCACAAAACTTCAAGCTTTTTTAACTTAATGAGTGTGTTTCTGGTCTTACTTTCTCTGCATGTACTTAAAAAAACTCGTGTTTTTGCGTGTTTTTGCGTGGTCACACAGGTCTCATTGTTGACTTGATTGCACGATTTCACTCTTCCCTCTATAAAGTTAACAAAATCCTATTCTGGGCTACATTTAGCTATGAAGTTAAATTAAATACATGTATTATAAATAGACAATATTGAAACAACTATTGTCCACTCTTGTTGTGATCGAGATGCAAAATCTCCAGTTGTAAAATCGGACAGGACTCCATCCATGCTGCTTCGTGTACAACCCATGCTGCTTCGTGTACAACGGTGGCAATTATGAACATGCATCTTAAAGTATGATTGGCTGAACTGTGTCCTTCGGGGAGGAAAAGGAATGCTGTGTCGGTCTGCACACACAGGTCTACACGATGTATGCGCATCGGTCTTGAATCGCTCTTTTTTCAATCGCTCTTTTTCGACCGCTCTTTTTCGATCGGCCACTCTTTTTCAATCGCTCTTTTTCAATCGCTCTTTTCTAATCGCTCTTTTTTCATCGATCGATCGGTAGAAAGGAGCGATCGATCGATGGAAAAGAGCGATCGATCGACGTAAAGACCGATCGATCGATGGAAAGACCGGTCGATCGATGCAAAAGAACGATCGATGTGTTGATCGGATTATTTGCCTTTTTGGCGTTCCATACATGTAGCCTGCTCATTTTTGCTCAGCAGAAAATTTGTGAGCAGTTTTTCTGCCTAGGCAGCTCTATGAAATACAGGCCCAGCTGCTTCGAAAGTGGACCTAGAATGGAATCTACAAATATTAGTAATCCACCAAGTCCTAGATATGTGATGTAGATGTTGGCAGAGCTGTGTATTGAGAGAGTTGTGTGTAAACAGGGTGCCAGACTAGACTGCGCATTAGGTTGTGCCGCATTTGGACCGAAAATGGCATCCGGCAACCTCGTGACCAAAGAAAACTGGTCCCTCCATGTCACAACTCTCTCAGTACACAGCTCTGGATGTAAGTGCATTGCCTGAGCTTACACTGCTTGCCTATGATGATATTTACATGTAGATGTAAGTGCCTGTACACAAAAAATTAAGTTTTATGTGTTGACAATTACATGTAAATAAGTAAAACAAAGTTGTTATCAATGTTTCAAATAAAAGCAATGCCCTGTTCATACAGCAGTTGTCCTTGTTCATTGACACTACAAATAATGGGACCAGATCAAACTTGCGACCATTTTATTTTTCTTTGACTTTATTTCACAAATGATGAAACAAAGAAAACCTTACCCTCTAGTTTTACTTGAAGCAATGGTTCTTTACTCCCTTTCAGTCCGATGGTGAGAATCTCCTGATCATCATACTCGTACTCAAGTTTTGGAGTTTCTTTTGGCTTTGCTCCAGCTGAAAGTGAGAACGAGAAGCACACCATGATGGAACGAGTGAACAATCTCTCAGAACTTGCCAGAGAGTGCAACATGCCTGTTAAATCACAACAGACTCCATTTTAATTAGGTTAGAGTGGGTGATCCATTTCAACTGCAATGCATCTAGACAACTTTTTGTAAATTTTGTTATTTGTATGAAACCAAGGATGTAATAAAACCAAGGACAACTTGACAAACTAATAGTCACTGTTGCTTTGAAGCAAGAGGAGTCCTGCAGGCAGAGGTGCTGGCTTATGATCTACAAACACCAGGGTAATCTCCCACTCTTGCTCGGTACCCTACTGTTTGGTGTCCCGTTCAAATGACAAATCAATTAACATGGTCAATTGCAACCTCGTTCCCACTGGTGTACGATCTTGCCGGGCGCCATGTTGTTTTCTTTCCCAGAATACATGGCTCGATCAAAACCCCTGGAAGTGTGACTTTGAAATATCCAAATATAAGGGATATTTTAATGAGTCCTGTGCGTGACAACAAATTTAATACGTACATCGTAATACGCACGCTTTTAGGCGTAAAGATCTTTTAGAATATGCACACGTTTCATATTTTGCATGTTTACGATAGCCAATCAAAGACCTGGATCGCAGTTTCCCTTCCAGGGGTTCGAGACGTACGCGGAGTTAGCGGGTGTTACGGCGCACTGCCCATGGTAGCGAGGCTGGGTCAATTGTTTTGCTCAAAGAAACAACATCAAGAATTGCCAAGCCTGGGATTCGAACCCACATTATACAACCAACAAAACTTGAATACTGCACATTAGACCGTGAGGTCATGACACTCTGCTGCACGTAACAACCAACGCGACAATATCGGGTTTCATTACCTTTCACAGTGTACATGAAAAGGAAGAAACAAAATCTGCTAAATTGTCTGTACTTAAAGTTGTATCTTTTTTCATTGTAATGTGTAAGTGTATTCATTGTAAATATTAGTTGTTTCTTTTGTCTACTTCGTTCTTACTTTTAAATAAGGGATTAAAAGAGTAGGCGACGAGGTCTTAACGGGCCGTTTAAAACCGGCAGGGTCATGGCCGTGCGATAAAGGACCGAGCCAAAACCCATTCATAAATACCCTTTTGTTAAAAAGGGTAATATTGTTTGAAATATCTGTACAACTTTTCTGTTAACTTTCAATTCCTGTCACGCCCCCGGGCCCGTTTTTAAAGGATATGCATGCCACGCTCAACAGTTGTGCGTACGCGCACGTGCTTATACTGACAGATTTTATGTTGAATCTGAGTATGTATTGATTGCGTTTTGCATAAATTAGCGCCTGCGTAATTTTGCGCGCCACAGGTATGTTTAAACACTTCTAGCCGTGTTTATATTGCACGTTTAAACATGGCCATGTGATCTCCTCTCGACCAATCAGGATGGATAAACTGTCCCGGGTATTTATGAATGTAATTTATAGCCCATGGAAGCCACATTTTTGTTTTTTTTATCTTATCTTATCTTACTGTGTTTCTGTTGTGGTTTCTTCTGTCTAGGTCCATCAGTATACCCACTCTCCAGCTGCTGATCCCAGCAGCCATATTTCTGAAGGTTTTTCTTCAGAGCTTCATATTTAGCCTCATCATCCCCTGGCATGGTGCTCTTCCACTTCAACAGTGCCTGAACCCTCATCTCTTTGTTGTCATTCTGATTATCCTTCTCAATGTCACCAATGAGGACTTCTACATGGTTGACAAAGGGGCCCACAAGTTCTCGGAAGATCGGTTTCCATTGCTTGACATGAATTTTGCCTGCCACTCTCTGAAGAAACGTTTCACTCAACATCTTGGTTAGTTGCCCACCTAAATGTTCAACACAAAAATAGTGTATTTGTTAACCTCTTTAGACCAATCCAAGTGCGCCATTGCTGGGATGCTGGGATGCTGGCAGCACAAGTTTTTGTACACAAAGACATGGAAAAATCGTCGTCTTTTAAACTGTTTATGTGAATGAGGTGTCTTTTTTAGCTATTTACAGAATACTACATAAAATAACAAACCTGTGAAAATTTGGGCTCAATTGGTCATCGAAGTTGCAAGAAAATAATGACAGAAAAAACACCCTTGTTGCATAGAACTGTGTGCTTTCAAATGCCTGAGCATGCCTAAAGTCTTTCTCAGATTCAAATATTTTAGTGAGAAATTACATCTTTCTCAAAAAGTACATTACTTCATAGAGAGTCGTTTCTCACCATGTTTTATACTATCAGCAGCTCTCCAATGCTGCTTACCAAGTAAGATTTTATGGTAATGCATTCCTTGAGTAATTACCAAAAGTATCCACTGCTTTTATGTAAATATGGATTATAAATCACAGCTAATTGTACTGATACTACCAATATCTTTTAAGTACCTGATTTGGAAACATCACTGCTAGATCTCCCTCCATTGATGGATCCATCATCAATACATGTATCATCTGAACTTGCACTGCTTTCTAGTGATAGTAAAGATGCACCTGTGAAAAAAAGTTGGGTGTTCAGTTTAACCCTCAAATGTGGCACTTCTTTAGTCCCTGACGGATTCGCATTACCATGTCAACACATTGCGTTTCCCATAGGTTAAGAGTGTTTGGTTTGCACTTCATCGACAATTTTTTTCTATCTAAGTTTGTTATTTACATGTCTGGGTAATGCCTTGGTTTTCTTGAGCTTTTTTGTACAATTGATGTACCGATTTTGTCAACAAAGGAGGCTGGCAGAGTTGTTTCCTGCCCCTCCTGACCAAATCAATGACCCCTGTTGATTGACACTCCCTCTATGATGTGTGGCATGGTCCAGCTTAAGACATCTTGGCATATGAGCCGACCGGTGTGTACATTGTTGTTAAGACAATGGAAATCATAACATGTGGAAGCAAGTGGGTACATTGGCCCTTGTTTTAGGGTTTTTAAACAATTACCTAAATTAAAACCTCCTACTCTTTTGTAACATCTTGCAGTATGAGTTTGCCAATCATTTGAAACTATTCAAGTGCATCAGTTGTTAATGGTGCCCAGAACTATCTGTGTACTGTGTAGATGAGGAGGCGTGACAAGGGATCTTCTCTGGGGAGGGGGTGTTTGAAAGCTAGTATGCAGACTGGCTCTTTTCTGTCAGGGGCTGGGGGGAGGGGATTGTGAATGGAAGCCACTTTGCAGACTTGCCGACGACCAATATTCACCACTGTTTCAAGAGTAATTGGGTTCCATGTAGGGTGTCATGGCCGAGCGGTGTAGTGCATTGAATGTAATTTATGGTGTTTAAGTCATCGGGGTGTGGGTTCTAGTCCCGGTCATGACACATGTGTCCTTGAGCAAGATGGTTAGCTGTGAGGGTAGAGGTTGATATTGTGTTTGTAGGATTTGAAGCTTTGCATGGTGGGAGTATAACTAAGAGAGGTTTGCGGTAACACCATGTTAAAATCTCTTTTGAGTAACTGTTGGTTCGGTAGTTAACGACTCAATGTTTCGATCAGTATGCCCTGATTGTCTCTATGGTTTATCTATGTAAAGAGACAACACAATCGTGAGACAACACAAATCCGGAAGTCTCTATTGTGTTGCGTTTTCAACGTGCTCTGATTGCATTCTCATGGTGTTACCACAAACCTCTCTTAGATATTGTGTTTGAAAAAGCCCTGGGAGCGCCATGGCAGCCCAGGGCTGTATACTCCCCAGGGAGCTGAGAACGATTACAGGAATGTACTTATTGGCCCCAATGACCAGGGCACTTGTTACCTCCAAGTGTAGATTCTTGATGTGAATGATAAACAGCATGTGCACCTATTTGGTTGCCGGTGCTGCATACACCTAAGGAGTTGTTATGTTTTTATGAATGGTTAGGGCCTGATGAACAGGGGTAATAGTACTTTAAGGCACTCTGAGGAACCTGTTGCTCGGCTTAAAAAAGTGCATTAATACACAATACTATTATTTTTTGAACCGAAGTCAAGGAAAGTGAAAAGCAGGAAGTGTTCCAACCCAAACTGGAATATTTCCTTTACTTTCGAGTACTTTAAACTGATCCCATCGCTAAGCAAATCCTTTTTGTCTTCTTCTCAAAATTAATGAAGAACAATGTTTGTATCAACTTATCACACAAGGCCCAACTTATTGGCAACTTTGAGTAACCCCTTAGTAATGAGGACAGTCGATTTGGCCTAGTGGTTTCTTTGCTTGCCTTCCACCTCTTGGTTTGAATCCCGCCTGGACTTGTGGATTGGGTTTTCAGTCCCATGCATGGGTTTTTACCTGGAATAAATCTCTGGGTTTTTCCCTCCTACAACTAAAACTGAAACGTCCTTCCTTGTTTTCTCTCTATGGGAATTCTTGGCTCGTATAGTGATTAAGTTGGCTTTCCTTAGAATCCTGAGAATTCAAAGCTTCACGACCAGAATGAATAAATAAATAAACAAATAATACATGGAAATCAAAGCAAGCTTTTGTTGATTTACCTTTATGTGAACTTTTGTGATTTCTTTGTACAGTTTTCCACCCTTCCTCCTTGCGATGCTCTGATTACTCATAATTGTATCTTAGTTCCTTGTTTTTGTTTCACCTGTGCAGAAAACTGTGATGACGACAGTATTAGCAATGAATGCAACAATTACTCACCCGAACAAGTTTTTACATAATTTCATTATGAAAGTGCTTAGCCTGTTTTTCAGTCAGTACAAAAGAAGCTTTTAGACAAAGTTTTGGTAAACCCAGATAAGATTGCACAAAGTTTTCTTGAAGAGTTTTTATACTTTTCAGTTAAAATAACTTGGGGATGAACAGAGAAAAATTTACTAGAGTGAGACTTGAACCTGTCAACTCTAGATTATCATGCCGGCGCTCTACCAACTGAGCTATCTAGCCCTATGTTGGCCGTCTCCCTATATTTAAAAGACTGAATTTATAATTTGCAACCACCCCCCCCCCCAGTAGATTGTTTATGTCTGACAATTCACTGACTATGTAGACCTAGCCCACCTTGTTGGGCTGTTGTGGCTCTCTTTGAACATCCATCTTATCATAGTCACCATTTTGTTAGAGAGCGCCATAACAGCCCAACAAGGTGGGCTAACGTATACCGTACAAGTACTTCCTTAATAACCCTTCAGAGTTCAGTAAGAAATATAGTTCCTGCCTAGACCCAGTAACTGGGGCGCTGTATTCCTTTTTCGAAAATTTTGACATTATCTGTCGTACTAGTAACAGATAAGTCAAATTTCGAAAACGACAGAATGTCAAAATTTCGAAAAAGGAATACAGCGCCCCAGTTACTGGGTCTAGTTCCTGCCCAAGTTGAAAAAGGAACTAAACGTGAATTCCCCAAAAGTGCACCTTTGCATCTTTACATTGCTACATTTGAAATAACCCTGTGTATTTTAGTAAATGAGCAATACACAAAATCCTGAGGGACCAAGCAGAGAGTCGCTACCATCGAAACTGCATACAAAACCCTGACAATACACAGACCCAGTAACTGAAGTACCAAACTTGTCTTTTGAAATTTAGACTTATAACGCAACGGTCGTACGACCGTCCAAGTCAAAATTTCAAAAGAGTAGTTCAGCACACAAGTTACTGAACTATAGATGTTTGTTTTTTATTTATTTTTTTCATTTTTTTTTGCCCCCAAAACACAACCACTGACTTGATGAAATTTTAACAACACTGGTTTACTTGGACGTCTTGGGCGAGTATGTTCACTTGAAACTAGAAGATGAAAACAAAAACTCTTCCCAAAAACAATGTAACTTTTAGTAGTAATTGTGATAGATCATAAGTCCCAAGTCTGTCATGCTGTGGGATGTTACCAAAGAGTGCAAGAGCTACGAAAAACGACAAGACTTTGTCACTAACAAGTGAAAGAGTAGCAGTCGAAGTCGTCGCCCTTCATAATCGTACTGATGTCGAAACTAAATGGTAAATGGTTAAGGTTCTAAAATCATACTGGTGGTATAGCACCTATAGTACTTTACTAGCAGTTTACTCACTAAAAAATGTAGTGTTGGCCTACTACAGTCATGACAGTGTCATGACATTATTGTATGTAGTACTGCCAAATTCTTTTCTCCGTCCAGCTGCTGACTGCTGTACTGAGTTTGGCTGCGTGACTGTAGCGTCCGAGAAGCAAATAACAGTCCGCATCCATGCACCCACTTCCAATCAAGAGATGAACAGTTGAAAACTACTTTGAAACCATGATGTACTTGGTACTTGTACTAATTACTATAATAATGTTATCCGGCCAACCCACCCTTCCTCCATTTTCTTTACCGTATACATGTACATTTACTGATAATTCTGAATGCGAAAGCAAGGGAGTTCCCCAGCTAGCTGGTGTCCGTTTCTGCTCGAGTGTGAACTGTTCGCCGATTAGAGCGCACCAGCAGGGTTAGACTTGTCATGATCTATGTTTGGATTTGTAAAGTTTGCGCACCTCACATACTTGCGTGTGGGGGAATTCCAGTTGCGAAACGAACCGTTATTTTTATCCTCCGTGCTACGCTTCCTCCATGACCATGATCTCTAAATCTGTCACGCCAAACTATAAAACCATGGTCCGTTGTGCCATGGAGCAATAAACTTGCTCCATGGTTGTGCTGGCTGGTGACTCTTTCGGACAATGTCATCACCATCGTAAAAGTTTGGCGTGACAGATTGAGAGATCATGGAGGAAAGATCACGGAGAGGTCACGGAGGAAAGAAATAACGGTCCATTTCGCAATAGATTGGGATTTCCCCGCCCCCTTACGTGTTGACCAATCACAACCTTGCTACGTCACCGAAAGTCCGACAAACTTAAA
The DNA here is from genome assembly GCA_032158295.1 of Pycnopodia helianthoides. Taxonomy (NCBI): domain Eukaryota; kingdom Metazoa; phylum Echinodermata; class Asteroidea; order Forcipulatida; family Asteriidae; genus Pycnopodia; species Pycnopodia helianthoides. The sequence continues at coordinate 20,958,983 of CM063244.1, forward strand.
GGGACACACCGTCTTACTGTTTACCTAAATTAGTGATGTGGAATCACGGACAATAATTTTAAAGGAACATTGCAGAATTGGTTTTTGCTAACAAAACAGTTGCTCCCGGTACCCCTGCCCCAGCTTTCCCTCCCCGTGGTAGTGGCAAGTTCTTAATAGAACGTTACAGAATTGGTAAGAAAAAAAACTTGTAAAATATACTTTTGATCACAGATTTACATACAACTTACATAGTCTAATGATGATGATGGTAGAAAACATCCCTTGAAATATTTCTGTCTGAAATGCCATGTTTAATGAGAAATGAATAAACTAATTTTCCGATTGGAGTTTATCGCTCAGTGAGCGTTTTATTCATTTGTTGAATCTATATGATTTCATGCAAATGTGTAATCGGTTTTTCACTATTTTCTCGTGACCCAGATGGCCGTTCGATCTCAAACTTCTACACGTTTATCAGTTTTATGGTGTGGATTACATAAAGTGCTTACACTGCCAGCAACTGTTTTGTTAGCAAAACCAATTCTGCAATGGTCCTTTTTATAGTTTTACAACCAGTGGTACTCATCTTGGTAGTGTTATAACCATGCACGTATTCAACATGGCTGCTTCATAATTAATTGGCAGTTTGTCCCGCGTATTTTTATTCAAACTTTTTTATAATTCGGCCATTGTCAGAAGACCATGATAAATGGTTGATTTTAAAATCTACTGGTGGATTTCGTATTTTCTTTTTATTATGTAACTGACCGTTGCTTTATGTCATAAAAAAAAATCTTTAAATAATATCAATGTGTTGTCAACTGAATGTGCGGCTGGTACTTTGGTACATTAAACGCAGCTATCATACATCAGCGCCATTGTCAATAATAGTCACCACACTAGAAAAACAACTTGGCCGCGGCATTTGGAAATTGGACGTAATCATCCCTTTAAAGGTCTTGGTAACTTTAGAAACTAAGAGACCAAATTATGATTTCAAACATCTGCAGTTGAATTAAAACCTCATAACACCCAATCTGCAAACAAATTAAATCAAATTTACGGAATGCCGATTTGCGCATCTACGAGAGAAATTTATTTAGGCCAAGTATTTGCACAGGTTTTCTGACTGCCTGACCTAGAAACATTGGCATAATAACGTGATTTATTTATCATCGTTTAAGTATGCACTTGGATTAATCGGGATAATTATTTTGATTGGCCTAAAATGTTTTCCACATTTGAGAAAAATGGTAATGGGACATAATTTTCTAATCCCCTTTCGAGGGCGTCTGGCTTAAATAATACTGTTTTCAAGGCAGCTCTTATGCCGCTTTCTCCCACTTTTTTGTTTGTCAATGTCGGGAACCCAAGGGCGCCCTCAGTGTTCAAATAAGTACTCCAATTTTTGTAATTAACATAATTACAATAAAAAGTTTACTTTGGGGTCGCGACCTTTCAGCTCACGCTCTTTTCCATATTTCACTTTCACTCAGCAAGACAGAGCACATATACTTTTGGTCTGTATGTCTTTCCATTTTGTGGGGAGCATGGCTCTGCCAAATACCATTTATCTGGGAGGGATAAGGTTTTAGAACTCTCTGTGAGTATCCCTTTGTCTTAAAAATTATCTTTCGATTAGAGAAATATTGTCATTTAACTTATTAACTTGTTTTTTTTTAAACGTATTGACTTTTGTAAACTTGTGACTTTGTGTATCCAGCCAGCCTCGTGTTGTGTTGCCCTTTTGCCCTTTACATAAAGGACTGAGTTTAATTGTGTCAAGGCTATTTTGTATTCAATGTGCTGTATTGCATTGAAGGATTAAATCAGTGCATGAGATCACTATAGAATTTGTTGCTTGCATAATGTATTTTGGTGAATCCTCGTCCTTTTTGAATAGAGGACCTGCCTCCTTCCCGTGTCTCTACATTAAATAATATTGTTTCAAAATACATGAAATGAGTACCCCAAAATTCTGCCCATCATCATCGGGTTTGGACACGGGGCGTCACCATCAGAAAAGCCTTTCCTTGTGATCCTTAAGACATTACAAATAGTCATTCCATTATTAAAATATTGCAAATCTGCACAGATTTCTATCAGAGGTGCCTTTTCAAAATAACAATGTATTTCTTTAGAAACAAATCCAGGTGTTTCCGACACGCATTGCATTCATGGTCAGAGAAAGACATGAAGCTAATTTCCTTTGGAAGAAAACAAGGATCTTTGCGAAACGCAGGTTTTCAGGCTCTGGAAAAATGGAAGCTTGGTAATTCCAGTGCGCCATTTCGAAAGTATCCAGATTTTCCTTTGGACAGAAATAACAATCTATGGAAACAGGCTCTGTAAGAAGAAAAACTGAAAGCTTGGCAATTCTTTTTCAACGACTGGGCCTACAAGTTCTAGCGCAATAAATCTTGTAAATTGTTGATCAAGGTGGCTGCTTTGAGCCAGAGTTTTAAGTTTCTTATTTTGAATACTAGTTTACACACAGCTATATGTATTCAGCTTTTTGTGTGTGTAAACTTTTGAAGGAAATGATTATTGGTGTCTGTGAACTATGATTCCTTAAACTACGTTAATGGTTTAACGGTTGTCACAATCTTGTTTTTTAATTTATATTTTGTACAAATTCATTAATGTTCCCGAGTGGCGAGTGATATACGTTTATGTTATCTTGTTTAATTTTTTCCAAGCTGAACATGTAAATTATACTAAAGAGCAAAGCCTTGCTCTATAGTTATAGGCCTACTGTTGTATTACTGTTATAAAATAATTATCATGTATAGCCTACTTGTATATAAAACAAAATTGTCTTTTTCATTGGATTTATTGTTTCAATTCCATTTGGTCATTTAATTACATGTTAAAAAACTTAGTTCAGAATCTTTTATTTTAAAATTTTACTAATTCTAGACTGAGGTGTTTTTTTTTTTTCATTGTGGATTACACCTAGAATTGACTCAAATTCTTGGTCCTGTGGGGCCCGACCCATTGCTGGTTCAGGCTGACCCAAAACCGTGTCAAAATGACCCAGAAATGTGGTCGAACTGACGCAGAATCCAAGTCAAAATCCCATGTTAAACCAGTTTCCGGGTCAGCCTGACCCATATATGGGTCAGCCTGACCCATATATGGGTCAGGAACCATTGGACATGGAATCTGGGTCAATTCTGACCCAGGAGTTTTTAGAGTGTAGGGGGCCTTTTGGTAATTTATGGAAGGTCTTAAACCAACTTTACCCAGCCGGACCAATGTCAGATAAGAAACACATGCAAGAAGTCAGAATACATACAATGAAGCAGACCTCTTATCAACTCTTTATTCTTTTTTTTTTCTTTTTTTATAACAAGCACCCAATATCATAATTGGACTTTGATATTTAAAAAATTGTGTTGTTTTCCCTTCCCTAAAATAGTAATGCAATAATTTGGGAAGATTATTTTCCAAAAGTAGAAAAGTTGAACAGTTAAAATATTGTTAAATATCAAGGCATGTTTTCACAAAGCACTACAAATGTTAACATCAGCATCATGATTTGTATTGTGACATCACATTTTGCTTATAATTCAGATTGATATACAGTTAAGATCAATCTTAGTTTTTTGTGAAATTGGCCTCAGCTGCTTAGTGTAGTACTTGTAATAAACAGATACTACCATTTTATAAATGGTTATTATATAAGTACAAATGAAACTACAACATTATTATGGGTCAGGGATAAATTCAAACACATAAACAAACCCTCAGATCATTTTACAAACAAGATATTTAAAAACAAAAATACCAGAACATCATACAATATTTAGAAATTTGAAGCCGAAAAAGTGAACAGTGGTTTATTGTTAATTTTCTTTATTCTTAATGGTGCTCAGTTGAACTTGGCAGTTGTATGGTTTGAATTGATCACGTTTATAACAGAAAAGCATTATCATTACAATGCGTTTTCCATATATACAAGTATCACCAAATAATGATGGCGCTTGAGCTGACAGTTAGGCAGTATGATTTGAAAAATCTTCTACTAATCTATAATCTTAAATAGTCATTGCAAGATAACTTATTCTTTACACCACCTCAAAATAAAATAAAACATTATTGTACATATATTTTTTAAAAACTCAAAAATGTGGCCACTAAATTCTGATTGGCTTGGCACTAGATACCAAGTCAAAATAACCATGGTTGTCTTTTTAGTAGCTATGCATAACAAACAAGTATAGAGCTTGTTATCATGATTCATGTAGGATCCAATTAATGTGAATCAAATTACACTAACAATTTCACAAGTTTAACAGGTTTAGACCTGTACAGCATATCAGGTTCTGATGTTGGACAAACAAGTTGTTGGACAAATTGGCCATCAAATTACTGACACAAAAAAAGTGATTTCTAATCAGATGGCTCTTTTGTCCAACGGCATATCCCATCAGCTAAATGACAATGAGATCATCAATTAATTCAAATTGTTTGTATTCCAGAATTTAACTGAAACTCAGTACATAGTTAAAACATATTGTTACTTATAAACTTTAATATATACATATATTCAACCCTTTTTTTCCTGAGACAGAAATAGTGCATTTCTTTCCCAACAGACAGCAAGACAGATCACCTGAAATTAATAACTTAGAGATAGGTTTTTTATAACACACCAACTCTGATATCTCTTTGCAGAGCTGAGATTTAATCAATCATGCAATTTGACTGACATTACATGAAATCTGTGATGAGGTACAGCATGCATGGATTTGTTTCTTTACGGCGAGGAGAAATAACCTCTTCATCCCCTCAGTTCTGAGCATGCGCAGATTTCCGAGAACAATGGATTTACCTGGTAAGACTGCTGCCACCTAGCGTCTCAAAAAGTCTCCAAATGGCTTCTCCCATGGTTCCAATTTCATACAGCTGCTTAAGCACAAAAAACTGTGTACGCACCAAACAATTTTGTTTACTGGAAAAGGGTCACCAGCCAAAATACTGTGTTATTTGCACAATTTGTAACTGGTTCCCTTCTCAGTTTTGCTAAGCGGAATTGTTTTTAAGCAATATTTTCTGCTTAAGCAGCCCTATGAAATTGGGCCCTTGTTGTGGGAGATAAGGATAATTGTAAGTTCAATCTATGGTTTTTTCAGGCCTGGAATTTGGTTTTGAGAGGGCAAGACCGGTCGGCAAAGAGAGCTTCCATTGGACAATCTTAAAGTCTAGGCCTAAAAGCCGAAACTTTCGAAGGGGCATCAAGGCTAAGACAAGGGCAACAAAGGCCATGGCCTCCATGTAATACCAGGCCTGTATATTTTTCTGTTTCATTTGAATTGTTACATTTTAAGGAGTTACTTTGCAATTTGAAGCAATGTTAGTACTTTCGTTATTTCTTTTGATTTCATTCCCAATCTTATATAAATAAAAATAATGTTTGTGTCCTGTTCCACAGATCTGCTGAAATTTTTGCATTCCGACTCTATATATATGGAAATCTATTTCTTACATTTTATTTGGGACTATTTAGATCTCAGTACTAAATTAAAAAAAAAACGGTTGCAGGCAAATTTCAGAACATACATACGAACAGTTACATACTATGATGGGAAAGTATGAAAATGCTTTTAAAAACAAACATTGCACGGCTGTTTAAACTGCTGCAATAAGAAATAACACTTTCAAATAACTCTTATAGAAAGTGGGGATTTGTTTTTTTACAACTCTCAATTTACATGAATAAAATCATTTTCTTTGCTGTATAACACTAACAAATTGCCAAATCAGTTTGGTTCTTTTAGTATTTGCAGCATTTATGTACATAGGAAACGTCATTATTGTAAGATTTCAGATTAAGATTTCAGTTCATTCAAGATTTCAGCTAAACTTTAACCTCTGTTTATCAGTCCTTCAATTGACACAACATCATATCATATTTTTTTTTTTACTCAATTTACAGTAGCTCAATGAACAGGAATGTGTCAAATCTAAAGATAAATCTTAGTAAGTAATAAATGACTCATCATTTAAATTAATATCATTATCAATATGGGCAAAGTACTATTTGCCACCATGTAAAATACAAAAAACACTGTGTACACTTGCCTTAATTTGCATTATCCACTATGAAATGACAATGATATAAAACAAAAAATTATGAAGGTTTTTTTTGAAGGTGCTTATGGCATTTCATTACTGGCCAGAATAAGATTATATACCACTAGAGTAACAACTAGATAGTGTCCTGATGTTTCGACCCTAGCAGAGTCTCTCTCGAAGACCTTTGTTAAGAAAGACTCTGCTAGGGTGGAAAACATCAGACCACTAACTATTTTGTGCATTTATACCAAAGGCACTTTTGGTTGGTAAGCAGTTTGCAACAGCTAGTTAAATTTTCTTGCTTAACAGAGTATTCAAGAGAATGCTGGGTGACCAATTTGACAAAATGTTAAAACTGTTTAAATTGCTGGGAAAACACTAATGAATATAGTTCTGCATTTGCCAGCAGCCTTGTGCATCATGTAAACGTGTATGCATGGAAAAGGATGAAGAGTTTGGGGATGGTGGTGTAATCCAACCACGTACACAGATTCAATCTTTAAATTGATTTCTCATTGAATAATACATCATCTGTAAAAATGTCATACATTTGTGTTCACTCATTTTATTGCAAAACAACAATAACCTGTAGGTTTGTTTTGATTGGGACTGTATGCATGTTAATAATTCACGCTTAATTTTGATTGAGGTGATCAAAATTAAGCAACCTCATTTTAGGGTCTTCAAATGAAATCTTCTTCTCTTACACAATATTCAGACAGAAGTATTTCTCTGGAGGTAGTCCTGGTACAAGTATGAATTTAACCATCTGTGAGCTTTAGATTGGACTGCAGATAACAATCTATAACGTAGTCCATGAAATGTTTAGGTGTACTTGTTGCTCCTTATATTCTCCAAATCGATCATCTTGTTCAAAAAGCAACTGCAAGAAATCTGTTGAAATTTATTACATGTTTTGTATGCTTAATGTTTCTTGGAATGGATTTTGTTTTTTATCAAAAATCTCGAAGCCTCTGTCAATAAAGCCGTATTTCAAGGCTCAACAATCATTCTGAAGAGTAAAGTCAAAACTTTGTTTGACAAATGAGCACTGTCGGTGTCAGGAGACGTAGTTACTTGCCGGAAGATGTTTTTATGGCACACTTCGCATCTTGAGTTGAAGAAATTTCATGAATACGACGACCACACTTGTGACATACTTTTTTCTCAGGTTTCTCCAGCCTGGACATAGAGACTGTAATTTTACAGTGGTCACAACGGCTTTTCTTGAGTTCGCAAACATTAAATGCTTCAATACCGTGCTCAATGTTAAATCCAATGAAGAACTCTACCTCCCTGTTAAGGTAGTTCTTCCCATACAGGCCGTACTGTTTAGGCACATACACAGCACTCAGAACACTTGTGGGAACATCCGATGAGCCACCAGTGGTGATAGTGATTCGGCCATAAAATTGCTTTTCACATGCTGTGATTACCCCTGTACAGACTTGCAATTTGGCATGTGCATTTCCATCTTGCCAGAAGCGTTTCTCAGAATCCCATGGACCCAGACAGCTTCTGTGGACCAAGCAATGGATGCTTCTTTCCTTGTATGTTCTAAGCCATTCCCTGACAAACTTTCTGTGATGGCGATTAACAGTGGATCTCTTTTCCTCCATTTGTTTGAGAAATTGGTTTGACTTGTCTATGTACATCTCTTTCCGAGTCAGAAGAGCTAGAGTTGCATTGACAACATAAAGGTAGTACAATGTGGTGATAGAATGTGGGGTCAAGCTGTGGCACTTACGAACTTGTGGTAGTACTATTTCAGACATCGAGTAGGTGGTGGATTGAAGACTATTGTTCCGAATGGCAACGATCCAATCGCTTAATTCAGTACTTACATTGATGGAAAGACTTTTCCTATGAGCATCCCTGAAGATGTTCTCATAGAGCTCAACTATTTTCTGAACATCTTCGGCTGATTCGATGTTATTCAAAACATGAGCTGTCGTCCTGCAAGCTGATGGTCTACCTTGGTGTTTTATCTTGTAGACGGCTATCTTGTCTCTACAGCTGTCCACATCTTTTCCTTGCCAGCACTGCAAAGCTGTATCTGTATCACTAAATATTACTGAAAACCAATTCAGGCAAGAGTCTAGTTCATCACTTTTACGCTGTTCAGTTGTTTTGATTAATTCTTGGTACGCCGTTAGAAGTACACATACTTTGGAAAAACAACTGTTAACAAATTTCCTAGCTTCAGCACTAATTTCCTTAGAGGAAAGAAATCCAAAGTACCCACCTTGTTCAGAGCATTTCCCTACATAGTCTGCAATATGCAAATGAACCTTGATTTCTCCAATATAGCCATAACTCTCATCCATACCTTTTTCCAGATGCTGTCTACAAGTACTGAAGTTGTGGATAGCTGACTGTGCGAATTTGCATATCTTTTGAAGGTTTTCCTCATTAGGCTTTCCTTTGTAATGCTTCCTGTCCTTAAGATTCCCACCACCAATGAGTGATTTTATTTGATCATGGCAGAGGACACCGAGGCTGTGATAAATTGTGCAAAGAATGGCATCTTGCGCCCTGTGACTTTGACTTGTTGTATCACTCTGACAGTATTTCTCAGCATAAGCCTTTATTTCCGACTGACGAAGTTCTTTTGCCCTGTTCAGTAGCTCGAGAGATTTCTCAAATTCGTGGGTGTAGATATTACATGCTCTTCCTAAGTGAAAAACAAAGGTCGGATCTTTAGGGAAACACTCAACAAGAAGTTTCATGAGATCTAGTTTCTCTTTAGGAGTACCTTGGATGTCACACATCAGTCTTGAAAGAATTTCTCGTCTGTACTGATCTTGCCCTATTTCTGTGTAGTCACGGTGGATAAAGATAACTCTCAAGGTACGCATGACTGATGAAGAGTGGTCAAGTTTGGAATGTTGTAGCCTCTTGCTTGCATATGTTAGGAAACTTTTTTGCAAACTCCTTAAATTTCTTCTTGCAGGAATGCTCAGTTCATTAACCTCGCCATTACTTGGATTACCTTGTGTAAGTATCTGTTCCAGTAATTCCTTGGCCACAGCATGGTGAGTTATTCTCCAGGTGCACTTGCCTATGTCTTCCAGAACAAACTGTTTGCCTTTGTGAGTCAAGACTTCATCACAGGCAGACACAATTTCAGTATCCTTTTTACCGAAAAGGAGTGAAAAAAATTGACAGGGAATACATTTGTGCCCATAAAAGAAAGCCAGAGCCAAGTAACCTACTGCTATTTGCCACTCAGTTAAGTCCTCATTTGTGCGAAGAGCCAAGTATCCTCTCACATAAGATCTAAGCCCTTTGTAGGCCTCGTTATAGACAGTCAAGCCAAACTCATACACAAAGTGTTTTTGTTTTTCTTCCACTTCCCTGACCAGTTTCTGCAAGTTCGTCTTGGTTTTTCCTTTTGTGATCTGCGAAAAGACTGCATTTAAACGTTGAGCCTCGACACTGTCAACCTCTCCCTTGAGCCAAAACTTGTCTTGTGCATGACTTTTTTTTCCAATGGCCTTGGTATACCGTTGCACACTTAGAATAACAATGTGGATCTTATCTTGACTCATCTCAAACAACTCTTGGACTAATCTGGATTCTTGCCCGTCCACAATAAGCAGAATAGATGTATTGTTGGTTCGACAGTATAAGGACTCTAGCCTTTCAAATATTTTACTTGGGTCAATAACGTCTGCGAACGCATATACACAAGGAAAGTGGTCATGAAAATCCCACAGTATTCTACGACTCAATGTTGTGCCGCCAGCTCCTGGCTCATGAAAGAGTGAAACGACACAAGAAAAAGGCCCACGAAGACGGTTCTGAAGGAATGCATTCAATTCAATCCAAAGATTCCTCTTAGCATCAAAGATGCCAAGATGCACTTCCTGCCAGCTCAGAGTTCCACCTCTTAAAAAGACCTCACCAGGTTTGACATTTTCTTGTTTTAAGAGCTCGTCATTTTTGTACAGTACCTCAAGCTCTTGCTGAAACCACCTTGAGTCACGGTTACTGATACTGAGAGCACTACCTGGTAGATGACGCATAGGATCTGCATGTGGTTTATCATCAACTATACTCAGCATTTCAAAACACAGTCTCTCCAGGGGTATCTCAATAATCCTGGCAATATCTAGATCCAGGCAAAGTTCTTTCTTCAAATCTTCCTCGTCTGTAGTATTTTGCATGCATATAATGTAGGTGATACCTCTGGTATGTTCATCAAGCTTCAGTAGTGTGCGCTTCAGATGGCGGAGGACTTCTTTGCTCCCATACCATACAACAACAACAGTCAGTGGTTTATCTTCACAATACGTTCTCAGCAAGTCACAGTATCCATCAAGATGCTTGCCAACTTTTGAAATCCACTCTCTAACACTGCATGGTACTAGACTGTCCTTGCGCATTGTTAAACCTCTTACAAAAAGCCATTCGATGAAGGTCTCAGACAAAGAATCTTGTGGGGCATCATTCCAGGTCTTCACAGCTAACCGATCCTGAAGGTCAGCTTCACATACTGCCAGAAAACCACTTTCCCTGCTGTCTGGATCAAAATCCCATACTTGCAGCCAAGGAAACTTTGCCAAAGCTGGTAAATTCTGTGTCTCATTGGAGCACTGACTCACCAGTAAACAGTAACTACGTCTTGGTTGGTTCTCAAGGTCTAACTTAAGTAAGAATTCTTCCCATGCCTCATCCTCCTCCACTTTCCAGGGACTCCTGCATGAAGACGTTTTGTCAGGTGGTGAGTGAAACCATTTGTATATAATATCTTGATTCTTTTTGGTTGCAGGCATAATTGTACCTCCATCACCACAGAACAAAATATTATTCTGAGTCCAGTAATCCCCTTTTGTTTCAGTTGCCCAGCAAACTTCACCAGACCCTTTACTATTTGGGATCCCAACAACACCAAACACCTTGTCTGAATATTCCACTTCTGAATAATAAAATGTGGGTGTGTGAGAGAAGCATTTGTCAAACATCGCTTGATAGTCTGCATTAATTCTGTGAGTCTGTAATCCAGTTAAATCGTGCGGTGGAGAAGAGCATCCTTTCACACCGACAATTAGGTACACATCCCCCAGTCTTGGTGTATTCCACCAGGCAACAACATCCTTTGTAAAAGCAATTGAACCAGATTCTCCAGAATACTCTCCCTCAGTCCTAAACTTCACAGAGCTATTGTCACTTTTAGCAATAAGTGTAGCAAACTGTTTGGCATCTGGCATTCGACAAAACAACTTTTTGGGTGCGGGACTTTCACTCATGGTGGATTCTTGAATCTGTTTTATTGATCTTTTACTTTTGGCTGGATGCCATTCATCACAAAGTTCAGTTGTGTGCAATGACTGCTCAGACGGTTTCTCATGCTTACCCAAGTTGTCGCTGTCATAATTACCCCCAACTGGTGGCAGAAATACATGTAGCTTACTCTTATCACCATTTACTTGAATGTACTTTTTTTTGTCTTTTGTTATCAACTGAATGCAGCCATTTCTATCACTTACATAGATCTCTATGCTTCCGACACCAATGCTCTTAAATGATGGCAGCCCCTTGTTGCTGTATTTGTCATAAAAGCGATCTTCAAACTCTGTTAACTCCATCTGAACACTGATGTTGGCAAAGCTTGGGGTAATGATGGAAATCAACAGGGCATCTGCAACTACACCTGTATCAATTTTCAAGTCATCTGCAAAAATAAGGGTGCATAATTTATACATAACCGACAGTTTTTGTGCGTCAAAGTTTGGTTAAGGAAACAGAATTAACGGACAGAGATTAAATCCTCAAATTGATGACCATTTTAAAATCTTACCCCTCAGTTTTACTTGAAGCAATGGTTCTGTACTCCCTTCCAGTTGGATGGTAAGAATTCCCTGATCATCGACCTTATTCTCAAGTTTTGGAGTTACTTTTGGCTTTGCTCCAGCTGAAAATGAGAACAAGAAGCACACCATGATGGAAAAAGGTGACGATCTCTCAAAGACAACTCAGCCCTGAGTAAAATTATGTCACTGATACAATTTAAAACCATATTAAACTTCATGTTAATTTGGCTAGTGGAGTGGTTCATTTAGACAATATATTTTCTGGAAGGGAAACACAAGTATGACTTGACTAACACTGTTGCTTGGAAGCAAGAGGAGTCTGGTTTCAATGATCAACAAACACTGGGTCAATCCCCTTTTACTTTTCAACATCCCGTTAGGGTAAATCATTTTTTTGTAAGAAACAAACATTGAAAGTTGCCAAACCCAGGGATTCAAACCCACATTTTATACTTGACAGAACTCGGACAAAGTGCACTGGACTGATACATTACATTACACAGTGCACACTAAGTGTGTTGAGAAATGAAAAGGAAAAAAAAACCTGCTGAATTGTCTGTATACTTACTGCCTCTCCGTTGTGGTTGCTTCTGTCTAGCTCCACCAGCATGCACGCTCACCAGCTGCTGATCACTGTCCTCCCAGCAGCCATGTTTCTGAAGGGTTGCCTTCAGAGCTTCATATTTAGCCTCATCATCTCCTGGCATGGTGCTCTTCCACTTCAACAGTGCCTGATACTTCATCTCTTTGCAATCATCCCGATTGTCCCTCTCAATGTCACCGATGATAACCTCTACTTTTTTGCCAGAGGGGCCCACAAGTTTTCGGAAGATTGGTTTCCATTGCTTGGCATGAATATTATCTGCCACTCTCTGAAGAAACGTTTCACTCAATATCTCGGTTCGTTGCCCACCTTAAGTACAAAAACAGTAACCCATAAGAGATTTACACAATTTTGTACGGTCATCACAATATTGTATTGGCGGTGCCGATCGGCCGGCAGGGGGCACCAGCAAGGCTCCGCGGTGGGAAACACGGTCACCGGGGATGCGTCTCCTAGTAACACGTCTTCATTGTGATAAAGTTTGGAGTTGATTGTGTTTAACAAAGCTCTCTTCAGATGCTAAAGAAAACACAGCTAAAGTCTCCTTGCCTCACTAAAAACTGTGTGAACCTGTAAAGCTAAGCCTACACTACAAAATACCCAGAAAATTGTTAACTTTTTTCTGACTTTTAATACATTTAATAAGGCCAAGAATAAGAACAAAAGCAGTTGTTGTTTGCATTTGAATTGTAGATAAATTGTTAACACGGGAAATCAACATTTTAAGATGTGACTATAGAGAGGATGACCCTTTTGATGAAATTGAAGAAGGTCAAAAGTGTGTATGAAAGTATTAAAAAAAAGAGGTGAAAACGATAACTGACAAGTGATCCAATGGAAGGGTGTTTTTAAATTTCAAAAGAACAAGAATTTTCAATGTTTTTATGATTTACATAAAGGAGACCCTAAATGATTAGCTGTACTGGATTAGCTGTACTGAAATCTTCCACAGGTTTGTGATCTGGCTAGGAGTTGACACACCCCTTTGGTTATTATGACATTTCCCAAACTTTACTCACTGTGTTGTCCTATAAATGCAACTTTCCTTTGACCTTTATTGCATATTACAAATTATAGATCACATATAATTGCACTGATACTACCAATGTCTTTTAAGTACCTGATTTGGAAACATCACTGCTAGATCTCCCTCCATGGATGGATCCATCATCAATACATGTATCATCTGAACTTGCACTGGTTTCTGGTGATAGTAAAGATGCACCTTTGAAAACAGCTGAATTTTCTAAAACAGTGTTTTAACAATTACAGAAACTTATTAAACCCTCCCACTCTCTGTAACATTTTGCATTATGGGTGACCTAGCCATTTTAAACCATTGCATCTGTTGTTTATGGTGCACAGAACTATTTGTGTACTTTGTAGACAGTGGCATAACATCGGGGGGGGGGGGGGGCTGGAGCCCCTACTAAGAATCCTTGCCCCCCCACCCCCCCCCCCGCCCTCAAATGAGATTTTAAAAATGCAAAGTTTTCTACTTAGTTAAACTTCCTTTTAAGACAAACCCCTCTTCTTTCTGGTTGTGACTGCATGCCAATTTTGAAGGGCCCTTCAACTTGATCATGAAACAAGTTCTCATGTTAACCTTTTTGAGGTACGGTGGACTCGAAAGGAGTGCACTTTTTGGCTTGTGTTTACAGAGACAAATTTACCTAAACCTTACAGTGTCATAGTATTGTGGCCACATATCTCAAAATAGCTTATTGCCTACCTTTTTGTGGAGTCTTTTGACTTTTTCTTCGATGTGGTACATGTGTCCACTCATCCTCTTCTCGATGACTCATATCTCACAGCTTTGTTGTTTAGTGCCTAGCTAGTTAATGTACACATTATTAGTACAATTTTCCAGGGCTGTGATAACCTGTGCAGTAATGTGATTGGAAAGATGGTTATTTTAGCTGTGATTGCAACAAATTCACATGAATAAGTTTTTTAACAATTTGTGTCTGGAAGAGCAACTAATTGTATGGTACGGTAATTTTATGAAAAAAGATCTATAACAAAAATAAATAGTTGCTTAGCTTTAGTCTCAAAGCTCACTGATATGTAGACATACCAGAATTAATTTGTGTCTAAAAAAAACCAGTCCTAACAATGTTAAACAAATTAAATGTGAGCACCCCCCCCCCAAAAAAAAATCACCTATTAAAATTCCCCAGAAACAGTTAAGGGGCCATAGTTAATTTCATAGAGCTGCTTAAGCACAAAAAGTAGCTACGCACAACAAAAGCCAAACTACCATGGCACATGTACAATTTGTGACTGGTATCCTGCTGATTTCTGCTTAGCAGAAAATTGTTAAAGGAACATTACAGAATTGGTAAGAAAAAAACTTGTAAAATATACTTTTTGATCACAGATTTACATCAAACTTACACAGTCTAATGATGATGATAGTAGAAAACATCCCTTGAAATATTTCTGTCTGAAATGCCATATTTGATGAGAAATGAATAAACTAATTTTCCGATTGGAGTTTATCGCTCAGTGAGCGTTTTATTCATTTGTTGAATCTATATGATTTCATGCAAATGTGTAATCAGTTTTTCACTATTTCCTCGTGACCCAGATGGCCGATCGATCTCAAACTTCTACAGGTTTGTCAGTTTATGTATATGGTCGATTACATAAAGTGCTTACACTACCAGCAACTGTTTTGTTAGCAAAAACCAATTCTGTAATGTTCCTTTAGGCAGGTCTATGAAATCGGGCAAGAAATAGGGGTTGGAACCAACTAACACAATTACACTTACAGTCTACTGAAACGAGAACACAAGTTCCCCCTTTTTCCCTACCAAAATGAAAAACATGACTGATTATACACTAGTATTTAGTAATAGTATGAATGAAGATGGACTATGAGTGTGGTGAAACCTAAATAGAAAGTAGACCCAATAACTGATGGTGCGCCCACTCGATCTTTTTGAAATGTTGACTTCTAGTTAATAGAAGTTCTATGCAGAATGGGCTTTCGAATTAATGTTTGAAACTTTCAATTTCAGATATTTGTAGCAACGTAAATAATTTAATTGCAAAAAAAAACGCAGACAAAACTGAGAAAGCTTAGTTACAAATTTCACTAATTTATACCGTTAAAAACTCACCCATTATAACTTGTGGTTTTGATCATAACAAATACTATGGTTTTTGTGCATAAAGAAGAAGCGGTCATGATATAGATCTAATGACGAATCTATTCGTCATTCTTACCCTGCCGATGTCAACATTCGGACTCCGATTCCGAATCTTCCGGTGCCTATTTTGTGTCTTCTTTAATTGGGTGTTTTTACTTGAAGAAAACCAAACTGTCCGTATATACTCTTCTTATCGAGTGATAAATAGGCCTGAAATAGACACATAACTGCTGGGTACGAACTGTTTTTGAGTCTGTGGGAATAACCAAGCGCGACGCTGATTTCTGGAAGGCTCGATTTCAAGCCTGTGTCGGGGAATTTCCCCGTCGGCTGGTTTCCGCACTTCAGCGTAAGTAACATTATCGTAACGGAGAGTACCAATGATCCAAATAAGGATTGCATTATAAATAAATAAATAACAGCTATAGTGTATACATTTACATCGACCATGTCACATTATTTGCACGGTGGAAAGGCGTGTTAATATTATTATGAACTTGATTGGTGGCTCGCCGCTGTTGTTTAGCGTGCATACAAAACTTTTACACAACATTGTGCTTGTTTAGGGGCCAACCCAAGTGACCACTCTTCGACCAATCAGAGTGCACACAAACTCTCAAAGGTATCTAATATCAATAGTATTAACAGTTTTGCACATTATTGAACGTGGCCTTTAGGCAAGTCGTGGACTGTGGCAAATAAACGTCCTCTGTCGGGGTTGGCTGTTTTAAGAATTTTTTTCATCTCCCAGTTAGTTTGCATGGTTGATATATTTATGTGTTCCCGTAGCCATTTACTGTTTTCCATTTTGTTGCAATTGACCATCTTTATATTTCATTCTCCTCCCTTCCTCCCTTTGCTTGTCAGTTTACTGTTGTATTAGTATTATGAAACAATTATCATGTATAGCCTACTTGTATATAAAACAAAATCGTCTTTCTCATTGGATTTATTGTTTCAATTCCATTTGGTCATTTAATTACATGTTAAAAAACTTAGTTCAGAATCTTTTATTTTAAAATTATACTAATTCTCGACTGAGGTGGGGTTTTTTTTCATTGTGGATTACACCTAGAATTGACTCAAATTCTTGGTCCTGTGGGGCCCGACCCATTGCTGGTTCAGGCTGACCCAAAACCGTGTCAAAATGACCCAGAAATGTGGTCGAACTGACGCAGAATCCAAGTCAAAATCCCATGTTAAACCAGTTTCCGGGTCAGCCTGACCTATATTATGTGTCAGGGACCATTGGACATGGAATCTGGGTCAACTCTGACCCAGGGGTTTTTAGAGTGTAGGGGGCCTTTTGGTAATTTATGGAAGGTCTTAAACCAACTTTACCCAGCCAGACCAATGTCAGATAAGAAACACATGCAAGAAGTCAGAATACATACAATGAAGCAGAAGTGTTAAATATCATTATCAACTCTTTATTCATTTTTTAAAATTATTATAACAAGCACTCAATATAATAACTTGACTTTGATATTAAAAAAATTGTGTTGTTTTCCCTTCCCTAAAATAGTGATGCAATGACTTGGGAAGATTAATTTCCGAAAATAGAAAAGTTGAAAAGTTAAAAAGTTAAAATATTGTTAAATATCAAGGCATGTTTTCACAAAGCACTACAAATGTTAACATCAGCATCATGATTTGTATTGTGACATCACATTTTGCTTAGTTATTCAGATTGATACACAGTTAAGATCAATCTTAGTTTTTTGTGAAATTGGCCTCAGCTGCTTAGTGTAGTACTTGTAATAATCAGATACTACCATTTTATAAATGGTTATTATACAAGTACAAATGAAACTACAACATTATTATGGGTCAGGGATAAATTCAAACACATAAACAAAGCCTCAGATCATTTTACAAACAAGATATTTAAAAACAAAAATACCAGAACATCATACAACAATATTTAGAAATTTGAAGCCGAAAAAGTGAACAGTGGTTTATTGTTAATTTTCTTTATTCTTAATGGTGCTCAGTTGAACTTGGCAGTTGTATGGTTTGAATTGATCACCTTTATAACAGAAAAGCATTATCATTACAATGCGTTTTCCATATATCCAAGTATCACCAAATAATGATGGCGCTTGAGCTGACAGTTAGGCAGTATGATTTGAAAAATCTTCTACTAATCTATAATCTTAAATAGTCATTGCAAGATAACTTATTCTTTACACCACCTCAAAATAAAATAAAACATTATTGTACATATATTTTTAAAAAACTCAAAAAATGTGGCCACTAAATTCTGATTGGCTTAGCACTAGATACCAAGTCAAAATAACCATGGTTGTCTTTTTAGTAGCTATGCATAACAAACAAGTACAGAGCTTGTTATCATGATTCATGTAGGATCCAATTAATGTGAATCAAATTACACTAACAATTTCACAAGTTTAACAGGTTTAGACCTGTACAGCATATCAGGTTCTGATGTTGGACAAACAAGTTGTTGGACAAATTGGCCATCAAATTACTGACACAAAAAAAGTGATTTCTAATCGGATGGCTCTTTTGTCCAACGGCATATCCCATCAGCTAAATGACAATGACGATCATCAATTAATTCAAATTGTTTGTATTCCAGAATTTAACTGAAACTCAGTACATAGTTAAAACATATTGTTACTTATAAACTTTAATATATACATATATTCAACCCTTTTTTTCCTGAGACAGAAATAGTGCATTTCTTTCCCAACAGACAGCAAGACAGATCACCTGAAATTAATAACTTAGAGATAGGTTTTTATAACACACCAACTCTGATATCTCTTTGCAGAGCTGAGATTTAATCAATCATGCAATTTGACTGACATTACATGAAATCTGTGATGAGGTACAGCATGCATGGATTTGTTTCTTTACGGCGAGGAGAAATAACCTCTTCATCCCCTCAGTTCTGAGCATGCGCAGATTTCCGAGAACAATGGATTTACCTGGTAAGACTGCTGCCACCTAGCGTATCAAAAAGTCTCCAAATGGCTTCTCCCATGGTTCCAATTTCATACAGCTGCTTAAACACAAAAAACTGTGTACGCACCAAACAATTTTGTTTACTGGAAAAGGGTCACCAGCCAAAATACTGTGTTATGTGCACAATTTGTAACTAGTTCCCTTCTCAGTTTTGCTAAGCGGAATTGTTTTTAAGCAATATTTTCTGCTTAAGCAGCCCTATGAAATTGGGCCCTTGTTGTGGGAGATAAGGATAATTGTAAGTTCAATCTATGTTTTTTTCAGGCCTGGAATTTGGTTTTGAGAGGGCAAGACCGGTCGGCAAAGAGAGCTTCCATTGGAAAATCTTAAAGTCTAGGCCTAAAAGCCGAAACTTTCGAAGGGGCATCAAGGCTAAGACAAGGCCAACAAAGGCCATGGCCTCCATGTAATACCAGGCCTGTATATTTTTCTGTTTCATTTGAATTGTTACATTTTAAGGAGTTACTTTGCAATTTGAAGCAATGTTAGTACTTTCGTTATTTCTTTTGATTTCATTCCCAATCTTATATAAATAAAAAAAATGTTTGTGTCCTGTTCCACAGATCTGCTGAAATTTTTGCATTCCGACTCTATATATATGAAAATTTATTTCTTACATTTTATTTGGGACTATTTAGATCTCAGTACTAAATTTTAAAAAAACGGTTGCAGGCAAATTTCAGAACATACATACGAACAGTTACATACTATGATGGGAAAGTATGAAAATGCTTTTAAAAACAAACATTGCACGGCTGTTTAAACTGCTGCAATAAGAAATAACACTTTCAAATAACTCTTATAGAAAGTGGGGATTTGTTTTTTTACAACTCTCAATTTACATGAATAAAATCATTTTCTTTGCTGTATAACACTAACAAATTGCCAAATCAGTTTGGTTCTTTTACTATTTGCAGCATTTATGTACATAGGAAACGTCATTATTGTAAGATTTCAGATCAAGATTTCAGTTCATTCAAGATTTCAGCTAAACTTTAACCTCTGTTTATCAGTCCTTCAATTGACACAACATCATATCATATTTTTTTTTTTACTCAATTTACAGTAGCTCAATGAACAGGAATGTGTCAAATCTAAAGATAAATCTTAGTAAGTAATAAATGACTCATCATTTAAATTAATATCATTATCAATATGGGCAAAGTACTATTTGCCACCATGTAAAATACAAAAAACACTGTGTACACTTGCCTTAATTTGCATTATCCACTATGAAATGACAATGATATAAAACAACAAATTATGAAGGTTTTTTTTGAAGGTGCTTATGGCATTTCATTACTGGCCAGAATAAGATTATATACCACTAGAGTAACAACTAGATAGTGTCCCGATGTTTCGACCCTAGCAGAGTCTCTCTCGAAGACCTTTGTTAAGAAAGACTCTGCTAGGGTGGAAAACATCAGACCACTAACTATTTTGTGCATTTATACCAAAGGCACTTTTGGTTGGTAAGCAGTTTGAAACAGCTAGTTAAATTTTCTTGCTTAACAGAGTATTCAAGAGAATGCTGGGTGACCAATTTGACAAAATGTTAAAACTGTTTAAATTGCTGGGAAAACACTAATGAATATAGTTCTGCATTTGCCAGCAGCCTTGTGCATCATGTAAACGTGTATGCATGGAAAAGGATGAAGAGTTTGGGGATGGTGGTGTAATCCAACCACGTACACAGATTCAATCTTTAAATTGATTTCTCATTGAATAATACATCATCTGTAAAAATGTCATACATTTGTGTTCACTCATTTTATTGCAAAACACCAATAACCTGTAGGTTTGTTTTGATTGGGACTGTATGCATGTTAATAATTCACGCTTAATTTTGATTGAGGTGATCAAAATTAAGCAACCTCATTATTTTAGAGTCTTCAAATGAAATCTTCTTCTCTTCCACAATATTCAGACAGAAGTATTTCTCTGGAGGTAGTCCTGGTACAAGTATGAATTTAACCATCTGTGAGCTTTCAGATTGGACTGCAGTTAACAATCCATAACGTAGTCCATGAAATGTTTAGGTGTACTTGTTGCTCCTTATATTCTCCAAATCGATCATCTTGTTCAAAAAACAACTGCAAGAAATCTGTTGAAATTTATTACATGTTTTGTATGCTTAATGTTTCTCGGAATGGATTTTGTTTTTAATCAAAAATCTCGAAGCCTCTGTCAATAAAGCCGTATTTCAAGGCTCAACAATCATTCTGAAGAGTAAAGCCAAAACTTTGTTTTGACAAATGAGCACTGTCGATGTCAGGAGACGTAGTTACTTGCTTGAAGATGTTTTTATGGCACACTTCGCATCTTGAGTTGAAGAAATTTCATGAGTACGACGACCACACTTGTGACATACTTTTATCTCAGGTTTCTCCAGCCTGGACATAGAGACTGTAATTTTACAGTGGTCACAACGGCTTTTCTTGAGTTCGCAAACATTAAATGCTTCAATACCGTGCTCAATGTTAAATCCAATGAAGAACTCTACCTCCCTGTTAAGGTAGTTCTCCCCATACAGGCCGCACTGTTTAGGCACATACACAGCACTCAGAACACTTGTGGGAACAACCGATGAGCCACCAGTGGTGATAGCGATTCGGCCATAAAATTGCTTTTCACATGCTGTGATTACCCCTGTACAGACTTGCAATTTGGCATGTGCATCTCCATCTTGCCAGAAACGTTTCTCAGAATCCCATGGACCTAGACAGCTTCTGTGGACCAAGCAATTGATGCTTCTTTCCTTGTATGTTCTAAGCCATTCCCTGACAAACTTTCTGTGATGGCGATTAACAGTGGATCTCTTTTCCTCCATTTGTTTGAGAAATTGGTTTGACTTGTCTACATACATCTCTTTCTGAGTCAGAAGAGCTAGAGTTGCATTGACAACATAAAGGTAGTACAATGTGGTGGTAGAATGTGGGGTCAAGCTGTGGCACTTACGAACTTGTGGTAGTACTATTTCAGACATCGAGTAGGTGGTGGATTGAAGACTATTGTTCCGAATGGCAACGATCCAATCGCTTAATTCAGTACTTACATTGATGGAAAGACTTTTCCTATGAGCATCCCTGAAGATGTTCTCATAGAGCTCAACTATTTTCTGAACATCTTCGGCTGATTTGATGTTATTCAAAACATGAGCTGTCGTCCTGCGAGCTGATGGTCTACCTTGGTGTTTTATCTTGTAGACGGCTATCTTGTCTCTACAGCTGTTCACATCTTTTCCTTGCCAGCACTGCAAAGCTGTATCTGTATCACTAAATATTACTGAAAACCAATTCAGGCAAGAGTCTAGTTCATCACTTTTACGCTGTTCAGTTGTTTTAATTAATTCTTGGTACTCCGTTAGAAGTACACATACTTTGGAAAAACAACTGTTAACAAATTTCCTAGCTTCAGCACTAATTTCCTTAGAGGAAAGAAATCCAAAGTACCCACCTTGTTCATAGCATTCTCCTACATAGTCTGCAATATGCAAATGAACCTTGATTTCTCCAATATAGCCATAACTCTCATCCATACCTTTTTCCAGATGCTGTCTACAAGTACTGAAGTTGTGGATAGCTGACTGTGCGAATTTGCATATCTTTTGAAGGTTTTCCTCATTAGGCTTTCCTTTGTAATGCTTCCTGTCCTTAAGATTCCCACCACCAATGAGTGATTTTATTTGATCATGGCAGAGGACACCGAGGCTGTGATAAATTGTGCAAAGAATGGCATCTTGCGCCCTGTGACTTTGACTTGTTGTATCACTCTGACAGTATTTCTCAGCATAAGCCTTTATTTCCGACTGACGAAGTTCTTTTGCCCTGTTCAGTAGCTCGAGAGATTTCTCAAATTCGTGGGTGTAGATATTACATGCTCTTCCTAAGTGAAAAACAAAGGTCGGATCTTTAGGGAAACACTCAACAAGAAGTTTCATGAGATCTAGTTTCTCTTTAGGAGTACCTTGGATGTCACACATCAGTCTTGAAAGAATTTCTCGTCTGTACTGATCTTGCCCTATTTCTGTGTAGTCACGGTGGATAAAGATAACTCTCAAGGTACGCATGACTGATGAAGAGTGGTCAAGTTTGGAATGTTGTAGCCTCTTGCTTGCATATGTTAGGAACTTTTTTGCAAACTCCCTTAAATTTCTTCTTGCAGGAATGCTCAGTTCATTAACCTCGCCATTACTTGGATTACCTTGTGTAAGTATCTGTTCCAGTAATTCCTTGGCCACAGCATGGTGAGTTATTCTCCAGGTGCACTTGCCTATGTCTTCCAGAACAAACTGTTTGCCTTTGTGAGTCAAGACTTCATCACAGGCAGACACAATTTCAGTATCCTTTTTACCGAAAAGGAGTGAAAAAAATTGACAGGGAATACATTTGTGCCCATAAAAGAAAGCCAGAGCCAAGTAACCTACTGCTATTTGCCACTCAGTTAAGTCCTCATTTGTGCGAAGAGCCAAGTATCCTCTCACATAAGATCTAAGCCCTTTGTAGGCCTCGTTATAGACAGTCAAGCCAAACTCATACACAAAGTGTTTTTGTTTTTCTTCCACTTCCCTGACCAGTTTCTGCAAGTTCGTCTTGGTTTTTCCTTTTGTGATCTGCGAAAAGACTGCATTTAAACGTTGAGCCTCGACACTGTCAACCTCTCCCTTGAGCCAAAACTTGTCTTGTGCATGACTTTTTTTTCCAATGGCCTTGGTATACCGTTGCACACTTAGAATAACAATGTGGATCTTATCTTGACTCATCTCAAACAACTCTTGGACTAATCTGGATTCTTGCCCGTCCACAATAAGCAGAATAGATGTATTGTTGGTTCGACAGTATAAGGACTCTAGCCTTTCAAATATTTTACTTGGGTCAATAACGTCTGCGAACGCATATACACAAGGAAAGTGGTCATGAAAATCCCACAGTATTCTACGACTCAATGTTGTGCCGCCAGCTCCTGGCTCATGAAAGAGTGAAACGACACAAGAAAAAGGCCCACGAAGACGGTTCTGAAGGAATGCATTCAATTCAATCCAAAGATTCCTCTTAGCATCAAAGATGCCAAGATGCACTTCCTGCCAGCTCAGAGTTCCACCTCTTAAAAAGACCTCACCAGGTTTGACATTTTCTTGTTTTAAGAGCTCGTCATTTTTGTACAGTACCTCAAGCTCTTGCTGAAACCACCTTGAGTCACGGTTACTGATACTGAGAGCACTACCTGGTAGATGACGCATAAGATCTGCATGTGGTTTATCATCAACTATACTCAGCATTCCAAAACACAGTCTCTCCAGGGGTATCTCAATAATCCTGGCAACTTCCAGCTCCTGGCAGAGTTCTTTCATCAAATCTTCATCGTCTGGAGTCTTTTGCATGCATATAATGTAGGTGATACCACTGGTATGTTCATCAAGCTTCAGTAGTGTGCGCTTCAGATAGCGGAGATTAACTGTGCTCCCATACCATACAACAACAACAGTCAGTGGTTTATCTTCGCAATATGTGCTCAGCAAGTCACAGTATCCATTAAGATGCTTGCCTACTCTTAAAATCCACTCTCTAACGCTGCATAGGACTAGACTATCCTCACGTTTTCTCAAACCCCTAATAAATAGCCACTCGATGAAGGTCTCAGACAGAGAATCTTGTGGGGCATCATTCCAGGTCTTCACAGCTAACCGATCCTGAAGGTCAGCTTCACATACTGCTAGAAAACCACTTTCCCTACTATCTGGATCAAAATCCCATACTTGCAGCCAAGGAAACTTTGCCAAAGCTTGTAAATTCTGTGTCTCATTGGAACACTGACTCACCAGTAAACAGTAACTACGTCTTGGCTGTTTCTCAAGGTCTAACTTAAGTAAGAATTCTTCCCATGCCTCATCCGCCGCTTTCTTGGGACTCCTGCGTGAAGACACTTTGTCAGGTGGCGAGTGAAACCATTTGTATATATTATCTTGATTCTTTTTGGTTGCAGGCATAATTGTACCTCCATCACCAAAGAACAAAATATTATTCTGAGTCCAGTAATCCCCTTTTGTTTCAGTTGCCCAGCAAACTTCACCAGACCCTTTACTATTTGGAATCCCGACAACACCAAACACCTTGTCTGAATATTCCACTTCTGAATAATAAAATGTGGGTGTGTGAGAGAAGCATTTGTCAAACATCGCTTGATAGTCTGCATTAATTCTGCGAGTCTGTAATCCAATTAAATCGTGCGGTGGAGAAGAGCATCCTTTCACACCGACAATTAAGTACACATAACCACTTCTTGGTGTATTCCACCAGGCAACAACATCCTTTGTAAAAGCAATTGAACCAGATTCTCCAGAATACTCTCCCTCAGTCCTAAACTTGACAGAGCTATTGTCACTTTTAGCAATAAGTGTAGCAAACTGTTTGGCATCTGGCATTTGACAAAACAACTTTTTGGGTGCGGGACTTTCACTCATGGTGGATTTTTGAATCTGTTTTGTTGATCTTTTACTTTTGGCTGGATGCCATTCACAAAGTTTGGTTGTGTGCAATGACTGCTCAGACGGTTTCTCATGCTTACCCAAGTTGTCGCTGTCATAATTACCCCCTACTGGTGGCAGAAATACATGTAGTTTACTCTTATCACCATTTACTTGAATGTACTTCTTTTTGTCTTTTGTTTTCAACTTAATGCAGCCATTTCTACCCCTTAGGCCTACATAGATCTCTATGCTTCCGACACCAATGCTCTCAAATGACAGCCCCTTGTTGCCGTATTTGTCATAAAAGCGATCTTCAAACTCTGTTAACTCCATCTGAACACTGATGATGGCAAAGCTTGGGGTAATGATGGAAATCAACAGGGCATCTGCAACTACACCTTCATCAATTTCCATGTCATCTGTAAAAAACAGGGTGCATAATTTATAACATAACTGACAGTTTTGTGCGTCAAAAGTTGATTAAGGAAACATAGTTAACAGGACAGAGATTAAATCTTCACATTTATGACCATTTTAGAATCTTACCCTTCAGTTTTACTTGAAGCAATGGTTCTGTACTCCCTTCCAGTCGGATGGTAAGAATTCCCTGATCATCAACCTCATACTTAGGTTTTGGAGTTACTTTGGGCTTTGCTCCAGCTGAAAATGAGAACAAGAAGCAAACCATGATTGAACTAATGAACAAGTGAATGATCTCTCAGAGACCACTCACCCACAAGTAAAATTATGTCACTGATACAATTCCTGCCTTTTAAAAAACATATTAAACATATATTAAACTTCATGTTAATTTGGCTTGTGAGGTGGTTCATTAAAGCCATATGTAGACAATATATTTTCTGGTAGTGAAACACAAGTATGACATGACAAACTAATTCACTATTGCTTCTGCTTGGAAGCAAGAGGAGTCTGGCTTCTATGATCAACAAACACTGGGTCAATCCCCTTTTCCATTTCAACATCCCATGTAACAAAACAATATTAAAGGTAAAACAAATTTTTGTAAGAAACAAACATTGAAAATTGCCAAACCCAGGGATTCAAACCCACATTTTATACTTGACAGAACTCGGACACAGTGAAATGGACTGATACATTACATTACACAGTGCACACTAAATAAGTGTGTTGAAATAAAGAAAAAAAACCAGCTAAATTGTCTGTACTTACTGCCTGTCTGTTGTGGTTGCTTCTGTCTAGCTCCACCAGCATACGGCACACTCTCCAGCTGCTGATCACTGATGTCCACCCAGCAGCCTTGTTTCTGAAGGTTTGCAGTCAGATATTCATATTTAGCCTCATCATCTCCTGGCATGGTGCTCTTCCACTTCAACAGTGCCTGATACCTTTGCTCTCTGCAGTTATCCTGATTATCTTTCTTTATGTCACCAATGAGAACCTCTACATTGTCGACGAAGGGGCCCACAAGTTCTCTGAAGATTGGTTTCCAATCCTTGACATGAATTTTATCTGCCACTCTCTGAAGAAACGTTTCACTCAATATCTTGGTTAGTTGCCCACCTTAATGTAAAATACAAAAATTGTGTATTTAACAACCCCTTAGGCCTTTGCACCATTTTCACAAGGAGCCACGTATCTTAAAATTACAAATTATTAATTGATATATGAGGGGGCCTCTATCTCAATAACTGTATTTTGTGTTTTCACGAAGAGCCACAGGCCCCCGAAGATGCATGTAATACATTGCAACAGAGGAGCAGAAATTTAGGTCAAATCGTTTTGGGGGTTTCACAAAGAGCCACTATAATGTAAGTGGGCGCGTGATCATGTGACACGCGCGCCCCTTTCCTGTGTAAAAATACGTTACTCAGTTGGGTGATTGATAAGGCCATCTCCCTTTTTAGGTTTCACGAAGAGACAGGTATCTTTGACTAACTACTATGGCAATTAGCAAATATATTTAAGAATTTTGTTAGTCAATGGAGAGGTTAAACGTTCACAGAATCATATGAGCGGTCTTAAACTGCAAACCGTGGCTTTAGTATTGCAGATTTGCAGTGTTAAGCCAAGCCCAGTCTAAAATGTAAATCTCAATCAAGCGTTTGGACTTGAGTGGCTCTTTGTGAAAACGGTGACGTTATAGACCAATAATACAATCTGCCACTCTTTGAAGAAACGCTTCACTCAATATCTTGATTCGTTGCCCACCTAAAATACAAAAACAGTGACCTATTAGAGATTTACAAAATTTTGTACTGTCATCACGATAATATTGTAACGGCAGTGCCGATCGGCCAGTAGGGGGCGCCAGCAAGGCTCCGCGGTAGAGCCACCGCTGGCCACCCCCTACTGGTTGATTGGGAAACACGTTCGCTGGGGACGTCTCCTATTTACTCTTCTTCATTGTGATAAAGTTTGGAGTTGCTTGTGTTTAATAAAACTCTCTTCAGATGCTAAAATAAAACACAGAGTAAGTCTCCCTGCCTCATTAAAAACTGTGTGAACCTGTAAAACTAAGTCTACTACAAAATGCCCAGAAAATTGAAATTTTTTCTGACTTTTAATACATTTAATAAGGCCAAGAATTAGACAAAAACAGTTGTTGTTAACAAATCCATTGAAACCTTCCACAGGTTTGTGACCTGGCTAGGAGTTGACACACCCCTTTGGTTATTATGAAATTTCCCAAACTTTACTCACTGTGTTGTCCTATAAACACAACTTTCCTTTGAGCTTTATTGCATATTACAAATTATAGATCACATCTAATTGCACTGATACTACCAATGTCTTTTAAGTACCTGGTTGGGAAACATCACTGCTAGATCTCCCTCCAAGGATGGATCCATCATCAATACATGTATCATCTGAACTTGCACTGCTCTCTGGTGATAGTAAAGATGCACCTGTGAAAACAGCTTTTACAGGTTGATATCTACTAATGTAAACAAAAGCCCAGGGCCTGATGGTATTTGTGGAAGAACTCTTCAGTATTGTGCACATGAGCTCAGTGGTGTCTTCAGACATCTATTTCATACTTCTGTTGACACTTCAACTGTTCCCGCCATTTGGAAAACCTCTACAATTATTCCCATACCGAAGAGAGACAAGCCCAAAGAACTCAATGACTTTAGACCTATTGCACTTACTTCACTTGTAATGAAAACTTTGGAGAAAATTATAAGGTATACCATTTTGTCTTTTACAAAACATCAGTTAGACCCTCTACAACTTGCTTACAGGGATAATAGAAGTGTTGATGGTGCCAAGCTATTCATGTTAAATAAACTGTACACTCATCTTGAGAAGCCATATTCTCATGCCAGGATTCTTTTTGCAGACTTTTCCTCAGCTTTCAATTTAATGCAACCTTACATTTTAGCCCAAAAGCTTATCACTGATTTTCATCTTAGTGACCATGCAACTCACTGCTTGGATAATTGATTTTCATTCTTGTCATTCTCAAAGCATTTGTGTAAGTGGTAAATTATCTAATGTAATATTCACTAGAACAGGTTCACCGTAAGGTTGTGTGTTGTCACCACTTTTGTATATTTTGTACTCAGACAACTGTAGAAGTAGCCATGACGATAGATTGTTAGTTAAATTTGCTGATGACAGTGCTCTGATTTCACTCCTTACGAGGCCAGAAAATAATCATGTTGATGCTCTCAAAGAATTTGTTGAGTGGTGTGATGACTCTTACTTGGAATTGAATGTTCGAAAAACCAAAGAACTTATTGTGGATTTTAGGAAAGAGAGTGTAGATGTCCCTATGACCATTGTTCACGATCAAGCAGTAGAAATTGTTGCTAAATACAAATACTTGGGCACTATTTTTGATGACAAACTCAGATGGGACGAGAACACCGGAAGTTAAAGACCTTTTCCGATGACACAACTATCCTTAGTCTTTTTTATCAGTCGTTTATTGAAAGTGTGTCGTGTTTTTCATTCATTTCCTGGTATTTTAACTTAAGTGTAAAGAACAAAAACAGTTCGAGAAGGATTGTCAGACTTGGGTCTAAAATTATCGGAGAGCCACAGAGAGATCTTACCCAGTTTTGTGAGCAACAGGTACTTAGGAAAGCTCAATCAATCTTAACCAGTGATAGTCATATACTCAAACAATTGTTTCAACTCCTTCCTTCAGGACGTCGATTTAGACTCCCCCCTTGCAAAACAAACAGAAGGAAGTTCTCTTTCGTTCCAGTGGCAGCCAGACTTCTGAATGGTTGACGTTTTGCACTTGTTTTCAACTGTTTTCGTGTGCGTGACGTCAGCTATTTTGAGGTCTGGTTCGCCACTGTTTACCTGTTTTCACTGTATATGTTTAATTTGTTTTGTGGCTCTTAATAATGTACATTCAATTTATGTTTTTTATATGTATTCACTTAAATTTAATTGCTGTGGTTTCAACCATTTTTACATATCTGCTTTGTCATTTTGTCTAATAATCTTTATATTTTTAAATAATTGCATATTGTATATTTCCCGCCATAACTCTTAATGTTTTTATATGGAGCTGATCAACTGTTGTAATTGCCTAATTAAGGATGATTAAAGTTTTTTGAATTGAATTGAATTGAACAGCTGGGTTTTCTAAAACAGTGTTTTAACAATTACAGAAATTTATAAAACCCTCCCACTCTGTAACATTTTGCAGTATGGGTGAGCCAACGATTTTAAACCATTGCATCTGTTGTTTATGGTGCCAGAACTATTTGTGTACTTTGCAGACAGTGGCATAACACCGGGGGAGCTGGAGCCCCAGCTAAGAATCCTTGCCCCCCCACCCCCCCCCCCTCAAATGAGATTTTAAAAATGCACTTGAATGAATGGTACATACAACACATTTAATACCCCCCCCCCATTAGTAGTCATGCGGGGGCCAGCAGTCTCGCGAGAACATCGCCAGTGTCACAAGATTTGCTGAAAGAGTCGGAACACTATCACAGTGCGACAAACATTTAACAACTTGTTCACATATCTATCACACACACAAAAAGAGTCTTTGTCCTGGCTTGCCCCCTAAATGAAAATGTCTGTTTCCACCATTGTTTGTAGTATGCATTCACCAAATATCATTTTCACCAAGTATCAGGCTGACTGCATCATTCAAAACTATGTGGCTGACATTGAATGATCAAGAGAACCAGAGGGTTATTGATCAATCCAGTTGTCATAATTTGTTAACACTTCCAATCATCTGATCAAAATAGAATAAGATATGGTTTTTCTCTAACTTGGACAGCAAGTCCATCCAAAAGAAAGTGTCCTCTTGAACCAGAGTCCATGGAAGTGGAAGTCAATAAATGTTCCAGTACGCCATAGAGCAATGAGAGGAAAGGGTCATTTTCATTTGGCAATAGGCACCACCTTTTGAAGGAGCATCATGGCCAAGACTAGGGCAACAGTGAGAGGCCAAGGCCTCTATGGTTTCAGTGTCATTTCAGGCCAACTGATCCTAAAACTTGCCGGAAAAAACACTAGTTCTTCTCATCAATATTCATGAAAACACTTTAAGTACATGGATCAGGTATGATATTTGGCCCTTTGAAAAAAAAAGGAAAATATTGTTGAGTACAAGGGCTGGCCTATAGTTTGTACAAACATATGGTATAGGTTTTGAATGCTTTTTCAGGCAATTTTATGCCAATTATGTTGAATTTTCTGAGGGCAAAAACAATATTTGAAATCAGATTAATGTAGGAAGAATATCATGCCTGATGCATCTATGTATCAACTTTATTATTTATTTTATTTTAAATCTTCGGACAACAAAAACATCTTGACCAAAAGTAGTTCAGTTATACAAAAGGGGAAACACACTTGCCACACAAGGCCCAATTTCATGAGTGTTAAGTAGAAACTGTTGCTTAAATGTATTTATTTGCTAAGCAGTAGCTGAGAATTAACCAGTCCAAAGAAATGTACATTGTAGCTTGGCTAGTAGGCCTCCTAGTCCTGCTGGCTAGAACCCACAGTTGTAGAGCAAGATTAATTCTTCTCTACTTCTCTGCAATGTTCATGCTTTTAAAACAGTTTCATGAAACTAAGGCCCAAGAGCCAAAGACCAGTTTTGATTAATGTCCGATATAAAATTTGATATTCTTTATAAAACTAATGTCTAAGACTCCTTCCATAACAATTAATTATCCATAGTATTTGCTGCTGTTTTGTGTTTGTTTTGTTTTTTGTTTTTTAGCCTGAGCTTTGTTACATCTGTTGTGATTAATGCCGGCCTATATTTCTTCCAAAGTTGTCCACTTTGTTTATCTTCCTGTGTTGTTGTTTTAAGCCTATTGTCACAACTGTTGTGAATAGAAATGAAAGTAAATTTCTTGTAAATATAAGGAGGTCATCCAAAGTTTCTACTTCTGTTAAACTTCCTTATAAGACAAACCCCTCTTCTTTCTGGGTGTGACTGCATGCCAATTTTGAAGAGTCCTTCAAATTGATCATGAAAGCATTAGCCTTTAGCCTTTTTGAGGTATGGTGTACACTAAAGGACTGAGTGCACTGTTTGGTTTGTGTGTATAAAGACAAATTTACCTAAACCTTAGTGTCATAGTATTGTGGCTACATATCTCAAAATGGCTTATTGCTTACCTTTTTGTTGAGTTTTTTGACTTTTTTTCCGATGTGGTTGTATCCACTCATCCTCTTCTCGATGACTCATATCTCACAGCTTTGTTGTTCAGTGCCTAGCTAGTTAATGTACACATTATTAGTACAATTTTCCAGGGCTGTGATAACCTGTGCAGTAATGTGATTGGAAAGACGGTTGTTTTAGCTGTGATTGCAACACATTCACATGAATAAGTCTTTTTAATCATTCGTGTACAGAAGAGCAAATTTTCAGTCACTATACAAAGAGGCTTTCAGATAAAGTGTTTAATAATCCTGGTAAGACTGCACAAGTTTTTCTTGAAAAGTTTTGCATGTGCCTGTCAGACAGATTAAAATAATGTTTAAAGTGCTTAACCCTCTTGCTGTCTGACCATTCAATACCATTCACTGTGGTTTCGAATGAGAGATAAACTATGCCAGCCTGCAATATGATACCATGAGGGAATGCATGTACACAGTACAGTTAGTTCTGTGCACAGTTGTGCCACCGTACACAACCTTGGCAGTCAGATGGTTTCAAATGGTTGGTCAACTCACTGGAAAATGTTGCCAATTAAATTAGAATAAGAATTAGAATTATTTATTCAGCAGCCAATGATTAAAAACAATCACAGGAATTTGAAAAATTGGTCTCACATCATCATTAAAAACTATAGCATTTTAACATTCAATACGATAAAACAGACTTGATTGGTAAGTTTATGTAAAAAAAAATATATAACAAAAATAACGTCACCACGTTCCAGTGGTTAGACTGCTGATTTCACAATGACTAGAACTTAAATATTGTCTAAAGCTATACTGAATCAAAATTTACTGAATTGTGCAATTCATAATCATAGACGTTAATCCAATGTTAGTTTTTTATGAGAGAGATTGGCTGTTGCCAGCTTGGTGTTTATATCCCCTTATGGGAGTTTGCCGAGTTCCCTTGACGAGAAGATCATCTAAATAGTTGCTTAGCTTCAGTCTCAAAGCTCACTGGTAGACCATGCCAGTGTTAATTTGAGTCTATAAAATACAGTTCTGAAAATGTTGAACAAATTAAATGTGAGCACCCCCCCCCCCCCCCAAGATCACCTATTAGAAATTCCCAGAGACCAGGGCTCAATTTCATAGAGCTGCTTAAGCACAAAAAGTGGCTAAGCACAACAAAATTATGCTTTATACCAGAATAAGGTTACCGGCCAAACTATCATGTAACATGTACAATTTGTGACTGGAATCCTGCTGATTTCTGCTTAGCAGAAAATTGTTAATCAATATTTTCTGCTTCAAAGCAGCTCTATGAAATTGGGCCCAGAGGGTTCGGAAGCAACTAGCCCACCTAATTGTTGGGCTGTTATGGCTCTCTTTTAACATCGGTCTTATAACACTCACCAGTAAGACCGATGTTAAAAGACAGCCATAACAGCCCAACAAGGTGGGCTAGGAAGCAACTAACACAAAACATTAAAACGAGAACACAAAGTCCCCCATTTTTTCTACCCAGAAAACATGACTGATAATATGCACTAGTTTTTAGTATTATAGTATGAATGAATATGGACTATGAATGTGTTGAGCCCTAAATAGAAAGTAGACCCAGTGGCTGGTTCCTTAGTTGATCTTTTTGAAATAATAGAATATGTAGACAGAAATAATGGGCTTTCGAATTAATGTTTGAAACTTTCAATTTCAGAAGTTTGTAGAAAACGTAAATTATTCAATTGCAAAAATTAAAAAACGCAGACAAAACTGAGAAAGCTTAGTTACAAATTTCACAAATTTATACCGTTAAAAACTCACCCATATAACTTGTGGTTTTGATTAAACAAATACTACGGGTTTTGTGCAAAAAGAAGAAGCGGTCATAATTATAGATTCGTCATTCTTACCCTGCCGATGTCAACATTCGGACTCCAGAATCTTCAGCTGTGCCTATTTTGTGTCTTCTTTAAGTGGGTGTTTCTGCTTGAAGAAAACCAAACTGTCCACATATATTCTTCTTATCGAGTGATAAACAGGCCTGAAATAGACACATAAACTGCTGAGTACTGACTGTTTTTGAGCCTGTGCGAATGCTAACCAAACGCGAGTGTGATTTCTGTGTCGGGGAATTTCCCCGTCGGCTGGTTTCCGCACTTCAGCATAAGTAAAACTAATGAGTAACGGAGTGTACCAATGATCCAAATAAGGATATGCCTTATGGTTTTTATATCACGCGTGAATACACCCCACGTGACCAGTCTTCGACTAATCAGGGTGCACATAAACTCTCCAAGGTACGTATTAAACAATTGAACGTGGCCTTCATGCAAGTCGTGGACTGTGGCAAACCATGGGCAAATATATATTTTTTTCAACAGGTGAAGGACACTAACGTCCTTTCCGTCGGGGTTGGATGTTTTAAAAACGAATTTCAAGAATTTATTCATCTCCGTAGCCCACTGTTTCCCATTTCGATCCAATTGAATATCTTTATATTTCAGTCCTCCCTCTCTCCCTTTGCTTGTCAGTTTTGTTGATATGTCTTTCCGTATATCGCGTTTGTTTGCCAGTCACTCGTCTTCACAGAGGAAACTAAATATTTATACATAAAATATTGCTTTTCTGTAAACAAATTATAGTAGATAATTACACACATGGTGTTACTGTTACCTCAAACCGAATATACATTGATACCTCACCATGCAATGCCTAAAAAAACACATTACAAATATTTAGTTACCTGCTTTGGCTTGTTCATGCCGCCTCCCTGTTTTGTATTGTAGCCTCCCTGTTTTGAATTGTATATTACTATACACTCTGGAATTATTGTCGAATGTATGGATATAATCATCTGAATGAACACAAAATTTCAACTCAGTATTACATTTTTAAATAGTTGAAAGAAAACACTAAAGCGGAGACTGCGTATTCGAACGCATGGGGAAGGAAACGGGAACTGCGATCGGGCATGTGTTTCTGCCTCCATGGTTGGAGTTTTCTTATGATTCAAACACGCGCAACAAGGGTGTTTGTACGGTTTATCAGCTCACGAGTCTGGATTCGTTGTAAAATATTGTCAGATTTTACTTTTCCCGCACATATCATACCAAAACAACTGCAACCGCCCCGCCCATCTCGCCCAGTGATCTAAACCACTGTTTACGTATGTAGATAAGGTTTATCATGAGGGCATTCCAACCAATCAGAAACCGAAGTGTGGCCCCTCCCATAAATCGTACGATACATCATGGTTGTCACATGGGATGCACGATGACTGTGTGTGGCTTGTGCACGTTGAGCGCAATCTTGAGTTTTGCGCAATTGTGAGCACTGACAGCAGAATGAAAATCCTTGGATTTTCATTTTTATTGATTATAATGTAGGAAGACCAATGAGGACAAACATTAGATCTCAAATAATAACAGAGATCACTGACAAGTGATGAAAACACGCGGCAAAAACAACAACAACAACAAATCTCGAAATTGTGCTGCTCAATCAAGAGATTGTGCAAATTTCGAGATTGCGCTCCAACAAGTAAAAAACAATAACAACTTCCGAAAAAAACAACAACCGTGGAGTGTGTTTACTGCAGTGACGAATATTCTCGACGCAACTCGGCATCTAAACTCAGGGCAGCCTGTGAAGTTCACGACCTGTCTGGTTCACAGCCTGTATACTACTAGTCACACTTTCGAGCTTTGGGTTTGTGAATTTGCGATTTTTGTAATCGAGGTAAGGCACCAAGAAGATGTTATAAATATCGTTTTCACCCTCGGCCTCGTTGATCAGAAAATATTTTTCCTCCAATGTTAATGAGTGTATGACGTGGACGTGGTGCCTAGATAAATTGTAACACAACATGGATGTAGAATTAGAAAGTAACTCATCATTCCTTCCTCCATGCTCATTACAATCAGTCTATGGAGGTAGAACAGTCTAGTCAGAATCAGATAATGGAGGTCATAGAGACGTGTCGTCATTTCCATTTAGATGGGGAAAATGTTCGTATCCGACAGCCACTTTTTTAATTTTGTGGTCACCTTTTTAAATTAGCCTTTTAGAATTGTTCAAACCATGGAGGGGACCTCCATGTTCAAACTGCCTGTTTCTGGCAGTTTACATTCTATTAACCTTTGGCTGTAAGTAAAGCCTGTAAAACTTTCTGAAAAGTTAAGGGTATGATTTAACATAAAAATCAGTTAGATAAAGTGGCAGTCAGATACATAAATTTAGTTCCACTGATGTAAATGTACATGTGGTTTAAGTTTGCATTTGGTTTAAGTTTGCAGTTAGATAAAGTGGCAGTCAGATACATAAATTTAGTTCCACTGATGTAAATGTACATGTGGTTTAAGTTTGCATTCCGTGACACAATAAAACGATCCCGACAGTTTGCATTACAACAGCAACACGAAAAAGACTTGACAGGTCTTCAATCTTCAATGGTGAGATCCTTATTCAGCTATATATAGCTATACTAGGATGGTGCAGAAGTGACGTCACAGGCAAAGTGCATAAGATAAGGTGAAGTTAAAGTGGCGACAAGACAAAAAGACTGATAACAATAGACGATAACTTAGGGTGCGTAAAAAACTGAAGGGCGAATTAGAGGAGATGTGAGCCCACAGGTAGCCTCATCCCTCTGATAGCTGGTAGGGCAGTTTCCTTGAAGGCTGCTATTGAAGGAGACATCACAGCGGCTGCTTCCATAGTCGGATGGATCGAGGGTAGAAGGAGTATTTGTATGGATCTATGGATGTGCCTGGTATGGTGAACTTTAACTGATGGTCATGTCTTCCAAGAAATGGTGCTGGTTGGACGATGGATGGGAACTGTATGTTTACTAGTCCATGATGAATCTTATAGAACATGGTTAGTTGAGAGACAAGTCGTCTAGTATGGAGTTGCTCCCAGCCCAGAGTATTAATCAAGCTAGTCACAGGTCATAGCGCTGTATCAGAATGATCAGTGCACATGCGCATCAGTTTAACAACTTTTAACATGTCGGTATTGGCTGGGAGATTCTACTTCATGAAATTTCACCAAAAATTTGCTAGCACACTTTTTTGTTTATTTTTTGTACTCTCCAAAAGATCATCACTGGTGTGGCCGAGCCGCGGCCTAGTTCACAGAATTCAT
The DNA here is from genome assembly GCA_032158295.1 of Pycnopodia helianthoides. Classification (NCBI taxonomy): domain Eukaryota; kingdom Metazoa; phylum Echinodermata; class Asteroidea; order Forcipulatida; family Asteriidae; genus Pycnopodia; species Pycnopodia helianthoides. The sequence continues at coordinate 20,995,805 of CM063244.1, forward strand.
GTTGAGGTGGCTGAGTCAACCAATTTGAGTTCAAATCTTGGTTCCTGTATCCCGGCACTTGTGTTGTGTCCTAGGGCAAGGCACTTAATTTGTATGTCCTAACTTATGGATCCTGCCGAGTAACGAAGTAGAAGTAGAAGTACTTTGTGGGTGTAGTGTCAAGAAGCGGGTTCGGGCCAGCATATTGGCACCCGGGACTAGGGCCAGTCTAGCCCCACTGTTCTCACTCCGGTTCTTGGCCCTACGCCTGCCTTGTATGAGGGACTAACATGACTTTTCGAATAAAAGCTCTCAATTTTTTGGCCTAAATTTTTCCCTTAGTGTTCACTTACCCATTACGTAGTTTCGGCGAGTAGCTAAGAACTTTCATGATTAATGTGCTGGCTCATTTTGGGGAAATTTTGAGAAGAATCTCTTTGAGAAGAATCTCTTTGAGCTGTCAAAAACACGTTTGAAGCCATCATGATGTTTACTATTATGAGTCACAATAGCATGGCAATCCTAAAGTCTGGGACTTTGCAGAACATGAATTTTGATAATATATACAAATGTAGTGTCTAGTGCTACCATCCAACTATATCAATAATTTTTCTGTGACATTATCCAATTGTACTAACAAATATTTTGAATGTGCATAGGGTGTTGTAAGAATACCAAGTTCATGAGTCGCTAGGTGGCAACGAGTGTTTGAACAACATGCCCGCCCTCCCGTGAAAGTGCTTATAAATGACAATAGTAGTGGTAAAGAAGGTTCCCAAACTTTTGTGAAATTAGCAAATTATTCTTGCAAATACTTTTGAGTGCATATGATCATTAGATGTGTGCCAATGTGTTTGGTTCATTGTATATGCATGATGCCAACTTGTATATCAATCTTTATTTCCTTTTCTTTCTTTCTTTTTTTTTCTTAGAAAAGAGGCTGTAAAGGTGTAGTGGATGAGCCTTGGGGAAAGAGTGAACAAAAGTGGAAGGTCTGAAGTTGTACAGATTGTCCAGACCTTGAAATTAACATAGAATGTCACATAGTTGCTGCAGGGTGGCGCTTGCTGCCCACCTCTCTCTTTACGGTGGTGGGATCACTTGTAGATGCACTCAGCTAGGAGCAAGAGGACCAACCCTGAACTCCACTAATGGTCCTTGTGGAAACCATACACGGCCATTGTCATCCTCCTCCTCCTCAAAGACCACTGAATCAGATGGTCTAACTGGCAAGAAAGCAAAACCAAAAACAGCTTTAAGTTTCCAGGACAGAGTCAAGTATCTGAGAGAATCTGTAACATCTGCAAGTGCAAGGGTACAGGATAGTCTTCACAGCTCTAGGGAAGCGTTCTTGGAGAGTGTGCATGCACTGCAGGCAACATCTGATGGTAAAGAAGTAAAGTCTAAGTTTAGTATCAAGAGCGACAGGAAGGAGGGTCAGTGTGATAAGACGTTTGATTCTGAAGGTCATGAAACCTCAACAGCGTCGGACCGTGACAATAATTCGGTTGATAACAAATCAACTCTGGGACCGATTTGCGAGTCTGAAGACCTGCCCAAAGGTGTTGACAAATCACCAGTAGAAGGAGAGGATGTAGCTTCTCAAGCAAGAAAGCCAGAGGGGCAATACAAACAGCCAGATTTCTGGATCAACATACCTTCCTTTCAGGATCGCCTCAATCGGATGAGAGTCCCGTTCAGGAGGACAGCTCCACAAACTTCCACATCAGAACCAGCCACAGATAATTTGCAACAACATGATGACGTAGTACATCTCGAGCAAAGTTTAAAGGTGGGTCAGCCACAGCATAGAGATCAGAAGACAAGTGATGCTGATGCATTCAAACCAGAAAGCTACGAGGTAACAGCCGAAGTGCAGTCTGATGATGATGGATCGGACTTTGAGCTTCCTGATACCTTTCCAAATGTCATAAAGTCCTTCCCTGGTATGGTGCCATCGTATGATAGTACAGATATCAAGAGTGGAGCTGACACCAACACATCCTTGAAGGAAAGCAGGGAGTCATACGAGTTTGACTTTGAGATCAGTCCAATCTTGGAAATGAATGTTGCATTGCTGGAGCCAAGAGAGATGCAACAAGGAGGGGTCACCAGAAAGGTGTTGGCTGCCAGGGAGACGCAGGAGGAGGCACAAAGGAGGAAAGAGAGGACTGATGAGGCAGAGGAGGTAGCTGCTAAGAAAGTTGCAAGAAAACGAATGAAGCCAGTAAGTCTGGGGTGTTCTGTTGTATATAAAACGGGGTGACCCATGTTTGTCTGAAGTGACCAATTAAGATAATCAATAGACTCTGCTCCACAGCAATGTTTTTGCCGCTCAAAAACATTGTTTTTTGTGATAGAAAAGGATCCGTTGTGCAAAAGCGCTGTCATACAGAGAGGGACATTTTGAAATACTGACGCCATTTACCATCAAAGCTGTTATGTTGTTGATGTCCACAAAAAGGTCCTGGCAGCCAGTGGGAGATAAGGGCAGACCAATGTTGGTCACAATGAGGTTTTTTCCTTCGGGGCATCACGGCAGGGAGGAAGGGGATCCACAGTACTGGGTGCCCTGGCTTCTTGTAAAATTCCCTGGCTTCTTTACTGATATCTCTGAGGGAAAAAGCAATGTGTTTGAAGAGCTTTGAACAGCTACTGATATCCCCTTAGTTTTTTTTCCGAACAAATTTGTAGTTTCACTTTGGAAGTTTAGACTTTCAAACATCAATTATCATCTAAATCAAGTAAATAATTTATAGTATACTCTAGAAGCAGATTTGGTTTGGGGTTGAACAAAGACAAATTTACTAGGGCAGGATTTGAACCTGCGACATGCGGATTAATGTGCCAGCACTCTACCAACTGAGCCATCTAGCCCTAATGTTGGCGGTCTCCCTAAATTTTTTTGGGGGTGCCAGTCAGAAGCCGATCAACCTGTAGGCCTAACTGTTGTATAACCAGGGATCACGCCCTAGTTTTTATACAACCTGGGAAAGCAGCAGGAGAATGATCACTCTAAGGGATGACTTTTTGTTTCAAACATCAAGTAATAGCCACGATGGAAACTGAATTGGTCAATTTTATTTGAATTTACCCAGTCAGTTTCCCTTGTGGTTTATTTGCTTGAAGTCAGCACAAATTTGGGGAAATTTGATAATCCTTGACATTTTATCAATGAACATGGCGATTTAAGTGTGCCTTGGGGTAAAACCTGCCTCTTATAAATGGTTGTTGACTGCCCAATGTTACTATCTTTATAATATTATTATTATTTTTATTTGAAAGGTTATTTCTAAAGCCTGCATTGACGACCGGACAAGGAATCTTGCCGTTGGAATCCGCTGTGCTACTAGTAACTCTTCAAGACTCTTGAAACTGGAAAAACTGGCTGCTCATTTGACACTCTACCCGGAGTCAAGAGAGGTTGCAGTCAAAGTAAGTGCTTTGCTTTGCGTTGAATCCTAACAACCTCTAAAATAGGTTTGGGACATTAACCGCTAAACTGTGTAACCGTAAACAAACGGTAAAATCCGGTTTCAAAATTTCCTCACCGGTTAAAAGAAACCAACAGTAAAAGTTGGCCTTGGACACTATCCAGATAGAATGATTGAAATCCTTTTTGTCGGTGGAATGTTTCTTATCTTAATTCCCTCTACAAATGTTAGATATTATTTTCAATCCCTTACAGATTGTTATGCAATTCGCTTTGTACCCTGCCCCACTGTGGTTTGTGGTTTTATGACTGTAAATACTGGGTTGCAGTGTTCTATTTTAAACCTTGAAAGTGTGTTGACATCTGCTCCTTTTACAGATGGGCTCATAGTTCTGATTGGGATCAGTAGAAACGGTCAAACAGAAGTCACAAGTTGCATTTAACCGTTAAGTCACAAGTTCCGTTTAAAGTGTGTTGACATCTGCTCCTTTTACAGATGGGCTCACAGTTCTGATTGGGATCAGTAGAATTGGTCAAACAAAAGCCACAAGTTGCATTTAACTGTTAAGGAAAAGAAGCATAAATGTACAACTCTACTCTTAAACCCTTCCCTTTCCTTGGTTGTTCCTCAGCCAGATGATTTTTTTTTCATTCAAACTAAAGTGGGTTGCGAAAAAAATTAAGTTTGATTGCCAGACTTTGTCAGAAGCATTGAAGTTGTTTGTAACACATTTGAACATTGCGGCAGCATTAAAGATTACCTCCCATTCCATGTATCATCAGAAACAGGGGTGGGTCACATTCGAGTGCCTGAATTTTCATCGGGTCGTCGGCCTAAAAGTTTGCGGAGGGTTGGTTTAGATGTTGAGCCCTTGGGAGAAGCAAATCGAAAATTGAGACCGAAACATCAACTTTAGAGACCTGAAAGTTTTAGAATGAATCCTTGATATATCTTCTTGTGTGACACACATGTCTGTTGTAAAAGAGTTAATGAGAAAATGCTGAGATGACATCGAGTGTTATGTGTAACTTTGATGTTGTGAAATATTGACCAAAACAAAATTGGTAACAATAAATATTTAAATTTTTAAGCATTTGCGATGATGCTTTGACATCAGGCGAAGGACCAGATATTTACATATTTATGTACAATTATCAACCTCCGAACACCCACATGCAACAAGAGTAGCACCAGGGTGATTATTAGACAAAGTGCACCGCAATTCCACAAATGGACGTAACAGTGGTGCTGTCTCCACAAGACAATAGCAATGCAGTAAGGGGAGTACCTCATCCAAGATTCACAACAACTCTTTTGAGAGACTGGTGTTTTTAAATGTGTGTGTGATGTGAAAGTACATAACTTAAGCCCAGATTACTGTAGAACATAAAGAAAAACAAGTCTCAATGTTTATTCATTTTTTCCCCCAGGAGCGATTGATTCCGTCCTTGTTGAAGGTCCAGAATTCCTGGGATAAGGCGCTGACGGAGCAGGTTCATGAAACACTGGCCTTCTTGGGATATGCACCTCCAGTAAAGGGGCGTGGCATCAGAATCTTATCTGTAGATGGTGGTGGTACAAGGTTAGTCCTCAAGGTTTCATACATTTCTTATGTACAATTCCAAGCACTATACAATAGTCTACTCTGGCATACGTGTAAAAGTGCATATAATTTATATTGAATATTTGGATGGCAATGTTTTGTAAAAGTATTTGCATTTAATGCACAGACAGCAAGAATCAGCTAAACAAAAAAGGATAAAAAATACCAACCATCGTTATTCTGAGCCAGTGAGAGATCTTAAGAATAACCCCCCTGCAATCTCTCCGTTTTTATCTCCCTTTTTTTGTTTTCTTTCTTTCCTAGAGGTGTGATTGCAATCGAAGCTCTCCGCGAGATTGAACGGCGAACCAACAAACCGATTCGCGAGCTCTTTGACTACATGATGGGCGTCAGCTCAGGGGCAGTGCTGTGCTTCCTGTTGGCCTTTGACGGTGCTTCGCTGGACGAGTGCGAGGAGCTGTACAGAGAGCTGAGTCAAGACGTCTTCAAGAGGAACACGCTCCTCGGCACGAGCAAACTGTTCTTGAACCACGCTTTCTACGATACGGAGGGCTGGATCAAGATTCTCAGGTATGAGAATGTACTTTGACACTTGAGCTGGGCTTGATTTCCACAAAAGAGCTAAGATTGATCTTAACTGCAAATCAGTCTCGATTGCGAAGCAAAGTGTGATGTCCCAATGCAAATCACTATTGGTAACAATGGCAACTCATCTTGAGATTAGTCTTAGTGCTTTGTGAATTCGAGCCCACAGGACTCATTGACATTTTGATTGAGATGGACAGTTCTTTCTTCACTCCCCGATCCAGAACTGGCAGTCATCGTGACCTATTTAACCCTAGAACTCCTGTTTCACCAATTCACCAATTTGGGCAATTCTTTCAGGGATTAGAAATATCTGACTTTTATCTGAACTCTGACTTTTTAAAGTCTGCTGAGTAAACAAAAATACTAAAAGAAATCCTGCAACCTGACATCCTTGTTATGTTGCAGGCATTTTTATTTTCCTCCATTCAAATCACTGTACCCAAAGTGAGGCTGGAAGGGCAAAATAGTCTTCCCTTTTGGTATAGTGCGAACCAGTATTCATTATTAGTTATTTCACACAGGGAACAAGACAAAAATGGTACAGCATGATCTACTTCTCTAGCACTGAGGAAACTGTTCCTAAATCTCTTGAGTTACAATCCAGGTTATCAAGGGTGAATTTCATAGTTTGACACTATGTGAATACCACACTCACAGCTGCTAACTATTCCATTCATGTTGTTGTTTATTTGTTGTTTTTTATTCTAATGTAATTTTTGTCTTCTTATACAAGTTGTGTATTTTGTTGTTTTTATTAGTAATTTGTCTCATTCATACAATTTTGTTATTGTTGTTTTATCTATGTATTTTGTCTCATTTTCATACAAGTTGTTGTTATTTTGTTGTTTTTATTCTAATGTAATTTTTGTCTTCATTTTCATACAAGTTGTTGTTTATTTGTTTTTTTATTCTAATGTAATTTCTCATTTATACAAGTTGTTGTTATTTTGTTTGTTTTTATCTAATAATTTGTCTCATTCATACATGTTTTATTTTGTTTGTTTTATCTAATGTATTTGTCTTCATTTATACAATTGTTGTTATTTGTTTGTTTTTTATTCTAATGTAATTTTTGTCTTCATTTTCATACAAGTTGTTGTTTATTTTGTTTGTTTTTTATTCTAATGTAATTTTTGTCTTCATTTTCATACAAGTTGTTGTTTATTTTGTTTGTTTTTTATTCTAATGTAATTTTTGTCTTCATTTTCATACAAGTTGTTGTTTATTTTGTTTGTTTTTTATTCTAATGTAATTTTTGTCTTCATTTTCATACAAGTTGTTGTTTATTTTGTTTGTTTTTATATGTAATTTTTGTCTATTCATAATTGTTGTTATTTTTGTTTTTATTCTATTAATTTGTCTTCATTTTCATACAAGTTGTTGTTTATTTTGTTTGTTTTTTATTCTAATGTAATTTTTGTCTTCATTTTCATACAAGTTGTTGTTTATTTTGTTTGTTTTTTATTCTAATGTAATTTTTGTCTTCATTCATACAATTTTGTTTATTTTGTTTTTATCTAATGTAATTTTTGCTTCATTCATACAAGTTGTTGTTTATTTTGTTTGTTTTTTATTCTAATGTAATTTTTGTCTTCATTTTCATACAAATGACAATCGAGAAATTTTGTGATTGATTGGATAATAAAAATTTAAAAATGTCCCACAAATATTAGGAACAAGTAATAGAAAGAATACAATAAAAAACCTCAGCATCTAAACAAGCATAAAGCAAATCATGAAAGAATCACCACTACATCCATCGTTAATTTCATTTTTTGTTATCATTTCCAGAACACATTCTTTGGGAGATATTCCTATGATGTCAACAGCAAGGGATGCAACATGCCCCAAGGTGAGTGTACGATGAGGCTGGTTGGATACAGGAAGGTTTGTGTAAAGAGAATGCAGCACCAACCACAGATAGCTTTTAAGAAATTGACAGCTTCAAAGAATTGTTTCCTTTATTGCAGCCAAGACTACTTGACGTCCGGACAAAGTTATACAGAATAGCTGTTCCGTTTGTTTATTTCCATTTATAACACCCCTTACAAATATTCTGGTTTAGAGCGCGTCACATGATTTCTTATTTTTACTTTAAAAAACTGCGCAAACGCGACGCTCTACACACTCAGCAATTTTATCTGCACTCGGCAGCATGCAAAGCGTGCAGGTAGAAAAATACAAGTTCGCCCTGTGTATAAAGCATTTTATTGTGAATGGATAAAATGTGTTATTATTAATACTGAGAGTTAGGGATGTTTTGTTTTTCTCTAAATGCTGGAGTCAGTACGCAGTTCATAGAGGAGCACTGTGTGGACACATTATCATGTTATGAGCTGGCATGGGCTAGTCTTGGTTCAAGACCCTCTTGTTATCGATATTCCACAATCCTGTAATTGATATCCAACCATCGCCACACGGGGGCGTGCTCTCACCCTAAACCGCTACTGTGATAGCGGTTCTCGGGGGGGATAGCGGTTTCTGGTTGATAGGGCTGGCCCTCTAATGGCGAGGAGATTAAAACAACTGGAGCATCTTGAACCAAGACTAGCTAGTGCCTGTATTAAACCATTTGGATGATATTTAGAGATAGCAGTAAATGACTGGGTACTGTTTCGGATCAATCAAAACATGATATCTTGCAAGCTGGGATATGCTGTTTGAATGAGTGAATATGGAATGATAAGTCGGGAGGGATTACTGTTCAGTTGAATGTCCATTTACCAGTGGCTTAGATGCTATCATATTGCGCCTGACATCCTGTTGTGTTGCGGCCCTTTTGATTTCCCCCTTCAAATCACTGTAACCAAAGTGAGGCTAGAAGGGCAAAATAGTCTGGTTCCCTTTTGGGTTAGTGCGAACCAGTATTCATTATTGGTTATTTCACACAGGGAACAAGACACAAATGGTACAGCATGATCATGGTCAACAGTGCCTTAACAATGCAAAACCTTTTTGGATATTGAGTGATCGGTCAACAGTGCCCCCTCTTCAGTTTACCCTGAAGAGAACAATTTCTCAAAAAGTGGTGACTATTAAAAATCCCACTCACAACTCCAGTGGCACTCGAGCAGACTGGGAACTTGAAATGGCTAACATGAATGTGAAAAAATTCAGCTGCCTCACAAAAAGTACAATCTTGTGCCGTCAACACAGACAAAAACAATCTTGCCGCTTTGTAAACCAACAAGGAGCTTATACAATCACGGTCATGTGGTGGTGGGGAGGGGGTGGTTGACAACCAAAAACTTGTCTAACTTTTACCCATGATGCACTGCCAAAATGGTCACTCCAGGGCCCAATTTCATAGAGCTGCTTAAGCCCAAAGAGTAGCTAAGCACAACAAAATTATGCTTACAAGAATATAATATAAATACCATGTCACTTTATGACTGGTATCCTGCTCATTTCTGCTAAGCAGAAAATTGTTAAGAAATGTTTTATGCTTAAGCAGCTCTATGAAATTGGGCCCTGGTCAAACTCAAGAGGACGCACTGTCTTAGGACAGATATAATCACAATTTCAGATTCATTTTATATAATGTGCTCAGGATTTGTATAATTATTTGTACTTCGTAGGTAGCAGCAGTTGCATCGATGATGAACATTGGTTGCATCAAGGACTTCCTGTTCCGCAATTACAACTTGCCGTCAGGTGTCCAGTCTCACTACAGAGGCTCCTGCAAGTATGAGCTGTGGCAGGCAGCCCGGGCGTCATCTGCCGCACCTGGCTATTTTGAAGAATTCAAACTGGACGATTTTGTGTTTCAGGTAATGGGAAACCTTTACTGGTCAGGGCCTGGGCCCAATTTCTTAGAGCCGCTTAAGCACAAAAAGTAGCTAAGCTAATTATGCTTACCAGAATAAGGTTACCAGCCAAAATACCATGTCACACGTTCCATTTCTGACTGGTGTTCTGCTAATTTTTGCTTAGCACAAAATTTGTAAGCAAAACTATCTGCTTAAGTAGCTCTATGAAATTGGGCCCTGATTTCATCAAGCACTGTTATTTACGAGGCTTAAGGTCAGGAAGGCAATAAAAGAATGTTAAAGGGGCGCTGTTGTCATGGTCATAGCATGCTTGTGGCTAGACATGGAAACATGAAATGAACTCTCACCCAGTCACTACACACCCGGCGAATTGACCGTCACATCACAAACAAAAGCTTTAAAGGGCGCTGTCATTATTATTGAGCACGCGTGTGCAGTAACTGGGTGAGAGTTCAGAATTTAATGTCTGGCCACAGACTCGCGGGATCACGACGACAGTGCCCCTTTAATTGCAAACCAAAATGTGATGTCCAGGGATGAGAAATTTAAGATTTTGATCTGAATTCAGACTGGGAAACACAAATTGTTTGTATTTTTCTCAGAATTAAATAAGTCGGGCTCTGTGATCTACTTCTCTGGCACTGAGGATACTGTTTCCAAAAGCTCATTGGAGTCTATAACTCCAGAGTTATTAAAAGGTGGAAATGCCATCATTTCAATGTATCTCCTAAGAACTGGGTACCAGTTGCAGACTCTTTGGTCTGCAGTGACTCTCACAACTGGTTGTCACAATACAAATCACTATGGCAATATTGAATCCTTTTTTCGATTAAAGTAATAGTTTTTTGTGTAATCAAATGCTAGTCTCAATTTCGCAAAGAGCTTCTTTCTTACCCAATTTGCATAAAGCTGTTTGAACACATGAATTTTCTGACATTAGACATAATATGCAACCAGTCAAACTAGTGTGTAAATATGCATTCCTGTTGACTGCTTCCCTGCTAACTTCAATAAGCAAGTAAAGTTAAAAAAATTGTTTTGGCCGCCAAGCTTTTTGTATTGCCCTCAGTCCCCAAGAGTAAGAAGTGTTTTTTTTTTTTCTCCATGACAGGATGGCGGAGTATTGACAAATAACCCAAGTGCTCTCGCCGTTCATGAATGTCGTCTACTCTGGCCGGACACCCCTATCCAGTGTGTGGTGTCCGTGGGCTGTGGGAGATACGACCCGTCAGATGACACCACTGAGCCTGAGTACAGTAGCCTCAAGAAGAAACTCACCAACATCATGATGAGTGCCACGGACACCGAGTGTGAGTTCTTTTCCTTGACCTTTTTTGTGACCCCTTCAGCAGGACCAGGGCCCAATTTCATGGCTCTGCTTACCGTAAGCGAAGAATCGGCGCTTACAGAAGCAGGGAATTCCGCGCTTACGTCAAGCATATTTCACAGGTTAGCAAGGAAGTTTTGCCTGTGCATGTGCGTACTCCACGTTACTAGGCATTCTTCGCTTACACAGCGAGCACAGAAATTTGATGCTTGCCCTTTAAGCAAAGAATGGTGATAGCAAGTGCATAATTTAGCGGTAAGCAGAGCCATGAAATTGGGCCCAGTTAGCTTGTCATTTCACTTGTCCGCCAGCTTTGTCACTAGTCCATACTTCATTTATTAAATTGGGATGCTTTTTTTACGCTGACCTAGCCAGCCAGACTGCTTGGAGAGAATTTGGTTCATCTTCGGGTGATTTAAAAAGCATTTGGCCAGCGAACCACCATTAAGGAAGAACCCTGATTCTTTCCTCTTTTTTCGTTGATTTATTATTTTTACTTGGGCTTTGAAATTATCAAATCATTTTTTGTTATTTGGGTTTATTTACTTGCATTTCTTGCTCACATGATCCATCGCTTTTAATTACGTCCTGTCTGAAAGACACTGTTGATGTTTGAGGGCCTGATACTGTGTGAAAAACTAGTGCAAGAAGTTTTTAAAGAGGCCTTGGTGTACTGTAAAGTTTCCTCTATCAGTTGCTTTCTTCTCCCTCAAATGTTGAATGTGTTTTCATATTTTTGAGAATGATATTGGATCGTTGTGTTGTCTGAGAGTGGAAGACAATGAAGCTGTCTCATTATTTTCCCAACAGCTGTGCACACGGTACTCCAAGATCTTTTGCCGAGCGGGGCGTATTTCCGTTTCAACCCATCCATCACGGAGGACTTCTTACTGGATGAGAACCGCACCGAGAAGATTGCCCAGATGCAGGAGGAAGCGAGGGACTACCTGGAGCTGAATGAGCTGAAAATGGAGCAGGTCAGTGGCGTCCTATGCCGGGAGAAGACTCGGCTCCAAAGGCTCCTGGACTGGGTGCGTCTGCAACGTGAGGTGAGGAGAAGATGACACAAGGGTCTCCAGGATGCCGAGTGAGCTCTGGACGGTGCTGGCAGGCTGTGCTCTATCCCGAACGACGACCTTTCTGAAAGACTCATTTACTGAGTAAGTCTTGCAAGAAGAGCTGAAAAAAAAAAAATGATTCTTAGATCTCCAGACTGCTGAACTAGCTGTATATGGTACTGGTTGGTGGTGCTCTATCCTGCATGAAAGCTTGCCCAAGAGATTCCTGGAAATGGAATTTTTGAGAAAATGAACGCATATCATCTGCATGGTATCCTTGAAGAAGATCAGAATTGTTGGGTATATTTGCACCAAGACCCGAGGAGGAGATATAGCTTGGATATTTTGGATGCAGAAGGAGCTCCAGAAGGCAGGTCAGCGATGAAGACCTTGGCCTGGAGACTCCTACTAGGAACAGGGGATGTCTGGAACGGGAGATTGGGACCTGACGACACTTGGATCTCAGGAATGCAAGCTGTTTTTTTACTGCAATATACTTAAATGCTGCAATTTTACGATGAATCAAAATAAGAAGTGTGAACAGTTTGGTGGTTTTCAAAGATTTCAAATTCATATAGTGGTCATTATTCGAGTAGCTTGAATACTCTGCCAGTATTTTTAAAAGGAAAATATTCACTTGGTCACAAATTTGCATTGGTATTCCTAGAGGAATGCTGTGCGTGCTACTGGAAGCTTTTCCCAAAGAACAGAGTTAGTTTTATAATAAGGGAATAAACCCCTTGCATTGGCCGCCATCTTTGATGAAACGTGCAAGCGTGAAAAGCTGTCATTGGGTGAGAGCTGTGCGCAGCGCGTACACGCGTGCCAGTCTATTGTTTTTCATAAAAAATGGTGGTCAATGGCATCATGTGCAATCCATCTATAAAAGAGTTGGCGACGAGGTCTTAAACAGCCATTTAAAACCGGCAGGGTGGTGTCCGTGCGATAAAGGCAGGCATGGCATCCTTCCCTACTTACGTCTGATTTCCACTTGTACGGCCCTCAGAAAAATCAGCAAAATTGTTACTAAATAGCCTGGAAAAAAGCCTATGCCATGTGTGTATGTAGGTCAGCCCTTGTACTGCTAGGGCCAAACATCATGCCTGAAAGGACTGAGCTGAATGTGACCCCGCAAGAACTTAAACGGCCGTTTAAGACCGAGTCACTACTTTTTTATTCCCATACATAAATACACTTTTTGTAAGCCTACATTCTCATATTCCTGTCACATCCTCAGGCTTTGTTTCGAGAGGGGTCAAATTGCCTGCAACGCTCACCGTTGTGTGTATGCACTCATTCTAATAGAATTTACATTGAGTACCGGTAGGTATTGATTAAGAGTTACGCATAAATTAGTGCCCGCAAAAGCTAGTGCGCCCGCATAAGCTAGTGCACGTATGGCTATGAGCGCTGAATGTGCGTTCACGGCTCCAGTTATGTCTTTATCAGCCGTTGAAACCCGGTCTTAAATGGTCATGTGACCACCTTTCAACCATTAGGACTGCCTAAACTAAATGAGGTGTTTAAGAATTCTTTTTAATGACTCATCATTTTGCTGGATCTGTAACTTAAAAATTATATATATTTTTTCTGTCGTTGTAGCACTTTGTCGTTTTATAGCTTTTTGCCTTGCAGTGAGAAGTGTGTAGTTCAATTTCGTTTAACTACTAACAATTGATTATAATTTCAAAATTGGTGCAACTCTGCTAAGCATTTTTTCGAGGACTGTTCTCTAGTGACTATTCTTCCAGCTGAAAGATAATAGTAATAATAATAGAAAAATGTATATAGTGACAAATCCATTTATTAAAAAGTATTAAAAAAAAGTATAAATGTAGGAAAATATCGAGGAAGGATTATACATAGAAGAATTAAAAACTACACCTCAAGAAATAACCATATGACAAGAAACACAATAAAGGGAACCACTCCGGTGAAGGGAAAAACTAAACAATTAAGCAGCTTGTAAGAAATAAATAATTGCATTTAATATGTGTGAGGTTTCAGGATTGTAATTAAGTTGGGCAAGTAAGATATGAAGCTTTGGATGGTGTACAAGATAGGAAGCAACTAGTTTTCAGGTGACAATAATGTCTAGGAATATCTCAGGCCTGGATTTTTTTTTTTTTTTAAGGGCAAGGCCATTTCTATTTTGCAAAGGGCACTTCCATTTGTCCAAATTTTAAAGCCTATGGGAAATTTTTGAAGGGGCTACCAAGGCCAAGACGAGGGCAACAGAGGCCAAGGTCTCTGTGTAATTCCGGGCCTGATCTCTCTTCGGCCTTGCCACCTCACACAAGGCAACTTTTACAGGCAACCTGGATGCAACCAACTGCAGTGCATGCTACCGGACCACTTTGGTAGCGCACAAGTAAACTTTCAAAACCCTGTCTTACAATCCCCAAGAAAAGTATGTGAACGTTCAAATGTGGACACCTTTTTTTCTTGGAGATTGCCTGGAACTGGTTGCCTGTAAATTACATTTTGTGGCAGTTTTTGATCATGTTGAGCAACCGTCCATGCCCAATTCCACCCATTTTGCAATGCCCAGAAACGCTTTCTGCTGAGCACAATCAGGTTACCAGTGAACTTGACTTTTACCTGTGAAAATGACCTGAACAGTATTTCAAACTCTGCATGGTGGAGACTAAAACCAAAGCCACATGCGAAGTGCCGGACCAGGATTCGAACTAGGGGCCAACAGAGATGAAACGGCAGGGAGGCCAACCTGAACACCTAAATGTTTGATGTGGTGATTCTGACCATGAACCTTTTGATTTGTTAGGCCACTGCTTCTCAGGACCACCACAACTTGTGGAGGTGTTATTTTCTATCACATGGTGTCACAGCAAACCTTACTAGAAAATGGCATCCTTGTGTATGGCTGTTTCCCCAATTTGTTCATCTATTTTGTACTTTGAAATTTGGCCCGTGGTCATAGCTTGCTCTCTCAGGGAATTTGTAAGTATTTATGTTCACAATACTATAGCTGTTTTGGGGATTGAATGGTGATAAAGAGTGTAAGAAAGAGAATCTATTACATATGCATAAAGTTCGAACCAAGAAGATATTATAAATTTTTACTTAAAAAAATGTGTGTATACATTTTAAATTTTAAACAAAAAGAAAGTGGTTTGTTTACCACCTAATAAATGTGCATCATTTAATAAGAAACAAAATCTCCACAGAAAACCTGTTGTATTGTCTGTAACATTGTGGTAATATTTTACAATTTCATATTATAGCAACCATCTAAAAAATATTGACTATGATTCAACATCACTGAATTACGTAAACAGTGAACTGGTATGCTCCTTTAATGTGTTAGCAAACAAGCAAATTAATGTTCTCTTGTGTCATATGCGTTAAAAAAATATAAGCCTAACTATTCAATTTATCAATCCACGCGAACAGCTTTCAGATTTGCACTCAGCTTTTTGAAGCATGCATTGCAGGCGCATATCTAGGTGTGTTTTTTTTAAGGGGGAGGGAAGGGGGGGGGCACACCTGCAAATTTTAAATGTTGACCAAAACATTTATTCCGTGCGGAGACCCAGTGCCATTGGTTTCTGTAGGTATGCCTATTAGTATCCGGACAACGATGCATAAGTTGATTGCATGCAACATACTTCAATACTTTATTTCCACTCTATCAATCACAACACACAGGGATGCATTAAGAATACAGGGTGATTAAGTGGTGTGTGTCGAGATAGCTTAAAGGTTTAAAGGCACTAAACACGTTTGGTAATTGTCGCAGACCCGTATTCTCACTTGGTGTATCCCAACATATGCATAAAATAACAAACCTGTGAAAATTTGGAATCAATTGGTCATCGAATTTGCAAGAGAATAATGAAAGAAACAAAACACCCTTGTTGCATTACTTTGTCTGCTTTCAGATGCATGATAAAAGGCTTCAGCTGAAGTCTTTTATTATTTGAGTGAGAAAAAGTACATTTCTTCAGAGGGAGCCGTTTCTCACAATGTTTTATACTCTCAACAGCTCTCCATTGCTCGTTACCAAGTAAGTTTTTATGCTAACAATTATTTTGAGTATTTAGTAGATTCTTGTGTACCCATATAGGCCTACAATAAATTGAGACAACTTATTTTCTTTAATTAACTCATGAACCATTTTATGTTGACAGTGTTATCAACAGATCTCCATTGCTTGTTACTAGGTAAGTTTTTATGCTACAATTTTTTGGAATAATTACAAATAGTGTCCAGTGCCTTTAAAACAAATACTGGGAATGGGAAAAAAAAACAATAACGACACAATTAGTGATTGGGTGGGGACAGCTAGAGCGTAAAACTGTTTAGCTTAACCAGGATATTGAACTACAAAGTGATGCCATTATTCACGTTAGGCTTTCCCCCTTCAAATGATTATCAAACAATAAAAATAATCAACACATTTATTTTAACACCGGGGGTGTATTATTTTTGAATTGTCTTAAGATGTTCCGTCTTGTGACCAGGTCTTTCCTTTTCTTTCCGACTTCGTAATAACACAATACGACAAGGTTATCTTTGAACTTCCTTGCCCCCCCCCCTGTAAAATCAATTTAACTATGCAATGAGGGAGCGTGCTTGAACGAAAGGTGAGATGCTTTTTTTGCATAGTTTTTCATAAAAAAAAGAAGAAGAAAAAATCCCTTTTCGAAACCACATGGCTTTGGCCCAGGCTTAGCGCTTGGATTGACTCCAGCTTAGGCTCCGTCAGTAATTTTGAAAATAATAATACACGCATTTGGTACGGGGATTCAACCTGTCGGACGGAGCTAAGATGGAGCCGATTTTTAAAGGAACATTACAGAATTGGTAAGAAAAAAACTTGTAAAATATACTTTTTGATCACAGATTTACATAACACTTACACGGTCTAATGATGATGATAGTAGAAAACATCCCTTGAAATATTTGTCTGAAATGCCATATTTGATGAGAAATGAATAAACTTATTTTCCGATTGGAGTTTATCGCTCAGTGAGCGTTTTATTCATTTGATGAATCTACATGATTTCATGCGAGTGTGTAATCGTTTTTTTTCACTATTTTCTCGTGACCCAGATGGCCGATCAATCTCAAACTTCTACAGGTTTGTCAGTTTATGTATATGGTGGATTACATAAAGTGCTTACTGCCAGCAACTGTTTTGTTAGCAAAAACCAATTCTGTAATGTTCCTTTAAGTGGTTTCACAAACTAGGTGGGGGTTGAAGGAAAGGAGAATCAATCTGTAGGGCCTACTGCTGGGGTTGGCAGTCTCCTACAGACATGGCACCCAACCGTGATGATTGGTGTATTCTGATAGAGACCACAGCAGCGTGGTTTTTTGCCATCTGAAAACGGAAAGAGCAGTAAGGGAGAGATCGGGATATTTTTTTTAATGAATTAATGAATGCAAGTTCATCGTCTTGGAACTTTGCAATAAAGACCTCTGTCATGAGTTAACAATGTGTCAACAGAGGGCGCTGTACGAAAAGACGTGTTCACGTGATTTTGTTTCACATTTGTCAATACACAAACGGATGGGGGGATGTGCCTAAACATTCGGTGACCTTTACTCCTTATAAATATGGCCACCCAAGGAAAACCTGGTTGGGATTTCGACAAATTTGACGACGGGTCTCTGAGTAAGTACTATGAACTTATGAGAAAGTTTTATGGGTTGTTCGGGGGGAGGGGATATTTGCCAGATACACTTACAGTTACACCTGCATCGAGTGTAGCTAACTCAAAAACTGTGAACTGAAGAGAAAGGAGCTTGTTGAACCAGCACTGCACCCACCCACCAAAAGCAGTCAGTGGGGAATCCTAAGGCCCGTCTGGTTGTTCCTTCTCTATAAAAAAAAACCCCAACCCCCTTACACTTGTGTAAATTTCCAAACGTCCGGGCATCAGTCTTGAAAAAAATGGCCCTACCACCTCTCGGCAAATGGGGCAATTTGTTCAGGGCCTAGTATAGGTGATAGATCATCCAAAATACTTCAGGTGGAAGTCAACAGCCCCTAAAGACACAATTATGCAAAATATTGTACACTGCACCCCTTTAGTTGGCTCTCAAATCTGTCTATAGTATAGAATACAAAACATTCACGAGGCCGGCGCTCTGTTTTCTTGCTATTTTAGTATCCCATGGGTGCACCTAGTATCCATTAGGTCCTACCCACAAATTTCCCAGTAGGCCTAAAAGTGTGCTGCCACATGGTATTATAACGATTAACGGGTTCATTACATATTTGTTCGGATTAAAGGAGACAGCAGATTTGACAATCAATATACGATGATTAGATATGATTTAATAATACGATTTAATAATTGATCAGGCTCACAGATGCCATCTTGTCAACACCAGCACTAGACAATCCCACAATGCATTAGGCGTTTTATGGTGTGCACAAAAATGGGCAGATATCTTTTATAATGTGTTCTCATGCAAAAGCCCACTTCATATCGAAAATATTCACGGAATCCGGCGCTCTTTTTTCTTTCTATTGAGTTGGGTGCACCCTAGTATCCATTAGTGCTACCCACAAATTTCCCAGTAAGTGTGCTGCCACCTTGTGTTTCCAAGAGTCTTAGTGATAGTGGCAGAGATAATTTTTGTTTATTTTTTTTCATTCCAAACCTTCGTCCTCCTCCCAGAAATTGTTGGGGAAGTGCAACTGAAGAGGTATGGCAAATTCTTGGAAGACTACGCTACTCAGTTGAAGGGCATTGAAGATGCCTTGGATAGCTCCATCGGAGATGCTTGGGACTTCACGCTGGATCCTGTGTCGTTGCAAGTAAGCCTACTTCAGATGGAAAACTTTATTTGTGTCTTTTTTTTAAAAATGTGTTCATTAAATGTGTGATTTGTTTATAGATGATATTTGTATCAGGGATCAAGAATATTAGTCGTGTTTTACCTGCTAGCTAGAGGCAGTTCGAATCCTATACTTTAGCAGTGGATGCCGGGTCCTTTTTTCATAGGACTCAGGGAAAGTACTGAGTATAGGGTGCTTTCAAACCTGCTATGGTTAAAACATCCTCTAGCTACCGGGCAAGCTCGATGCTCTCGTGGTAAAACATCTAAGATGGCAAAGGTTGTGGGTTCAAAACCCACCCAAAAAATATGCCCGTGGACTTTGGTCACACAACTCGGGGAAAGTACTGAGTGTACAGTGCTTTATGCACATCGGTGCATGGGTAAAATAACATCATTCAGTTTTAGTTGTTGTATTTTTATTAAAGCCTGGTTCTCAATTCACAAGAAGGAAAAATGTGAAGTGATGATGCAAACGTTTACTATGAATTGTTTTCCCATCTAGAGATGGAAGGAAATTTGCCATGCTTGATTGCAGTTCGTGTGAAGTATAGACCGGGCTTTACGCAGGGGGGGGGTATCTGCACTCCCAGCAGGTCTTTACAGGGATGAGAAATTTCAGACTTTGTGTAATTGTTGAGAACAAAATAGTGGTTGTTTTCTTCAGATAAGTCATCGGGCCTGGAATAACATGGAGGCCAAGTTACCCATAGACTTTAAAGAGGTTGGGCCACGCTAGAGGTCACTCTTAAAAAAATTTTTTACATCCGTAAATACACCTATATCTACCAAGAAAACACTGTGACAGAGTTATAGAATGAATGGGTATTCGTTTACAACGCAGTTTCTAAGCCTCTTTTCACCCCCGCCTTCAGGCAAAATCGGAACAACAGCAGTCGGTGCCAGAAAGCTGTCTCCAAAAATTCAAAAGAATAGTGACGTCGCAGTACGTACCCCTCTGTCAACGGCTGTTTGTTGTTACTCAATGAGCATTGACTCAGTACAGACCATCCGGGCATTAAATACGTAAAGTGACGTCATGTTTGTTTGCTGCCCTCATTTACGGGATTTTGATAAAATAATTTAGGCGGCGGGCTAGTGAACGGAGTAAAAACTCCCTGCAAATATCACTTTTTTTGTTAATGTAATGTTACAAAAGATGCAACAGATTATAGAAAGCAGAAAACTAAAACATAACGTCAACTTCAATCACCATGGCCCATCCTCTTTAAGATTTTAAATTGAAGTGCCCTTTGCAAAACGATCGGCCTTGCCCTCTCAAAGATGAAATTCCAGCCCGAGTCATGCACACTGATCAACTTCTCTAGTGCTTGAAGATACTGTTTCCTAGAAACTCCTTAAAATCTACAACTCATTGGGTTGAAATTTCAGTCTTTTATCTGAATTTTGATTTATTTATTGTCTGCCCGTTGACAAAAAAAATAGCGGTTGTTTACTTCTTGATGAGTCATGCACACTAATCTACTTCTCTGGTGCTAAGGGATACTGTTCCCAGAAGCTCCTTAAAATCTATAACTCATGGGGTTGAAAATGGTGCCCCCCGCTGAAATTTTGATTCCAGTTTCAGACATTTTTTGTCAGCAGTGACTTCACACCCCTGCCTTCAGATTTTTCTCCCTGTTGTCCGTCCTGAGAGCAAATATTTCTCAATTAAAAGTGATGAGACTGAAGCAAGTTGATATAAAAAAAAAGGAAGAAGATTTCTTTGGGAAATAAATTGTTTCTTTTTATTGCTGCATGTCACGATATTGAGTACAATGAAAACGGACAATTAAAATTAAGTACAGGTTTAGAGATTAACTGTGAGGTGCATTAATTTTGTATAGGCCTAGTTCCTTGTTTTTATTTCATAGTTTCTTGCATTATTTTTAGCTGTTTCGCAGCGCAGCGAAACAGCTCTTGTTTTTGTTAAAGTTTTTTTATTATTTTTATTTTTTTTATTTGTATTTTTCAGTAAATTTCGTTCTAAGCGGCCTTTTGCATAGTTTCTAAAGAGCAATTGCATTGAAACTTTCAGTGATGATTGGCATTGGTGCAAGGAAGTGTCTAAAACAAATACGTCATGATGACGTCATCACTCGTCACGTGACGTCATCTTAATAGTTTCTATTTTAAACATTTGAAAATCTGTATCAAATCAGCCTCAAGAGACCGTAGGGTTCTGTTTGCGGGATTGTATAGGGATAAATTAGGTCTTCATTTTATTCCGTGTGCGTGACCTCACTTGACCTCTACTTCCGGTCGAAACCGGAAGTGCCTTGTAATTCAAAAGTGCTAAATGTTATGAACATGCTTTCAACGATGTTAGTGTCTGGCAAGGGTGTGCATTTAAAAAAAAACAACGATGACGTCATGATACACACGAGCGCCCTCTAGCGGCAGGTTGAAAACTCTTCAAAATGGACTTTTTGAAGATGTGTGTGGCGAAGTTTTGTGTAAACACTTCAAAATTGACACATATGTTGACCGTCAGGCAGCCATCCTATGTGTGAAATTTCAGATCAATGTCGTATATCTCCCGATTTATAAGAGCGATCATGTTGAGACTTGGTAGGTTGTTAGATATTGGCAAGTTCTTGTAAATTTTGAAATGACGTCATGATGACGTCATCACATGATTTTTTATGATTTATTGCAACTTTTTGTCAAAAATTGCTAAATGAACACTGTATAATCCAAATTCTTTTACACATTATGTTGACCGTCAGGCAGCCATCATGTGTGAAATGTGAGATCATTGACGTCATCGGGGGTCACGTGACGTGGCATTAAAGGTGCACTTTTTTAAAGTCGTATATCTCCCGATGTATTAGTGCGATCAAGTTGAAACTGTGTAGATTGTTAGATATTGGCAAGTTCTTGTGAATTTTGAAATGACGTCATGATGACGTCATCACATGATTTGTTATGATTTTTTCATTGTTTTGCACCTTTAAGTCATAAATTGCTAACTGACCAAGGTATAATCTATAACAAAAACAAATTAAATAGCCAGGATTGGTCATAACTGCTTTGAATATGAAAATAGTTTCAAATTCAGTTGAAAAATTTGAAAATGTTATAAACGAAACAGCTATGCATTTGTGCACAAATGCAATTATGTCTAGTTGTAATTGCTTTGTTTTTATTTCACAGTTTCTGCCCTATGAGCAGACAAGTATCCTGGAACTGATCAAGACAGATAATAAGGTGAGAGAGTTATCTTTTAAACAAATCATAGGAGGGTGGATTTCTCGTAGTTTAAAGGAACATTTCAGAATTGGTAAGAAAAAAACTTGTAAAGTAAACTTTTTGATCACAGATTTACATAAAACTTACACGGTCTTATGATGATGATAGTAGAAAACATCCCTTTAAATATTTCTGTCTGAAACGCCACATTTGTTGAGAAATGAATAAACTAATTTTCTGATTGGAGTTTATCGCTCAGTGAGCGTTTTATTCATTTGTTGAATCTATATGATTTCATGCAAATGTGTAATCGGTTTTTCACTATTTTCTCGTGACCCAGATGGCCGATCGATCTCAAACTTCTACAGGTTTGTCAGTTTATGTATATGGTGGATTACATAAAGTGCTTACACTGCCAGCAACTGTTTTGTTAGCAAAAACCAATTCTGTAATGTTCCTTTAACACTCATCCCTTGAGTGATTTATTAATCAATTTTTCTGGTCATGAAACCTAAGATGCCTCATACATGTAAGGCAAAATAAAAAAATAAACATGTTCCGTGTCCTGCCTTTTTTTTTTTAAGGAGGAGGCCGTTTTTTTGTTTTTGTTTTTTTTAATGGCCGCATGACACATTTTTCAAGATAAACAGCCGGGATATTTTTCAAGATGGTTGCCAGCTTTTTTGTTTTGTTTTTTGTGTGTGTCTTAAGTAACAAAATACAATGTTATGTATTTTGGATTCGATTTTTTCTTCTTCAGAGATCGTAATAATTGATCCTTTAAAAAAGAAAAAGAGAAAAAAGCGGCCTCTAAAAAGGAAGTGGGCGGGGACATGTTTTTTTTTTTAATTTGGCCTTTAATCGCTGTAGCTAGCTAGCCTTAGGAAACCTGTAAACAAGGGTGCTTGCGATGTGAACCAGAAACACCATAAAGTTTTATCTATCTATCTATCTATCTATATGTGTTCTGGGGTCGATTTCACAAAACTCTTCCTAACTTAGGACTAGTCCTAGGCAATGCTGAGAGATAGGACTAGTCCTAAGTACTGGTCCTAACTCAGGACTAGTCCTATCTCTTAGCATTGCCTAGGACTAGTCCTAAGTTAGGAAGAGTTTTGTGAAATCGACCCCTGGATTCTTTTACGTGCACTACCAATCCTACTACATGGGACGTACGGCTTAATGTCCTGTCCGAAGGACAAAGCATTTATGGAAAAGTATCTTGCTCATGGACACAAGTGCAACGACCGGGACTCGAACCCAAAATTTTGCTTATCAGAAACACCAGAGCTTGAGTCCGGTGCTCTTAACACACCATGGCTATGACACACCATTTATGGTAGTCACTCTAACAAAATACAATACTGTATATTATCGTCAGCTCGGTGCTATAAGATTGTTCATTGCAATTTCACATCCATAATTATCAAAAGGTCGTTCAATGAGAAATACATTTTTATAGATAAAAAATAATAAAAAATCAAAATCCACAAATAAATGTTTTATTCAAAAAATTATTGTTTCTTTTTTGCCAATTACTTTGGAGACCACTTTCGGTCAATAAACTCCATTTACCAGGAGCTCCAAATTAGACAAAGCCAATTTGATAAAATCCATACAAACTGCATTAACAACCTTGTAGCCCTTGAGTCGACGATTTGTAACTCACCACTGAAACTGTTGGACTTAGATTATTACTATTAGGCCTATAATGGTGGCATGCATGACCTCTTCCAGTGTACAGCATTAATTAGTTTTCTACTAACCGCAGTCCTCAGCCCAACCGAATAAAAAAAAAATTGCCGTTGGATTTTGAAGGGTTTTTAGATGGTTTTAGTGAATTGAAGAATAAAGGTGCCGATTTGAATTTGTGACGAAGAAGAAAATGTGTTAGAGATGATTTAATTGTAGTGCTTGATTTATTATCTATCTTGTTGTACAACCACGAGTCAGGAGTGTTGTGGGTCAGTCAGACTGGCTTCTTTAGCCTGTAGCCCTGTAAGCTAGTCAAAAATAACCAACCTACGTGTACATGTAACTGTGTGAAACTATTTAAACGGGCACATTGCCTTCAAACCTCGTAAAACTTTGCTGTTTGGAATTACCCCTTTATCCTTTTGAAGAGTTTTTCATGCACAGAAAAACACCTACTGTGTGTTGTAATTAGAGAGTAGTGATTACAAAACATAAACTTGCCCCTTGGAATACAACCAGCGGAACACGCGATCCGCCATTTTGTGGGGTCAAAACTTTGGTCCTTCAAAATGGCAGACCGTGTTCTGTCATAAAATTAAACAAAACCACACATTTCCAAGGGATATTTTGTGAATCAGTATATTCTACTCTTAAAATATCTTTCCAACCATATTCATTTCATAACGAACACTTTTTATAGCCCAAAGCGCCCAATCCAAAGGCAACATGCCCCTTCAATGAACCATTTGTGAGTTAGATTTGAATAATGTCTGGTATAAACAATGACTTTCTTACTCTCAAGTTACCACTTAAATTTGAATTCCTCAGACTATAGACACAGTCGCTGGGCGTGTGCCCATCCCCCAATTGATGCCCCTGCCCCCTGGGTGCACCCCACCTCCCCCCCCCCCCCCGATTGAAATCTGGACTTTTGAGATTAAGAATTACCAGAATAGAATGGTACATTTTATAAGCTTTAATGTCATAATTTCAAAGTTTGAAAACTACTTTTCTATTTACACTCAGACTGTGTATTTGTTTTTATCTCCAAATCAGATTATCAAATACAAAATAGTTAATGACATTTGTGAGGCACCCTTGGTTTCATTACCAGGTATATATAGCAATAATAAATGCAAATAATAATAATAATGGTGCGCATGTAGCTGAGTATGTTCAAGCTTGAGTTTTCTTTCTCTGCTGCTTTTTTCTTCAGTTCAGTGTACAAAACTCTGAGTCTCTGCTATCGTTTGTAAAATTTCTCGTGATGGTACAGTGGTAGGGCTCGATTTTGGGTGGAAAATCCATTAGACTGCAGAGCTTGTAGTTATCCAAATTTTTACCAGACCAGAAATTTGTTTGCAAGGCCAGAACCCGAGAATTAAAAATGAGAAAAATTCATCTATACAATTTAACGTATGAACTATTAGCGTTAGAGAAGATTTATCTTGTTTGTCTTGGACCCCGTTTTCACTAGATCCAGAAAGGTGGATCAGACCTTTATCTGAACTGGCAATGTGGATTAAGAGCCAGTGTAAATGGAAAAAAGCAGGATCAGACCCGGTTCAAGATCCTGCAATTTTAATCCACCTTTAGAGGAGGATTGAACCCTGCAATTGGTGGATCAGATCCGGCTAAGTGGATTCCGGAATCGAGTGTAAACGCAAAGGTGGATCAGACACCGCAATTCAATGTGCTCATTTCCGGTTTTGCTAAGAATGGCCGGCTTTTTGCTTGTGTTTTTCGTGTGTCAGCTGTGATCAAAAGTGGGATCAGAGCTGGATCAGGCACTGGTGTAAACGCGATACCAGATCTTGATCTGTGGTCGTGATAAAAATGCTGGATCTCAATCCACCTTTCTGGTTTGAGTGTAAACGCGGTGTTGGGGTGAGTAAACACCGGTACTCAACAGAATTTAGAGACATTTATTAGACGCAAAGTCAACATATGAAGATTGTTGAACACAGTCACTAAAGTCACTATCCAATTGAAAAAAAAACACACCGACTGCCAGTTACTGGCCCACCGCTAAACTCACTGGCCTCGGGCCGGTGGTCCAGTGAAAATTTGGAGTCCTGGATAATCGTCAATGTTTTCCATCATCAGATACTGCCATGGAGGGAGACCATTGTACCTATTAATAAAGCACTCGCTACTCTCAGGTTGATTGCTGTGAGTTTGGTATTTAAGTTATATGAGACTATTTGGATAGTTCCAACAGTTTAACACGGAGGCCATGGCCTCTGTTGCCGCTGGTCTTGGCCTCGGTGCCCCATTGTAAAGTTTCCAATAAATACTTAATGGTTTTCCAATGGAAGTGCCCTTTGCAAAATGAAAATGGCCTTGCCCTCTCAAAGATGAAATTCCGGGCCTGGTTGAAACACCGCTTGATGAGAGAATCAGACGTGAAGTTGAGGTGTAAAACGTTTCTTACACACTGCAGGGATCTTCTTCTGGCATTCGACATCATGCCATTCCCCAAGAAACTCATTACTTAAAGAATTTCGCATCATCGCACATAACTCAGTGTTTTTTTTTGGTTCATTCGGTCCCCAGTTACGAAACTCAATGAGCTTTCCCTCCTCAGAGCATTGCCACTTGCCTTTTTCTTCCAAACAGTTGATCCAACCTCTGCCGATGTCTTTACCTTCGGCAGGTACCAGAGGGATCAGGCCCACTATGAACTTTGTTTCTTTTTCATCTTGAGGCACGGCTAAAAATCCTCCCAGTTCTTTGCACCTCTCTCTCGCAGTTGTGAAGTTAAAGCTTTGGGGTGTGACGAAGTAGCAGTGCTCCCCCAGACTCTGCCAAGAGGAGGGCATGACCCTCTAGGAGATCTAGCAAAACATACGTCTTCATTTGCCATTGAAGACACGGTGATAATACCCATAATAGCAGGGGCAATCAATGGCAGAAGAAACATACCGGATCGATGTGGTGTTGAACTTTGAAGTAAGCTGTGCCTGTTATGACAGCGGATTGAAGGCAGTCACTAAGCAGTCAAAGTTATTTTTTGGATTGGAGGGGAGAGGTCCTTTCAAAGTGTCCAGTCTCTCAGTGAGATGGGTTGTGGTCCTCAAAGTCTGATGAGTTAATGTTACTGTCAAGACAGTTTCTTGAATTTGAAGTTGAGTTTCTACATGTAAATGTGTAGCACAGCACAGTGGGGTACAGTGAGATTCGGTCACAGACTCGAGGTTCAGTCACAAACTTGGAGGTTCGGTCACAAACTTGGAGGTTCAGTCACAAACTTGGAGGTTCGGTCACAGACTCACGGTGACGCACTACCTAAAAAGGGTAACTCTGGGCTGTGTAAACTGCCCGTCTGTGCTTCGTACAGGTGTTGATAAATGACGGTAAGAATATATTTCTGTCGGTTTTATGTAGTTACAACCGGATCATCTGAATCCACTCAGTGTCATTAAATGATGAAAGACTCGCGCCACGGACTGGTAATTTGCAATTTGCTCACAACTGGCTCATTAAAGTTGAATCGTTTTTGTTTTTTTTTGTTTTTTTACCCGAAAGATTAAAAATTAATTTGTTTCTCTCTTCAGAATGAGTTTTGACTGGTGATGTTGTTTCGCATGGCAGCGCAGAATTGAAATTTAAAAAAAACTCTCAACACAGCCAATTTGTAGAATTTGGCGCCTGTGGGCAAGACAGCGGCTCTTGGCATTGTGATGGATGATGTTGTTATCCTGTTACCTGGAACAGACTCGTAAATTGTAAATTTCTGGCATGGTACTGTCAGGTTTTTTAATATCATCATTTTAGGCCTATTGATACAGTGTTTTCTGGGGACGGTGGCATGGTAATCGCTCTTTAGAAAGGTTCATACACATGTTATAACAACTGCACAAAAATTGTTCCTTAGTAAAGATTCAGTGGATTTGGACTATGAAAAAAAGCCCCCCCCCCCCCACCTGAAAAAAAAGTGAACAACTCAAGAAAAAAGAAGGAGAAGAAAAAAAGCCTATCCTGAGTCTGTCTAAGTCTGTGATTTTGAGTTGTATGCCTTCATATACAATACCTAACACATTTGGAATTGTATATTAACCCTTACCCTCCCAAATCATTCTATATCCTTTTCTTCTGCCCAAATGAAGGACTCAGAAGGACTGAGGGCTGTAGGTCCGAATAAAAAGTTGCTTCTCTCTGGTCAGCATTCCAATCTTATCCAAGTCGAAACAGCAAACATAGGTGAATTGATGAACTCGTCTAAAAAGATGTTTACGAAGCACTTAAAGGAATTTATTTAGACAAGTACAGAAATTTTCTTCATGTACCTATATTATTTGTTTCTCTTGCCCATATGAGCTAGGCAATATCTATGCACAGTTTTACTTTGTTATTATATGTATTTAACCCATGAAGGAACTATTTTTGTATTGTGTTTCCTGCAACTGAAATGTTTTGTATATACTGCTTTTTTCTATTTATTTGTAATTTGACAGCAGTCTTGGGTGCTCCACTACAGAAGGTATTGTCCTTCTCTCGGATGTCACACCCACTCATACATTTGTATAACTTTGTATATTCTACCACTTTGTGTTACCTGGAACAGACTCGTAAATTGTAAATTTCTGGCATGGTACTGTCAGGTTTTTTAATATCATCATTTTAGGCCTATTGATACAGTGTTTTCTGGGGACGGTGGCATGGTAATCGCTCTTTAGAAAGGTTCATACACATGTTATAACAACTGCACAAAAATTGTTCCTTAGTAAAGATTCAGTGGATTTGGACTATGAAAAAAAAGCCCCCCCCCCCACCTGAAAAAAAAGAAGTGAACAACTCAAGAAAAAAGAAGGAGAAGAAAAAAAAGCCTATCCTGAGTCTGCCTAAGTCTGTGATTTTGAGTTGTATGCCTTCATATACAATACCTAACACATTTGGAACTGTATATTAACCCTTACCCTCCCAAATCATTATATATCCTCTTCTTCTGCCCAAATGAAGGATTCAGAAGGACTGAGGGCTGTAGGTCCGAATAAAAAGTTGCTTCTCACTGGGTCAGGCATTCCAATCTTATCCAAGTCGAAACAGCAAACATAGGTGAATTGATGAACTCGTCTAAAAAGGTGTTTACGAAGCACTTTTTATTTAGACAAGTACAGAAATTTCCTTCATGTACCTATATTAATTGTTTCTCTTGCCCATATGAGCTAGGCAATATCTATGCACAGTTTTACTTTGTTATTATATGTATTTAACCCATGAAGGAACTATTTTTGTATTGTGTTTCCTGCAACTGAAATGTTTTGTATATACTGCTTTTTTCTATTTATTTGTAATTTGACAGCAGTCTTGGGTGCTCCACTACAGAAGGTATTATCCTTCTCTCGGATGTCACACCCACTCATACATTTGTATAACTTTGTATATTCTACCACTTTGGGTTACCTGGAACAGACTCGTAAATTGTAAATTTCTGGCATGGTACTGTCGGGTTTTTTAATATCATCATTTTAGGCCTATTGATACAGTGTTTTCTGGGGACGGTGGCATGGTAATCGCTCTTTAGAAAGGTTCATACACATATATAACAACTGCACAAAAATTGTTCCTTAGTAAAGATTCAGTGGATTTGGACTATGAAAAAAAAGCCCCCTCCCCCCACCTGAAAAAAAAGAAGTGGACAACTCAAGAAAAAAGAAGGAGAAGAAAAAAAAGCCTATCCTGAGTCTGCCTAAGTCTGTGATTTTGAGTTGTATGCCTTCATATACAATACCTAACACATTTGGAACTGTATATTAACCCTTACCCTCCCAAATCATTCTATATCCTCTTCTTCTGCCCAAATGAAGGATTCAGAAGGACTGAGGGCTGTAGGTCCGAATAAAAAGTTGCTTCTCTCTGGGTCAGGCATTCCAATCTTATCCAAGTCGAAACAGCAAACATAGGTGAATTGGTGAACTCGTCTAAAAAGGTGTTTACGAAGCACTTAAAGGAATTTATTTAGACAAGTACAGAAATGTCCTTCATGTACCTATATTAATTGTTTCTCTTGCCCATATGAGCTAGGCAATATCTATGCACAGTTTTACTTTGTTATTACATGTATTTAACCCATGAAGGAACTATTTTTGTATTGTGTTTCCTGCAACTGAAATGTTTTGTATATACTGCTTTTTTCTATTTATTTGTAATTTGACAGCAGTCTTGGGTGCTCCACTACAGAAGGTATTGTCCTTCTCTCGGATGTCACACCCACTCATACATTTTTATAACTTTGTATATTCTACCACTTTGTGTATTGTATTTATTTTCGTATTTTGTGTATGATTGGAAATAAAAACAAACAAACAAACACCCCAACAAACAAACAAACAAACATAGGAGAGGAGGATACTGACAAGATTGAGGGCACCGGGGCCCAATTTCAAAGAGCTGCTAAAGCACCAAAAAGTAGCTAAGCACAACAAACTTTCGCTTACCAGAATAAGGTTACCAGCAAAAATATCATGTCACATGCACCATTTCTGACTGGTATCCTACTGATTTGTGCTAAGCTCTAAATTTGTAAGCAAAATTGTCTCTTAAGCAGCTCTATGAAATTGGGCCCTGCAGAAAGTGGGCCCGGGGAGTAAAAAAAGGTTAAAAAACACGACCCCCCTTCCCCCACCCAACCCCGACCACCACCAAATTTAGGGAGTTGGGATGAGGTGGTGCAGGAAAGTAAACATGAAGATTTCTTATAAAGAATTCCTTTGGTTTGGGTTGTTTTTTTCTTCGCTTCTTCAGATCTTCAACAAGGTGATGACAGTGTTCGCTAGTCTCTGCTGTGAGATGAATAAACTCAAACATGAGGTGAGACTTCTTCATTTTTATTGCTACATCAGGCATCAAGTTGATGACTCCAATAACATTATGCAGTCGTCTTTCCTTTTTTGGGGTCAATTTCTTCTTTCCTTAATCCAACCAGTGATACAAGAGCCTCTTCTGCCCTCACAGGTACCCATTGACCTCTTGGTGACGAGAAGCAATTATATTATTTGGTTTTACCCGATACACCGATGTGTGTCAAGCACTGTATACTCCGTGCTTTCCCTGAGTCCTGTAACAGGACTCTTGGGAAAGTACTGAGTATACAGTGCTTGACACACATCGGTGTTTTGGGTAAAACCAAATAGTATTCTTTATCCCTGATGCAAATTTAACATCTATTAAAGAAGCAATTTTATTTATGGTGTCTTGCTCAAAGACACCTAATGTCATGACCGGGGTGCTTACCCGCTCCCTGACGACTTCAACACCAGAACTTATGTGGGAAAAGGATCCTCATTCTTTTGGTCATGTTTGTATGGTACCTCATCGATTGTTCGCCACACCAAAGGCCTTTCTTTGTTCCGAAACTTTATTTGAAAACCCTGGGTGACACCGTCCTAAAACCCTGGGTGACACCGTCCGTTTCATTTATGATTTTTTTTTTATTCAAAGAATCAACCCAGGGTATTTTGGACATTTTTTCCATGCTATTTGCCTGGGTCTCATTAGGGAACTTGAATTTTTGGGGGATTTTTTAAAACAGACTTTTGGGCGGCGTGCACAAAATTTATTTACAAACAGACTGTTCAAAACAGTAAGATGGCATCATCAAGTGTCTTAAAGGATTAAGTTTTCCCTGGGTAAGATTTCGTAGCATTTTTTCATTTTTCATTTCATTTATTAATTTTGGTTGTGAAGCCAATGACTCTGAAAAAGCGAACTTAATCACTATACTAGCCAAGAACCCCGTGGAGAGAAGACAATGGAGGAAGTTTCAGTTTTAGGTGTGGGAGGAAAACCCCAGAGAAATATTCCCGGGAAAAACCCACGCAATCCGGCAGGGACTGAAAAACCCAATCCACGTAGTGCCCCGGTGTGATTTGAACCCGGGGTCCCCAGAGGTGGAAGGCAAGGCAAGATACCACTACGCCAACCTCATGACTGCCCTTATACACTGGTGGAATTATATTGTGTGCTCAAATGAATAATAACGTTTTGTCTTTTGTATTTTTTTTTTCAGGCTGAAACGAGGTTCTACCCTGGTGTAATGTTTTATGGTGAAGGAGGTAGTGATACAATTGTTTGAAATTTTACCTCATTTTTTTTAATGTGTGTGATTTTTGTAGGGGAGGTTATTTGCCCGTTATACTGTCCTCTCTTTTGTTGTTTTTCTTGTTTGCATTTAAAAAAAATGTTTTTTAACCATTTTTTATGGGGTTTGGGATTGCATTGTGATTGACAACTTTTAAAATAACTGTTTAGAGTTACTTACCAGAGCTGCCAACTCTCCCTGGTTCTGCAGAAAATTCCCTGAAAATAAACCAATCTTTCCGTGTTGTGATGAACGAATTTGAAAATCTCCCTGATTATGGAAACTTTGTCCCCAATATCATATGTTGAGTGTAGTTCTAAATATCTCCCCGATTGTTGTACGAAATCTCCCTGATTGCAAGATGCAAATGGCTACAGCTCTGAGTTACTAAGGAGTAGAATACCTTTGGTAAAATGTTTGAGGTTTGTCTGTAGGAAGAGGGAGTAAAGATAGTGGTCTGAGCTACTTTGTTGTCAATTTATTTATTTTGTTTATCTGTTAGACCATAGCTGTTATGAAGAACTTGTATATACTAAGAATTATCAGTGTTTTATAAAATGCAAATTACCCATTTAATATTGCATACGAACTTTCAAATTTTCGACCTAAATTTCAGGCAATTTGAGGGACATTTATCGTCATGACAGAACATAATTTTTATTTTTAAACCAACAATGTTCAAAAGGTTGTACCTGTTTTATGTAAAGTTCCCCTCCCTCCGTTTCACTCCCCAAAAAGGAAAAGAAGAGGAAAATAAAGACGATGAGTTTGTGAAAGGAACATTACAGATTTGTTTTTTGCTAACAAAACAGTTGCTGACAGTGTAAGCACTTTATGTAATCCACCATATACATAAACTGACAAACCTGTAGAGGTTTGAGATCGATCGGCCATCTGGGTCACGAGAAAATAGTGAAAAAACGATTACACATTTGCATGAAATCATATAGATTCAACAAATGAATAAAACGCTCACTGAGCGATAAACTCCAATTGGAAAATTAGTTTATTCATTTCTCATCAAATATGGCATTTCAGACAGAAATATTTCAAGGGGTGTTTTCTACTATCATCATCATTAGACCGTGTAAGTTTTATGTAAATCGGTGATCAAAAAGTAAACTGTATTTTACAAGTTTTTTTCTTACCAATTCTGTAATGTGTAATAAGTGTATGTCTTTAGAGGTAATGTAACTATTAAAAGTAGATGATAATCCTTTATGACCGCCAAACAGTTTACTTAAACTCAAAGGTAAAGATAACCGGAGTAATGGTGGGTTCTCCCATTGGACAATAAGCCATTTGCGAGTTAGATTTGAATAAAGTCTTGTACAATGACTTGCTTAGTCACAAGTCACTGCTTACATTTGAATTCCTCAGACTATAGAGACAGTTGCTATGTCAAATGGTTCGGGGCAAGCTTTTGTATAGCAACCTCCAGATGAGCATACCCTGGTACCATTGTGCCGTACACATCCAATTCAGAATTGTGTATGGGTGTTCGCTGTCTCTTACATAACTACGCAAAAGCTTGCCCCGAATCATGTGACATAGCAACTGTCTCTATAGTCTGAGGAATTCAAATTTAAGTGGTAACTTGCGATTAAGCACGTCATTGTACCAGGCAA
The DNA here is from genome assembly GCA_032158295.1 of Pycnopodia helianthoides. Classification (NCBI taxonomy): domain Eukaryota; kingdom Metazoa; phylum Echinodermata; class Asteroidea; order Forcipulatida; family Asteriidae; genus Pycnopodia; species Pycnopodia helianthoides. The sequence goes on from CM063244.1 coordinate 21,028,936, forward strand.
TATTCAAATCTAACACGCAAATTGCTTATTACTACATGTGACTGTGTTTTGTTGTCTGTCTCACAGAGCCGGAGACTGGCTTGGAGGAAGGCGAAGCCCAGGTGCAGATGGGACGAATGATGCCGTTCATGCAGGTAACGAGCTCAAATCAAGCATCTTGTATTATTTGTGAAGCATCACGGGGGAGGAACCTCCGCCCCTCCACAATCGGAAAGATAAAAGAAGTGTACAACATGGACCCAAATTCACCGCAATAAATATCGGGTTGCGCCATTTTGGGACTTTTTTTGTGATAAACTGTGTAGTGAACATTTTTTAACATGAAGTGAATATGGTTGGAAAGATGTTTTAAAAGTAGAATATAATGGTTTACACAGTTATCCTTTGAAATTGTGTAATTTTTTCCTTTAACTTCGTGAACTAACACAGTTCGTAATCTTGTGGAGTCAAAAACAAATTTCTACAAAATAGTGGATCTTGTTTGTTTATGAATTAAAAGGAAAACCACACAATTTTGAGGGATATCTGTGCTAATCATTATATTCTACTTTTAAAACATCTTTCCAACCATATTCATTTCATAACAAACGCTTTTTTTAAAGCGCCCAATCCGAAGGCAATGTGTCCCTTTTAGCGACGCGCCGGATTTTACACACTCGCCAAAATCGTTACATGTAGTTTGACTCCTAAAACGGCAGACCATTGAAGGACAAAGAAACGTCCTCAGTTTTACCATTTCAACAAATGTGTGGAAGTGTCGATGTGAGCGGAAACTTGAGAGTGCGATTCTAAGGCCTTGTCACTCGGGGGGCAAATTTCACAGGCAACTGGGAGGCAACCAACCGCACTGCATGCAAATGGATCACTTCGGGAGTACAACGTACATTTCTCTATTAGTATCTTACTGATTCTAAGGGGCCATGTCACACGGGGCAATTTAAAGGCAACCAGATCCAGGCAATCTCCAAGAAGAAAAGCATTCAAATGTTAATTTCCCCATAATTTTCTTTGGGGTCAGTATTAGATAGTGTTAGAAAAATATGTTGTACTACCAAGAAGGTCTTCTTTTGCATGCAGTGCAGTGCAGTTGGTTGCCTTCAAGTTGCCTGTAAAAGTTGCCCTGTTTGACATGGCCTTAAAGGTACACGTTGCCTTGGATTGGTCAAGTTAGTCTATAAAAAGCGTTTGTAACCGTTTGTTATAAAATGCATATGGTTAGAAAGATGTTTTAAAAGTAGAATACAATGATCCACACAAATATGCCTCGAAACTGCGTGGTTTTCCTTGAACTTTGCGAACTAACACGGTCGGCCATTTTGTGTAGTCAAAAGTTTGACTCCATGAAATGGCCGACTGTGTTAGTTCACGATGTAAATCGACCAACTCGGCCGATTCAAGGCAACGTGTACCTTTCAGACAATTATGTGCAAATTAACATGTGAATGTATTTTTTTCTTCTTCACGGAGACTGCCTGGAAGTGGTTGCCTGTAAATTGCACAGTGTGACATGACCCTTAAGTCCATTGGATTATGTTGGTCTATCCCCCTCACAGGAAATGTCTTGTTTTGTCAACCGCTGTAATGAAGTCATCAAGAGCACTATACATCAGCTGGCCTCGCTGTACAACAACACCAAGTAGGTGGAGTAACTTTGGGATTTTCAGTAGATTTATTGAAAAAAAAAAACGCAAGGGGAAACTGACTGGGTATATTAAAAAAAAATTATATTGGGTTTAACAAAGAAATATTACCTAGAGCAGGACTTGAACCTGCGACCTCTAGATTAATGTGTTGATGCTCTACCAACTGAGCTATCTAGCCCTTATGTTGGTGGTCTCCCTATTTTGTCAATATCTTTGTTTGGGGAGCCAGTCAGAAGCCAATCAACCTGTAACTGCCGTATAGCCAGGGATCACACCCAAGTTTACAATACAATTAATTTATTAATTTCACTGGTAACATTACAAAGTACAATGACATTAATCGATGAAGAAAACATACATGTATGCAAAAAAGCAACGGAAAAGGTAGCAACCCTTAATGGATTTTTTTCAAAATAAGTAAATATTTTGAGTTGATCTCCTGACTTCTAAAATTTGTATAAACAGACACAACCCTTTGGTGACCTTTCATCTCAGACAAGGCTAATGTTGTTGATTAATTTTTTGTTTTGCTAAATTTTTCAGTAAGAATGTATGGAAAAGGTAATATCAAACAGAAATTTTGTGATATTTTTATAAATGTACACGTTAGCATGAGAAGCATTGGGAAATGTCAACTCAGGATGTTGACTCAGACCAGTTTGGTTGATTGGAAATACGCCAAACATTGCAGCCATTTTCAGCCAATTGCAGCTGTTATGGTCTCTGACTGACTGAAGGACATTATTGACTGTAAAATGTGTTTGTTTTTTTGTTTGTTCCTGTTAAGTATTAAAATAACAAAATTCCTTTTATGTGTACAACTCATCCCGGTATTTATAGATTGTGAATCCTTGCTAATAGACTGTGCAAGTCTCGTGCTTATTCGAACTTCCGGGACCATAGTGGTCCCAACCATATGGAGTTTTTCGTGGGCGAGATTTTGTTTCGTCAAATTATTTTAGTTTAACGTAGTTTACGACTACGAAAATTAGCCTATGTTGTTGGGAATGTAATACTTAGTGATGCACAAATATGAAAATAAAATCAATTCAACAAAATGACGAAGAAAACCTGAGAATTAAACTTGACCTCAGCTTGACCTGTGCTAACCTCCGATAACAAAACTTATGTAAACGCTTGTTTTGGATGCGCATTGATAATTGCCAGATGCTGTAATTGCAACGCAAGGCCTTTTCATTGCAGTCTATGGTTGTTGAGGCTCAAATAATGTTGAAAATAAGAATGTTTTGAGAGTATAAATTGTGATAAGGACCTAGTGCTGAACCGAAGAACCCTGTTTTTCAACCATCCCTTTAAAATAACTTCTCTGAATGCACCATCTTACTAATGGTTTCATTCTGTACACTTAAACCCCTCTGCAGAACAGCTCCAAAGATCATCGATGTAACCCATGTACACTTGCAGGTAAACTAGACGCTTTCCAATGATGCAACTCTTGCATCACAAATTTTTTTTTGTGTGATTCAAAATTTTCCCTTGCAAACACAATTTATTAAAAGTGCATCTCCAAGATCTTCTCATTTTGATTTGTTAAATATTTCCGGTACGGAAACCAAAGGTTCCCCATAAGTGACTTGTGCTTTAACATTTAGGCCTTAAATTTATTATACAGGATTGGTGGAGCTGACAAAATAATAATAATAATAATAATAATAATGTTCGGTTTTTATATAGCGCTTTACACACCCTGAAGGGCGTCTCAAAGCGCTTCACACTTATTACCCCTGGTCACTGGGCCATTAGTTACATTCCTTAAACCATCTCAGCTCCCTGGGGAGTATACAGTGGTCATGTTTCTGTGATGAATCATATACATGGAATAACAACCCTGTGAAAATTTGGGTTTAACCCCTTCTGTGAGTCGGGAGAAAATAGTGAAAAACCATGAACAATTTTCAGCATTTGTTGTAACAACTGGAATCAGCTGCTGCATATTTTGAGGTTTTCAGATACAGTCTTCTTGAATAGGACTTCATTTCAGAGGGAAATATTTCACAGAAAAAATGGTTTTAGTGTGAAGTTCATAATCGGTAAGCGTTCAGATTAAAATTAAACAGTGTTTCTTTATCCTTACCAATCCTGTATAATACCTTTATTAACCCACCTGTGTAGTGAAGACAATCAAGAAAGGCTCAGTTTTACAGGCAAGCTGATCAACTGATCAACTAATTTCCTTTTTTGTGTGTCTTTTTTAATGTTAAAAAAAACAACAAAAACACCAGGTCTGGAATAACACTGAGGCAATGACCTCCGTAGCCCTTGACCTTGGTCTTGACCTTGGTGTCCCATCAAAAGTTATCCACAGACTTTAAAGATTTTGCCAATGGAAGTGTCCTTTGCAAAATGAAAATGGCCTTGCCCTCTCTCAAAGATGAAATTCCAGGCCTGGAACAATGTACAGGCCTGAAACAAAGTTGCATGGGGGACAAACCCTTAACACGTTGACTGCCTGTCATAAATTTGAAGGGGCGTTCCCATTTGCCAAGCATCCCAGTGTGGTGCGCATGCGTGCATACCAAATAGGTACTTTTTTTTTGTCAACATGTTGTAGCATACAAATTTTAACGATGTGTGCTCACCACTGCCAGAAGCGTATACGTTGCGTTCTCAGTGATGCCAGTGTACTCAATTCACTATACAAAAGCCTTTCATTCTCTACGAGTATACTCGTAGTGGCAGATTCCGTTACACCTGTTACTACGAATATACTCGTAGGCGGCAGTCAACGTGTTAACCCTCCTACTGTCAGTGACTCTTGGCAACATTTTCCAGTGAGTTGACCAACCATTTGAAACCATTCGACTGCCAAGGTTGTGTACAGTGGCACAACTGTGCACAGAACTAACTGTGTACTGTGTACATGCACTCCCTCATGGTATCATATTGCAGGCTGGCATAGTTTATCTATCATTCAAAACCACAGTGAATGGTATTGAATGGTCAGACAGCAAGAGGGTTAAAATGCTCAAGTCCCTACACTGCCCCAAAAGGCTGGAAATGGGCAGTCCAGTTTGCAAGACTCTTGCAGTAAAACTGACAAAACCATGGTTCAAAAGATATCTAAGGGTTATTTAATTATTATTTTTCTTTCGTTGACATTTTCATGGAATAACAGCTCATTTTATTTTTGGCAGCCATAACTCATACATGTCATAAGTAATATCTTATAAGAGAACAATAATTGCCTCTCAGTTCATTGTTATGTTGATGATTAATCTTATATAAAAGTTTACGATGAACACAATAGTCATTGATGGCCTCAAATGCTCGTACTGATTTATTGCTAAGGCATTGTTTTTTTTTACAGTGTCATCATGATAAACAATTTGTATTTATTGTTTAAAATTAAATGAGAGCACGGAACAAAGGTCACCTCAGCAATATTCACTAGCTTGTTGTTGGTACCAGTAAGAGCTATCCTTCAATTTGATTAGCCTTGACCGGTCAACTGTGGAGGGAGGAAATTGAAAAGTGAGCTAGGAATTTGACAATTGCTTGGCATTGAATTGGCCAATGTTCGACAATGACTTTTAGCTTGTTGTGAAAGCTAATGAGCTTTTGCTCTTATTGCTTTGGTGGGGGGGGGTGGCTTATTGACTAAAGGGTTGATAGGGAAACTCTTGTAATGTAGGGACTGAAAACCCAATCCTCATGCGAAGAGAGGGTCTGAGGTGGGATTCGAACCAGGGTCCTCAGAGGTTAAAGTCGGGGGGGGGGGGGGGGGAACAAAACACCGCTAATCTGATCCCCTGAACAATTGCTGCACGAAACATCCTCTGGAAATACAACTGTGTGATTCCAACTCACAACCCTAGAGCGAAACCAGGAAAAATACAGGGTTAAGTGGTGGAAAGCAATATGGATTATAACATAGCAAAGGGCAATCGGACGATCGGTCGTGTAGCCGTGTAACTGCAGCCTTAGCTCCATGTAGTGCATTGTCGTGTGTATGTACTATGTACTGTACATATATGTTAGAGCTGTACAACGTAATTGACATCTAGGTCAATTTACTAAAATCAAGCCGAGCTGCGAAATCGCCTTGCCTCTAAAAGAAATAAAATCCCCAAATCACAAAACTGTTCAAAATTGGCTTGCTGATTATGTGACTGTTGGATTGTCCTTTAAAGAGTCAAATCACAACCGTGTTGATTTTAAATTGATCTAGCAACCGATGATGTCACAAGTCCTTTGGTTTGTTTGACCTCGCGTTTTCCAGATTTTAGGCCGGGAGTGTTTTGGAGAAAATACGTTTTTACCCTGTTTTATTGTGAGGTAATGGACTCAAAATAATTGTTTTCTATTTCTTCTGGACTCCATCTAATAGAAAAATATAAAAAACAAATATTTCAGAGCATCTTAGAGCCGCTCTTTAATGTGCAAAATTGTGTTTCAAGGAAAGTGAGTGTAAACGTCTGATCGGTTTTCTGCCATTCATATTTCATCATAGGAATGTTAAACTCAGCATGGGAATGGGAAAACATATATTTTGAATTATTCTAGCAACAACAAAGTATCAGTTACGCCATATATTTTTAAGGAGCCATTTTTTTGGCTTACAACCCTTCTATTGCTGGGGCAAAAAAAGTACTTTGTGCCTGGCAGAAAGACAGAAGGAGCCTTACACCCTTCTCTCGGGCAGCCGGGGAAAAGAGATGTTTTCATCATATTCACCTGACTTTCCATCCCTTGAATCAAGACTACAGTTTAACCGGGATCAGGGGGGGTAGAAGGGCAAAGGTTCCATGTCCTTCTTCCAGGCACAAAGTACTTTTTTTGCCTCAGCAACAGAAGGGTTGTAAGCAACAAAATGGCTCCTTGAAAAAAATATTCACCTGACTTTCCATCCCTTGAATTAAGACTACAGTGCAACCGGGATCATCCAATCCTACATTAGTACTAAAATGAGCTAATATACTCTCTTTCAATGGTTATGTGTGTAATTCAGACGGTGTATGAGCACCTGGGTGACATGCTGCGTGTTCTAATCACACTGGATGAGATTGTTGTGAACCAGTCCACCCTCAAAGATCACTGGACTCTCTACAAGAGGTGAGAGAAATGTCTCAAATAACATTCCTTCATTTGTCCCATGATGAAGGCTTTATTTTCAGTAATGATGAGGATTCGGATCAAGCAGCGTAAATGAGGCAGGGGGGCGCAGGTTTTTTTCTCTTGTTGGACACTCGGGCAATTTAATATTAATTTTGATTTCAAGTTCGGATTTCAAAAGGGGGTGGCACCTGGGGAGCAAGAACATCCATTGCCCACCCCCTATTTATGCCACTGTTTGGATCTGCATTCTTCTACAATAAACATCGTCATTTTGGCGTAAAGCATAGAAATGTGGCATTACCTGATATTTGAATTAATTTATTTATTTTTGTTGTGGGGGGGGGGGGGGATACAATTTGGGGGCTATTTAGTGCATCGAACTGTTACTTTTGCATTTAAAAAAAATTTCATTTGGAAGGGGGGAGGGAGAGGGTTTTGGTTGGGGGGGTGGGGCTTCTGCTCTGGTTAAACCACTGCATAGTGTCCCACAAATGAAACTTCCAAATAAAAGAATCATTATTTAGTGCCATTGATAAGCCTTTAATATTTTGTGTTTCTTGGCAGTCGGCCATGATTTTGTTGTATGAGCAAGACAAAGTCTTTCCGAAAAAGTTAAGTGCTAGTTCTGGAATTGCTAACTGATGACCACCAATAGAAATACATGTACAAACAATTTTATTAATGTTTTTTTTTTTGTGGCAGAATGCTGAAATCCGTTCATCACAACCCTACCCGCTTTGGAGTGGAAGAGGCCAAGCTACGCCCCTTTGAGAAGCTGTTGATGGGCATGCAAGGGCAGCTATTGGATGGGATGATTTTTCAGGTAGGTTTTTCTGTACATGCTTAGTTCAAGCTATGGACTGGTTGTGTTTTACATTCGTTACAAGAGCTCTGAAGTAAACTTATAAGAAAAACGGGGAGACCCCCAACATTTGGTTCTAGACAGCTTAGTTGGTAGAATGCTGTCACATTTCTTGAGGTCGCTGGTACAAACACAGCTTTAGTTCATTTTTCTTTGCTCAACCCATAATTGAAGTTAAAATTACCCAGTTAGTTTATTACTTGACCTTTGCAATGTTATAAGAACATATACTTACATATAATAGTAAACATGGGATGAGAGAAAAATCTTTATTTTTCTCTCATCCCATGTTTGGTTATTTTCATTTCTATGGTGATTAGGCACCATACCAATTATTGTGTTCATATAATAGTAATACACATTAAGAGTACAAGTTATGATAATATGTAGCACTTTATCACAGCGGATGAACATTTCAAAGCACTGGTTATTTTTTTCGACAGGTATGCATATGTTTAAATTAGGAGACCCATTTAAATAGCACCTTGTAAGGGTTTTACAAGGTGCTGCATGGCCCAATCTGCTGCCAACCATACCAGGTACACCGGGGTAAACTCTTTCTCTTTAGTGATCTGTATACTGGGTTCTTTTTAAGTGCATTACACAACACTACACCAGGACCAACAGCTTAACTGTCCATCTGAAGGATGAAGCAATTACGCTTGAGTGTTCTTGTGGCCTGTTGTGGCTGAGCGGTCAAGCGCACCGGACTCAAGCTCTGGTGTTTCTGATCAACAGAGTGTGAGTTCGAGTCCCGGTCTCGACACTTGTTTCCTTAAGTAAGACACTTAAAGGAACGTTACAGAATTGGTAAGAATAAAAACTTGTAAAATATACTTTTGATCACAGATTTACATAAAACTTACACTGTGTAATGATAATGATAGTAGAAAACATCCCTTTCAATATTTCTGTCTGAAATGCCATATTTGATGAGAAATGAATAAACTAATTTTCCGATTGGAGTTTATCGCTCAGTGAGCGTTTTATTCATTTGTTGAATCTATATGATTTCATGCAAATGTGTAATCGGTTTTTCACTATTTTCTTGTGACCCAGATGGCCGATCGAACTCAAACATCTACAGGTTTGTCAGTTTATGTATATGGTGGATTACATAAAGTGCTTACACTGCCAGCAACTGTTTTGTTAGCAAAAACCAATTCTGTAATGTTCCTTTAATAAATGGGTCTACATTTCGAACATAGCTCCGCATACCTTGTAGAAAAGAATAGAGAATGCTTTGAGACGCCCTCAGGTGTGATAAAGCACTTTATAAGAACTGCGTATTGTTATTACTAAGGACACCAGTGGGACTTGACCGGGAACCGAACCAACACGCTGATCGAAAATCCAGGGTATACTGGCTGGTATCCTGTTTCTGCTGAGCAAGATTTGTTTCTTTGCTAAGCGCAATTTTTCTGCTGAACAGCTTTATGAAATTGGGCCCAGAATTTAGTTGAAACTAACACGCTTTTGTAAATCACTCATATTAAAGTGTTATTAATGTGTTCTTTTTACAGAATTGTGTGGAGCAAGGCTTTGACGATAATGCTGTCTTCGTATCCAAGAACTCCTTTTTCGCTGAGGAGTTTGCTTTCAATATCCGTACCATGTTCACTCAGGTGGAACCAAAGATTGGTAGGTTACTTTGAGCCTTAAGGGACCATTCATTTCATATAATCATTACCATACGACCAGATATGATTTTATTGTTGATTTAAAAAAACAAAAAAATTCTTGTAATAGTGTCTGATAAAAATAGTATTTTACAGAAATTTTGTTTTGCTTTAGAAAATGTCAATTCAGGACGTGACCTTTACTTTGACCTTTGTGTTTGAGTAGATCTTTTGCAGCCGTTTACGGCCGCTATGGGCATTTTGGTACGAGCCGTTTGAGGCCGCTATGGTCTCTACATCCTTACAAACTGTGAAGGGGGTTTCAGTTAAGTATAGCCCTCACCTTGAAGTGGCGCTCATTTAAAAAATAAAATAAAATAAAACATTCTTGTGAAATTGAGACATAATCTGTGGAATGTAATTGTGTTTGATTCTTTGTACTCTCAGGTGAGATTAACGAAATTCATCAGAGGCTTCAGTATGTAGGCATCTGTGGTCTCTACGTACTTCACTTTCAAATCTTCCGTGTCATCGACAAGAAGATGTTCAAGTCACTGTGGGATGTCTACCGCAAGGTAAGGGGCCTGTTCCAGTCTTCAAATAAATCAATTAGTTTGTCCAAGTAGATGCATGAACAAATTCATCCACAAAGTGAGAAATGAAGATCAGTCTGTTGTGTGTTCCAATTGCGGCAAGCAAAATGACCAGTGGTTTGTTTTAGGAGTCTGGAAATGCTTTTTTTCTTGTCAACCGCTGGATGACATGTCAACACGCCACACTCCACGGATGCACGCCCAGGAGACGTGACTCTTGTATTTTTGTGTCACATTGGATGACCGGAACAAAGGCCACCTATATTTTCTATTATGGAGCATGCACTTACCGTAAGCAAAGAATCGGTGCTTACGGAAGCAGGAATTCCGTGTTTACGTCAAGTATATTTCACAGGTTAGTAATAATAATAATAATAATAAAACACATTTATATAGCGCCAAATCCATTTTACAATGCTCCCAGGCGCTTTACAACAAGAAAAACTAAAACATTAAACCACAAAAAGTAAAATCAGGAAAGGTCAAAAGAAAAGATCCACAAGGTGTGATCATTAAAACAAGTAGGAGAAGTTTTGCTTGTGCGCGTGCGTGCTCCACATTACTAGGCATTCTTTTCTTACACAGCTAGCCCAGAAACTCAGCGCTTGCCCTGTAAGTGAAGAATGGTGATCGCAACACAGAATTCGGTGTTAAGGAGAGCTATAAAATTGGGCCCAAGCCATCCAGGGTACCTTAAATTTGTAGGTTTGAGTTTTTTGTTTGTTTGTTTGTTTGTTGTTGTTTTGTTTTTCTCGACTATTGGTACTGGTATGAGCGAATGAGTGAGCTTTCAGATTTAAATTCATCACTTTGAACAAAATTACAAATACCAATCCTGTTATTGTTCTTTACTGATATTGGGTTTCGATCTTTTCAAAAAAAAAAATTTGAACAGAATATGTATGGTCCGGGCTGAAATTTGTCGGATTTCAATGAGCAGTCCCAGAACGACAACAATTTCAAATTGACAGATGGAATCTTAGCAGAGACTCTGTGAAAAGTTCCTGAGTTTACTGAAATGCAAGTAATTGTCAAAATATTACAGTTGATATTGCACTTTTTGAAAAGAGTGTTTGAGTGTACCTTCATTGTTACAGCTGAGACGAAGCTGTTGTCTACACTCATACTGTTCCACGTTGAAGTCAAGTATTTTTATCGGCACATGCACTTGAGTTTTATTGTCCCCAATATTCCTCCAGAAGCCTCCCGATGTTCCCGCTGGGTAAAAGTTAAAAACAGTGTGCCGACTAAAATCTGTGCCAACGTTAGAAAAAAGAAGACGCCGTAGGTGTAAACAACAGCCTGGAAATTGAGATTATTGAAGAATGTGACATGCAAGAGTATGTACTCTGGTACCCAAGCGATGACGAAGGCAGAGAAATGGACGATGAAATAAACGGTCGTCTTCAGGTGTATGTTGCCCGGTAAATGATTGGGGCTCGAGGGATGGTTGTCTGAATGCTGCCCTCTGTTGAGTTGGTTTGTACGTAGGTGTGCCAGCGTTAACATCTCCTGCTTGACTCGTTGTTGTTGGCGGCGAGCAATGTGGATGAGACCAACTGTGAACGCAGTAATCGTGAGGATCGCTGGTAACAGGGTGGCGTTCATCAGGTAGATGATTGGTTTTTTGAAAGATTTATCATCCACCATTATCGTGATGGCGGCTCGCTCCGGTTGATTGGATTGGATTCGTAACAGTGTGAAAATCAGCGTCGCGAAAGTAGCCGAGAGTCCCCAAACCAGAACCAGGACAATCGCACTCTTTTTCATCGACACCAGGCGGACGTATTGCATTGGCCGCGAGACTTTGAAGTACCGATCAGCCGCTATGGCAACCGAGTTGACCAGGTAGCTGACGATTACGAAGTGTAGACACGCAGCGAATACTTCAATAAGCAGGATCGGATGTTCCCTGGATAAATCTGACACCATGTAGCCATTCCAGAAATTCTGTATCCCAACTAAAATGTTGGTGAGACTTAGACTAGCGAGTAAGACGTTGGAGACAGTGTGGAGTTTTGCGTTGATGACGATTGATGTGATAATCCAGACATGGGTCATGATTAAGACGCACCCGATTAATCCGGATGCGACCACGATCAACCAGGGTTTGTATTCGACTCCCAGGTCATCTGTCCCTGATGACGTGACTAACGTTGAATACGCTGTAGTCAGATCATCATCCATTGTTGAGTTCATTCTGTTGACAATCGTTTAAGGGTATATTCTTCCTACAATAGTCTGGTTTCCAATTTGTTTGCGCTTGGGAAAAATCTGAAAAATTGTTATTTAATAAGCCCTGAAAAGACTATTAGTGTCTATACCATGTAGGTCAGCCCTTGTACTCGATAGAGTGTTACTGCTTTTTTCCCCCAAATATCATGCCTGGGGTAAGCTGTCCTTTGAATGCCTTCATGATGGTGTAGTTTTCACATGTCATGTCCACAAATCGTTCAGTCCTCCATTAGCTTTGTGGGTGTGAACAGTTGCAAGCGTAATCTCGTGGACATTCAACAAGTCCTTTGTAGTCGATACTTTACACTGTTAAAAAATCCTCAATTTTTGTTTCTCCCGAGGCAAGGGGGCGGACCTCTTAGAGCACGCATTGCGTACAATCAATGTCATAGCCAGTGTAAGATCTGCTGTACCCATACACCAATGGGAAACACGGCCTTCCCATTGGGTTGAAAACACACTGTGGAAAGCCGATTATACACGGATAATGGGGTTCGGAAGTACACAGTTGGTCAAATGAACATGGCCTTGTGAGCCACTCTTGTTTAAAAATCCTTCAATCACTCTGCCTGCCCCCGCCATAAGACGTAATGCTATTTCAGTCATTTCCTCCTCCCTACCCTTTCTCTCAACACTGGCAGTCGTCTCTAGGCTTCTTTCGATACTTTAGTTTCACTAAAACATATTGACTTCTAAATTGATTGTGCGGAAGCAGTAATGGGCGTGACAGTAATAGAGAGAGATTGTGACCTACATCTCCCTCTCTCAACCCCCCTCCCTTCTCCCCCTTAACAGGTACATGTAGCTCCTAATGGGCCCATAAATCAATTTGGCTCTGTTTGGATGGAATCGGATGAGCTTCTTTTGTGATCCTGTGAATGGTTGAATAACGCTTTCTTCAGTCTTTTTTCAATCACTTTTGGAATTGAAGAGAGAAAAAAATAATAAATAAATGATTTCATCTCACTTGAGTCTTTCAAGGGTGACTTATAAAAGCATGTTCTCTTCACATCCCAATCAATTTCTCATCAGTCTTTCAAGGACTGTCTGCTGCTAACCATTGTGTCCATAGGAAATGTGATTTAGAAGTTGTTTCATGATTATTATTGGATAATTTGGGGTTGAAAAATTGACTATAGGCGGACGTGTAGCTGCAACCTTCAGATTAACGCTCTACCAACTGAGCTACATGTATCTAGCCTTACGTTGGCCGTCTCTATTTTGTCAACATCTTTGTTCGGGGGTGCCAGTCAGCAACCATTCAACCTGTAACTGCCGTATAGCCGGGGATCACACCCAAGTTTACGATTATTATTGGCTCTTAGTTTATGAACATTAGAAAGTAATTTTCTTCTGAAATTGACCGTATGAAGAGAGAAGTCTGTCCCTTCCTCCCCCAGAAGTAAATTAATACGTAAAACGGATTTGTGCTCCTTTCACTTCAAACATTTATTACAAAATTGTTTTCTTGTCTTTTGAAGAGTAAATTCATTTCCATCTGTTAGTTTTCAGGGAAACACAACATAAAACCAATTTGTACAAATTTTGGCAATTAAACAGGGTGGTCCAAAAAGAAGGAAATCCACTTTTTACAGCAACTTTCACCTACTTGTAGAGCATATTTCAAAAACTAATTAAATGGTATTAAAATATTGTTCTTTAAACTTAAGTGACAAAAAAAATGATTGGAAACAGATATTTTGTCTGTGAGATATGATGGTTTAAAAATTTCATGAGACCAACTTATTTGTCTGTGGACGGCTTTAATCTGCCCGCTTGACTGAGCTCCGGGGCTTGATTTTATTATTATTATTATTGTTATTTATTCGGCATAATTCACAATACAATCAAACAAACAGTGAAGACAATGAATAAAATGACAAAGGAACATACAATAGAGCCAGCAGCACATGCCAGGAAGAGAAAAAGTTAACCTAATAACTGTGGCCCGAGGGCCTTCGTTTCCAATGCTACTGGCTATTACATAACATAATGTTACTAAAAATAAATATTTTATGTACAATAGAAAAATTGAAATAATTTAATAAAAATTGCACAGGGAATAAAAGGGATAAAAACAGAAGCTTCAGACAAGGTAAAACTTCACAATGGACACCAAAAATTACCGTAATGCTAATAAGAAAAGGAAAACAGGTGAAATTGCTGATCAAGTACCAGGTCTGGAGTATGAGTATGTGTACAATGATAAAAAGCATGACAAAAATAAATAAATAAATAAATAAATAAATAAATTAACTAATTATAGGAAATCTCCATGTTTTTAATTATAGGAAATTTTCATGTTTTTAATTATAGGAAATTTCCATGTTTTTAATTATAGGAAATTTCCATGTTTTTAATTATAGGAAATTTCCATGGAACATGGAAAGATAAATAACTTGTCGTAATGTTAAGAAGTAACAATCGTTGTTTGAAGTGTAGTGGTTTGAAGTAGGGTCATAGATTTGTTTTTTGTGTACGTTATGCTGATTTAAAGGGAAAATTATAAAGAAAGATACAAAAAACTCACATGTGAAAGTTTCAGCTGAATACAGTGTCTACTTGCTGAGAAAACAGCAAAAAACTGTTCACGGTATTGTCACAAGAACGTCAAATCCATCAACGTTTAAGTGACAACTGTTGCAGGCCACAGTTAATGGACTGAGCTGATGGTGAGGTCCATTAACAGCCAGCCACCACCCCAATCATTACCACACAGTGAAGACTGGCTCCTCACACTGTTATCGCCGAATTCTAGTGTCTGTCTCATCTGCTACAAATCTTAGTGTATTTTGATTTCATCACCTGACAAGCCCTCCGCAAAACCTGTCGATGTTCCCTCTGCATGAACGTCAGAAACACGGTCCCAACAGACATTTGCACACTCGCAATGATTAAAGAACCGACTAAAACAGAAGCAAAGACTTGGAAATCAAATGGACGGTGGACACTAACGTGCATGGTAATCTGTCCAGGTAGCCAAGCAATGACAAATGCAGACAAATGGACGATGAAATAGATGGTTGTCTTGCGGTGTTGGTTTCTTTGCAAACGATTGAAGCCCACGGGTGGGGTCTCAAAGTTTTGGCCCTGCTGAATCTGATTATTAAGGCGTTGGTGCATTCGCATCTCCTGCTGGACTCTTTGTTGCTGCTTTCGAACTATGTGTATAAGAGCTACGATGAAGCAGAATGTGATTAAGATGCTCGGGAAGAGAGTTATGTTCATGGTGATGACTGACAAATAAACAAAAGAGTCTTGCATTAAATATTGAACAGTTGCTTTCTCTCTGATGTCTTTATTCTGCACTGTGGCGTACAAAATAATCCAGCAGACCAAGGCCAGACACCACATCAAAGCGACACCGACAGCACATGCTCGTTTTGTTGCCAGACGAAGGTACTGCATTGGGCGCGAGACTTTGAAATATCTATCTGCTGCTATGGCAACTGAGTTGAAGACATAGCAGATGATCACTGAGTGCATACTGCAGTAAAATATGTCAAGGTCTAAGATGGTGTATTCTTGGTTGGGGTTGAGGAGCTTGGAGATGGACCAGCAGCTAATCATTCCAGTTAGAATCTCAGATGAGCTGAGGCTTGCTAGTAAAGCGTTGGACACACTGTGGAGCGTGCTGCTGATCGCTATGGACATCACGATCCAAAGATGAATAAGTATGGTCAGAGAGATGATGGTACTGGATGCAATGAGGATCAGTGAGTCTGGAGTTCCACTGTTGTTGAAATGATCGCTGAGGGTCAAAGTTGAGAACTTCGGAATCTCTGTTGTCTGATCCATGTTGTACTACAAAGATGAAAGAGGCAGCGTTCATTTGATAATCAGAACATGCTCTGGAAGATTGTTCTTTTAGACAGTAATGAATTACTGTTGTTCTTCATAGCCTAAGTACATTTGATGCTTTTCTTCAGTTCACTATTTGTTCCTCATACAAATGAGCTGGTGTCCATCAAGACACAAATCACAACACCCCACTACACATTGCAGATAACAGAACGGCCTTTAAACGTCCAACTAGATATCAGCCCCCCATGCAACTGAAAGGTTCTTTCTGCCCACCCTTATTGTCAGTTTCAGTAATTACTCAGCTTCAGAATTGATGACAACCTTGCGGAGGCTTCCTCTAATTACATTGTGAATCGATATTACAAAGTGACGGGACATTTTCCTTAAGAGCTTTCGTAAATTGGATTCTTGATTGAGGTGAAGCCATTATTTTATTATCATATTCTGTGATTTTTGTGCACTGGTATGAACATTGATACACAGCTAAAGATCACACATCTTATATCAGTTACCTCTGACTGTATTCAACTAAAGGTCATATTTGAACTGGGGCTGGGGTAGGGTAGGGGTGGTATTGGGCAATAGATGTCAAACTTTCCATTTTGCTGATGGGGTTGGCAACTTGCCCCAATAGTGTGCATTAAATTTGATAACATTTGTGATGCGATCAAGCTAAATGAGTCGTTTGTCGGTAAATGCATTATCGAATAACAGGCCAAAATAGGTCGACAGGGGTCTACATTTCTATACATCTCTTGGTGTTTCGACTTCCATAACTTTTGAACCAAAGGTGGTATCAACACGGGGTTTTCATATCCTTAAAGCTGAGATTGTACTTCTTTCAAATAGATTAAAAAAATCTTTAAAAAAATTGACAAGGGTCGACAAAAGACTCATTTAGCTTGATCGCATCACATTTGATCAATTGTAAAAATTTGCTGCGACTAATTGAGCATATTTCTGGCTTTAAGAAAATTACTTATGGAGACTTAGCGAGATGAAAATGGATTGCCACTTCCAATATGACCTTTTTGTTTAACGCAATCAGAGGTAACTGATATGAGATCTGTGATCTTTAGCTGTCTATCAATTTTCCTAAAAGTGCTCACAAAATGGTACCAGCGTTTTGGCGTTTGGCACCAACCATTCAATCATGACCAATGCTTTGTTGCTTCATTAAATGCTTTTCTAAGAAAATAATCTACCTATTCTACCGGAGCTTTAAAAAAAAAGGATTTTCAGAATGTAGTGTTCAAATTATGTGGTAGCATCTGTCAACAGCTTTCTGTTGTAGGAAAATGTCTGGTCAGCTTGTGTGCATAGGATAAAGAGCAATCTGGGTGACAAACTGGGGGCCAGAACTCCTGACAATGACTAGAGCAGGCTAGTTGAAACGTTGAGACCAGTTAAAGGCACAGTACACGTTTGGTAATGACTCTGAAAATTAATGGCAATACAAACTTACTTGGTAAGCAGTACAGCAGCCATGGGTAGTATAATGAATTTTGAGAAACTTTTAACTTCGAAGTACTACGGTTATGGAAAATATATCCCTTTTTATTCCCCAAAATTTGAATCTGAGAAGCGTTTCTCTCAGACTGTGTATTCCTATGGGGAATATTCTTCTTGCGTGGAAGTATTCGCTCTGGTTTTTCAGTGATATCTCAAAAACGCGACCACCTTTTGAAGTGAAATTTTCACTGGTTAGTTTTTTTTATATGTACCTACGTTTATATAGGATTAACACAATCAGTAGGCTCCAATTACCAAACGTGTACTGTACCTTTAAGAACTCACTCCGCAGCAGTGAAGCTAATACAAGAAATCTCCTCAATCCAATAAGTGAAAGAAGTACACGGTAGTCCTGGCCGATTTCCTACCTCCCCGAGTAGTACTTAATAGCAGGACAGTTCTTTTCAGAACTAAGTAGTCTCCCGAATTTGAGATCTGCTCCGCAAAAAATCGAATAAGAAAAGTTCTTAAGAACAAATCTACACAGCAGAATAGATATTTTTACACACTGGTGTTACTGCAAACTGAAGATACACAGAGCAACAGTACAATGGGGGCTGCTCACACACAGGCATCAGACAGGATATGAAGTTTGACTGTACAAATTGATGATGAACTGACATGATTGAGAAGTTTATCAACTTTGGTAGCCACCTTCTTTTTTTCCCCCCTCCCCCTTCCCCCTCCAAACCTGCATTTCCATCACTGAAGTACATGTGTTTTTCTTTCCAAAAGTTTCATGAGAACACCTTCAATTTTGCTCGCTTGATTTTATTTTAAAACACAGACGTATTTTTAAGTAAGTTTTTGGACTTCCTAGGAGTTATTTTTTTAGCAAATGCCTAAGATAAATCCAAAGTTTTTCTGTTTTTTATTCAACCTCCCCCTCCCTTTTTTTGAACAAAAATTTGGTAAGTTCATCCCATTTGGACACTTTTCCAACAAAATCACAAGACCATACATGTACCATGTCTTTGAAAAACTTGAAATGTCATACTATTATTGAAGAGTTTTACTCTTTACTCCTAGTGTAATTTAAGTTCCAAGAGACCACGAGGCTGATTCACAATCTAACAAATTCAGAGGTTGATTCACAATCGTAACAAATTCATTGGTGATGTTTACGTTTTTGTTGTTGAAGGTATTTATTAATGGCAATAACAGTGTGAAGAGCTGGTCTTCACTGCTTCTGCTCGGTTCATTAACAACGGCTAGCCACCAACCTGGTAATTACCAAGCTGTGAAGACTGGCTCCTCACACTATGATGTCTGTCTCATTTGCTATTAATCATATTAGGGGTTAAGTCCAACGAGGGCAAACATCTTCTGTTTTTTGATGTTGTTAATGTTTTATTATTATTTTTACCAACAAACTATTGTTCACAAAGTAACTCAAAATTAAAACGTGCTAGAACATTGAAACTTACAACATGATATAAACATGTAGATGGCACCAAGGCTCTGACGTCATGATTACATATCAAAGTACACTAAATCAAATTAAATAAGTCGAAAAATAATATCTCCTAAACTACAACAGATAAGTTCACAATCTTTGCGTCATTTGAAAGAGCTTGACGTATCATAAAACTTTAAAGGAACATTACAGAATTGGTTTTTGCTAACAAAACAGTTGCTGGCAGTGTAAGCACTTTATTTAATCCACCATATACATAAACTGGCAAACCTGTAGAAGTTGAGATCGATCGGCCATCTGGGTCACGAGAAAATAGTGAAAAACGATTAAACATTTGCTTGAAATCATATAGATTCAACAAATGAATAAAACGCTCACTGAGCGAAATTAGTATATTCATTTCTCATCAAATATGGCATTTCAGACTGAAATATTCCAAGGGATGCTTTCTACTATCATCGTCATTCGACTTTGTAAGTTTTATGTAAATCTGTGATCAAAAGTATATTTTACAAGTTCTTTCTTACCAATTCTGTAATGTTTCTTTAACACAGAGTGTGCACAACTTGACCTTTTTTTTCTGGTCAAAACCAGAATATGAACTGGAAAACATTAAAACTAAGGCACTATAAAGGGGTTTGGCGTTAAAATAAAAGGAATATACATGTAAAGATGGTTTCAATGGATGATATCTTCTTTGACATCTGAGCTTTCAAAATAATGCATTATTAGGTCACAGTGATGTCACAGCGGCGACGGATGTAAGTTTCAAATACGATTATTTTGTTATCTCACAAACTATCCAAAATAATTGTCTAAATAAATACCATCGGTTAACAACATAAAGCACATTATAACTAAAAGTTTGATTGCGTTTGGTGTAATAATGATGTAATAATATCTCCTGAACTACAACAGACAAGTTACAATTTTGGTGTCATCTAAAAGAGCTTGAAATTATTTTACATATTTTGGAAGTTTGAACAGAATAGTAAGATCAAAGCAAAAGATACACCATTTAAAAAAAAAAAAAACAGCACGATTTCAATCCCTGCAATCACGCAATCCCACACACACATTCTAAGGGAATTAATAAACATTCCTGTATGTGTGCACAGCACTGGCCGCAGTGTCAAGAAAATGAGCTTGCATTCTGCCAAGATGTCCACGGGCGTTGTCAGCTACCAAACGACTTTTCCGAGCCCATATTCGTCATACAGCGATGTAAATGCATGACCGTTAATTTGATATAGTGCCATCATGCGTTTGTAAAGATGCACACCTGTTTTTTAATGTCACAAGGCTGCTTTCAAATAGTCGAGTAGCATCTAGTCCAACCACTGTCCAATAGACAGAGTTTTGTCAAAACTTAGTCGAACAATAGTCAACGATAGTTCTGCACGAACTTGGCCATAGACGGCGACAAAAACATAGATGCAGCAAGAAGGCATAATTTGACAAAAGGCAATTTGACTCATATTTTGAAAAGTAAGAAAATGTCTTGTTATAGGTCTACTATCAGTTCTTTTTCACTTTGTAACTATTAATTACATGAACATTTTCATAGCCTAGATGTTCAAAAATTATACACTTTCTGGAGACTCAATGCAGTCTTAGGTAGAAAACATTAACATCCATTTTCCATGTGAACTAAAGGTTTTAAATGGAACAGATTCCCTCATTACTTTCTATGACATTTCAAAAGCTATAAACAATCTTTTCATCAATTTAATAAAATAGTTCACACATTAACACCTAGTGTTTGTTTTAAAAACACTAATTTTGTTGTATTTTGATTTCATCACCTGAAAAGTCCTCTGCAAAACTTGTTGATGTTCCTTCTGCATGAATGTCAGAAACACGGTCCCAAAAAACATTTGCACACTCGCAATGATCAAAGAACCGACTATAACAAAAGCTAAGTCTTGGAAATCCAATTGATGGTAGAAACCAATGTGGAGAGTAACTTGTCCAGGTAGCCAAGCAAGGACAAATGCAGACAAATGGGCAATGAAATAGATGGTTGTCTTGCGATTTTGTTTTTTTTGCAAACGATTTATGCCCATGGGTGGATTGTCAAAGTTTTGGCCCTGCTGAATCTGATTATTAAGGCGTTGGTGCATTCGCATCTCCTGCTGGACTCTCTGTTGCTGCTTTCGAACAATGTGTATGAGAGCAACGATGAAACAAAATGTGATAAAGATGCTCGGTAAGATAGTTATGTTCATGAAGATGGATGTCACATAACCATAAGAGTCTTGCATTAAATATCGAACAGTTGCTTTGTCTCTGATGTCTTTATTCTGCACCGTGGCATACATCAAAAGCCCGCAGGCCAAGGCCAGACACCACATCAAAGCGACACCGACAGCACATGCTCGTTTTGTTGCCAGACGAAGATATTGCATTGGGCGCGAGACTTTGAAATATCTATCTGCTGCTATGGCAACTGAGTTGAAGACATAGCAGATGATCACTGTATGTATACTGACGTAAAATATGTCAAGGTTTAAGATGGTGTATTCTTGGTTGGGGTTGAGGAGCTTGGAGATGGACCAGCAGCTAATCATTCCAGTTAGAATCTCAGATGAGCTGAGGCTTGCTAGTAAAGCGTTGGACACACTGTGGAGCGTGCTGCTGATCGCTATGGACATCACGATCCAAAGATGAATAAGTATGGTCAGAGAGATGATGGTACTGGATGCAATGAGGATCAGTGAGTCTGGAGTTCCACTGTTGTTGAAATGATCGCTGAGGTTCAAAGTTGAGAACTTCGGAATCTCTGTTGTCTGATCCATGTTGTACTACAAAGATGAAAGAGGCAGTGTTCGTTTGATAATCAGTAAATGCTCTGGAAGATTGTTCTTTTAGACAGTAATGAATTACTGTTGTTCTTCATAACCTTAAAACATTTGATGCTTTTTGTTCCAATTCACTATTTGTTCCTCATACAAATGAGCTGGTGTCCAAGACACAAATCACAACACCCCACTACACAATGTAGATAACAAAACAGCTTTCAAAGGCATCCAACTAGATTTCAGCCCTCCATGTAATTTATTTCCACTGAAAGGTTCTTTCTGCCCGCCCTTTCGGTCAGCTTCAGAAATTGTAACAATCTCTCACAGGCTTCTTCTAATTATATTGTGAATCGATATTACAGAGTGACGGGACTCTTTCCTTAAGAGCTTCGTAAATTGGATTCACGATTGAGATGAAGCCATTATTTTGTTATCATATTCTTTGATTTGTATGCATTATTAAGAAAATTGATGCACTCACATGAATTAATTAATTTGTTATGCGATTTTCACAAAAAAATTCACCACCCCAACCAAAATGTATCATCCCTTTTAAACACTGTTCCAATAACAATCGCAAGACTATCTATACCATGTCTTTGAAAAACTCAAAAGGTCATACTATTATTTCAGGAGGCCAAGTCGCGTGAAAACGGAAAGCCAGATTTCACTGAGTGATTACATGTATATTCTGTGGCAATGCCCTCACATGCATCCAGTATTTGTAACTTATGACACCAAAAATCGCCACCAAACCTAAAATGTATCATAGTTTTTAGACACCTTTCAAATAAAGTTTTAAAAAAATACCATGTCTTTTAAAAACTTAAAACGTCATACTATTATTGAAGAGTTATACTCTTTACTCCTAGTGTTTTTTAAGACCACAAGGCTGATTTACAATCTAACAAAATTCAGAGTGCGTTTGAAGTGACAAATTCGCTCACAGTTTCAATTTTAAACTTTCAACTTCTACAAACCTTTCATATGATTTTTCTGTTCACATTGGTATTTGACAGCGATGTTTTCAGAAGGAAATGATAATTCAAAAAGCTCTGATAAGTTCTGAAGAGTAATACCACGCAAAGACATGGAAAATCTATGGGAATACCAACTCGTAGTGGTGAACAAACACATAGCTATTTTAAATCTACTACAGGCAATTTAAAGAAATCCATACTGCTCTTTTCCCCCAAATAAGTTTATGATCCAAGGATTGTAACAAAATAGATCTTTGGGAACTGTCGGCATCAATGTTTTATTTTGTCCATGTTCACAAGAGTCAAATCTTAAAAAAAGACCTGCCTTCAGCCAGTTTGTGTTTGATTGCCTTCACTGCACCTTGTAAAACTTGCCGATGTTTCCTCTGTGTGAAGGCTAGAAATATAGTCCCAAACAGCATCTGGACAATTGTTAACATGCATAAACCACCAAACAGCGGAAAGAATATCCGAGGGTCAACCTGAGAGACTGTGATGTGAAGGGTCAAATACACTGGCAGCAATGACAGAAGGAATGCAGAGAAGTTACTGATGAAGTGCACTGTGGTTTTACGGTTTGGTTTGCTTTGATTGGTATTGAGTCTTGCCTCGGGGAGGTTTCCTGACTGATGTGTGCTGGATCACAGGTGAGATACAGCTAGCATTTCTTGCCTGACTTTACACTGTTGTTTCCTAGCAATGTGTAGAAGGGCTAGTGTAAAGCCGGTGATAGTTGCCATCAGTGGAAGAAGCGTAATGTTTATGATGATGAGGTTTGTATGTGCAAAGGTGTCACTATCCAGGAGGCGCTCGATTGAGGCGGTGGTCGTGCCGAGTTTGTCCTGCACCAAAGCAAACATCAGAATCTCTGATGCCCCAGACAGTCCCCAAACCAGTGCCACAACCTTGGCACCTCTCTGTTTTGTTACCAGATGAGATCTCTCTGAAGTTTGTACATCTTGATACTTGTGATACTTGCGAGTGTAAAGTGAATGCAGAGTGGAAGCCAAGTCTTCTCTAGTTCTATCCTGAAGATATGTCACACTTAAGTGATTGACGGAGTTGAGATCTAGGTGGTAGACCACCAGGGGCATCCAGGCGGCAAGGCATGCCAAGGTTCCTTTGTGTCCAGGGGAAACAGTGGGGGCCATTACTGAGGGTCTTATTATCTTGGGACAAAGATACCTGAGGTAGTTAAACCATCCAGCATGGACATGCATGGTCATTGATGCTTTGACCTAGCAGCGTGGATTAGCTGACCAGAATAAAGGGATGGAAATGAAGGGAGTGGTGGACCTACTTAAAGGGTTCAAACAAGGGAGTGTTATTGATTAAATTTAATGTGACTACAGAGAGGGCAAGTCAGTGTACCCATACACCATTCAAATCTAACTCACAAATGGCTTGTTATTTGCAGGATTATTTCCCCCCAAACCTTTCAATTCTGCATTTACATAAACTTGAATGCACCTCCAACTGTTTGTCCAACCATAGAGAAAGGACACACAAGCTGAACCATTTTGTTGGTGTTCTTGCTGGAGTTAAACCTCTTTGTCATAGTCTGTTTTAAGACTGCTGACCTAGAAAAGTATGGGTCCAAGTTAAGCTGGTGTACAAACGGTTATTCTTATGTGAGGTCTTCCCTGCAGTGGACCATGGAGGAAGGAATGAGTGGACAAGTATTTCATGGCACAAATGTTCTCAAATAAATTGTTCTGTGTAATCCATCAATTTTGCCTGATTTTTCATTTAAACATTCAACTGAAAAATTGTGGCCCCCCCCCCAAAGTCGGAAGAATCGGTACAGGGTCATCAGTATCTTTTAAATAGTAATAAACCACAAGAGATAAACTGACTGGGTAAATCTTAAATAATTTTGAGTTGGACAAATAAAAATTGACTTGAGCGAGGTTTTGAACCTGCTTCCTCCAGACTAATGCGTCAGCACTTTTAACAACTGAGCTATCTAGCCATAAATGTTGGCAGTCTCCTCATGTTGTTGACATCTTTGCTCAGGGATATCTGTCACAAGCCATCTGTCTCAAAAACGCGACCACCTTTTGAAGTGAAATTTTCACTGTTTAGTTTTTTTTATATGTACCTACGTTTATATAGGATTAACACAATCAGTAGGCTCCAATTACCAAACGTGTACTGTACCTTTAAGAACTCACTCCGTAGCAGTGAAGCTAATACAAGAAATCTCCTCAATCCAATAAGTGAAAGAAGTACACGGTAGTCCTGGCCAATTTCCTACCTCCCCGAGTAGTACTTAATAGCAGGACAGTTCTTTTCAGAACTAAGTAGTCTCCCGAATTTCGAGATCTGCTCCGCAAAAAATCGAATAAGAAAAGTTCTTAAGAACAAAGATCAGACAGGATATGAAGTTTGACTGTACAAACTGATGATGAATTGACATGATTGAGAAGTTTATCAACTTTGGTAGCCACCTTCTTTTTTTCCCCCCTCCCCCTTCCCCCTCCAAACCTGCATTTCCATCACTGAAGTACATGTGTTTTTCTTTCCAAAAGTTTCATGAGAACACCTTCAATTTTGCTCGCTTGATTTTATTTTAAAACACAGACGTATTTTTAAGTAAGTTTTTGGACTTCCTAGGAGTTATTTTTTTAGCAAATGCCTAAGATAAATCCAAAGTTTTTCTGTTTTTTATTCAACCTCCCCCTCCCTTTTTTTGAACAAAAATTTGGTAAGTTCATCCCATTTGGACACTTTTCCAACAAAATCACAAGACCATACATGTACCATGTCTTTGAAAAACTTGAAATGTCTTACTATTATTGAAGAGTTTTACTCTTTACTCCTTGTGTAATTTAAGTTCCAAGAGACCACGAGGCTGATTCACAATCTAACAAATTCAGAGGTTGATTCACAATCGTAACAAATTCATTGGTGATGTTTACGTTTTTGTTGTTGAAGGTATTTATTAATGGCAATAACAGTGTGAAGAGCTGGTCTTCACTGCTTCTGCTCGGTTCATTAACAACGGCTAGCCACCAACCTGGTAATTACCATGCTGTGAAGACTGGCTCCTCACACTATGATGTCTGTCTCATTTGCTATTAATCATATTAGGGGTTAAGTCCAACGAGGGCAAACATCTTCTGTTTTTTGATGTTGTTAATGTTTTATTATTATTTTTACCAACAAACTATTGTTCACAAAGTAACTCAAAATTAAAACGTGCTAGAACATTGAAACTTACAACATGATATAAACATGTAGATGGCACCAAGGCTCTGACGTCATGATTACTTAGTCACATATCAAAGTACACTAAATCAAATTAAATAAGTCGAAAAATAATATCTCCTAAACTACAACAGTTAAGTTCACAATCTTTGCGTCATTTGAAAGAGCTTGATGTATCATAAAACTTTAAAGGAACATTACAGAATTGGTTTTTGCTAACAAAACAGTTGCTGGCAGTGTAAGCACTTTATTTAATCCACCATATACATAAACTGACAAACCTGTAGAAGTTTGAGATCGATCGGCCATCTGGGTCACGAGAAAATAGTGAAAAACTGATTAAACATTTGCTTGAAATCATATAGATTCAACAAATGAATAAAACGCTCACTGAGCGAAATTAGTATATTCATTTCTCATCAAATATGGCATTTCAGACTGAAATATTCCAAGGGATGCTTTCTACTATCATCGTCATTAGACTGTGTAAGTTTTATGTAAATCTGTGATCAAAAGTATGTTTTACAAGTTTTTTTCTTACCAATTCTGTAATGTTTCTTTAACACAGAGTGTGCACAACTTGTCCTTTCTTTCTGGTCAAAACCAGAATATGAACTGGAAAACGTTAAAACTAAGGCACTATAAAGGGGTTTGGCGTCAAAATAAAAAGGAATATACATGTAAAGATGGTTTCAATGGATGATATCTTCTTTGACATCTGAGCTTTCAAAATAATGCATTATTAGGTCACAGTGATGTCACAGTGGCGACGGATGTAAGTTCCAAAATATGATTATTTTGTTATCTCACAAACTATCCAAAATAATTTGTCTAAATAAATACCATCGGTTAACAACATAAAGCACATTATAACTGAAAAGTTTGATTGCGTTGGTGTAATAATGATGTAATAATATCTCCTGAACTACAACAGACAAGTTTACAATTTTTGTGTCATCTAAAAGAGCTTGAAATATTTTACATATTTTGGAAGTTTGAACAGAATAGTAAGATCAAAGCAAAAGATACACCATTTAAAAAAAAAAAAAACAGCACGATTTCAATCCCTGCAATCACGCAATCCCACACACACATTCTAAGGGAATTAATAAACATTCCTGTAATGTGTGCACAGCACTGGCCGCAGTGTCAAGAAAATGAGCTTGCATTCTGCCAAGATGTCCACGGGCGTTGTCAGCTACCAAACGACTTTTCTGAGCCCATATCTGTCATACAGCGATGTAAATGCATGACCGTTAATTTGATATAGTGCCATCATGCGTTTGTAAAGATGCACACCTGTTTTTTAATGTCACAAGGCTGCTTTCAAATAGTCGAGTAGCATCTAGTCCAACCACTGTCCAATAGACAGAGTTTTGTCAAAACTTAGTCGAACAATAGTCAACGATAGTTCTTGCGCGAACTTGGCCATAGACGGCGACAAAAACATAGATGCAGCAAGAAGGCATAATTTGACAAAAGGCAATTTGACTCATATTTTGAAAAGTAAGAAAATGTCTTGTTATAGGTCTACTGTCGGTTCTTTTTCACTTTGTAACTATTAATTACATGAACATTTTCATAGCCTAGATGTTCAAAAATTATACACTTTCTGGAGACTCAATGCAGTCTTAGGTAGAAAACATTAACACCCATTTTCCATGTGAACTAAAGGTTTTAAATGGAACAGATTCCCTCATTACTTTCTATGACATTTCAAAAGCTATAAACAATCTTTTCATCAATTTAATAAAATAGTTCACACATTAACACCTAGTGTTTGTTTTAAAAACACTAATTTTGTTGTATTTTGATTTCATCACCTGAAAAGCCCTCTGCAAAACTTGTTGATGTTCCTTCTGCATGAATGTCAGAAACACGGTCCCAAAAAACATTTGTACACTCGCAATGATCAAAGAACCGACTAATAACAAAAGCTAAGTCTTGGAAATCCAATTGATGGTAGAAACCAATGTGGAGAGTAACTTGTCCAGGTAGCCAAGCAATGACAAATGCAGACAAATGGGCAATGAAATAGATGGTTGTCTTGCGATTTTGTTTTTTTTGCAAACGATTTTTGCCCATGGGTGGATCGTCAAAGTTTTGGCCCTGCTGAATCTGATTATTAAGGCGTTTTGTTGCCAGACGAAGATATTGCATTGGGCGCGAGACTTTGAAATATCTATCTGCTGCTATGGCAACGAGTTGAAGACATAGCAGATGATCACCGAGTGCATACTGCAGTAAAATATGTCAAGGTTTAAGATGGTGTATTCTTGGTTGGGGTTGAGGAGCTTGGAGATGGCCCAGCAGCTAATCATTCCAGTTAGAATCTCAGATGAGCTGAGGCTTGCTAGTAAAGCGTTGGACACACTGTGGAGCGTGCTGCTGATCCCTATGGACATCACGATCCAAAGATGAATAAGTATGGTCAGAGAGATGATGGTACTGGATGCAATGAGGATCAGTGAGTCTGGAGTTCCACTGTTGTTGAAACGATCGCTGAGGGTCAAAGTTGAGAACTTCGGAATCTCTGTTGTCTGATCCATGTTGTACTACAAAGATGAAAGAGGCAGTGTTCATTTGATAATCAGTAAATGCTCTGGAAGATTGTTCTTTTAGACAGTAATGAATTACTGTTGTTCTTCATAACCTTAAAACATTTGATGCGTTTTGTTCCAATTCACTATTTGTTCCTCATACAAATGAGCTGGTGTCCAAGACACAAATCACAACACCCCACTACACAATGTAGATAACAAAACAGCTTTCAAAGGCATCCAACTAGATTTCAGCCCTCCATGTAATTTATTTCCACTGAAAGGTTCTTTCTGCCCGCCCTTTCGGTCAGCTTCAGAAATTGTAACAATCTCTCACAGGCTTCCTCTAATTACATTGTGAATCAATATTACAGAGTGACGGGACTCTTTCCTTAAGAGCTTCGTAAATTGGATTCATGATTGAGATGAAGCCATTATTTTGTTATCATATTCTTTGATTTGTATGCATTATTAAGAAAATTGATGCACTCACATGAATTAATTAATTTGTTATGCGTTTTCACAAAAAAATTCACCACCCCAACCAAAATGTATCATCCCTTTTAAACACTGTTCCAATAACAATCGCAAGACTATCTATACCATGTCTTTGAAAAACTCAAAAGGTCATACTATTATTTCAGGAGGCCAAGTCGCGTGAAAACGGAAAGCCAGATTTCACTGAGTGATTACATGTATATTCTGTGGCAATGCCCTCACATGCATCCAGTATTTGTAACTTATGACACCAAAAATCGCCACCAAATCCAAAATGTATCATAGTTTTTAGACACCTTTCAAATAAAGTTACAAAACTATACCATGTCTTTTAAAAACTTAAAACGTCATACTATTATTGAAGAGTTATACTCTTTACTCCTAGTGTTTTTTAAGACCACAAGGCTAATTTACAATCTAACAAAATTCAGAGTGCGTTTGAAGTGACAAATTCGCTCACAGTTTCAATTTTAAACTTTCAACTTCTACAAACCTTTCATATGATTTTCCGTTCACATTGGTATTTGACAGAGATGTTTTCAGAAGGAAAATGATAATTCAAAAAGCTCTGAAAAGTTCTGAAGAGTAATACCACGCAAAGACATGGAAAATCTATGGGAATACCAACTCGTAGTGGTGAACAAACACATAGCTATTTTAAATCTACTACAGGCAATTTAAAGAAATCCATACTGCTCTTTTCCCCCAAATAAGTTTTTGATCCAAGGATTGTAACAAAATAGATCTTTGGGAACTGTCGGCATCAATGTTTTATTTTGTCCATGTTCACAAGAGTCAAATCTTAAAAAAAGACCTGCCTTCAGCCAGTTTGTGTTTGATTGCCTTCACTGCACCTTGTAAAACTTGCCGATGTTTCCTCTGTGTGAAGGCTAGAAATATAGTCCCAAACAGCATCTGGACAATTGTTAACATGCATAAACCACCAAACAGCGGAAAGAATATCCGAGGGTCAACCTGAGAGAAGACTGTGATGTGAAGGGTCAAATACACTGGCAGCAATGACAGAAGGAATGCAGAGAAGTTACTGATGAAGTGCACTGTGGTTTTACGGTTTGGTTTGCTTTGATTGGTATTGAGTCTTGCCTCGGGGAGGTTTCCTGACTGATGTGTGCTGGATCGCAGGTGAGATACAGCTAGCATTTCTTGCCTGACTTTACACTGTTGTTTCCTAGCGATGTGTAGAAGGGCTAGTGTAAAGCCGGCGATAGTTGCCATCAGTGGAAGAAGCGTAATGTTTATGACGATGAGATTTGTATGTGCAAAGGTGTCATTATCCAGGAGGCGCTCGATTGAGGCGGTGGTCGTGCCGAGTTTGTCCTGCACCAAAGCAAACATCAGAATCCCTGACGCCCCAGACAGTCCCCAAACCAGTGCCACAACCTTGGCACCTCTCTGTTTTGTTACCAGACGAATGTACTGCATCGGCCGCGAGACTTTAAAGTAGCGGTCTGACACAACGGCGCAGGAGTTCACAAAATAACTTACGACGATGAAATGTAAAGATCCGGAAAATAGGGTCAGTTGCCACACCGGGTATTCAGCGGTCCAGCTCAAAAGCATGCTGGAAGCCCAAATGATCTTTATGCCCATCAGTATATTAGTTATGGCTAGACTGGCGAGTAGAACATCTGAGACGCTGTGGAGTTTCTTACTGAAGGCTACTGATGCTACCATCCACAGGTTGATGAGGACTGTGACACCGCCTATGACCTTAGAAGTAATTAATACAAGCGGGAGTATCTGTGTATCCTCCGGAGTCTGGGTCGATGGTAATGAAGCATTTGTTATTTGATCCATGATGAATGTCAAAAAAGTTGCCACAGTAATGGAAGCTTGTTGAGGGCAAGTTAGTGCATAGAGCAGCCCATGTGCATGTAACGCATCTCTGTTTGCACATCCATGGTCAATGCAGATCAAGATCCCTCTGAAGTTTGTACATCTTGATACTTGCGATACTTGCGAGTGTAAAGTGAATGCAGAGTGGAAGCCAAGTCTTCTCTAGTTCTATCCTGAAGATATTGTCACACTTAAGTGATTGACGGAGTTGAGATCTAGGTGGTAGACCACCAGGGGCATCCAGGCGGCAAGGCATGCCAAGGTTCCTTTGTGTCCAGGGGAAACAGTGGGGGCCATTACTGAGGGTCTTATTATCTTGGGACAAAGATACCTGAGGTAATTAAACCATCCAGCATGGACATGCATGGTCATTGATGCTTTGACCTAGCAGCGTGGATTAGCTGACCAGAATAAAGGGATGGAAATGAAGGGAGTGGTGGACCTACTTAAAGGGTTCAAACAAGGGAGTGTTATTGATTAAATTTAATGTGACTACAGAGAGGGCAAGTCAGTGTACCCATACACCATTCAAATCTAACTCACAAATGGCTTGTTATTTGCAGGATTATTTCCCCCCAAACCTTTCAATTCTGCATTTACATAAACT
This sequence comes from Pycnopodia helianthoides, assembly GCA_032158295.1. NCBI lineage: Eukaryota > Metazoa > Echinodermata > Asteroidea > Forcipulatida > Asteriidae > Pycnopodia > Pycnopodia helianthoides. Next base: position 21,060,190 of record CM063244.1, read on the forward strand.
TGAATGCACCTCCAACTGTTTGTCCAACCGTAGAGAAAGGACACACAAGCTGAACCATTTTGTTGGTGTTCTTGCTGGAGTTAAACCTCTTTGTCATAGTCTGTTTTAAGACTGCTGACCTAGAGAAGTATGGGTCCAAGTTAAGCTGGTGTACAAACGGTTATTCTTATGTGTGGTCTTCCCTGCATAAACTTGAAAGTACTCCAACTGCCCAACACAAGCTTAACCATTTTTGTTGGTGTTCTTGCTGGAGTTAAACCTCTTTGTCATAGTCTGTTTTAAGACTGCTGACCTAGAAAAGTATGGGTCCAAGTTAAGCTGGTGTACAAACAGTTATTCTTATGTATGGTCTTCCCTGCATAAACTTGAATGTACTCCAACTGCCCAACACAAGCTTAACCATTTTTGTTGGTGTTCTTGCTGGAGTTAAACCTCTTTGTCATAGTCTGTTTTAAGACTGCTGACCTAGAAAAGTATGGGTCCAAGTTAAGCTGGTGTACAAATGGTTATTCTTATGTGGGGTCTTCCCTGCAGTGGACCATGGAGGAAGGAATGAGTGGACAAGTATTTCATGGCACAAATGTTCTCAAATAAATCGTTCAGTGTAATCCATCAATTTTGCCTGATTTTTCATTTAAACATTCAACTGAAAAATTGTGGCCCCCCCCAAAGTCGGAAGAATCGGTACAGGGTCATCAGTATCTTTTAAATAGTAATAAACCACAAGAGATAAACTGACTGGGTAAATCTTAAATAATTTTGAGTTGGACAAATAAAAATTGACTTGAGCGAGGTTTTGAACCTGCTTCCTCCAGACTAATGCGTCAGCACTTTTAACAACTGAGCTATCTAGCCATAAATGTTGGCAGTCTCCTCATGTTGTTGACATCTTTGTTCAGGGATATCAGTCACAAGCCATTCAACCTGTGACTTCCGTATAGCCTGGGATCTCGCCCGAGTTTACGACACAACCTGGGAATAGCGGCGGCAGAGGGATCACCTTAAGGGGGATGCAACTTTTCATTTTTAAACATCGAGTAATAAACCGCAAGGGAAAATGACTGGGTAAATTTTAAACAATTTTTGGGGTGACCAAAGAAAATTTGACTAGAGAGAGATTTGAACCTCCAGATCATACCTGCCAGATTATACCTGCCAGATTAGGCAAAATAAAAAATAGCGTCCTGCCTTTTTGAAAAAGAGGAGGAGGCGGGCCTTTTTCAAAAAAAAATTTTCATAGCCGCCCGGCACATTTTTTAAGACAACCGGCCGGGCTATTTTTGAAAGATGGTTGCAAGCTTTTTTCTGTGTGTGATTTTTTATGTGCTATAGTCAAAAATACGATGTTTATGTTTTTTAGAATCAATTTTTGTTGTCGGAGATCGTAAAAATGGATCTTAATAATAAAAAAAAGGAGGCGGCCTCTTAAAAGGAAGCGGGCGGGGACACTAAACATGTTCGTTTTTTTATTTGGCCTTATACCTGCCAGATTATACCTGCCAGATCTACCAAATGAGCTGTCTATATGTTTGCACGGTGGTCTGCCTATTTTGACAAAATAAGATTTTGGTTTGCAATGAGACTTAATGTTAGTCTGGATGTCCGTGTTCTAGTTGACTTAGTGCTTCAATTGCCATCTGGGTCTTAAAATGCTGACTGAGAAAAAAAAGTGGGAGTTTCACCCACCCCCCCCCCTCCCCCTCCCCCCCTCCCCCCCCCCACCCACACACATGTAAATCATGGACCCTCCTTTGTTTAACTCTTTGTAATAGCAACCATGGACCACAATGTTTTCCTTTGTGATAGCAACCTTGGACCTATTGTCCTTTTTGCTATTGGTCCCCGGTTTGAATGTGTATACCTACCCACACACACAGGTGTAATGACATCCAATCTTGGACCCCCCTTTGTTCACCTCTTTGTCCTGGCAGAAAGTGGACCCCATTTTTTCCCTTTTTGATAGCAATGGTGGACATATGTCACTACAAACTCACGCTCACTTCAGAGCCACAGATTTGACTTCAGTGAAGAAAAGGAAAGTGCAACAGGCTTTTAACTTTAATAGAGTCAGATAAATTGTCGCCAGTGGAAATCAATTTCTTTGAATGCAATTATGGCTTTTAGTGAATGCATGGAGGTATGCAAGCACAAGCATCAATGCCATTAGTGCCCAACAAGGAGATTAGTGAAAAATCACAAATTGCCTAACGGCCAGGAGTGTGCATGTTGATGGGGAACTAAAAGTGAATTTAGGGCAGTGGTGAAAATAAGGTGAATTTTTGGAGGGGCAAGTTTGGGGGTCCAATTGTTTAAGGGGAAGGGGGCACTTCTGGCCTAAAGGAACTGTAGTTTCTGTCGACATTATTCTTAAACAAACAAGCAAGCCCATTTTCAGTGCTCTCATTATACAGTATAATATTGTTTTAAAATATAATATGAGCTGAGGTGGAGATGAAAACATTAATGCATTGTCTTTGTGTAAAAATACATTTTTAATCTTGAGTTTCAGTTCAAATTAGGGGGGGCACATTGACATCGATTGGGGTGGGCACGTTCCCCCATTTTGCTTCCCCCTCCCCCAAGTACACCAATGGTTTAGGGTATACATTGCTGTAATTATCTTTCTGTCTGCTGTTTACTGCCAAATATGCCTGAGGTTATCTAGCAACAGAGGGCAGTATTTAGTCTGCACGCTAATAAAATATAATTTTAATTGATACCCATCCAGAGCAAAATTAACAAATGGCCTTTTATGCTCGGGCTTGAGTGCTTGTTTGTGTGTTATCTTGGTCAACTAAAGTCGCCATTAGGGCTCAAACAGCGTATAATGCACAGTCGACTAAAGTCGCCTTTCTCAGGCATTTGAAAGCACGCAATTCTATTCAGCAATGTTTTTTTTTTTTTCATTATTTTCTTGCAAGTTCGATTACCAATTGAACCCAAATTTTCACAGGTTTGTTATTTGATGTCTATGTTGGGATACACCCAGTGAGGATACGGGTCTTTGACAATTACCAAAAGTAGAGTCCTGCCTTCAAAAGATGAACTTGAATCTTTGCAAATTCACTATACTCACTATGTTGCGATGTTCTTTCTTTGTAATTTGCAGGTTCCGGCCAAGTGAGGATACTAGTCTTTGGCAACTACCAAAAGTATATCCTGCCTTTAAAAAATGAATTTTAATCTGTACAAATGCATTATACTCATTGTGTCGCCATGTTCTTTCTTTGTAATTTGCAGGTTCCGGCCATGACCCTGACTGCCAACATAGTGTGGTCAGCTAACCAGTTTCTTCTCAAGAGTCTGTCTCCACACATTTCTCGATTTCTTGATAAGAAGTCCCAGCAGTCTGTGGTACTGGGCACCCAGACCTACCTGCAGCAGAAGAGCCAAAGCCTCGTCAGGTTAGACCAAGTTAAACAAAAAAAGAATCACCGATTGATCGTCCTGGTTTTTCCAAAAAAAGGAGGATGAGGGCCGGTTTATTTATGTATTTATTTTTTTCGAGGAGGAAAAAGCAAGAGTAAAAAAATTGCCGGCTTTGTAGAACTTAGAAGTCTAAGATATAGTTAAATTAAATCAATTGTCGAAAGAATGGTGCCAAGTTGAAGGGAAAACACATGAACAATTTACCCGTTTGGGCGACCAAAAAAAAAACAAATAAATAAATAAAAGGATGCGCTTCTAAAAAATTGAAGAATTTTTGATTTGAGATTTTCGTTTGCATGTTTGTTATCAGGGAGGTGCAGGTATACTACATGCAGGTGTGTTCATGGATGATTAAGATGGAGTCCAGTCTTACGTCCGCAAATACCGTCATGGAGGACCTCACCCATAAATGCAATCTCTTCATTCATGTAAGTTTTTCGGTGATACTGTTGACGAGTCAGTATGTCACAGGTACGGGCATCTGCTGCACGCCCAATTTACATTTAAATATAGAAGTTCCTGTAGTTTTGGCAAGTCCCTGTAAGAGTACTGACATTCTGGCCTGGGCCCAATTTCATAGAGCTGCTTAAGCAAAAAAAGTAGCTAAGCACAACAAAATTATGCTTACCAGAATACGGTTACCAGCCAAACTACCATACGTGTCACGCGTTGTGTAGGTTTATTGGTATTATTCCATGGTATAGGTACATTAAGGGGAAACCTACAGTGAGCATCAAAATCAGAGCGCAGTCCCATAAACAAGACATTGCAATTTCTGCTGTTCCCGAAGCCCCACCTCACCCCACCCAAGCCTGCAGCCCATATATATCTTACATCATAAGGCCATGAGGTATGTCACATGAGGCAACCAGTTCCAGGCAATCTCCAATGAGAACATTCAGTCACATTTCAGTTTTCTCATCATTTTCTTGGGGTTAGTGAGTCGCAGCTAGAAGAATGTCTCTTGTGCTGCCGAAGTGTTCCTTGTGCATGCAGTGCAAGTGGTTGCCTCCAGGATGCCTGAAAAAATTGTCCTGTGTGACCATGGCCTTAATTAAACTGTGACAATTCATCATTGTGTAGCTTAGTATTTAGTAAACGAGAGTGTATGGGGGTTAGAATCAATGTGATACTTAATGCCCGTTCATTCACTGTTGATTTGTTTCAGGGTCTTCTGTTTGCTTTTAACATCAGCAACCTAGTGCGTACTGTGATGAACCTTCATGCACACATGAACAAACCCATGACCAAGACAGCAGTGTTGGCTCTATGTCGACTTATTGAAATGCTCAAGGTAAGATAAGTCACATTGTTCAGAGTTGGGATTAATTGACCCCTTGCATACGACATCTCAAGCTCAAACAGCACCCAAATTCTCTTTAATGGATGTTAAATTTGCATCGGGGATAAAGAATAGTAATTTAATTTTACCTGTACACCGATGTGTGTAAAGCACTGTGTATTTTTCCGACATCTATTAAATTTTTGTGGTACACGCTGCTAAAGTATAAGATTCAAACTATCTCTAGCTACCGGGCAATCTCGGTGGTCTAGTGGTAAGACATCTGCTCTAGAATGGCAAAGGAAACCCACCCGAGTAATATCCCTGTGGATGATAATTTTTTTTCACAGGGCTCAGGAAAGTACTGAGTATACAGTGCTTTACACACATTGGTGTATGGGTGAAATTCAAATAATATCAAAATTCTCCACAACCCGTTTTCTGGTGTCGCTTGAATTTGATGGGTCTAGGTACTGCACATCCTGCACATCAAAGAACCAGTTCTTCACTTGGGGTGAGGCACAATAGTCTTATCAGAATCAACACATTTGTGGGTTTTGTATCACTTAACGCTTGGGTTGCTACCAGGCCAAGAGCACATGGTAACCATTTTTACAAAGTGCATCACACCTTAAAGGAACATTACAGAATTGGTTTTGCTAACAAAACAGTTGCTGGCAGTATAAGCACTTTATGTAATCCACAATATACATAAACTGACAAACCTCTAGAAGTTTGAGATCGATCGGCCATCTGGGTCACGAGAAAATAGTGAAAAACCGATTACACATTTGCATGAAATCATATAGATTGAACAAATGAATAAAACGCTCACTGAGCGATAAACTCCAATTGTAAAATTAGTTTATTCATTTCTCATCAAATATGGCATTTCAGACATAAATATTAAAAGGGATGTTTTCTACTATCATCATCATTAGACCGTGTAAGTTTTATGTAAATCTGTGATCAAAAAGTATATTTTACAAGTTTTTTTCTTACCAATTCTGTAACGTTCCTTTATCATCCCCAAGCACTTTACAAAAGGAAAGTTAAAACTAGAAAGAGTTATTTGAACGGGTGAGTCTTCAGCAGAGATTGAAGAATTTTCTGTTTGGTGCCTTTCTGAGCTGTTCCAGAGTGCTGAGGGTAGAGTTGAAAAGAAACGATGATTACCATATGATTTTGTTTGAGTACTTGAGTATGAGTACTTGAGTATGGGTATTAGAGTATGGGTACTAGAGTATGAGTACTTGAGTAGGAGTACTTGAGTAGGAGTACTTGAGTAGGAGTACTTTAGTATGAGAGCTTGGGTATGAGTACTTGGGTATGAGTACTTGGGTATGAGTATTTGAGTTTGAGTACTTGAGTATGAGTACTTGAGTATGAGTACTTGAGTATGAGTACTTGAGCAAGCGTGTTTGTAGTTTGCTTTATATGATGAAATAACATTACACCCATCAACAGCTAATTAACTAGCTGTTAAGAATGTTACATCATTCTGGCAACCTATGAGCACTTGAGTATGAGCACTTGAGTAGGAGTACTTGAGTAGGAGTACTTGAGTAGGAGTATTTAAGTATGAGAGCTTGGGTATGAGTACTTGGGTATGAGTACTTGGTATGAGTATTTGAGTTTGAGTACTTGAGTATGAGTACTTGAGTAGGAGTACTTGAGTAGGAGTACTTGAGTTTGAGTACTTGAGTAGGAGTACTTGAGTAGGAGTACTTGAGTTTGAGTACTTGAGTAGGAGTACTTGAGTAGGAGTACTTGAGTAGGAGTACTTGAGTTTGAGTATTTTATTATGAGTATTTGAGTTTTGAGTACTTGAGTATGAGTACTTGAGTATGAGTACTTGAGTATGAGTACTTGAGCAAGCGTGTTTGTAGTTTGCTTTATGATGAAATAACATCACACCCATCAACAGCCAAGTAACTAGCTGTTAAGAATGTTTCTAATTGTTTTGTTTTGTTGTTATTTTGACAGTCCATTGAGCACACATTCCACAGGAGGACCATGCTAGTGGCTGAATCCATCACTCATATCATCCAACACCTCCAGTTTACAGCGTTGGCACTCGTCAATGGCGCAAAGGTTTGTTTCTAACAGTCATTCTGGCAAAAAATACTATTTTGTGATTTCAAAGATTGTATAATTCTTTCAAGTTTGATAAACTATTGATTGTAAATTTGTCTGTGCTTATCCAAGTTTTATTCAACTTTTAAAAAGTCATTTACAGGTTGTTGTGTCAATTGTTTGTTCATACAGAAACGTATTATTTCGGACAAGAAGTACAGCGAAAAGAGATTGGTAAGAATATAATTTCCTTTTTTTTTTAAAGTAATATGGAATATGAAAAAATCCTGCTCTTTTCTCTAGGGCTAAGGACACTGTTCCTTAAAGCTCTGTGAAGTTTAAACCACAGGGTTCACCAAAAGGTGGAAATGCCAATATTTCAATATCCCTATCTATAATTTGGATCCTAATTTCAGTTATTTTTTGTTGTTGTCAGCAATGACTCTCAACCCTGGTAATACCATATGAGTTTTACTGCACATTATATCAAGTTTAAAGTACGTCGTCTTTAAGGAAAATTGTCTTTCTCTGTCCAGGATGCGTTGTCTGCACTGGTGCTGGTAGAGAATGCTCTGAATGGATCAGGTAAGTCACAGCCTAAGGCCTGGGCCTAATTTCATAGAGCTGCTTAAGCACAAAAAGTAGCTAAGCACAACAAAACTATGCTTACCAGAACAAGGTTACCAGCCAAAATACCATGTCACATGTACCATTTGTGACTGGTATCCTGCTCATCTCTGCTTTGCAGGCAATTGTTAAGCCATATTTTCTGCTTAAGCATCTCTTTGCAGGGCCCAACTTCATAGAGCTGCTTAAGCACAAAAAGTAGCTAAGCACAACAAATTTACGCTTACCAGAATAAGGTTACCAGCCAAAATACCATGTCACATGTACCATTTTTTATGACTGGTATCCTGCTCATTTCTGCTTAGCAGAAAATTGGTAAGCAATATTTCCTACTTAAGCAGCTCCATGAAATTGGGCCCTATGAAATTGGCCGCTACAGCTGTGGCTATGACTGTTGCTAATGGTGTTGCTAAGGACGTAGTATACTTCAATGCATGATGACACGTCGAGTCGTAGCCATAGCTGTAGCCGCCAATTCAGACACATCCTAAGTCTACACTCTCTATAGCCATTCTCATTACTTTGGATTTATTTGGGTGTCATAAAAATATCTTCTGATATTTACTCCATACCTGCCAACCGTTCCGTTTCTCAAAAAAAAAAAAGCATAGTTCAGAAAAGGTTTAGAACAAGACGTTTCAAAAGTGTTATGTTCGTTCTCTTTATATTTGGAGAAGGGAATGATCACAATTAATTTTAACTGCATTTGTTTGCTTGCCTTTTATAGCCACAAAGGAGAGGAGGCTGATTTCTAATCTTGCTCTGCATGTCGGCACACAAATGGTGAGTGACAAGCATCTTTCATTTTACTTTGTGCAAGTCTCATGTTTATTTGAACAGTTTCGGGAATTTCGGGTTCCTACTATTTAAAATAGCACTAGATAAAAAGAAGCTAAGTACCTGGACCGTAGGCAAACGTGTAAAATTTTACTAACATAAATGTGCGTCCAAGTTTCATGTTTACTTGTGTGTACTGACTATACTACACTGCTTGAGTGGCAGAGACCCTCCACCGCTGGGGCATGCAAGCTGACGCAGCTTGCACATGCGGGCAGACAGTCCACCACGTGGTGACCGAGTGCACCACCCACAAGGTATCTGGCTCCTTCTCCACTCTCATCAGCCCTGATGCCTCGACACGAGACTGGATAAGAGACCTCTCGATCGAACTTTTATTTATGAAATTAGATTGACTGTGCAAACGATTATATATATATATACTATACTACTAGTGCAGTTTGTTGCGTCGATGATGCCGTGATCGCGTAGTGGAATGTTTGTCTGACGTCCGGGTATTTTGAGTCAAAGTGACGTCATTAGTGCGGAGCGCTGTTGTTTTAGCATGTGAAGGGAACCAAATTACGCACTTTAATGGGACCTATGTTCGGATACGTCGGAGCTTAGCAGTTCAAGCTGTTCTTAATGTTTTCTTCAAATAGTTTGTCCTCATGCCTAGTAACTAATGCTTACAAGAACCATAACAGTCTGGCCTTTTACAGTTTGATAAAAGGGGTCTGAATCAATAAATGTATAAGGGATAGAATGCTCATCAAATGCTTGCCAATATGCATGGTTTGGTTGTCAGCCATTATGAACACACTGCGGCTGGCTCTTTGCCTTGATAAAACATTGAGCACTTCTCTATTGGGCGCAGTTTGTCAATTCATTGTTTAGTGCATTTTTGACATGTTTTTACCATGGTTTATTATGATTAGATGTAAACCATAGAAAGTGTTGTCCAAATTACTTTTATGCTTCACTTTCCAGGAAAGTAATGATTTGTGCTCATTAAATAGTGTGTGTAAACCATGAACATATAATCAACATTTAAAAATCATGGTTAAAACCATGAAATTGAATCGCCATAAAAAATTACACATTTTCTTCTTAAAATGGGATCAACCAAAGATTATAGCGCCCAAACAGCGACACCAGTTATAAAAGACAATGTCATGCTATTGATATTGTCCAAATAAACAAGTTTGCAAACTTTTAAAGCATTTGGAAATAAATACTGAAATTGTGGGGTAAAAATATGATTTTTTTTTTACCCCCAAAATTGCAAAAAAAACAAAGCAAAACAAATTGCCCTTTAGTTACAAATTTTTATCCCAGAAAAAGTGATATTACGAGGCATGATTGCCAGTACCTTTTGTCCCTCTTTTTACGGATAAAACAAAGCAATGCATGATTGGTGCATGCCTGTGCACACTACACAACGGAATGTCCGGGTGTATATTTATGTCAGCAGTCCGGCTGCCAGCAAAAAATTGAGGGCGCTCTGAAGTTGTTCCAGTCGTAATAAACCGTAGGCCAGTCCAGAAAAATTTGCCGGATATACACGTCATCCAACATTAAGTGGTTTACATCACCTAAATCGTTCTGTTTGGTTGTGCTTCTAGAAAGCCTTCAAGGAAGATGAATTGGCGTCTTACCGAACCACGATGAACAAGCTCTTTCTCGTCAGCGACTTCAGGGAAAAGTGAGTTTTTACCTCTTGACATATTATTTGTCATGTATATTTGTTTGTGATCAGTCCTGTGTCCTGTCTCCGTTTGTCCGTCAATAGGTAAGGGTACAAAAGTAGCGCATTTTTACAAAATGGAACCAGACTATTTTTTTTCTTCTAGCCTCGGTTTGGTTACAGCGATTTGGAACGGAGAAAAATTAAGATAAAGGTCTGTAGACCTTGTGCACATGACGTCAGTAACCAGTGCAGTCTTTTGGTGATCACCAGTGCGTATTTGAGTTGCTTGTAACTGTTACAATTAGCTGGCACGCTATGCAAGATGCATTATTGAGCCAATCACCACAAAAGCAACATATAGTTGTGCATCATGCTGAGGCACGTAATGAGAATAAAATATAATTTTTTTGACTCAAATCTTTATTGTGAAAGTAAGCTTGGTACATGCATACATGAGGGGACAGAGGCCCCCTATTAGTTTACAGTTTCAGGAAATGATAACAAAGTTCCCGCTCGAATCTGTCAGATATGACAAACGTCGACCTTGTGTGCTTTCCTTTTGTAGACTAATCACCAAAATGGCAGTTTGAAAAGCGTGTGTACAATCTGTGATGTTGATGCACAAGATCTATAAATGAAAAACTCATATCGAGGTCTCACAGACTTCACAAATGACAGCTCGTCAAACACACTGTTATGACAGATACAATCACCGGCAATCCATATCATTGGGTGATTTTGGTCAAATTACGCACCAACGTATGCCAGCTTTGGAGCTGATGAGGCAGGAGATTCTGTGCCCCCCCCCGAGCCTTTGTTTCAGCCACTCCAAAGTTGTGTAATGCACTACCTCTTTTTTTAAGGGGAGGGGGGTTAATTCGCTGGGGGTCTTTCAAGGCTAAATTGAAGACTCACTTGCTCCCCCTTATAGGGTTGAGGGTGACTGCTTTTTATGATATTTGTTTGTGTCATTTTTTACATTTTTACATTTTTAAAGGCTGTACTGTATGTGTTTTGATGTAAATTTTATTGTTCGTATTTTGATGTAATTTTTAGTGGAGTTTTATTGTGATTTGCGTCTTCGAACATCCTCGAATGGAGAGGGCACACTAGAAATGTAATAAATTATTATTATTATAATTATATTGTTATAAAACGCTTGTTCAAATTCAAAACGTGGTGTACAGAGGACACCCCCATGGGTCTGTATAACACTATGATGGGAGATGCAGAAACACAAGGTGGCATCAGACGTAACTGGTTACTTTACGTTTGACGTCATCATGCTGAGCATACGGACACTAAAAAAAAAATTAAAAAACACAATGTATTTACTCAGTAGTTCTCATGCCACGCAGCGCCCTAGAAAGCCGCCCTTAAATTTTTCATTAAGTTCTCATTAAATGTCTGCGGGGCAGAAACAACCAAAGAGATGGAACACAAATTAATATCAACAAATAGAGATATCGGAAGGAGGATGCTCGGACTAACTCTATATGACAAAGTTAGACATACCAACATAAGGCAAACAACTCATATCAAAGACATCGTGGAAAAGATTAAGGAAATGAAATGGAGATGGGCAGGACGCTTAGCAAGAAGACATGTGGACCAACAGGTGGACCAAGAGGCTTACTGAAGGGCAACCTAGAAATTGAGGAGGAAGAGGAAGACGGAAGAGAAGATGGAGAGACAAAGTCCAGAGATACACAAACACAACAGCTTGGGCTAGAATAGCAAGAAGGAGAAGAGAATGGAAATTGCATGAGGAGGGCTTCGTCCAACAATGGACACGAACACAGCCTGATGATGATGATGGTGATGGTAAAAAGTTGATTACACACAGAAGAGGTTGCCCTCTCTACTTATTACATATAAACTTCATAATTGTTAGAGCCCTTTTCAAGTGACAAAGGCAAACTGGGGTCCTTGGACTCGGGCACCAGTTGTCTTGATCACGAACGCTGGTCCAACTCGAACGGGACCTTTCACACGGCGTAGAAACCGACGTCCGTGTCAATGATCCTTCATCTTTTGGGTTGTCAAAGGTCAACAATATACAATTGTTGCCTGCGGTGACATGGTCCATGGTGTTTTGTACACCCGAGGGGGCAAATGGCATCCGAGACGAAAAGCCAAGGGTGCCATTTGCCCCCAAGGGTGTACAAAACCCATGGTCCATGTCACAGCAGGCAACAGTTGTTTTGTTATACCTCTGTCTTGAATTCTTAGTAAAATTTTCCTCATCTGAAGGACTCCAATTTCATCGAAACGATAGTAATCTCGATCCTTTGCTGCACAGAAAGTTGTACGACGCGCGCGCGTGAGAGGAGAGTGGTACATGGATATTTGTTGCCCGCTCATGTGATCGTTCTGCATAACAATGGTTATTGTCCTTCTCACTGGTATCAGCACAGCTAGCGTGGAATCGCTATTGCATGTGCTGTTTACTAATCATCTTGTGAGCATGGGTGGTACATGTAGCTCTAGCTACACCATAAGCCATTTTGAGATATGGTGTACGCAATACTAAGACACTACTAGGTTTGGGTAAATCTGTCAGTGTACACCCAAACAAAACAGTGCATTCCTATAGAGTCCACCATATCTCAAAAAGGCTAATGGTCCTTGGTCCTTGGTCCTTGGTACTTTTCACACGATGTGGTCTTGACAACGTTGTGTTCATGGCCCTGTCATGCCTGCTAATTTCCCTCGTGTGAAAGGCCCTTCAGTTCTGCAGGTTAAGATGCATCTTCAAAGTCAGTTCTTTATCACTGGCCAGGACCCTGCCGATTTTAAACGGCCGTTTAAAACCTCAATGCCACTCTTTTATTCCCCTACAAAAATAATAATAATAATAATAATAATAATCAATTATGGATTCTACTTACCCTGTACAAAGTGAAGTACAAGAGCCGCTCTAATAATTATAACAAAATGAAATTTCTTGTTTTTTATGATTGTTCTTCAGAGAACAAATAGAAATAAAAGTAAATATATTTTAACGTTGATAGCATTGTTATTTGTACTGCAAACAAATGTCATTGAATGATAAATTTAAATCTCAAGAAGAATTTTATTCTCTCAGCAAATGTATGTTAACTTTATTTGAGATTGTCAAGTTCTCTTCATTAACCAATTTGACTGTTCGATGTAACCGCTTCTCCAATGGTAAGTATTCAAACAAGGTACTAATATTTATTGATAGATTTCATTGACCCTGTCATGCCTGTATGGAGAATAATTGGCAGGTTGAGTGAGCTGAAACTAAACCAATGTGGATCTCTTTGATTGTGAAGTGGGCCATAGTGAAGACGATAGTAGCTTACGACCTAATATCACAACATTTTAGGTGTTGGCCATTCTGTGTGGTGCAGTGATAGAGAAATGAACCCCTATGAATTTCATAAAATGGGTGATATTTGAGGCCACAAATTTACTTTCTTTGAGTGCTGTTTTGTGGCAGTTCATTTTGGAGTATTGTTTCTTTGTTCTTCATAGTACTCACTATTGTAAGAAGAAAAAATATCGAAAAGGATATTTGCTTCAATGTATGAAGAGACTGAAATGGAGACCAAAATGCTGTAAGCAGAAAGTCCAAGTTCAGTTTGGTTGACTGTGATAGCTCTTAATAGTGTTGGAGGGAAAATAACTCTGTTCTTTGTTTTACTGAAATTAAAAAGACTGAAATGGAGACGACAACGTCACTTCCTTCTACAACTGAAAGTTCAAATGCATTGTGCCTGATTGTTGCTGTTTTGTGTATAGTGATTGGAGTAGCAACAATTCTGGTCTACCTTTGGATTGTAGTCTGCATTGCAGTCACTGAAAGACTTCACACCATATCCAACTATTTCCTCGCTAGTCTCTGCGCATTTGAGATTTGTGTTGGGATAGGCTGCATCTGGGGGAGCAATGTCGCCCAGACGTTCTTTCAGAAGCATTTAGTGCTGTACTATGCCTCAGTTATATCTTACATTTTGTGTACAGGTTCCAGCTATCTACTGAATTCAGTTTTGATAGCAGCAGATCGCTACATGAAGATTGCCCGGCCACTACAATATCTCAGTCTCATGTCTGACAGACAATGTGTTCAGCTCATCACAGCAGTCTGGATTATTTGGCTGATCCTTGGTCTGAGTGTTTTTGTGTTATCTTGACAAGCTTTGAAGACGATGAAATTTTCATCGAAGAAATACTTAGCAACAATCGTGTAATAATACCTATGACTGTCATCATAAATGTAACCGTGTTCCTGCTCGTTGTATGTGTCGCTTGGTTCATTGTTGCTCTTGTGCGCATCGCCAGGAAACAGAAACGTAGAATTGAAACAGAGATGCAGATGTTAGGGCACATCCGTCATGCACAACAAAAAGATGGGGTCGATTGTAGAGTATCAGAACCAGTTCAGCTGCAAGCCAGGGGCAGTAACAAAACCACTGTGTACTTTATTGTCCACTTTACTGCATATGTTACTGCATGGGTTCCAGCTATTGTCACATTGAACATATATTCATTTAGTTCCATTCCATTGGAATACAAGTTCATTACATTTTCCGGGGGTTTGATTTTAGGTCTAGCTCAACTGTTGCTCGGAACCTTGTTTCTGGTTTATATGCAAATTGAACATCGACAAAGTTGTAGGACAACATGGCAGAAACTTTTGGCATTCTTTCAAAATGATCATTAGAATCATTTTGCAAGAGTATAAGATTTTCAGTCATAATGAACTAAATAACTGGTTTAAATAACTGGTTTATTTCATGTACATTAATAAAAAATGTCAAGTGTCCCAGTGGTCAAAAGTGATTCAATGTACAGCAAGGTTTTGTAACTATTAATGGAACATTACAGAATTGGTTTTTGCTGACAAAACAGTTGCTGGCAGTGTAAGCACTTTATGTAATCCACCATATACATAAACTGACAAACCTGTAGAAGTTTGAGATTGATTGGCCATCTGGGTCACGAGAAAATAGTGAAAAACCGACTACACATTTGCATTAAATCATATAGATTCAACAAAAGAATAAAACGCTCACTGAGCGATAAACTCCAATCAGAAAATTAGTTTATTCATTTCTCGTCAAATATGGCATTTCAGACAGAAATATTTCAAGGGATGTTTTCTACTATCATCATCATTAGACCATGTAAGTTTTATGAAAATCTGTGATCAAAAGTATATTTTACAATTACCAATTCTGTAATGTTCCTTTAAAGATGAAATTACATCAAGTTTAAAATCATCAAACATTTTTTGTAAACATTATTTTGTCCTCCTTGTAAAGTAGCCCACTGGTCTTGTAAACTCTGCGTTTTACTTGCCCCAAGGAAGTTTTAGTATTGTTACTTATTTGTCTTTCTGATTTATTAGTAGTAGTGCATAGCCACAATCATGAGTACACTTGTTGTTACAAAGACACCAATTGAACAACACATAAATATTGAGTAACTCTTTGCAGATCTTATATTTGACAAACTCAAGTACTTTCTACTCTTCCTTCACACAGTGCTGGTTAATGAATTTACAGACAACATTGAAATGGCTGTTACATCACTGGTTTTCAAACTGTTGTATATAACATGAACAAAAAAAAAAATGTACCCATGATAGTGGCTGTGCACAGTAGCAATCACAACCAGTTTAATGGTCAAATGAAGTAACATTCACACACTCATAAATAAAGGAACACATGTTTAAAGTTTGTTATTCACATGAGAAAAGGAAGAAGTATGAGCATTTTAAACCAGTAGGATGCACAGTCTTTAGTTTTAAGTGGTTCATCCAATCCATCTTGGGAAACCAAGTACAGTTCAAAATGAATCAAGTTGCCAAGATGGACGCCGTACTATAGTTTACATGGGATTTTGCCAGGTTTTACTTGTTGTGCACCGCATTGCCTCAAAATCAGCAGGCCACAATGGTTGCTGATATTTTTTTGACTCGGATTTAACCCAGAATCCTTTGCGCGCTGATCGTTTCTTATCATGTTTTTGGGACATTCATATGGACTATTGCCTAGGTAGTATTTCAGACCAAAACATTTCTCTGAAGAAGTGGTCTAGGTGTAAACTTTTTAATCAGTGATAAATCCCCTATTAAATGAGGAACACAATTTCAATCATGGATTCTCAATAACCTGTACAAAATGAAGTACAAGAGCCACTCTATTTATTCTAACAAAGTGACATTTCTTGTTTATTATGTTTGTTCTTCAAAGGACAAATGTAAGTTAAAGTAAATATATTTGAACATTGATAACATTGTCATTCGTACTGCAAAAATATTGACATTGAATGATAGATTTAAATCTCAAAAAGAATGTAGTAGTAACTTTATTTAAGATTGTCAAGTTTTGAGATTGTCAAGTTCTCCTCAGTACCCAATTTGACTGTTTGATGTAATTGCTTCTTCAATAATAAGTTTTCAAACAAGGTTCTAATATTTATTGAGAAGTTACATTGGTACTGTCATGCCTGTGTGGATAATAATTGGCAGGTTGAGTGAGCTGAAACTAAACCCATGTAGATACCTATGATTGTGAGGGAAGCCATAGTGAAATAATGTCATACCAGTCAACATTTTAGATATTGGCCATTCAGTGTGGTGAAGTAGTAGAGAAATGAACCTCTTTGAGTTTCATTTAATGATTGATATTGAAGCTACAAGTTCACTTTCTTAAGCATTTGATTTTATCAAAGTTATTTGGATTTTTGTTTCTTTTGTTTCTTCATTATACTCACCAGCGTTTGAGGAAAAAATACCGAAAAGGATATTTGCTTCACGATATGAAAAGTCTGAAATGGAGAACAAAATGCTGTAAGCAGAAAGTCCAAGTTCAGTTTGGTTGACTGTGATAGCTCTTAATAATGTTGGAGGGAAAATAACTGTGTTCTTTGTTTTACTGAAAATAAAAAGACTGAAATGGAGACGACAATGTCACTTCCTTCTACAACTGAAAGTTCAAATGCATTGTGCCTGATTGTTGCTGTTTTGTGTATATTGGCTGGAGTAGCAACAATTCTGGTCTACCTTTGGATTGTAGTCTGCATTGCAGTCACTGAAAGACTTCACACCATATCCAACTATTTCCTTGCTAGTCTCTGCGTATCTGAGATTTGTGTTGGGATAGGCTGCATCTGGGGGAGCAATGTCGCCCAGACGTTCTTTCAGAAGCATTTAGTGCTGTACTATGCCTCAGTTATATCTTACGTTTTTTGTACAGGTTCCAGCTATCTACTGAATTCAGTTTTGATAGCAGCAGATCGCTACATGAAGATTGCCCGGCCACTACAATATCTCAGTCTCATGTCTGACAGACGATGTGTTCAGCTCATCACAGCAGTCTGGATTATTTGGCTGATCCTTGGTCTGAGTGTTTTTGTGTATGTCTTGACAAGCTTTGAAGACGATGAAATTTTCATGGAAGAAATACTTAGCAACATTCGTGTAAAAATACCTATGACTGTCATCATAAATGTAACCGTGTTCCTGCTCGTTGTATGTGTCGCTTGGTTCATTGTTGCTCTTGTGCACATCGCCAGGAAACAGAAACGTAGAATTCAAACAGAGATGCAGATGTTAGGGCACATCCGTCATGCACAACAAAAAGATGGGGTTGATTGTAGAGTATCAGAACCAGTTCAGCTGCAAGCCAGGGGCAGTAACAAAACCACTGTGTACTTTATTGTCCACTTTACTGCATATGTTACTGCATGGGTTCCAGCTATTGTCACATTGAACATATATTCATTTAGTTCCATTCCATTGGAATACAAGTTCATTACATTTTCCGGGGGTTTGACTTTAGGTCTAGCTCAACTGTTGCTCGGAACCCTGTTTCTGGTTTATACGCAAATTGAACATCGACAAAGTTGTAGGACAACATGGCAGAAACTTTTGGCATTCTTTCAAAATGATCATTAGAATCATTTTGCAAGAGTACAAGATTTTCAGTCATAATGAGTTAAATAACTGGTTTAAATAACTGGTTTATTTCTTGTACATAAATAAACATTTTCAAGTGGCCCAAAAGTCAAAAGTGATTCAATGAACAGCAAGGTTTTTTAACTATTAAAGATGAAAATACATCATCATTAAAATCATCTAGTAAACATTTTTTTAAATGCATTATATCTTGCTCCTTGCCACCTTGTTTATTTAAAGAGGAACTAACAAGGTCAAATTCTTTGTTCTCTTGCACTAGTTTTCCAATAGCTTGAGTCCTGAAATGAGTGGGGAAAAAAATTACAAGTTTCTTACCTCACAATAAACTGGAGTAAAGGGCAACTATAAATATAATTATAAATATGAATAGTAAACTTGCGGGTACAACCATGTGTGAAATCTCTTTTGAGGGAGTGTTGGCTCTGAAAAGAGCCGGGTTGGTCTCGACGTTTCGAACAGTATACTCTGCTCGTCTTCAGGAGAAACTGGAGTAAACTGCCATTGTATATACGATACCCCATCAATGCGAAGTTTGTCAACATCCAAAACATCCGATGACATCACTCTGGTGTATATGGGTGTGTACATTTCTGTACGTGAAATTGTTGGTTGATTCCTGACTTTTCAGAGCAAAATTTGAAACATGAAGTCATTGGATTTCAGCAACTAATGGGTCTGTACATTCCAAGGAGGAATTTTTTGTCAGTCAAAAGGTCAATTTCACAAGTCCGATTTGATCGAATATCATCGAAAGTCAGGAATAAACCAAACCATTCCCGTACAAAGATGTACAGACCCATTTATACCAAAAAGGTGTCATCGGATGTTGACAAATTTCACAGCGGAATGGTACAGAATACAATGGCAATTTACACCGTTTAAACATGAGGTTAAAGAGTTGTACCCCCCCCCCCCCACTTCTAGGAGGGTTCTATATATTGGAAAAATTAGTACATCACAAAATTGAAATTTGACCTTGTTAGTTCCTCTTTAAATGATAGTCTAGCAGCCTATCTTATTGTACATGCCTGAAACTTCAAAGGGCACTGGAGGCAATAGACTGTGTAACTCTCTTGAGTAAAGGAAAATGAGGAACTTAAAACAAAACTGATTTGATGTGAAATCAAATCTTCTGTTTAAGTTCTGTTTATACACAATTCTTAAAAAAAAAAAAAAAATACCCTTACGCTAAAAGAAACCCATTGCTTGTATAATACAACAAATTTGTTGAAACTAACATTGAAAAAACAACAACTTTGGGACCAAGGGTGATTAGTTTTTGAAGACCCGATTTGCAAATCACAGCAGAATTTGTGTAACAATTGTATAGGTTTATTGATAACATGAATTTAATTTGGGCAAAATGTTGAAATGAGGAGCAACTGGAAACGAAGATCAAGTCTTATTCTCTGGTTTTATTTGTTGTTCTGTTAAATTTATTTAACTTTTATATTATTTCCTGGTTAGATTTTACTTTCCCAACAAAATAATGAATTTTTTTAAGCCATAACAGGCCTTGTGCTAAATTATTTTGTAAAGTAACCCACCATTTATGTAAACTCTGCGTTTTACTTGCCCCCAGGAAGTTTCAGTATTGTCATAAATTTGTCTGTGTGATGTATTAATAGTAGCAATCACAACCAGTTTAATGGTCAAATGAAGTTACATTCACACACTCATAAATAAATTTGCAAATTTCTAAAGTTTGTTTTTCACTTGTGAAAAGTAAGAAATATGAGCATTTTAAACCAGTAGGATGCACAGTCTTTAGTTTTAAGTGGTTCATCCAATCCATCTTGGGAAACCAAGTACAGTTCAAAATGAATCACGTCGTACTGTAGTTTGCATGTAACTCTTTCGAAATCAGCAGGCCATGATGGTTACTGATGTTGTTTGAACTTGGATTTAACCCAGAATCCTTTGCGCGCCGATCATTTCTTATCATGCTTTTTGGGACATGCATATGGACTATTGCAAGGGTAGTATTTCACACCAAAACATGTCTCTGGATAATTGGTGTTCGTGTTAACTTTTTCAATCAGTGATTATTCCCCTATAAAAGGAGGAAGAAAAAGTCAATTATGGATTCTCATTACCCTGTACAAAATGAAGTACAAGAGCCACTCTATTTATTCTAACAAAGTGACATTTCTTGTTTATTATAATTGTTTCTTCAGAGGACAAATGTAAGTAAAAGTAAATACATTTGAACATTGGTAACATTGTCATTTGTACTGCAAAATATTGTCATTGATTGATATATTTCAATCTCAAGAAGAATTTTGTGGTAACTTTATTTGAGATTGTCAAGTTTTGAGATTGTCAAGTTCTCCGATTGTCAAGTTCTCCTCAGTACCAAATTTGACTATTTGACGTAATTGCTTCTTCAATAATAAGTTTTCAAACAAGGTTCTAATATTTATTGATAAGTTACATTGGTCCTGTCATGCCTGTGTGGAAAATAATTGGCAGGTTGAGCGAGCTGAAACTAAGCCCATGTAGATATCTATGAATATGAGGGAAGCCATAGTGAAATAATATCAAACAACTACATTTTAGATATATGGCCATTCAGTGTGGTGAAGTAGTAGAGAAATGAACCTCTTCGAGTTTCATTTAATGATTGATATTAAAGCTACGAGTTCACTTTCTTGAGCATTTGATTTTATCAAAGTTATTTGGATTTTTGTTTCTTTTTTCTTCTTCATATTACTCACCAGCGTTTGAGGAAAAAATACCGAAAAGGATATTTGCTTCACGATATGAAAAGACTGAAATGGAGAACAAAATGCTGTAAGCAGAAAGTCCAAGTTCAGTTTGGTTGACTGTGATAGCTCTTAATAGTGTTGGAGGGAAAATAACTCTGTTCTTTGTTTTACTGAAAATAAAAAGACCGAAATGGAGACGACAACGTCACTTCCTTCTACAACTGAAAGTTCAAATGCATTGGGCTCATTTGTTGCTGTTTTGTGTATAGTGGGTGGAGTAGCAACAATTCTGGTCTACCTTTGGATTGTAGTCTGCATTGCAGTCACTGAAAGACTTCACACCATATCCAACTATTTCCTTGCTAGTCTCTGCGCATCTGAGATTTGTGTTGGGATAGGCTGCATCTGGGGGAGCAATGTCGCCCAGACGTTCTTTCAGAAGCATTCAGTGCTGTACTATGCCTCAGTTATATCTTACATTTTGTGTACAGGTTCCAGCTATCTAATGAATTCAGTTTTGATAGCAGCAGATCGCTACATGAAGATTGCCCGGCCACTACAATATCTCAGTCTCATGTCCGACAGACGATGTGTTCAGCTCATCACAGCAGTCTGGATTATTTGGCTGATCCTTGTTCTGAGTGTTTTTGTGTATATCTTGAAAAGCTTTGAAGCTGATGAAATTTTCATGGAAGAAATAATTAGCAACAATCGTGTAAAAATACCTATGACTGTCATCGTAAATGTAACCGTGTTCCTGCTCGTTGTATGTGTCGCTTGGTTCATTGTTGCTCTTGTGCGCATCGCCAGGAAACAGAAACGTAGAATTCAAACAGAGATGCAGATGTTAGGGCACATCCGTCACAATGATGCACAACAAAAAGATGGGGTCGATTGTAGAGTATCAGAACCAGTTCAGCTGCAAGCCAGGGGCAGTAACAAAACCACTGTGTACTTTATTGTCCACTTTACTGCATATGTTACTGCATGGGTTCCATCTATTGTCACATTGAACATATATTCATTTAGTTCCATTCCATTGGAATACAAGTTCATAACATTTTGCGGGGGGTTGTCTTTAGGTCTAGTTCAACTGTTGCTCGGAACCTTGTTTCTGGTTTATATGCAAATTGAACATCGACAAAGTTGTAGGACAACATGGCAGAAACTTTTGGCATTCTTTCAAAATGATCATTAGAATCATTTTGCAAGAATATAAGATTTTCAGTCATAATGAGTTAAATAACTGGTTTAAATAACTGGTTTATTTCATGTACATAAATAAACATTTTCAAGTGGCCCAAAAGTCAAAAGTGATTCAATGAACAGCAAGGTTTTTTAACTATTAAAGATGAAAATACATCATCATTAAAATCATCAAGTAAACATTTTTTTAAATGCATTATATCTTGCTCCTTGCCACCTTGTCTATTTAAAGAGGAACTAACAAGGTCAAATTCATTGTTCTCTTGCACTAGTTTTCCAATAGCTTGAGTCCTCAAATGAGTGGGGAAAAAATTACAAGTTTCTTACCTCACAATAAACTGGAGTAAAGGGCAACTATAAATATAAATATAAATATGAATTGTAAACTTGCGGGTACAACCATGTGTGAAATCTCTTTTTAGGGAGTGTTGGCTCTGAAAAGAGCCGGTTTGGTCTCGACGTTTCGAACAGTATACTCTGCTCGTCTTCAGGAGAAACTGGAGTAAACTGCCATTGTATATACGATACCCCATCAATGCGAAGTTTGTCAACATCCAAAACATCCGATGACATCATTCTGGTGTATATGGGTGTGTACATTTCTGTACGTGAAATTGTTGGTTGATTCCTGACTTTTTCAGAGCAAAATTTGAAACATGAAGTCATTGGATTTCAGCAACTAATGGGTCTGTACATTCCAAGGAGGAATTTTTTGTCAGTCAAAAGGTCAATTTCACAAGTCCGATTTGATCGAATATCATCGAAAGTCAGGAATAAACCAAACCATTCCCGTACAAAGATGTACAGACCCATTTATACCAAAAAGGTGTCATCGGATGTTGACAAATTTCAAGCGGAATGGTACAGAATACAATGGCAATTTACACCATTTAAACATGAGGTTAAAGAGTTGTACCCCCCCCCCCACTTCTAGGAGGGTTCTATATATTGGAAAAATGAGTACATCACCAAATTGAAATTTGACCTTGTTAGTTCCTCTTTAAATGATAGTCTAGCAGCCTATCTTATTGTACATGCCTGAAACTTCAAAGATCACTGGAGGCAATAGACTGTGTAACTCTCTTGAGTAAACGAAAATGAGGAACTTAAAACAAAACTGATTTGATGTGAAATCAAATCTTCTGTTTAAGTTCTGTTTATACACAATTCTAAAAAAAAATAAAAAAATACCCTTATGCTAAAAGAAACCCATTGCTTGTATAATACAACAAATTTGTTGAAACTAACATTGAAAAAACAACAACTTTGGGACCAAGGGTGATTAGTTTTTTAAGACCCGATTTGCAAATCACAGCAGAATTTGTGTAACAATTGTATAGGTTTATTGATAACATGAATTTAATTTGGGCAAAATGTTGAAATGAGGAGCAACTGGAAACGAAGATCAAGTCTTATTCTCTGGTTTTATTTGTTGTTCTGTTAAATTTATTTAACTTTTATATTATTTCCTGGTTAGATTTTACTTTCCCAACAAAATAATGAATTTTTTTAAGCCATAACAGGCCTTGTGCTAAATTATTTTGTAAAGTAACCCACCATTTATGTAAACTCTGCGTTTTACTTGCCCCCAGGAAGTTTCAGTATTGTCATAAATTTGTCTTGTGATGTATTAATAGTAGCAATCACAACCAGTTTAATGGTCAAATGAAGTTACATTCACACACTCATAAATAAATTTGCAAATTTCTAAAGTTTGTTTTTCACTTGTGAAAAGTAAGAAATATGAGCATTTTAAACCAGTAGGATGCACAGTCTTTAGTTTTAAGTGGTTCATCCAATCCATCTTGGGAAACCAAGTACAGTTCAAAATGAATCACGTCGTACTGTAGTTTGCATGTAACTCTTTCGAAATCAGCAGGCCATGATGGTTACTGATGTTGTTTGAACTTGGATTTAACCCAGAATCCTTTGCGCGCCGATCATTTCTTATCATGCTTTTTGGGACATGCATATGGACTATTGCAAGGGTAGTATTTCACACCAAAACATGTCTCTGGATAATTGGTGTTCGTGTTAACTTTTTCAATCAGTGATTATTCCCCTATAAAAGGAGGAAGAAAAAGTCAATTATGGATTCTCATTACCCTGTACAAAATGAAGTACAAGAGCCACTCTATTTATTCTAACAAAGTGACATTTCTTGTTTATTATAATTGTTTCTTCAGAGGACAAATGTAAGTAAAAGTAAATACATTTGAACATTGGTAACATTGTCATTTGTACTGCAAAATATTGTCATTGATTGATATATTTCAATCTCAAGAAGAATTTTGTGGTAACTTTATTTGAGATTGTCAAGTTTTGAGATTGTCAAGTTCTCCGATTGTCAAGTTCTCCTCAGTAGCCAATTTGACTGTTTGACGTAATTGCTTCTTCAATAATAAGTTTTCAAACAAGGTTCTAATATTTATTGATAAGTTACATTGGTCCTGTCATGCCTGTGTGGAAAATAATTGGCAGGTTGAGCGAGCTGAAACTAAGCCCATGTAGATATCTATGAATATGAGGGAAGCCATAGTGAAATAATATCAAACAACGACATTTTAGATATATGGCCATTCAGTGTGGTGAAGTAGTAGAGAAATGAACCTCTTCGAGTTTCATTTAATGATTGATATTAAAGCTACGAGTTCACTTTCTTGAGCATTTGATTTTATCAAAGTTATTTGGATTTTTGTTTCTTTTTTCTTCTTCATATTACTCACCAGCGTTTGAGGAAAAAATACCGAAAAGGATATTTGCTTCACGATATGAAAAGACTGAAATGGAGAACAAAATGCTGTAAGCAGAAAGTCCAAGTTCAGTTTGGTTGACTGTGATAGCTCTTAATAGTGTTGGAGGGAAAATAACTCTGTTCTTTGTTTTACTGAAAATAAAAAGACTGAAATGGAGACGACAACGTCACTTCCTTCTACAACTGAAAGTTCAAATGCATTGGGCTCATTTGTTGCTGTTTTGTGTATAGTGGGTGGAGTAGCAACAATTCTGGTCTACCTTTGGATTGTAGTCTGCATTGCAGTCACTGAAAGACTTCACACCATATCCAACTATTTCCTTGCTAGTCTCTGCGCATCTGAGATTTGTGTTGGGATAGGCTGCATCTGGGGGAGCAATGTCGCCCAGACGTTCTTTCAGAAGCATTCAGTGCTGTACTATGCCTCAGTTATATCTTACATTTTTGTGTACAGGTTCCAGCTATCTAATGAATTCAGTTTTGATAGCAGCAGATCGCTACATGAAGATTGCCCGGCCACTACAATATCTCAGTCTCATGTCGGACAGACGATGTGTTCAGCTCATCACAGCAGTCTGGATTATTTGGCTGATCCTTGTTCTGAGTGTTTTTGTGTATATCTTGAAAAGCTTTGAAGCTGATGAAATTTTCATGGAAGAAATAATTAGCAACAATCGCGTAAAAATACCTATGACTGTCATCGTAAATGTAACCGTGTTCCTGCTCGTTGTATGTGTCGCTTGGTTCATTGTTGCTCTTGTGCGCATCGCCAGGAAACAGAAACGTAGAATTCAAACAGAGATGCAGATGTTAGGGCACATCCGTCACAATGATGCACAACAAAAAGATGGGGTCGATTGTAGAGTATCAGAACCAGTTCAGCTGCAAGCCAGGGGCAGTAACAAAACCACTGTGTACTTTATTGTCCACTTTACTGCATATGTTACTGCATGGGTTCCATCTATTGTCACATTGAACATATATTCATTTAGTTCCATTCCATTGGAATACAAGTTCATAACATTTTCCGGGGGTTTGATTTTAGGTCTAGCTCAACTGTTGCTCGGAACCTTGTTTCTGGTTTATACGCAAATTGAACATCGACAAAGTTGTAGGACAACATGGCAGAAACTTTTGGCATTCTTTCAAAATGATCATTAGAATCATTTTGCAAGAATATAAGATTTTCAGTCATAATGAGTTAAATAACTGGTTTAAATAACTGGTTTATTTCTTGTACATAAATAAAAAATTTCAAGTGGCCCAGAAGTCAAAAGTGATTCAATGAACAGCAAGGTTTTTTAACTATTAAAGATGAAAATACATCATCATTAAAATCATCAAGTAAACATTTTTTTAAATGCATTATATCTTGCTCCTTGCCACCATGTCTATTTAAAGAGGAACTAACAAGGTCAAATTCATTGTTCTCTTGCACTAGTTTTCCAAAAGCTTGAGTCCTGAAATGAGTGGGGAAAAAAATTACAATTTCTTACCTCACAATAAACTGGAGTAAAGGGCAACTATAAATATAAATATAAATATGAATTGTAAACTTGCGGGTACAACCATGTGTGAAATCTCTTTTTAGGGAGTGTTGGCTCTGAAAAGAGCCGGTTTGGTCTCGACGTTTCGAACAGTATACTCTGCTCGTCTTCAGGAGAAACTGGAGTAAACTGCCATTGTATATACGATACCCCATCAATGCGAAGTTTGTCAACATCCAAAACATCCGATGACATCACTCTGGTGTATATGGGTGTGTACATTTCTGTACGTGAAATTGTTGGTTGATTCCTGACTTTTTCAGAGCAAAATTTGAAACATGAAGTCATTGGATTTCAGCAACTAATGGGTCTGTACATTCCAAGGAGGAATTTTTTGTCAGTCAAAAGGTCAATTTCACAAGGCTGATTTGATCGAATATCATCGAAAGTCAGGAATAAACCAAACCATTCCCGTACAAAGAAGTACGGACCCATTTATATCAAAAAGGTGTCATCGGATGTTGACAAATTTCACAGCGGAATGGTACAGAATACATTGGCAATTTACACCATTTAAACATGAGGTTAAAGAGTTGTACCCCCCCCCCACTTCTAGGGGGGTTCTATATATTGGAAAAATGAGTACATCACAAAATTGAAATTTGACCGTGTGAGTTCCTCTTTAAATGATAGTCTAGCAGCCTATCTTATTGTACATGCCTGAAACTTCAAAGGGCACTGGAGGCAATAGACTGTGTAACTCTCTTGAGTAAACGAAAATGAGGAACTTAAAACAAAACTGATTTGTTGTGAAATCAAATCTGCTGTTTAAGTTCTGTTTATACACAATTCTAAAAAAAAAAAAAAAAAAATACCCTTATGCTAAAAGAAACCCCATTGCTTGTATAATACAACAAATTTGTTGAAACTAACATTGAAAAAACAACAACTTTGGGACCAAGGGTGATTAGTTTTTGAAGACCCGATTTGCAAATCACAGCAGAATTTGTGTAACAATTGTATAGGTTTATTGATAACATGAATTTAATTTGGGCAAAATGTTGAAATGAGGAGCAACTGGAAACGAAGATCAAGTCTTATTCTCTGGTTTTATTTGTTGTTCTGTTGAATTTATTTAACTTGTATATTATTTCCTGGTTAGATTTTACATTCCCAACAAAATAATAAATTTTTTTAAGCCATAACAGGCCTTGTGCTAAATTATTTTGTAAAGTAACCCACCATTTATGTAAACTCTTCGTATTACATGCCCCAAGAAGTTTCAGTATTGTCATAAATTTGTCTTTCTGATGTATTAATGGTAGCTATCACAACCAGTTTAATGGTCAAATGAAGTAACATTCACACACTCATAAATAAATGAACACATGTTTAAAGTTTGTTATTCACATGTGAAAAGTAAGAAATATGAGCATTTTAAACCAGTAGGATGCACAGTCTTTAGTTTTAAGTGGTTCATCCAATCCATCTTGGGAAACCAAGTACAGTTTAAAATGAATCAAGTGGCCAAGATGGACGTCGTACTGTAGTTTACATTGTAACTATGCCAGGTTTTACTTGTTGATGTACACCACATTGTTTCAAAATCAGCAGGCCATGATGGTTACTGATGTTGTTTGAACTTGGATTTAACCCAGAATCCTTTGCGCGCCGATCATTTCTTATCATGCTTTTTGGGACATGCATATGGACTATTGCAAGGGTAGTATTTCACACCAAAACATGTCTCTGGATAATTGGTGTTCGTGTTAACTTTTTCAATCAGTGATTATTCCCCTATAAAAGGAAGAAGAAAAAGTCAATTATGGATTCTCATTACCCTGTACAAAATGAAGTACAAGAGCCACTTTATTTCTTGTTTATTATAATTGTTTCTTCAGAGGACAAATGTAAGTAAAAGTAAATACATTTGAACATTGGTAACATTGTCATTTGTACTGCAAAATATTGTCATTGATTGATATATTTCAATCTCAAGAAGAATTTTGTGGTAACTTTATTTGAGATTGTCAAGTTTTGAGATTGTCAAGTTCTCCGATTGTCAAGTTCTCCTCAGTACCTAATTTGACTGTTTGATGTAATTGCTTCTTCAATAATAAGTTTTCAAACAAGGTTCTAATATTTATTGATAAGTTACATTGGCCCTGTCATGCCTGTGTGGAAAATAATTGGCAGGTTGAGCGAGCTGAAACTAAGCCCATGCAGATATCTATGAATATGAGGGAAGCCATAGTGAAATAATATCAAACAACGACATTTTAGATATATGGCCATTCAGTGTGGTGAAGTAGTAGAGAAATGAACCTCTTTGAGTTTCATTTAATGATTGATATTGAAGCTACAAGTTCACTTTCTTGAGCATTTGATTTTATCAAAGTTATTTGGATTTTTGTTTCTTTTTTCTTCTTCATATTACTCACCAGCGTTTGAGGAAAAAATACCGAAAAGGATATTTGCTTCACGATATGAAAAGACTGAAATGGAGAACAAAATGCTGTAAGCAGAAAGTCCAAGTTCAGTTTGGTTGACTGTGATAGCTCTTAATAGTGTTGGAGGGAAAATAACTGTGTTCTTTGTTTTACTGAAAATAAAAAGACTGAAATGGAGACGACAACGTCACTTCCTTCTACAACTGAAAGTTCAAATGCATTGGGCTCATTTGTTGCTGTTTCGGGTACAGTGGTTGGAGTAGCAACAATTCTGATCCACCTTTGGATTGTAGTCTGCATTGCAGTCACTGAAAGACTTCACACCATATCCAACTATTTCCTTGCTAGTCTCTGCGCATCTGAGATTTGTGTTGGGATAGGCTGCATCTTGGGGAGCAATGTAGCCCAGACGTTCTCTCAGAAGCATTTAGTGCTGTACTATGCCTCAGTTATATCTTACATTTTTTGTACAGTTTCCAGCTATCTACTGAATTCAGTTTTGATAGCAGCAGATCGCTACATGAAGATTGCCCGGCCACTACAATATCTTAGTCTCATGTCCGACAAAAGATGTGTTCAGCTCATCACAGCAGTCTGGATTATTTGGCTGATCCTTGGTCCGACTGTTTTTGTGTATGTCTTGACAAGCTTTGAAGACGATGAAATTTTCGTCGAAGAAATAATTAGCAACAATCGTGTAAAAATACCTATGACTGTCATTTCAAATGTAACCGTGTTCCTGCTCGTTGTTTGTGTTGCTTGGTTCATCGTTGCTCTTGTGCGCATCGCTAGGAAACAGAAACGTAGAATTCAAACAGAGATGCAGATGTTAGGGCACATCCGTCACAATGATGCACAACAAAAAGATGGTGTCGATTGTAGAGTATCAGAACCAGTTCAGCTGCAAGCCAGGGGCAGTAACAAAACCACTGTGTACTTTATTGTCCACTTTACTGCATATGTTACTGCATGGATTCCAGCTATTGTCACATTGAACATATATTCATTTAGTTCCATTCCATTGGAACACAAGTTCATAACATTTTCCGGGGGTTTGTTTTTAGGTCTAGTTCAACTGTTGCTCGGAACCTTGTTTCTGGTTTATATGCAAATTGAACATCGACAAAGTTGTAGGACAACATGGCAGAAACTTTTGGCATTCTTTCAAAATTATCATTAGAATCATTTTGCAAGGGTATAAGATTTTCAGTCATAATGAACTAAATAACTGGTTTAAATAACTGGTTTATTTCATGTACATAAATAAAAAAAATTCAAGTGGCCCAGAGGTCAAAAGTGATTCAATGAACAGCAAGGATTTGTAACTATTAAAGATAAAAATACATCAAGTTTAAAATCATCAAGAAAACATTTTTAAAACTCATTATATCTTGCTCCTTGCCACCTTTTCTATTTAAAGAGGAACTAACGAGGTCAAATTCATTTTTGTCTTGCACTAGTTTTCCAAAAGCTTGAGTCCTCAAATGAGTGGGGAAAAAATTACAAATCTCTAACCTCACGTTAAACTGGTGTAAATTGTCATTGTATTCAATACCCCACCAGTGCTAAATTGGTCAACATCCAAAACATCCGATGACATCACTCTGGTGTATATGGGTGTGTACATTTCTGTAAGTGAAATTGTTGGTTGATTCCTGACTTTTTTCAGAGCAAAATTTGAAACATGATGTCATTGGATTTCAAGAACTAAAGGGTCTTTACATTCCAAGGAGGACATTTTTGTCAGTCAAAAGGTCAAATTCAAGGCTGTTTTGATTGAATATTGTTGAAAGTCAGGAAGAACCCAAATCATTCCCGTACATAAAGATGTACAGACCCATTTATACCAGAAAGATGTAATCGGATGTTTTTGGTGTTGATAAATTTCACAGTGAAATGGTTTAGGATACAATGACAATTTACACCATTTAAACATGAGGTTAAAGAGTTGTACCCCCCCCCCCCCCCCCCGCTTCTATGATGGTTCTATATATTGTTAAAATGAGTACGTCACAAAATTGAATTTGACTTTGTTAGTTTCTCTTTAAACGTATAGTCTAGCAGCCTATCTTATTGTACAGGCACTGGAGGCAATAGACTGTGTAACTCTCTTGAGTAAAGGAAAATGAGGAAATTAGAAAGAATTGTTTTTTTTTGACTAAATCAAATCTTCTGTTTAAGATCTATTTATACACAATTCCTAAAAGTACAAATTACCCATACATGTATAAATAAAAGATACCAATTGTTTGTATAATACAAACAATTTGTTAAAATTAACATTGAAAAAACAAAAAAAACTTTGGGACGAGGGTGATTAGTTTCTGAAAACTTGATTTGCAAATCACAGCAGAATTTGTGCAACCATTGTAAAGGTTTATTGATAACATGAATGTCATTTGGGCAAAATGTTTAAATGATTTGTAACCGGAAACAGAGATCAAGTCTTATTCTCTGGTTTTATTTGTTGTTCTGTTCAATTTATTTAACTTTTATATTATTTCAATGTTGAATTTTACTTTCCTAACAATATAACATAATTGTTTAAAGCCATAACAGGCCTTGTGTTTAATTTTTTTTGTAAAGTAGCCCACTGGTCTTGTAAACTCTGCATTTTACTTGCCCAAGGAAGTTTTAGAATTGTCACTTATTTGTCTTTCTGATTTAATAATAGTAGCAATCACAACTTACGGTCAAATGAAGTTAGTTACATTCACACACTGAAAAATAAATTAGTACATTTTCAAGGTTTGTTATTCACATGTGAGAAGTAAAAAATATGAGCATTTTAAACCAGTAGATTGCACAGCTTTTAGTCGCCCTCATGGCAAGTTGTGAAGTGCTGCATCCAATCTTTCTTGGGAAACCATGTGCAGTTCAAATTAAA
Organism: Pycnopodia helianthoides; assembly: GCA_032158295.1. Lineage (NCBI taxonomy): Eukaryota > Metazoa > Echinodermata > Asteroidea > Forcipulatida > Asteriidae > Pycnopodia > Pycnopodia helianthoides. Next base: position 21,091,515 of record CM063244.1, read on the forward strand.
TCAAGTTGCCAAGATGGACGCTGTACTGTAGTTTACATGTAACTATGCCAGGTTTTACTCGTTGGGCACTGCATTGCTTTAAAATCAGCAGGCCTTGATGGATGCCGGTGTTGTTTGGACTCAGATTTAACCCAGAATCCATTGCGCGCCTATCAGTTCCAATCATGCTCATTGGGTAGTATTTCAGACCAAACAACTCCCTGAAGAATTGGTCTTGGTTTAAAGTTTTTAATCAGTGATAATTCCCTTATTAAAGGAGGGAAAAAATTCAATTATGGATTCTAAATAGGCTGTACAAAATGAAGTACAAACGCCACTCTATTTATTCTAACAAAGGGACATTTTTGTTTATTATGATTGTTCTCCAGAGGAATAAGTAAAAGTAAATAGATGTGAACGTTGATAACATTGTCATTCGTACTGCAAAATATTGTCATTGATTGATAGATTTAAATCTCAAGAAGAATGTTGTGGTAACTTTACTTGAGATTGTCAAGTTCTCCTCAGTAGCCAATTTGACTGTTCGATGTAATTGCTTCTTCAATAATAATTTTTCAAACAATGTTCTAATATTTATTGATAAGTTACATTGGCCCTGTCATGCCTGTGTGGAAAATAATTGGCAGGTTGAGTGAGCTGAAACTAAGCCCATGCAGATATAATCTATGAATGTGATGTCATACATTTTCAGATATTTGCCATTCTGTGTGGTGCAGTAGTAGAGAAATGAACCTCTTTGAGTTTCATTTAATGAGTAATTATTGAAGCCACAAGTTCAATTTCTTTAGCATCTGATTTTATCAAAGTTCATGTTGGATCATATTTCTTTTTTTCTTTGTATTACTCATATTATTACATTTGAGGAAAAAATACTGTAAAGGATATTTGCTTCACCATATGAAGAGACTGAAATGGAGACCAAAATGTTGTAAGCAGAAAGTCCAAGTTCAATGTGGTTGACTGTGATAGCTCTTAATAGTGTTGGAGGGAAAATAACTCAGATTTTGGTTAGACTGAAATCAGAAAGACTGAAATGGAGACGACAACGCCACTCCCTTCTACAACTGAAAGTTCAAATGCATTGTGCCTGACTGTTGCTGTTTTGATTGTAGTGGCTGGAGTAGCAACAATTCTGATCCACCTTTGGATTGTAGTCTGCATTGCAGTCACTGAAAGACTTCACACCATATCCAACTATTTCCTTGCTAGTCTCTGCGTATCTGAGATTTGTCTTGGGATAGGTTACATCTCGGGGTGCCATCACGCCCAGACGTTCTTTGAGAAGCATTCAGTGCTGTCTTATGCCTCAATTTTTTCCCTCAGTGTTTGTACAGTTTCCAGCTATCTACTGAATTCAGTTTTGATAGCAGCAGATCGCTACATGAAGATTGCCCGGCCACTACAATATCTCAGTCTCATGTCCGACAGACGATGTGTTCAGCTCATCACAGCAGTCTGGATTATTTGGCTGATTCCAGGTCTGAACCTTTTTGTGTTTATGTTGACAAACTTTGAAGCTGATGAAGTTTTCATTGAAGAACTAATCAGCAACAATCAGTTCAACATATTCCTATGTGTCAGCGCAGATGTAACAATGTTCCCCCTCATTGTATGTGTCACTTGGTTCATCGTTGCTCTTGTGCGCATTGCCAGGAAACAGAAACGTAGAATTCAAACAGAGATGCAGATGTTAGGGCACATCCGTCACAATGATGCACAACAAAAAGATGGGGTTGATTGTAGAGTATCAGAGCCAGTTCAGCTGCAAGCCAGGGGCAGTAACAAAACCACTGTGTATATTATTGTCCACTTTACTGTATATGTTACTGCATGGGTTCCAGCTATTATCACATTGAACATAGTTTTGTTTAGTTACTTTCCATTGGAACACAAACTCATTGCATTTTTCGTGGCTATGTTTTTAGCCATATCTCAACTGTTTTTTGGAACCTTGTTTCTGGTTTATATGCAAATTGAACATCGACAAAGTTCTAGGACAACATGGCAGAAACTTTTGGCACTCTTTCAAAATTATCATTAGAATCATTTTGCAAGAATAGAAGATTTTTAGTCATAATGTGTTAAACAAACGGTTGAAATAACTGGTTTATTTCATGTACATCATTAAGCAGTTTCAAGTGTCCCAGTGGTCAAAAGTGATTCAATGTACAGCAAGGTTTTGTAACTGTTAAAGATGAAAGAGCATCAAGTTTAAAATCATCAAGTAAACATTTTTAAAATGCATTATGTCTTAAAGGCACGGACACTATTGGTAATTACTCAAAATAATTTTTAGCATAAAAACTTATTGGTAACGAGCAATGGAGAGCTGTTGATAGTATAAAACATTGTGAGAAACGGCTCCCTCTGAAGTAACATTTTTTTGAGAAAGAAGTAATTCCAGTAAAATTAATATTTGAAAAGCACACAACTTTGTGTGACAAGGGTGTTTTTTCTTCCATTATTATCTCGCAACTCCGATGACCAATTGAGTTCAAATTTTCACAGGTTTGTTATTTTGTGCATATGTTGAGATACACCAAGTGAGAAGACTGGTCTTTGACAATTACCAAAGGTGTCCAGTGTCTTTAACAGTGCCTTTTTTGTCTATTCAAACTATATAGAGGCATAGGAGGCAACAGACTGTAACTCTTTTGAGTAAAGAAAATGTGAACATTAGAACAGAAGACTTTTTCTAATTCTATTTATACCAACTTCTCTTAATAGTTAAAAATACCAATACAACTATGTATAATAAAAAAAGAGAGCATTGTTTGTATAATACAAGTAATTTGTTAAAACTAATATTGAAACCAAATTAAACTTTGGGAAGAGGGTAATTAGTTTGTGAAAACCCAATATGCAAATCACAGCCGAATTTGTGCAACAATTGCATAGGTTTTCTAATAACATATTATTGTTTGACTAAAATTTTGAAATGATTAGTAACAGAAAATGGAGGTCAAATTGTTAGGTTTTAATTGTCGTTCTGTTAAATTCAAAAAACTTTCAAATTATTTCACCGTAAAATTTTATTTCCCAACAATATAACATAATTTTTGAAGCCATAATAGGCCGTGCTTTTAAGTTTTTTGTAAAGTAGCGCAACAATTCTAGTAAACTCTGCATTTTACCTGCCCCCAGGAAGTTTTAGTAGCCCAGGCATTTAAACATGTATTATCATAAATTTGTCTTTGTGATGTATTAGTGGTAGCAATCACAACCAGTTTAATGGTCAAATGAAGTTACATTCACACACTTAAAATAAATTTGCAAATTTTAAAAGTTTGTTATTCACTTGTGAAAAGTAAGAAATATGAGCATTTTAAACAAGTAGTTTGCACAGTTTTTAGACTCTCATGGCAAGTTGAGAAGTGATGCTTACTAGCCCGTAGCAGCTTTTACTAGACAATGTACAGGAGGCTAGTGTTCAGGGCGAGCGGAAGTATTAGAAGAAACAGAATCGCACACATTGAAAACTCAGACCCCCCCAAAAAAGGGTTGTGTTTCCGGTTCCCCGACCGACCCTAGTTTTTATGTCGCGACCCTAAACTTTTTATTCGGGCCTTTAAAAAAAAATGGGGAAACGGACAAAAAGGGGAAAAAAAAACGAAAAAACAAAAACAAAAACCTATTTTACCTGGAAGAAAATGTCTGACTTTTACCAATTTACCATGTTTTAGGCAACATTTGAAATAAAAACCAAAACATATCAAGAAGATTTTACAGATATCTCCGTGATTTGAGCCTGTGATGTCCAAAGACTCGACTACGAGCAAAAAATACCCACAATGCAATGCGCAGCGCGCACGTGTGTACACGGTGCTTTGTGAAGCGCATTCCACGGGTTTGCGCAATTTACAGATTGCGCACATTTTTGCAAAATCGGCCGCTTGAACTGCCAATCTAAGGAGTGCAAACTGAAGATTGCGCACAATTAGCAAGGTCGGGCAGATTAACTGCCAAATCTGCAGAGCGCAAACTGCAGTTTGCCGCAATTTTGCCTAATTCATTGTGCAAATCCGTTGATTGCGCTCAACACATGAACGATCGTGGACGTATCGTCAATCGTATCGAATAAAAAAAAAAACAAAATAAAAAAACTTTCCGACCTACCGACCCTATTTTTAAATGACATGTAATCGGAAACAGAGCCCTTTTTTTGTTTGGCCTCAATGTTGTTTGGACCATCTTGGTCCAGGAATTACAAAACACATGCCATCATAACATATAGGGCAATCCATCTCGGGAAACCAAGTACAGTTCAAAATAAATCAAGTGGCCAAGATGGACGCAGTACTATAGTTTACATTGTAACTATGCCAGGTTTTACTTGTTGTGCACCGCATTGCTTCAAAATCAGCCGGCCATGATGGTTGCCGATGTTGTTTGGACTAGAATTTAACCCAGAATCCTTTGTGCGCCAATCATTTCTGATCATGCTCATTGGGACATGCATATGGACTTTTGCCTGGATAGGATTTCAGACCAAAACATTTGTCTGAAGAATTTGTACTGACATGTCAACTTTTTAATCAACGAGCCATTAGATTAAAACTGATCATGTTTTCCTCTTGTTACCAATTCTGTACTTGGTTTGAATTAGAACAATTTGACACTCACTGGCGTGATCATATGTTGGGGTTTTAAGGAGGTGTAACGATTTTATTTTACTACAAATGTTTTATTTTGTTTTGTGGGATGATAAACACTACAAATGTTTTATTTTGTTTTGTATGATGACAAACACTACAAATGTTTTATTTTGTTTTGTAGGATGACAAACACTACAAATGTTTTATTTTGTTTTGTAGGATGACAAACACTACAAATGTTTTATTTTGTTTTGTATGATGACAAACACTACAAATGTTTTATTTTGTTTTGTAGGATGACAAACACTACAAATGTTTTATTTTGTTTTGTAGGATGACAAACACTACAAATGTTTTATTTTGTTTTGTATGATGACAAACACTACAAATGTTTTATTTTGTTTTGTAGGATGACAAACACTACAAATGTTTTATTTTGTTTTGTAGGATGACAAACACTACAAATGTTTTATTTTGTTTTGTAGGATGACAAACACTACAAATGTTTTATTTTGTTTTGTAGGATGACAAACACTACAAATGTTTTATTTTGTTTTGTATGATGACAAACACTACAAATGTTTTATTTTGTTTTGTAGGATGACAAACACTACAAATGTTTTATTTTGTTTTGTAGGATGACAAACACTACAAATGTTTTATTTTGTTTTGTAGGATGACAAACACTACAAATGTTTTATTTTCTTTGTATGATGACAAACACTACAAATGTTTTATTTTGTTTTGTAGGATGACAAACACTACAAATGTTTTATTTTGTTTTGTGGGATGACAAACACTACAAATGTTTTATTTTGTTTTGTAGGATGACAAACACTACAAATGTTTTATTTTGTTTTGTAGGATGACAAACACTACAAATGTTTTATTTTGTTTTGTATGATGACAAACACTACAAATTAATGATTTATTTTGTTTTGTATGATGACAAACACTACAAATGTTTTATTTTGTTTTGTATGATGACAAACACTACAAATGTTTTATTTTGTTTTGTATGATGACAAACACTACAAATGTTTTATTTTGTTTTGTGGGATGACAAACACTACAAATTAATGATTTATTTTGTTTTGTATGATGACAAACACTACAAATGTTTTATTTTGTTTTGTATGATGACAAACACTACAAATGTTTTATTTTGTTTTGTATGATGACAAACACTACAAATGTTTTATTTTGTTTTGTATGATGACAAACACTACAAATGTTTTATTTTGTTTTGTATGATGACAAACACTACAAATGTTTTATTTTGTTTTGTGGGATGACAAACACTACAAATGTTTTATTTTGTTTTGTATGATGACAAACACTACAAATTAATGTTTTATTTTGTTTTGTATGATGACAAACACTACAAATGTTTTATATTGTTTTGTGGGATGACAAACACTACAAATGTTTTATATTGTTTTGTGGGATGACAAACACTACAAATGTTTTATTTTGTTTTTTGGGGATGACAAAAACTAGAAATGTAGGTGTTAAGGAATTCACATTATTATTATTTATTATTATTATTATTATTTTATTTGCCATAACAGTACAAAACAAAATACAAGACGATATTACCCCGAGATGGGCAAGGGACAACAAAAGCAAATACATACTATGATCCGTAGATCTGTTGCCCCAAATCTGGGGTACACAATGAAATAAAAATAGATTTAAACATATAATATAGATTATAGTACACAGTAGCAATAAAAAAGCAGATAATTATACAAAACCAAAGTAAATAATAATATCTAATTTATAAAACGAGAATAAATAAGTAAAATAACAGTAAAAGTAAAGACAAACAAAGAAGTAATATACATGTATAAATAAATAAATAAATAAATAAATAAATAAACTTGTTAACAAATAAAAACGATTTAAATAAAAATGATATAAAATATTGCACAAGTGAATGGGCTAAAGTAGGCTATTAAAAGGGTTGATAAAAAAATTTCCCCCGGAGAATTATACATGTAAAATAAATAAATAAAAACAAGAACAAATAAAATAGTACAAAATTTACAAGTAAGAAAGAGTAATACACAAATACGGACAGAAAACCCTGCCCACACTGAAGAATTAATAATAAAAACTATTCAAGTTGATTCATGAGATTGGCAGACGGAATATCTAAGTGATTTGAGGAAGCTGTGGAAGGGCAATAGCAGTAGGGAATTACGAATGTTTAAAGAGTCAGTAAACATCAAAATGTTAAAAGGCTTCTCTCAAATTGGCTGTTATTGTGACTGTCCAATTCACGGTAGGGTGTCATGGCCGAGCGGTGTAGAGCATCGGATTCTAGTTCTGGTGGTTGAGTCATCGGGGTGTGGGTTCCAATCCCGATCGTGACACTTGTGTCCATGAGCAAGATGCTTTACTATAATTGCTTCTCTTCACCCAGGGGTATAAATGGGTACCCGCGAGGGTAGAGGTTGATATTGTGCTTGAAAGGGCCTTTGGAGCGCCACGGCAGCACAGGGCTGTATACTCCCCAGGGAACTGAGAAAGATTATAGGAATGCTATTGGTCCAATGACCAGGGCACTATTGTAAAGCGCATTGATATGTTATTGTAAAATGCACTATACATGTATAAGAACTAGTTATTATTATTACAATGTTTTTCAAATATCAAGTAATAAACCACGAAAAAGCAATAGTCCTGTGGTTTAATACTTCATATTTGAAATAAAAAAGTTGCATCCCCTTTAAGGTGATCCCCTGGCTGCCGCTTCCCAGGTTGTATCATAAGTTTGGGTGTGATCCCTGGCTATACGGCAGTTACAGGCTGTAACATTGACTGGCACCCCGAACAAAGATATTGACAAAATAGGAAGACCGCTAACATAGGGCGAGGTAGCTCAGTTGGTTGACCGCCGGCTTGTTAATCCAGAGATGGCAGGTTCAAGTCCTGCTGTAGTAAAAATTGTTTTGTTCAAACCAAAATTGTTTTATATATATATTAATATTTTAAATATCGGTTTTCACACGAAGCAAGGTCAAATCAGATCATCACTCTACATAATATACAGCATGCATGAAATCTTCAATGATGCAACGATTTAATTTCTATGAGCTGTTGTTCTTTAGATATGAATTTATTTTAAAGGTATTGTACACTTTTGGTAACAGCTCAAAATCAGTGTCCACATTTTGTGAGATTAAACATATGCATGAACAAACAAACCTGTGAAAGTTTGAGCTCAATTGGTCATCGAGGTCACGAGAAAATAGTGAAAAGAGATCTTATGTGTTTTCTGTTTTTTTCAAATTATCGCGCACGATAATTACTATTGTTTTACTTCAGAAACGATAGCATTTTAGGCAGAAATATTTTAAGGAACCCTTTCTACCATTACTTACTTGAAATCATGTAAGTTCAGTGTGAATCTGTGAACATTGTGTTTTTCGATCTTACCAATAGTGTACAGGGCCTTTAAATAGTTTACTTTGAATTGAATTTATTTTTTTGGTACCACAACAAAGTTTTCATTTTATGTCATGTTCTAACTATTTATAATGTTCAAATAATATGTGAGCTTTGCAAGCATGTTTTTATTTTGGGAAGAATAAGGAAGACGAAGATAATTTTAGTGGTAGACTTGTTATTGGGTTTCCTTTCTTCTGCATGATGCGAATGCCAACATCATGCTTAACATGCAGAGGGTAATTTTACCAGCAGTACCAACTGTACTGTCGATCAGGCCTTTATGCTTCGTTCTAGAAAGGGAAAGGGCACCAAGGCATTCTCCCTGGTAAAGGGCACCCTATGGGAAATTGTAAATTTCTATGGGAGCATTTCAAGGGGCACCAAGGCAATGACCAGGGGGCATCGAGGCAATCGCCTCTGTTGCCTTGTGAAGTATCAGGCCTGGGTCGATTATTTTATGTGGTATCTACTGCTGTAGGATGTTAAAGAAGTATGGATCAGCAATTTTTAGGCAATGGTGGGACACCCGGCAATATTATGGAAATGGGGAGGTGGTTTTTGAGGGGGGGTCTCTTTATACAACCGTTCTATTGGTCTCAACGGAAAAGTCTAAGCTCCAATCATGTGCCCCAATTACTTTGAAGGCACTCTTGAATAAGTGTTTATTTCATTCCACATCCACAGCGCAAGCGCCAATAACAGGATGGTGAAATGGGAAATGAGAAGCAATGTTCAGTTATAGATGTAGGAGGAAAACCCCAAATGGGGGATAACCCACGCATGAGGGTAGGGACTGTCAACCCAATCCCATGCAAGGCACGAGGTCTGAGGTGGGATTCGAACTGGGGTCACCAGAGGCCAAAGGCAGGGAAAGACAATACTGGGAAGAGCCAAGACTGATGCCTGTTACAGTCCTCATTTGATTAAATTACAGGTCTGTTTGATTGATGATAAGGGCCCAAATGTACAAAGCGCTAGTGCAGGCCTGGAATTACATGGAGGTTAGGAGGGGGGGGGGAGGCTTTTATGAAATTTGTCTGGGTATCCTGTCAATGGGCTATGTGCTCTTTGATGCCACTGTGGAACCAAAACACTAAGTTTCTGGCTGCCGCTGTGCGAATACATCAAAGCTTGGCATAAACCGGGTCACGGGTAGAATGGCCTTTGAGTTTATGTGATCTTTGATGTCACTCCATAACTAACAGAGGGTGGTTAGCCGTTAACAAAGAGGAACCCTATTAATGTAATGGTGCGGTAAGGAAATTACATGGGAGGAGGTTTTATTGTCAAAGTGCTCTTCATCAACACCAATATTACAGTACCAAGCAGTTTGTGTGCGATGATAATTATTCAAACAAGGTTGTTTATTGATAGATGCATTGGCCATGAGTGGAAGATGATTGGCAGGTTGAAGTACGCTGAAACTAAAGCCCATGTAATTCCCTATGATTGTTAAGGAAGCCATAGTGCAGATGATAGTGGTGTAGGAAATAATATCGTCTATCAGACATTTTAGATATTCGGCCATTCTGTGTGGTGTCGTGGCGGAGAAATGAATTTCTTTGACTTTATTTAATGAGTGATATTGAGGCCACTAATTCACTTTCTTTGGCTGCCGATTTTATCAAAAGTTCAACTGGGTTTATTGTTGTTTTTTATCCATATTACTCATCATTTATTGAGGAAAAAATACCGTAAAGGATATTTGCTTCAATGTATGAAGAGACTGAAATGGAGACCAAAAGCTGTAAACAGAAGGTCCAAGTTCAGTGTGGTTGACTGTGATAGCCCTTAATAGTGTTGGAGGGAAAATAACTCTGATTTTTGTCAAGTGACTGAAATTAAAAAGACTGAAATGGAGACGACAACAGCACTTCCTTCTTCAACTGAAAGTTCAATGCATTGGGCTTGATTGTTGCTGTTTTGGGTGTAGTGATTGGAGTAGCAACAATTCTGGTCTACCTTTGGATTGTAGTCTGCATTGCAGTCACTGAAAGACTCCACACCTCATCCAACTATTTCCTTGCTAGTCTCTGCGCATCTGAGATTTGTGTTGGGATAGGCTGCATCTAGGGGAGCAATGTCGCCCAGACGTTCTTTCAGAAGCATTTAGTGCTGTACTATGCCTCAGTTATATCTTACATTTTTGTGTACAGGTTCCAGCTATCTACTGAATTCAGTTTTGATAGCAGCAGATCGCTACATGAAGATTGCCCGGCCACTACAATATCTCAGTCTCATGTCTGACAGACGATGTGTTCAGCTCATCACAGCAGTCTGGATTATTTGGCTGAAATCAAATTCATAGCACTTTTCGTCTGGATTTCTTTAGCCTTATTTGAAATGTTGATCGGGACATTGCCCCTGGTTTATGTGCAACTTAAATATCAACATAGTTCTAGGGCAACATGGCAGAAAATGTGGAAATGTTTTCAAAAATAATGTGAAACACATGTTTTCTTTTTCTTTCAAGTGAAGGGCTATGCAGTTGACATTTTAGGACTCATTTGATTTTCTTGAAAAGCAGAATGATTCACTCAAATTTTTTTACAGTGAACAAATAACATGCTGATAATACAAACTCAGTACACGTTTGCGTTTTGCCCCTATTGGTTCATAAGTGATTGTAAAGGCTTTGCATGGTGTGGATAATAGACCTCTGTATGGTGCGGCCATCTTGGTTTCCGCCCATTCAAATCAATGTCACCAAACTGAGGCTGAAAGGAGAAGTAATCTGGTTCCTTTTTGTACAATGAATGTTAGCATGCATTTCTGTTACTGGATACAAGGAGCATGGTCAAGATGCTGACTGCATGATATTAGTCTAAACATGTTTGAAATTCTGATGAGAGGAGCGTTGGCTCTGAAAGGCATTCAGATTATTCTCCTGGAAATGAGCTGAGTATATAAAAATCAAGACCATGCCAATGACTCCTTTAAGAGCTAATATTCCTCTGCCCAACTTTTTTTTTTTGGGGGGGGGGGGCGGGGCCTGATTGCACAGCTTTCCTGCAAAGATTTGCCATGATGATAATCTTGAAATATGTTATTTTGTGTATTATGAGGTACCTCTGCAAATCCAGAACTCATAGTTTAGATAGCAAGAGTTCATTTGTGGAAATTTAATTGAATTTTGATCTAGTTACCGAGGCTCAAATTTGAAGAGCATCTTTTTTCGCGCTGGAAAACTGTTTCCTAATTCACATAAGCGATCAAATCCAGTCTCTAACATTATATGGTAGTGTTTCTACTGAGCAATAAGGAGCAAGTTCGGGTGCTAACCTCTAGTCAGTTTGCCATGTATATCACTCATGCGTGATCTATGTTTCACTAGAACGAGTTTAGTTAATTGATTCGTCAAATATAGCAACCTGACAAAGTGACGACGTATCGAAAAAACTGTATTGGCCCATAAAAAATTAACTTGCACAATATCGTGCAATAAACATTATTATCTTAATAATTGATATGGGGGGGGGGGAGAGTAGTGAACTTGTTTTTCAGTTTAAGATCAAAATATACAGGACCAGCAGCCGATTTCACGAAGTGCTAGGATTAATCCTATCTCGAGTTAGGATGAGTAACTCGTCCTAACTTAGGATGGGTTCAATGTGTCCTAACGTCTATGGATACGGAACTTAACTCGTCCTAAGTCCTAAGAATAATCCTAAGTTAGGATGAGCTTGGTGAAATCGACGGCAGGCCTGATACTTCACAAAGGCAACGGAGGCGATTGCCTCGATGCCCCCTGGTCATTGCCTTGGTGCCCTTGAAATGCTCCTATAGAAATTTACAATTTCCTCATAGGGTGCCCTTTACCGAGGAGAGAATGCCTTGGTGCCCTTTCCCTTTCTAGAATGAAGCATACAGGCCTGCAGGAGCTATATAGGTTCAATGAAGACAGTGTTTAATCTAAAATCACTCTTGTTTTTAAAGTAATTATTTTAATTTAGAAGCATACACGAGTGTGTATTCACAAATTTGTGTGCATTTTCATGTGAGCTAAACATAAAAAGCACTCAGATTAGTATCTTCAAGCAAACTACCTCAATTCCGATTGGTCGATCCATAGGAACGAGAGTGTGATATTAACCTACATTGCATGGCCTATATCAAAACCTGTTCAAATTTGCTGGTCTAACTCTGCATAAAGGAACACTACAGAATTGGTTTTTGCTAACAAAACAGTTGCTTGCAGTGTTAGCACTTTATGTAATCCACCATATACATAAACTGACAAACCTGTAGAAGTTTGAGATCGATGCCATCTGGGTCACGAGAAAATAGTGCAAAACTGATTACAGATTTGCATGTGTTATACAATGCATGAATAAAATGCTCATGAGCGATAAACTCCAATCGGAAATTAGTTTGATTTATTTCTCATCAAATATGGCATTTCAGACAGAAATATTTCTAGGGATGTTTTCTACTGTCATCATCATTAGACCGTTTAAGTTTTATGTAAATCTGTGATCTTAAAGAAATTTTTACTTACCAATTCTGTAACGTTCCTTTAAGCTACACGTCCAGTTTGCTTGAAGATAAATTCGTTATCACTTTTGCTTTCATGGATTAAGGCAAAATACAGCCTCTGTGTATGGGACGCAGAAGCGCTATATTTTTCCTTACTCCGCTCACGCTTGTGTGATAACTAATATTATCTTCCAGTACGCGCTAATCCTCCAATCAGATGCTCGAACCGGAGTGTGATATCAGACGATAACCTACTCCTAGTTTTTATATTTCACTCTGCGTATTGTGAGTGTCAATGCGTCTTGCTCCGCATACGGTCAGTGCACAAATTACATTCTAAACTTTGCGCGTGGAAAACCAAAAACAAAAACATAACCTAACCTCATTGACTTAATGAGGCTGGAAGATAAATTTGTTATCACACTCGCGCTCGTGGAATACGGAAAAATATAGCGCGTCTGCGTCCCATATCCAACGAGTTGGATATGGGACGCGATATATGCGATATATTTTTTCTTATTCCACTCGCGCTTGTGTGATAACTTATAATATGTCTAGCCAATGACAAGGGTAACTATAAATTGGATGGGGAAGCATTTTTGCTGTGAATACATGTACAGTTTGAAAAATGTGTATGGATTGCACACTAGTGGCTGGTGTGCCATTGCTCACTGTATCAAAGGCTGAAGGTTCGATAGATGATGTAAACTGTCATCGGGGATAAAGAATATTATTTGTGTTTTACCCATACACAGATACGTGTTGAAGCACTGTATACTCAGGTATTTTCCTAGAGTCCTGTGGGGAAACAAAATTCCTCATGCATAATGATATGATCAGGGATGATTTTCATCCGGCAAATAAGTTGTTTGATTTGTGAAGATCAGGGAAGCGTTATAGAGTAATCAAGTGCAATACAGAAAGATTCAGGCAAAGTTTTTATCCAACTGCACTCAGGGGACTGAATAATACTGGGTAATCAATCTGTCAGACTTTATTGGAGAGTTATCTCTTCTTCTTTTTAAAATTTTTATATGTGTCATTATTAAAGGCACTGGACACTATTGGTAATTACTCAAAATAAATGTTAGCATAAAAACTTACTTGGTAATGAGCAATGGAGAGCTGTTGATAGTATAAAACATTGTGAGAAACGGCTCCCTCTGAAGTAACGTAGTTTTTGAGAAAGAAGTAATTTCTCAGTAAAATATTTGAATTGATTTTGAGACCTCACGCGTGAGGTCTCGACCCCCCCTCGACCTCACGCGTGAGGTCTCGAAATCAAGCATCTGAAAGCACACAACTTCGTGTGACAAGGGTGTTTTTTCTTCCATTATTATCTCGCAACTTTGACGTTCAAATTTTCACAGGTTTGTTATTTTGTGCATATGTTGAGATACATCAAGTGAGAAGACTGGTCTTTGACAATTACCAAAGGTGTCCAGTGTCTTTAAGTATTCCGTTTGTAATTTTAGATTTTTAACTAATTTCCTCTTATGCCTTAATATTTGTATTTCTTAAACTTTACTTTTTATTGTACTTTAATGGGTTTTTTAAGCACGAGAGCCAAGGCAATTTCTATTGTATACTAGCAATAAACCAAATCTAATCTAATCTAATCTAATTAATCGGGTGGGGTTCAAACCACCAACCCTTTTTCATTCTAGAACAAAAATGTCATACCACTCGACCTCCGAGCTTGCCCTAGCTAGAGAAAGTTTGATTCCTATATATTAGCAGCGAGTACCGCTAAATGATGTGTAATGATATATTTTTTATGTATTGATCCATTGCACCAACGTCACACGCGGCTACGGTTTGCTCTGCTTCTATTTCGAGAGTAAAATTCCACCAATTGTTTTGTTTTATTCCTATATATTAGCAGCGGGAACCGCTAAATGCTGTGTAACAATTTTTTAAAGTTGTATTGATCCATTGCACGGATGTCACACGCGTCTACGCTTTGCGCCGCTTCTATTTCGGGAGTAAAATTTCACAAACAATTTTTTATTCCTATATATTAGCAGCGGGTACCGCTAAATGCTGTGTAACAATTTGGGGGGGGGAGGGCTATATGGTTTGTGCCACTTCTATTTCGGGAGTCAATTGCACGAAGAAAGTATTTAGCAAGCGTGTAAAATGAGGACTATACTGTACACCACACAAAGACATTGGCTCTCATTAGACCTTTCTATTGCAATGTCACAGCCCATGTTTTTGCCAACCAATGTTGGAAAACTACAGGAAGCTTATGTAAAGCCAAAAACAGATAGCCACAGTTTGTGACAATGTTACACAAATACTACCCCCCAAAAATAGTGTTGAATTTGTTGAAAACAAACCAATTATGGGATGTACTTTTGTTTGTATGAAAGTTCACAGAAGTGTTGAATTTGGTCATAATTATTATCTGTTAACATGATTGGATATGTTGTTAACATTCGGCCGTCCATGCCAACTAGCGCGGTTTGTTTATCAAGAATGGAAAGGTCTATATGGGGCAACTGACTCAAGTGACACTTTTTTTTTTGCAATAAGAATAACTCAAAATGTATACTATTGTATATAGCATTCGAGAAGCAATGTAAAAAAAAACTACAATCTAACTGTAAGCAGATTATTAGAGTAAAATGCTGTTGAAGCAACAGTTTATGGTACCGACAGAATTGCAGTGTTGTATGATTTTTTTTTACAAGTTCTCTTGCCTATGAACATTTATGCTGCCATAATCCAATATTCCGCTTCGTTAACCCTCCAACTGTCAGTGACTCTTGGCAACATTTTCCAGTGAGTTGACCAACCATTTGAAACCATTCGACTGCCAAGGTTGTGTACCGTGGCACAACTGTGCACAGAACTAACTGAGTACTGTGTACATGCATTCCCTCATGGTATCATATTTCAGGCTGGCATAGTTTATCTATCATTCAAAACCACTTGAATGGTATTGAATGGTCAGACAGCAAGAGGGTTAAGCCCCGCCCATCATATCCACTGCTTAATGGTGACATAAGACATGCGTGTCTCTCTCTGCAAAGAAGCTCTATGCGCCGCTTTACAGTAATAATAATACCAGACATTTATAAAGCGCATAATGCAGGAGCCTCTATGCGCAACACAAATATGAAAACAAACAAAAACAATGAAATGAAATAATAAAGCAATTGTTACAAAAATAAAGATTCGAATATGAAGGGGTAAGTCATTCATAACAAAAATGCAATGAACTGGGAGGTTCTTTGACCATAGAATTTAGTGAAAATAATAGGATAATACAGTGAGAATGGCCTCAACTTGTTTGCTTTTTTAAAGTAAGCTTTTAAATGTATTATACAGGATTGGTAGAGCTGATAAAATAGTTCATGTTTTGTGTGATTAACTATATACATGAAATAATAGACTTGTGAAAATTTGGGCTTAATTCGTTGTGTGAGTCAGAAGAAAATAGTGAAGAACCATGAACAATTTTCAGCATGTAAACACATTGTCCTGAAATCAGCTGTTGTATATTTTTAGGTTTTCAGATACAGTTTTCTCGAATATGACTTCATTTCAGAGAGAAATCTTTCACAGAAAAAAATGGGTCTTGTATCAACTTCATAATCAGTAAGCTTTCAGACTAAAACTTAACAATAACAATTTTTTTTCCTTACCAATCCTGTATAATACCTCCGGTCAGACTTTTTGACAAGCATTCATGTTTGAATGATTGGCCTGAAGGGACAGAATTTAAAGAGTTGTTTTTTTACGTGGTATTCACGGGTGATTTTAAGTGAGGCTGCCTCATAAATAGCCCCCCCCCCTCCCTGCTCCCTCCCCCTCCCCCCTGTGGCTAACATTGGTGAAAACTACCACTAGTCTGATGATGGCTAGTAAGGTTTGTGGTAACACCATCAAAATATTCTCTCTTGAGTTGTGGTGGCCCTGAAAAGAAACTTTGGGGGCAACAACTTGAAATGAAGATGATCAGGCAATGCCCATATCGGCTGTAAATGGCTGCAAAAGATCTGACCCATTTACTCTGGAACACACCCCCCAAAAAAGTGTGTCAAAAACTTGACAATATTTGCCAAGACGAATGGTCTCTAAAGGGTTAAAGTGGAAAAAGTTTCATGACCATGGATATCTGCCCTCATGGTGAACTTACCAGCCAAAGATTTGCAAAACATTTGATTTTGTCAGCTGGAACCATTTTTAGATGCCTTCCCCCCCTCCCTCTTTCTCTTTCTTTAGGGAGACAAGTTAACAAAAGAAAGTTGTTACAAAAAGAACATTAAAGCCATTGCAAGGGGAAGGTGGATGTTTTACAGGACCCCTAGCCTGCGGTTTTGGGATCTCTTGTATTGTATTCTAATTATATTTTAATTATCAGTTTAAAAACAATTAACACGTCTTTTTAATTCTCTTTTTGATATTTGTTGTTTAGACTGAGGGAGGCTTGTGACTGCAGCTTCCTGTACTGGCATCGTGTGGTCTTCCCTCTCTACCTGGCGGATAGATTTGAGAATGCTGTGGATGCCCACCGCCTTCATGTAAGTACTAGCTTCTGCTAAGCAGAAATGAGCAGGATACCAGTCACAAATTGTACATGTGGTATGGTAGTTTGGCTGGTAACCTTATTCTGGTAAGCGTAATTTTGTTGTGCTTAGCCACTTTTTGTGCTAAGGCAGCCCTATGAAATTGGGCCCTGGTCTCAAGCTCTGGTGTTTCTGATCAGCAGAGTGTGGGTTCGAGTGCCGGTCATGGCACTTGTATCCTTGAGCAAGATTCCTATTTCTAATTGCTTTGTCCTTTCTGATGGGATGCTAAGCTGTAGGTCCTGTGTACTAGGATTGGTAGTGCGCGTAAAAGAACCAAGACGTTTATTGTGGAAGAGTAGGGGTTTACCCCGGTGTTTCTAGCACCCTTGTTTGCAAGTTTTCTCAGGTTTGTGAGCTACAGTGATTAAGTTCATTAATCGTCCTTGGTCTCATTTTGGAAAGCCTCCTGTAAAATTGTTTGATTCTGGAAGTGTTTATTTATTTTAATACATCCAGTTTTACATAATGACCATAAAAACTTACTCGGTAAGAAAAAAATGGCAATCTGAAAAACTTTTCATGCATGAACGTTTCTCAGATTGGATTATTCTTTCTGCGTGGACATAACCACTTCGGATTTCGGGGACATCCTAAAAACTCTACCACCTTTTGAAATGAAACCTAGTTTTATTGTTTATATCTACATTTAAGCAGCAAAATAACCTTAATAATTAAACTGTTTCATGAACAGCAACAGTAATGTCTAAGCAAATTTGATTTTGATTTTGGAGTTAACCTCATATTTGCGTCAGTATGAAGTATGTACCGGCTCTGAAAAAAGCTGCTGCAATTATACATATTTTTTAATATTAATTTTAATGAGATATCGCCTTACTCACAAGGCCGACGGCCCTTCAAGGTGAGGGCTACACTTAACTGATTTGGGCTGTTGACTCAAATCAACTGTCACCAGGGACACGTTGCCACCTACTCCTGGGGCTGAAACAGGGTTACCCCTGGCTGGTAGAGTAGAATGCACTACCTTCCCAACTTTTTACGAAGCAATTATGGTTGAGTGCCCTGCTCAAGGGCACAGGTGTCATGATCGGAATTCGAACCCACACTCTGCTGCTGGCAACACCAGAGCTTGGGTCCGGTGAATTAGACCCCTCGGCCACAACACGCCATTCCATAACTCATTTATTGTTTCAACAATTAGTTAAATATCCAGTGTCACTAAAACTGCTGTTATGTTCTTTATCTTCTTGCAGTACATGTTCGGTGCATTGGCAGATTGCGTCCCACCGATCGTCCAGTGCAAGCATCTGGAATCACCTCAGCTACTGTTGGACTCCTTCGACAAAGAAATCAATGCTCAGTTTAAAGAGGTGGGTCAAAGGGGAAGTAGACCTCTCTCCATTCTAACCTTCACAAATATAAACAACAAAAATAAAGTTAAAGGAACATTACAGAATTGGTAATTGTAAAATATACTTTGATCACAGATTTACATAAAACTTACACGGTCTAATGATGATGATAGTAAAAAACATCCCTTGAAATATTTCTGTCTGAAATGCCATATTTGATGAGAAATGAATAAATAATTTCCGATTGGAGTTTATCGCTCAGTGAGCGTTTTATTCATTTTGTTGAACCCATATGATTTCATGCAAATGTGTAACGGTTTTCCACTATTTTCTCGTGACCCAGATGGCCGATCGATCTCAAACTTCTACAGGTTTGTCAGTTATTATTGTATCTAATGTTACACTCAAAGTTTCAAACACTGAGCCTGAATTTTAGATACTCAAACAAAATAATGACCGTTAAAAACTTACTTGGTGAGAGAAGCACTGCAGCTGTTGTATATAATATGGTTTGGATCAGGTACGGGAAATGTACATATTAAAGTCAATTAATGTAATTAAATTCCTGATGATGTCAATGTATGGATGATGTAACTTGTTTTATTGACTGATTAAGTTATCAGCTACAGTATAATGAAGAATTTATCCCAATGTGAAAATCAAAGATAACAAAAATAATATAAAAACTAATTTTTTTTTAACCTGTGGCTTGAGTTTGTTCTTACATATGATGACGTCATCAAACCTTCTGAAAGGGATTGTGCATAACCTTCATGGATTGAAATTTTTTCTGAATAGATTTACCATGATTGTTAAGGAGCAATCTTGTGTTTCTTCCATTTAAGTCAGTGTATCCAACCCCATACATAGTTCCATCTTTCAATTCACAATCGTCTGTTTTTATTTATTGATCTATTGATTGATATTATTATATTTTCCGTTATCCTCGTAGCATCTTCTTGATCCTCTGTGCCGTGCCATTGAGACGGATCTCCGTCTTTCAATTCACAACCATCTCCAGTTGGACAGCCGTAATCCCTTCAAAGTCCCTCTCCAAGACAATTCACACTTCATCAAGATGAGACCCATACGCTTCTTCAATAACTTCTTGGATATCAAAGGTAAATGTCCCCCCGATGGGAGACTTTTGAACGCTAGATCGCAGCAGACGCACCAGGTCGAATTCCATTGTTTACATAGTTCTAAGCATGCGTACATTGCCGAGAACAATGGATTTACCTGGTAAGTTTGCTGCCACCTTGCGTCCCAAAAGTCACCCATTAAGACTTTCTTCCATTGTTTGAAACTGAATAGCTTTTTTTTTCTATTTTTCTTTTTTTCTGGCGTGAAATTATACAACTCCATTTATTTTGAAAACTTTGACAACAATCAACATCACATAAACTGAAACGAAAAAGAATGGCCAACACACCAACACACTTAAAGGTCTCCTCTAAAGTTTGAAGGTGAAGGGGACTGCCGTCACGATCATCATAGGCCTGTGGCTGTGGGTCTACATGGAACTATGAACTCTAACCCAGCTCAGGCTGGCCGTCACATCACAATACAATAATGACGATGCCCTTTGTGATGTGAAAGTTAGCTCGCGCCTGCGTGCAGTAGCTGTTTTAGAGTTCATAATTCCATGTACAACCACAGGCCTGCTGTGGTCATCCACGTTTAAAGTAGGGGATACTTTTGGTTATTACTCAAGAAATACATTACCATCAAAACTTACTTGGTAAGGAGCACGTGTGACCTGCAGATAGTATAAAACATTGTGAGAAACGACTCCCTCCGAAGTAATGCAGTTTTTGAGAACGAGGTATTTTTCACTAAAATGTTTGAATCTAAGAAAGGCTTCAGGTATGAAGACTTTCTCAGGGATTTGAAAGCACACAATTCTGTGCAACAATGGTGTTTTTTCTTTTATTATTGTCTTGCAACTTCGATGACCAATGAGCAAAAGTTTTCACAGGTTTGTTATTTTATATTATGGTGGGATACACCAAGTGGGGATACTAGTCTTTGACAATTACCAAAAGTATATCCTGCCTTTAAGGAGACCATCATTTTGTGTAAAAATTGCTCTCTTTACACCCCCACCCCTAAAAAAACACACAACAAAAACGAACAAAACTTGTGGAGCTTTTTGGTTTTAGGGGGATTGAGTCCCCAACCCCTCTTACCCCTGCCTTTTAAAGCGCAACCAGTCACAACTTTGATACGAAGTTAAAGGAAATCAATGTTCCGAATAGTGAGTTTAACATTGATGCTTTTGCTAACTCCTCTGTCATGATGTAAACTGCAATTTGTATATTTTAAATGTTGTTGTAACCGTTCCCCAGGGTAATGGGGTATGTTCCCTTTGGAATAAAACAAGAAGTCAATTCAAATCAATAATTAATTATGAGACCTGGCTCTGCTGATTGTTTTTTTGTAGCTTCTGTGACCCACTACCTGGATAAGACTTTCTACAACTTGACGACAGTGGCCCTTCATGATTGGAAGACCTACGCCGAGATGCGTAACCTGGCATCGCAGAAGTACGCCCTGACCATGACGGAGGCTCACCTCCCGACACAGACTCTAGAGCAGGTCAGTAATTAAGTCTACCTAACATGACCCAAATCAGTTTATGATGGGAGACGCTGTGCTTAAAGGCACAGTACACGTTTGGTAATGACTCTGAAAGTTAATGGCAATAAAAACTTACTTGGTAAGAAGTACAGCAGCTTTGGGTAGTATAATGAAGTTTGAGAAACTTATAACTTAAAGGTACTACGGTTATGGAAAATATATCGCTTTTTATTCCCCAAAATTTGAATCTGAGAAGCGTTTGAAACGCTACTCAGACTGTGTATTCCTATGGGGAATATTCTTCCTGCGTGGAAATATTCGCTCCGGTTTTTCGGTGATATCTCAAAAACGCGACCACCTTTTGAAGTGAAATTTTCACAGGTTAGTTTTATTGTATGTACCTACATTTATATAGGATTAACACAATCAGTAGGCTCCCATTACTAAACGTGTACTGTGCCTTTAAAGAGGAGCTCCAAGATCAGACTGAGTTTTGTGATGCACTCATTTTCCAATAGATAAGAGTCCTCATGAAAGTGGAAAAAAAGTTACAAGTCTCTAACCTTGTGTTACAATGGTGTCAAATGTCATTTTACTTGATATTCTTTTAGAGCAAAATTTGAAACGTGATTTCACCAGACAGCAAAAAAAAAAAAATGGTCAATACATTCCAAACAGGAATTTCTGCGCCAGTCATAAGCTCAAATTCAATGCCGTTTTGATTGAATATTTAATCAAAATTCAGAAATGAACTGAACAATTCTCTGTGCAAAAATGTACTGACCGTACATTTGAAATGTGACGTCAGTGAGCGTTTTTGGATTTTGACAAAAACTGCACTTAACACGTTGACTGCCGCCTACAAGTATATTCGTATTAACAGGTGTAACAGATTCTGCCACTACGAGTATACTCGTAGAGAATGAAAGGGTTTTGTATTGTTATTTAAATACACTGGCATCACTGAGCACGCAACACATACGCTTCTGGCAGTGGTGAGGGCATACATGTACATCCTTAGAATGTGTATGTTCAATTTTGTTTGTGTATAGTACCTATTTGGTATGTGCGCATGCGCACCGCACTTGGCAAATGAGAACGCCCTACGAATATATGGCCGGCAGTCAACGTGTTAAAGGGTATCAAACACAGTGGCATTTTAACATGAGGTTAGACACTTGTAATTTTCATAAGACCTCCATCTATTGGAAAGTGAGTGCATCTCAAAACTGAACTTGACCTTGAAGCCCCTCTTTAACATTGCATCAGTCGCCATTATTAATTATCAAGTAACAAACCACAAGGGAAACTGACTGGGTAAATTATATGTTAACAAAATTTCAAGGACCAAATATCACGCCTGATTTTAATACCTGCTTTGCTTATCTTGTTTGAATTAATTACAGGACCCAATTTCATAGAGCTGCTAAGCACAACAATTTGCCCAGCATGAAATTTCTTCCTTGATAAAAACAGGGTTACCAACCAAATTTCCATGTGTTGCATATTGCTTGTTACTGGTATTCAGCTGTTGTTTGTCTATCTTGAAAATCATGTGGAAATTCGGTTGGTAATCCTGTTTTTATCAATGAAGAAATTTCATGCTAAGCAAATTGTTGTGCTTGGCAGCTCTATGAAATTGGGCCCTAGTGATCAAATTGTTTAATTTGTTTTTGATGTTTGCATACTTGAAAGTTGTTTAATCACTGTCGTTCATAGAGTGGATGTTGATATGGAGGACATGTTACTGAAATTGAATTAAGGAATCGGGGTCCAGCGTAATTTCCTCGCTAAACTTAAGATATTGACTCACTTGGATACACAATTAACGGCGGATGTTGTCCATCGATTGTTCATAATATACTTCTTTCCCTTCACACTACAGGGATTGGACGTGTTGGAGATAATGCGCAATATTCATATATTTGTGTCCAAATATCTGTACAATGTCAACAATCAGGTAAAAATGCTCATCAATATTGATTTGATTTAATTTCATTTCTACTATTTGCTATATTATTATAATATTGATAATAGTGGCTTCTTATGTAGTGCTCAAATCCATCACTCAGTGACGCTCATGGCGCTCTAACTTTATTATGTATTAATATAATTTATATCCTGCAAGGTATGTGGAGCTTTGTTTTACGGTATGAGACGTTTTTCCTTTACCTCAATCAGTCAATAAATCAATCAATCAATCAATCAATCAATCAATCAATCAATCAATCGTCAGCTTAGCGCCATGTAATGGTTTACACAGTGCTGTGGCGCAATATGCAGCCAATCAAACCATGGAGGTAGGATCAAACCAGGAACACCGGGGCGAACCCCTTCTTTTCACGATAAGTGCATTACACAACACAGGGTACCTACGGCTTTACGTCCCATCCGAAAGACGAAGCAGTAATGGTTATGTGTCTTGTTTAAGGACACGAGTGTCACGACTGGGACCAGAACCCACACTCTGCTGGTCAGAAACACCAGAGGTGAAAGGCAGGGAAAGAAACCACTCAGCCAACCTGATCCATGATTTGTTGTTCTACAAAAAAGCTCTAGTTTTTTTGTTGTCACTGGTTAGGATAGAGTTGGTTTTTTTTAACTGATTAATGACCAATACATATAAACCAATCCACTTCAGTTCATTTATGTACCAGTGTTTTCCTGCCATTACTGAAACGCAGGATTGAACTCGCAACACATTCTATAGTTGTGGAAACCTCATCGGTTGATGTGCATGGAAACGTTATATAATGTGCTATATTATACAAATATTGGATGCATGTGAGTGCATTGTCGCAGAATATAATCACGCGGGGAAAATTTGACTTTTCCATTTCCGGGCAGGGTATTCTTCCTACTTAAGTTTGACTTCCGATTTTGTTGCCAATGAACAAATCAAAAAAACTTATTAAAAAGGCTGAAAAGTCTATTAAAGCCTATACCATAGTAGGTCAGCCTTTGTACTCAATAACATATTCCTACTTTTTTTCTGAGCACCAAATATCAGGCGGCATTTCACGAGGTGAAGCGCATTATATAAGAACTAGATATTGTTGTTATTATTATTTTTTGCTGTTGGAGATGCTTCTGATACTTACAAACCAAAAGCTGTACTCGATGTATGCAATAACGCCTACCCAATCATTGCGACACACAATAATCGCTCACATTTGTCGGCTGACTATCGCTATGAATGTCCCCCATCTCAAGTTTGTCCTCACCTGGATACAATCTCATGACTTACACCCCTTCGGTCTTGTGACACTACCTCCAGATCTTTGTGGAACGCTCCAGCAACAACAAGCATCTGAACACCATCAACATCCGACACGTGGCCAACTCCATCCGTACCCACGGTACAGGCATCATGAACACCACAGTCAACTTCACTTATCAGTTCCTGCGCAAGAAGTTCTTCATCTTCTCCCAGTTCATGTACGATGAACACATCAAGTCCAGGCTAATCAAGGTACGTCCTGGGCCCAGTTTCATAGAGCTGCTTAAGCTTAAAAAGAAGCTCAGCACAACAAAATTGTGCTAACCAGAATAAGGTTAACAGCCAAAATACCATGTCGCATGTACAATCTGTGACTGGCGTTCTGCTTACTTTTGCTTAGCAGAAATATTTCAAGCAATATTTTCTGCGTAAGCAGCTCTATGAAATTGGGCCCTGCTTAGGTTGGTGGATTCTCTTGTCTTTTTTATGATGTTTTTTTTATCTGTTATCACGTGACTGAAGTAAAATGTTCCCCAAACACTTCAATCTTATTTCAATTCGCCAAAGGTAGGTCATACTTTGGTAATGGCCCTGAAAATTTGTTTTTGTAATTTCTATCCGAAAGCTTATTTGTTATAAAGATGGTAATGGTAGTAAGTATCCTGTGAAGATATTATTAAGTGAAGTTATTATGAGAAACGAATCATGCATGAATCTTTTCTCAGATTTGTTAAGGTTGATGTCTGTTCGTAAACGCTTAGGAATTTTCTTGTATCTTTGTTGAAATTTTTGCCTGTAAATCAGCATTACATTGACAAAAAACAAGATGATGACCCTACCTTTAATTAAAATAGTTGCAGGAATGAAAACACATTGACATTTCTGTAGAAATAAATAAAGCAGTCGTATTTATTTTTGTCTTAAAAATAGTAGGCAGCAGTTCGAAAAATATTGCAACTTCAATCGTGATTTTCTCCACACACATTTTTTTTGGCTGTGGACGAGATAAATCAGTTCATGGTACGAGCCATGGTTTATAAAAAAAACAATGTAAAAGACGATGTTTTGAGCATACAGTTGAAATTTATCTACCCAATATAACTGGACCTACAAAACCAGCTGTCATTGAAAGATAATCACAAAGAAATAACGAAAATGACATCCTTAATGGAAAAGAGAAAACCTCAATGACAGCTCGGGATCACAAGCCTAAGATAACAGAAGCAAGTAAACAGTAGCCATGGGCCCAATTTCATAGAGCTGCTTAAGCACAAAAAGTAGCCAAGCACAACAAAATTATGCTTACCAGATTAAGGTTACCGGCCAAACTACCATGTCATATGTACAATTTGTGACTGGTATCCTGCTGATTTCTGCTTGGGAGAAAATTGTTAAGCATTATTTTCTGCTAAAGCAGCACTATGAAATTGGGCCCAGGTATTCAAAGAAAACAAAAAGGACAAGGAGTTGTATCAAATAAAAGCAGCAAACGACCCTGTTTACCACATAGGTAATCAAAACAGAAGCTAAGGGTTTGCCTCCATGAAGCTTTAGACATGCTAATTTGGAGTAAGTAGTGTATGTGACAGTCTGAAAATGTTCATGAGAAACTATTAAACGGTATTCTGTGTTTTTTTCCTGGAAACTTCACTGGTTGGCCATTTTATGAAAACTGGAGGTGCGGATGACTTTACTCTTTAAAAAGAAGAAGTTATTTCTCTTTTACCCCTTGTATCACAATCATTCATTTATAGCTCGGCACAATTTTCAGTACTAAAATATTCTAGTTAAGTAAAAAATAAAATACTTACCTTTGCCTGGGAATTTAATAATAGTAAATTATTTTCAAAAGATTTGGGGTTTAGCAATGAAAAATTTACTAGAGTGGAATTTGAACCTGCAACCTCCGGAAAAACGTACCAGCGCTGTACCAACCTAGCTATCTAGCCCTAATTAAATTGGCGATCTCCCTATTTTGTAAATGTCTTCGTTCGAGGGTGCCAGTCTGCAGCCACACAACCTGTAACTAAACCTGTAATAAGCCGGGGATCACACCCAAGTTTACGACATTGACAGAATAGGGAGACCGCCAACATTAGGGCTATAAAATTGTTGTGGTACCCACTACTAACATATAGGATTCAAACTGCCTGTAGCTACCAGCAATGTACATGTAGTGGTGTAGTTGGTAAGGCATCTGCTCTACAATGGCAAAGGTCAAAAAAAAAAGCGTATTATTATTATAATAAAGTTTTCTTCTCTTTTTCAGGATTTGCGTTTCTTCAAGGAGAACAAAGTCGAGATTCACCAGATGTACCCGTTTGACCGAGCAGATAAGTTCAACAAAGGGATCCGCAAGCTTGGTCTGACACCAGACGGTGATAGCTACCTGGATCAGTTCCGTAACCTCATCTGCCAAATAGGTCAGAAATTTAAAAATATGAAAACTATTATTGCTATGCAAAGAAACAAAGGATAGTTTATTGTGAACACCCAACATCCCCCCCCACTATAAATCATAGAGCAGTTTAGAGCATCGGACCAACTTCTGGTGGCTGAGTCATTAGGGTGTGGGTTCGAATCCCGGTCATGACACTTGCGTCCTTGAGCAAGGCACTTAACTATGATTGCTGCTCTTCGCACAGGGGTAAATGGGTACCTGTGAGGGCAGAGATGTTACATGTGATTGATTTAGCTTAGTGCCCTACATACTTGGCAGCACAGGCTGTATACTCCCTGTGGAGCTGAGATGGTTGAAGGAATGAAATAAATGGCCCAGTGACCAGGGGGTAATAATGTTGGAGCGCCATGAGCGTCACTGAGTGACGGATTTGAGCGCTGTAGAACAGAGCATACTGATCGAAACGTCAAGCTGGTACACGATCGATTTTCTTTCAGAACCACCACAAGTCCTTACGTTTAACGTCTGCTTATTTTTTGACAGGGAATGCCATGGGTTACATCAGGATGGTCCGATCCGGCGGACTGCGATGCTGCAGCAATGCAATCAGGTAATGTGTCCCTTTCTGACTAGTTGATTAACAAAATATTGCAAACTTTTCACAGGTTTGTTATTTCATGTATATGGTTGATCACACGAAATGTTAAAACTGTGTCTGCAGCTTTTTTGTGAGCTCAACCAATCCTGTGTAATACCTTTTAATGTTAGTAAGGCCAAAAATATAAAAAAAAACACATGTTCAGCATTCCCGCCCGTTTCCTTTTTAGAGGCCGCCTCCTTTTTTTTTCTTTAAAAATAAATAAGATTGTCTTTTTGAAAGCACACTGAAAAAAACACACAGAAAAAAGCTGGCAACCATCTGAAAAAATAGCCCAGCTGGTTGTCTTGAAAATGTGTCGGGCAGCCATTTTTTTGGGGGGGGGAAAAGTCCTCCTCCTTCCTTTTTTCAAAAAGGCAGGATGCTAAACATGCTTTTTAAATATATTTTGTCTAATTTGTTCATATTTGTTGTCTCTTCTTTTTCCACCCGTTTTTTTTTTGGGGGGGGATAGGTTTGTACCTGACTTGGAGGATATTGTCCAGTTTGAGGAGTTGGTATCAGAGGAGCATCTGTCAGAAGAAGCTAAGGTTGCTGCTAAGTAAGTATTGCATTATTAATCTTTCTACTTTTGGTTGCATCTTTCAGTCTTCTTCTTCTTCTAAAGAAGTAACTATAAATAAGTAGTAAACTTGTGGGTACAACCGCATATTAGATCTCTTTTGTGGGAGTGTTGCCTCTGAAGAGATCACACCGGAACCTTTCAGAGCCAACACTCCCACAAACGAGATCTAATACATGGTTGTACCCGCAAGTTGACTATTTTTTATTGTTACTTCTTATTTTCCACACCATGCAAAGCTTCAAACACTTCTTCTTCATCTTCTTTGTGTCCAACGATTACACTTTTCTCGCCCACATTTGGACGTGTTCTTGAGTTCCTCTAAGATGGCGGGCATGACGATGTCAGTGCATAAGGTCTACCCGTCTATCTGTGGCCATCTCTGTGGCTTCAGCAGCAATGCACTTTAACCGTAGAACTAGAACCAAGAAAACGCTAATAACACTAAATATTGGCATGATTTATTTTCAGCAATCTTGACAGTGTTATCGGGAATCTGACCAAGAACTTTGCTGAAGGAACTGAGTATTTCAAGGTATGGTGTTTTATTAGAATTTATGAGTGGGAAATTTAGTACATTATGAACTTGAAACAATTGTGGTATGCTGAACTTTCACTGGATAGAATTAAATGTTAATTTGTTATGACTCTGAAACAAGAAATGAAGGAAATTGGTATTAAGTTTTTCTTCAGTTTGATTGTTAGATTGTTTTGTCTCTTTGGGTCTGATAACCAACATGGAATATTACGGTCATCCCATGTTACATGAGGCAATTTACAGGCAACCAGTTCTAGGCATCTAGTTCCAGGCAACCGGTTCCGTGCAACCGGTTCCAGGCAAGCAGTTCTAGGCAACCGGTTCCAGGCAATCTCTAGAAGGAAAAACTTTCAGATTTCAGTTTCCACATCGATTTTCTTGCATATAGTAGGACAGTGTTATAAAGATGTCTCTTGTTCTTTCAAACTATCCCTTTCGTGCAGTGTGGTTGATAGCCCCCAGTTGTTGCCCCTTGTGACATTATTGGTTATCATTCTGTAATCGTTTTATGTCCACTTCCCCAGATGCTGGTAGATGTCTTTGCTCCTGAATTCCGCAGCTCCAAAAACATGCACTTACGCCATTTCTTCATGATCCTTCCACCACTGGTAAGCGATTACAACTCCAAGCACTTCGAACATTGGGACTTGTTAAAGTGTGCCAGGTTGCTTCCTTCACGTGTTAAAGCAATGTATGTGAGAACAAAGTGGTCCCCAAAATTTTTGAACGCGCCAGACTTGCACGTTCTAGTGTTGTTGAAGCTGTGTATGGTTGTGGTATACCAGGTTAGGGGAACTTAACTCCATTTTCTGGTAGCCCAGTCATCAGAATGTGGGTTTGAATTGCAAGGGAGAATTTAACGGAGGTGCTTATAAGCAGAATAATTGCTTATCGATTTTCTGCTGAGGGAACAAAAATATGGAGAGACCCTATTAAGGTTGATTGTGGGACCTGTGTCCTCGAGCAATAATTGCTTCTCATTACCCACAAGAGTAGTTTTTATTATTGTGATTCTTTAAAGAGGGGCGCTAAGGTCAAATTAAGTTTGATGATCAACTTGTTTTCAATAGATAGAGTTCTTATGAAAGTGGGGAAAAAAACTACAAGTCTCTAACCTCACCTCTGGTAACCTCTGGTGGCTGAGTCATCAGAGTATGGGTTTGAACAGTTTTGTTCTTGGGTAAGGTCACTTAACTATAATTGCTTCTCTTCACCCAGGAGTAAAATGGGTATCTGTGAGGGTAGAGATTGTTGGTGTGAATGATTAGCAGCCTCCAAAGGAGTTGAGATGGTTTCAGGAATGCTTCAGGCCCAATGAACAGGGGTAGTATAAGTGGAAGTCACTTTGACACAATGTTTAAACGTGCGTAATAAATACCTATTATTATTATTCGACATCCTATTTGAAGCAAACAGTATAAAAGTGTTGTGTAGTCAAGTCTTCAGTCTTCAGTGGGTTTCTCCTTCTTGCAGCCTTGAAGGCTAAACTGGGAGGTTGGTGGCCGATGACCTATCGGCCAGTGCAGTAAGAACTCAGGGTGCCAATCGTAAACAAAAACTCAATGGATGCGCCCCCAAAAAAGTAACATTTCGATCTCTTTCATCATGTCATTTTTCCTCCACAGACACTAAACTTCGTCGAACATGCCATCAACTGCAAGGACAAACTAAGCAAGAAGAACAAGGTGGGAGCAGCCTTCACTGATGATGGATTCGCTATGGGTTTGTACACTAAGCTTGATTTTAAGTTAACAAGATGCAGACTCTGTAATTGTACACTGTCAAATGTAATGAAAGAGAGACACAAATATATTGGTTTGAAAACAGCTACCATCTTTTGTCATGTTCCTTGTGTGCAATAGCAGTAATGAATATTGATTTTCATTACATTAAGAAAAGGGGATCCGACTACTTCACATCAGTTCAATGACATTGGTTTGAGTGGAACATAAACCAGGGCCAGATTTCAAGACTCTGCTTACCAAGGAATTCTGGGCTAGATATGTTTTTAAAATAAAATATCACCTAACTCACAAGGCCAAATAGACACCTTAAGGTGGCATGTATTTTCATGTTTATTATTTAAGGTTTATTAAAATTTGAACTTGTTGCCAGAGGCAGAATTGCATGGAATTGTACATATAACATTACATGATTTTAGAATGGTAAAAAATGAATCCAAGGCAAAACAAGAGAATAACATTGAAAATGATTACATGCATAATATGAACATAAAACATGACAGTTGTGTACAGGCTGAATGCTTAGAAAAATACAACAATGAAAAGTGTGACATCAAAAAAATTTCCCTTTAATAGTATAAAAGTGTTTTTGGCCTTACCTTTTTAAATTGTATCTCTGTGAAGCGCCTTTTAGGCAGATTTTTGCGCTATATAAGTTTTTGTTATTATTATTCGTTATTAAAACCGCGTTGCGCATACGCTTGACGGACACATGGATTCCCGGCCTAAGGGTGGTTACTGGTACTCTACATCCGTTTGTATTGCAGGAGTGGCTTACATTCTGAAACTGCTGGACCAGTATCAAGAATTTGATTCTCTTCATTGGTTCCACTCTGTCCGCTTCAAGTATCAGAAAGAGAAGGTAAAAAATTTCTCCAATGCCGTTGTATGAGGAGTACTGTTATACTTAAGCCCGGTTGATACTTCCTGCGAAGCGAATATTGACGTCACAACTCTGTTTTCGCTGCGAATAATTCGCAAGAGTTGAGCACAGCTCAACCCCAGCGAATTATTCGTTGCAAGTATGAACCGGGCTCTAGGCTTTCAGAGACCTGCAGGGGAAAATAAATATCAACGGGCGCCTCCAGAGGGATTCAAACCAAATACTTTCCACATTTGAGAGCAGATGTTTCAAGTGCCAGTCCACTGAGCTTGCCCTGTGTCAGGTGGCTAGTTCAAATCCCAGATTTTCTTCATCACAGTCTGGTCAAAGATAGAGGGCAGTTGGGTTGGCGCAGTGGTATCTTTCCTCGCCTTCCACCTCTGGGACCCCGGTTCGAATCCCGCAGGGGGCACTATGTGGATTGGGTTTTCTGTTCCTACCTATTGTGTGGGTTTCCCTGGCATAATTCTCTGGGGTTTTCCTCCCAGACCTAAAACTGAAACCTCCTTCCTTGTCTTCTCTCCATGGATATACTTGGCTAGTATTAAATTGGCTTTTCTGAGAGTCCTTGGCTTTACAACCAGAATTAATCAATAAGAATTCAAATTTTTGTTTCTACAAAATTACAACATTCAAGTAAGAATAACTCAGGGTGTGTCATTGTCAAAGCCTCAACATATTTTATAAATATGGTTGAACTTGAATTTGAATACAATTGGAAATAAGGGCGCATTCGAATTTGCGGCTACAGCTATGGCTACGACTGTTGCTAAGGGTGTCCCTAAAGACGTACTACACTTCAACACAGGATGATGCCAGAATCTAGAAACGCCCAATTGGGACAGGGCCTATCCTGTAATTTTTGTTTTTCTTTTAACCGCTTTTTGTACTTTTTTGTTTAATGTTTGTAAGAACACATCCAATTTGGCCTGTGGGCTACGATTTGTGTTTGTCTTAATTAATGAAGTATTAAAAAATAAATATAAATCCTTGGAAAGGAGGTCTGTGATAACCATTTTGGGGGAATTTTGTTTTACTTAGGAGGCTGTGAAGAAACAGCAGGCTGGTGATGAGAAACTCCAACAGACTGTCAGCTTAACCATCAAGAGACTGGACACATACCAGAGGGTAAGGAAGTCTCAGAGATAAAGACCCAGGGGTCGATTTCACAAAACTCTTCCTAACTTAGGACTAGTCCTAGGCAATGCTAAGAGATAGGACTAGTCCTAAGTTAGGACCAGTACTTAGGACTAGTTCTATCTCTTAGCATTGCCTAGGACTTGTCCTAACTTAGGAAGAGTTTTGTGAAATCGAACCCAGGACGCAGAGCTGCCAAACTCTCCCCGATTCTGCGGAATGTTCCCTGAAAATACACCAATCTTTCCATGTTCTGATGAACAAATTCGAAAATCTTCCTGATTATGGAAACTTTTCCCCTGTTTTGTTGAAAGAGATTGTTATGTTCAGGGTCCTTCAAACTAGTAAATATGATCTTGGAACGAACTCACTGTTTAACTGTAAACTCGTGAATGGGGGCGGCCATCTTCGAACCCTTTATTCTTTAGTAACTTGTAGTTCATGATAACACAACAACTTGTGGTTCATGATAACAAAACACAATACAACAGAGATGACCTCAGAAGATTCCTAACAATACCTAAAGGGATGATACATCAGTGTTTTTTTTTTATAGCACATTTCATTTTCCAAAATCTCATATAAAATAGGTGCACAGGATACTTTTTTTCTAAATTGGGTTTTACTTCTTCAAAATATCTTTTGTAGGAGTTTGACTTGCTGTACTACAGCCTCAGCAGCGCTCGTATCTTCTTTCGTGCCGACAAGACGGCAGCAGAGGAGCAAGAAGAGAAAGATAAAGAAGGTGAGTATTTAGGTTGGCATTCAAGGAGGGTTCGATTTGGAGCGATATGATTTGGAGTGATTGATAAGGAGTGATGACATTTTTGAGTGATTTGATTTGGAGTGATTAGATATGGAGTGATGACATTTTTGAGTGATTTGATTTGGAGTGATTAGATATGGAGTGATTTGATTTTTTTAGGGATTTGATTTGGATTGATTTAATTTGGAGTGATTTGATTTGGAGTGATTGAATTTGGGGTGATTTGATTTGAAGTTATTGAACTTGGAGTGATTAGTTGTGAGATCTGTTTTTGTATTACACCTAGTTCAGTCCTACGTATCCATATGTTTATTTCGGTTTGTTAAAATTTTGCTTTGAACCATGCAGAGAAATCACTATTATAAAACTGATAACATTTTAAATGTAGATGCAAGTGAGAAGCAGCATACGACTTGAATAAATGAAAATTTGAGATTTGTGGAACTGATTTTGAGTAGACATTTTAAACACTCTAACACAGCAGTGTGTTTGCTGATGTTTTGTTGTCCAAGCCTAGAAGTCTGAGACCCAAACTGTTACAAGGCCGTGTTTAATTCTCTGATATTTACCGATATTCCCAGGGCACCCGCTTAAAGGAACATTACAGAATTGGTAATTGTAAAATATACTTTTGATCACAGATTTACATAAAACTTACACGGTCTAATGATGATGATAGTAGAAAACATCCCTTGAAATATTTCTGTCTGAAATGCCATATTTGATGAGAAATGAATAAACTAATTTTCCGATTGGAGTTTATCGCTCAGTGAGCGTTTTATTCATTTGTTGAACCTATATGATTTCATGCAAATGTGTAATCGGTTTTTCACTATTTTCTCGTGACCCAGATGGCCGATCGATCTCAAACTTCTACAGGTTTGTCAGTTTATGTATATGGTGGATTACATAAAGTGCTTACACTGCCAGCAACTGTTTTGTCAGCAAAAACCAATTCTGTAATGTTCCTTTAATGCAAACACAACCACACAATCTGAAAAGGTTACAGCTATTTACTTGTGTTGTGTTGTGTTG
Organism: Pycnopodia helianthoides; assembly: GCA_032158295.1. NCBI lineage: Eukaryota > Metazoa > Echinodermata > Asteroidea > Forcipulatida > Asteriidae > Pycnopodia > Pycnopodia helianthoides. Next base: position 21,125,454 of record CM063244.1, read on the forward strand.
TGTTAACCAAATCCTTAATTTGATTTTTTTTTGTTACAGACCCTCAAGCAGAGCAGACCCCTGCATCTGAACAACAGTCATCCCTACCTGAAACACAAACCAATCAAGGTAATTTGAAAGAAAATTATGTACTGCATGAGGAGGACTATTTTTTAATTTGTTGAAACTCCCAAGGGGTAAGATTTTTTTTAAACTTAACATGTCCTAAAATGACACCCAAAAACATGCTATTTTTCAAGGCACTATAAAATAATGTTTTATTATTATTATGAAATATAGGTGTTATACATTTCTCAAAAGTGAGAAAGAGGTCTGGGTCCTTCATTTTGTCTCTAGAATGACCTCCAGAAACGTGAAGATATTAAATTTGAGAGAGTTTACCGACCTTAACATTGATGGAAAATGGAGTACACCTTTTTTCTCTACTAAATACTTCATAGAACCAACAGTTCTACCAAAAGGGATTTTATCCTCATTGTTGCTACCCGTAAACCTACTCAGTTACCATCTTTTTTCTCTTTGTCAAATCAACTTCTTCCTTTGGATGGGACGTTGTGTAATGCACATTGTAAAAGAACCCAGTACACTTTTCTTTAACCCTCTTGCTGTCTGACCATTCAATACCATTCAAGTGGTTTTGAATGATAGATAAACTATGCCAGCCTGAAATATGATACCATGAGGGAATGCATGTACACAGTACACAGTTAGTTCTGTGCACAGTTGTGCCACCGTACACAACCTTGGCAGTCGAATGGTTTCAAATGGTTGGTCAACTCACTGGAAAATGTTGCCAAGAGTCACTGACAGTAGGAGGGTTAAGAGAAGTGGCTTGCCCCTGTGTTTCTGTCATGGGGTCTGGCAGCTATATGCACCACCTCACCTTGTATTCCTTTCAATCTGTTGCATTATGGTTGCATCATCTCATATGATCATTCCTAACTAGCTCCTCATGATTTGATAATTCGGTGCCGGAAGTGTCATTTATGACAAACATGGCGCATCGTGAATGTACACTATTATTTCAACTTCTTTGAGGTGGCAAAGGGGAAGCCACAAAGTAACTCCGGACAAATGGCTGACATCTCACAGCCTCAACTGATTTTTACAAAGAGATATTGTCCCCAGTGTTATCTCAAATCCCCTTAGATAATGCTTTCCACTTCACACATTTCAAACTGTCCTTTTTTCCTTCTTAACAGCGGCCATACAAGCAGCACCTCAGACAACCCTGCCTGCCATCATGGCCAGCTAAGTGCACCAGGAGAACTCATGGACGCTGCAGAATATCTGGGATTTAAGCTGAGAAAGTTGCCAGATTCAGAGATCGAAAATGATATCAGTCTTAGAAACGGGGGAAATTAAAATGTATAAATGCTTGTGGCAACTGTACACTAGGGGGCCGAATTGAAAAGAGCTGCTTAAGTGCACACATTTTGTGAATCATTAAAAACATTTCGCTGAGCAGAGAAAAGGTTACCAGCCAAAACACTACAGCATGTGTATCGAGTGCGACTTGGTAACCCAGTCATTTTTAATGAGCAGTGACGATCTTTGTTAAGCACCATTTTCTGCTGCTAAGTAACTCTTTTGGGCCAAGCTAGTTGTCCTGTGTTATAATGGAGGATCCTGTGGGAGTAGAAGGGATGGAGTATGCCCTTTGGTTATTTTTGGCAGAACTGTTTCTTGCAAGGCATGTGTGTACTAGGATGTTGCACTTATGAAAGGGACTCTAGATTTTGACAACATGAGTTTTCTGGAAAAATTATACTGGAAATCTTAAAATGGAGAAAAGGTTTTACTTACAAAACAAAACAAATGTGGAAACATTTCTGTGGTGATCTTTGATGCTTTATAACAGTGGTGCCGTATTCAAATATAAAAAAGATACAAAAAAGTAAATTGGCTACCTCAAACGTCAGCAATAGAGTTGAAATAAACTAAAATGTTTAGATTTTCAGGAAAGTGTGAAACTGGTTGTAGATGATGATTCCAGACAAAAGAAGACCACTATATACATTTTAAAATAAAATGAAATGTATGAAAAAGTATGAGCGTCTCATCTTTTACATGTAAAGTTTGACTTTATTATTTTAGGGGTCAAGAGAATGAATGTCGGCTGTTTTGTCCAGACGATAGACAAATGAGCTTCGGACGAATTGTCCATTTGTCCATCCACGTTCTGCCTGATCTGTCACCCATTTCGATCGCACTAGAATCATACTTTTGCGGCCTGGGTCAGACTCCAATTTGGGGGAAACCAGTGGCCAGAGGCTCTTGATCAATTCTGACGATTGAGATTCGTGCTGTTATCTACGACCGTTTTTTCTTTCTTTCGTGGTCTCGAAGCAATGATCAGACTGTAGCTTTCTATTTTGTGCAAACACAGTCCGCTGTCATTGACCTCTGCAAGATCTCCTGAGCTGCATGTGTTTGGCAGTAGTGGATAGATGAGGCAGTGCTCCATGGTACGGTCAGCTTCTCTGCACTCACAGTTGATTTGTCTGGTCTTGTAGCCCCATTCCACGAGTGCAGCTTTTCGATCACCTGTTTTTGTACAGTGAAATCTTAATAGTATGGGGTTGAACAAAGAAAAATTGACTAGAGCGGGATTTGAACCAACGACCTCCGGATTAACGTACGGCGCTCTACCAGCTGAGCTATCTAGCCCTATATTGGCGGTCTCCCTATTTTGTCAATATCTTTGTTCAGGGGTTTGAAATCTTAAGTAATCAATTTACAGTATTAATGAAAGATGCATGCTACGAGGCCACTACAACTCTGCATGCAAACTTATTAAGGGGCTTGTGAGACATTTTAATTGCACTTATCAGAAATAAAATTTAACTAGAAGAGAAACTAAACATTCGCTGAATTGCCACCAACTGAAGATTTAAGTTAAACCAAAGTTGAGCTTTATAGTTCACCAATTTTATAAGCTGATATCAAGGCATCCATATATATATATATGTATCCAGAAAAATAGTTCTATAAAATTGTTTTGGATTTCTAATCAAAAGCAGCTAAGTATATCTAAAAACCAAAAGTTTAAAAATATGCTGGAGGATAAATGAACAGCTTGTTATTCAGCCTGTTTATGATGTGTTTAAAACTTGCCAATTTAAGTCTTAACAAAATCAAACCTTTTCAAATTTTAATGATTTCTAAAAAAAAATATATTATTGTTTAATTGTTAATCGTTCGTTGTTGTTTTAGAAAGGCTGTTTCTTTACTGAGGTACGACCCTGCTTAAACTTTGTTTGGACTCACTTTTTTCATTAAAGGTGTGAATCAGAAACCTACTTTTGTTCCCCCTTTTTGCACCTCTGTTGGACTATTAAAAGGTTAACTCAAAAGGAATGTACAACTGGGGATTGTACTCCGATTTCAATAAACGACAACAAATACACAGATGTTGTGAGTTAATGCCACAGTCGAAATCAACTGTTTTTATTTTGTGCTGGATACAGAATGTTTGTGCATACCGGACACTGAACACAAAACCGGCGAGTACACCAGACCCCAGAAATTGGATTTACCAGACCCTAACAGGGGAGGGGTACACCATACCCTAACAGAGGAGGGGGAACAACATACTATAACAGGGGGGGTACACCATACTATAACAGGGAGGGGTACACCATACTATAACAGGGGAGGGGTACACCATACTATAACAGGGGAGGGGGTACACCATACTATAACAGGGGAGGGGTACACCATACTATAACAGGGGAGGGGGTACACCATACTATAACAGGGGAGGGGTACACCATACTATAACAGGGGAGGGGGTACACCATACTATAACAGGGGAGGGGTACACCATACTATAACAGGGAGGGGGTACACCATACTATACCAGGGGAGGGGGTACACCATACTATAACAGGGGAGGGGTACACCATACCCTAACAGAGGAGGGGAGGGGTACACCAGACCCCCAAATTGGGTTCACCAGACCCTAACCAGAGGTAAACCAGACCCCAAAAACCTCTAAGGTGATAAAAAGAACTGTCTAACTATTGTATTGAGAAGTGCTTATCCTCATTTTAACTTAACCCTCACCCATAAGTTCCATGTTGATGACCTTCCACAAAACGAAGGTGGTTTCTGACTGGCAAACTTGAGTCAACATCTTGTATCTGTCAGGATAGGGGAACAAAAATCTATCTAGCTAGGATTGTAGTTAGTAAACTCAAATTGGTTTATTTCTGTGTATGTATTTCTTTTTTGAAATAATTTCATGAAAGCTGAACTTTGTTTTATAAGTTGCTTATTAAAGTAGGTCGGTATTTTAATAACTAAGTTTTGGATTGTATTGAACTGATTTATGCGTCATGTCATGTTGCCATGGTAACTGTTTTACTGTGGTTACCGATCACATCATTCCTTTCATCACATGATCTATTACAATGTGTAATTTGTTTATATAATACACGTTTTATAGAATGTCCACAAAGCCTTAAAAGTAACACAATGGATTACATAACTATTGAGATTGGTAATCTGAATAAATATATTTCAATTCCAGTCAATCAAGAAGTTTTTGTTTTATTGTTTACCAGTGGTATAGCATTGTTTACATTATATCACTTCAAGACTATATATCTTGATTTTGTATTGAAGCAAAAAAGGAATAAAAATCTTTGTCCGCTTCTCAATTTTTGGACCAATCATTTTGCAGTATCCATAATGATTAATCCATGTTGGTCAATGGTTTGTTGTCTGCGATTTAAAATAAAACAAACTATTCTCATGACTGTTTACTTTTTTGAGACGACTGTACCCTTGCCGCACTGACACAAAATTGTTGCAATCGAGTGATGATTTCTAATTCAAAACCCGAGTTTCACAAGGATGTTGTAGGCTTACTACAGTTTCATTGTCAATAAAAAAAAGTTCTATACTTTCGAAACGTTGTACAAGAATTATTATTAGCTTCCATTTTTTTTTCGGAGCTTGAAAACTTGTGTTTCCCAAAAGGAAAAACCTGGATATTTTTGAAACAGTCACCGGAATTACAAAGTTTCTTTCTTTCTTTCCCAAGCCTGAAAACCTGTGTTTTGCAAAGAACCTTGTTTATTTTCCTAGAGGACAAACCTGGATATTATTCGAAACGGCACACTGGCAAAAAAATTACGTGAATCACCCATTAAAAACAGACCCGAGTTTGCCTACGACAAACTCGGGTTGGTACTCAACGGTTTGGGGTGTGAGCAGTTTTCAACACGATCTTTCTTATCTGATAAAAAGTTCATGAGACGTAAACATGTGGTTTAGGGTGCCGCTGCCGGTGAGCTTACTGACACAAATAGCTACAAAATTTCACAAGTTTTTTGGTTATAATGTGAAGTATTGGGAAACATTTTTAATTGTCATCATCAAAGCAACTTTGAATCGTAAAATTCGACGAAATAAATCTTGAGAAATCGAATAAGAAACAGTCAGGCTTTCGCTCTGCAGCATTTCGGTCATTAGACTTCAGCAGTATGCTTGATAGGTCAGGATCACTGGCCTTTGGGAAGTGGGTTCCAGGGTGAATGTTTGTATTACAACTACTTTACTGATAACAGAGTCACACGGTAAACCCCACATAACTTTTTTTGTTATACAAATAAAATGAATGGGAAAAATCTAATGATATTTTGCTTTTGAAGACTCGTCCCTCGGAGTGCCTTGCTCTCATCATAGAGTAAGGACTATGTCCTTACTCTATGCTCTCATCATGGTCATTCGTCATTGCCCCCCACAGAGAGCCACAGACCAGGTGGCTATAGGAGACTTAACCTATGTACTAACTTGCAATTTTCTGGACATTATTTGCAAGTATATTTTTTGGTGTAGGGGAGCCGATAATTATTCCAATCTTGGCAGCACTTGCATCAACAATTTGTCCTCTGTGTTTCTTAAAAAAGAAGAAAAGTTAGATAAATTACAGATGCTTTGTGGTCAAGAAACTGGAAGACTTGGTGGAGGGGGAATTAATGTGGGCGGATGTATTTTTAAAGACAGGGTGGAAACTTGGGGGACTCTGTGAGGTACTTGCTATGCGGGAGGGTGTTTATGAGTTGGGGAAAACTTAGAGAGACTAAATGGGGAAATTCTGTGGGCGGAGGTGAGCCTTAAAACTTTGAGAGCGGGATTTTGATGGACTCAGTTGGCTAGCCACAGACACTGGTGACCCCCTTCTTTTATTTAAGAAAATGGTCGAGCGCCCCCTAGTGACAGCTGCTTTTAATTTTATTTACAACTCGTCAATCACAGGTTCTCTCTCGTTTGCACGATTAGGAACTTTCTTCTTCCCGGCAAAACTAAAAATGTTTTACCGTCGTCTTTCAGTCGGTTTAAGGCAGGCAACAGCATGTGCCACCAAAGTATTTCTGTTCAACACAAGGCAAACTAAACATCTGAGTTTGAACCAGAGGTTTTATGCAAGTGCATCAACGGGACGAATCTCACTGAATCCTCGACCCGTTAGTATTCAACATGGTGGAGGCAGTTGTGCATCTAAAAGTAAAACTGCATCCAGGTCGAGTTTATTTGCTCGGAGACTATCATCATCAGGGCCAGCTTGCGGTAAGGAAGAAGAACCCAAAGCAAGCAAACCGCTGCTGGGCCTCCAACCAAACGACTTTGTCGACTTCATGAAAGAGAAGAAAATCCGGCGAGGTTTTATCGTGTACGATAGGGAAGCCGGCGAAGTTCGGGTGTCCCACCCGGAGCTGGCAGAGCTGGGGGATTTTGCTCGCGACGACCGGGTGGATTATGACAAGCACGAGGCGGTGTTCCTGGAGATCGGAGAGCGGTCGGGTTGCTTACTGGGTGCGTTCGTCTGGAGGACCAACAGGGGGCAAGCTGTAAGGAACTGCACACCTTCCATGAGATTTTTTCATGAGAATGTGTTTTTTCACCACTTAATCCAAATAATATAATACAAGAATAAAGTTCTATCCCAAGGACTAGGATTAAGAAGGAGGCCTAACCTAGTTTAAGCCAGTCATACTCAAAGGTCACCCTTGCTGGTTTTCCACCATAAACTTTCAGCTGATCATGACTGGCTTGATAAGAACAAGGACCTTGCATTTATTTTTTACATTAGTCATGATGATTTGTCAGGGTTTTGATAATCACAGTGAGCTTAGTCCAGGTTGAACTCATCCGTTGGAAGTGCATTTCCTTAGAAATTTGTCTAGTGCGGAAGGAGCTTAAACCAACATTAGATCTCAAGAACACCAAATATGAACAACTTCATTAAAACTAATAATCCATTATGCCTTGTTAAGGATATTTGATTAGCCTTCCCAATCCAACCAACTATCAAAATTGGCGCAACCCATTTAAAATTTGCAAGGAAGTACATGGAAAATTAAAATCTTTGTGATTTGTCCTCACACTTCTGAGGATTTTCCCATTGACCTAGCCCTAGCATTTATAGCTTTATTACTCCGAAATTTGTAGCAGTTCATAACAGATGTGTGGGGAAGGGAGGGGGCACACGGTTGTACAGGGTTTGCCCTTAACCTTTTTAGTGACTGGCCAGCAGGACCAGTTAGCTTGTCATTTCAGTAGTTCATGAGCTTTTTCACTAGTCCGTATTTCAAGAAATAGGGATGTTTTTCAAAACTGAACTAGCCAGCCGGACCAATTGGAGTGAATTTGGACTGGTCCACAAGTGGTTTTATCTGGCATTTGGCCAACGGTCCACTGTTAAGGGAGGATGCTGATTGTACAATGTACCTTCCCGTCCCCATGAAACTGTGGGGGGGGGAGGATAGATACTAACAGGAACTATTCATTTGCATGGCAAAATATTTTGACAGAACAGATTTTGTGCACACAGAATGCTAGTATTGAGAAGCAAATATGATAATTTGTGAGTAGCAACTGGGTTTGCTATACAAGGGAAATCGTTCACTGATATTTGTTCTTACTTAATAATAATAATAATAATGCATTTATAATGCGCCATCTATCTAGTGTACGAGACCCTATTCCGAGGTGCAGAACAAAAAACAAAAACATATAGGCCTAAGCAGCAAAAGAGAAATATAGAATACAAAGACAATTATACAGATGAATAATCTAAGACTTGACTAGATCTTGGCCCAATGTCATAGCTCTGCTTACTTTAGGCAAAAAATTGGTGCTTACGGAAGCAGGGAATTCCGTGCTTACGTCGAGCGTATTTTACAGGTTAGCAAGGAAAGTCCACATTACTAGGCATTCTTCTCTTACAGAGCTTGTGCTCTGAAATTCGGGGTCGCCTCCTAAATGAAGAATGGTGGTCGCAAGCGTAGAATTCGGCAGTAAGCAGAGCCATGAAATTGTGCCCTGTTCTGCTGAAATTGAGACCGTTTGGACAGGATATGGAGTTCTAGATAAACTAATGATGTGTTATTTATTCCTCTGAATCTCTCCTCCCTTGTCAACCAGTGCGGTGGTATCCGGCTATGGGACTACACAACCATGGAGCAGTACTTGAGGGACGGACTGCGGCTTGGCCAGGGAATGGGAGTCAAGTCAGCTCTGGCTGGTTTATGGTAATATCTGTTAACCCTTACCGCCATGATAATCATTTAATTATTTTACTAAAATAATTACTATAATGAGTTTTTAGGCACCCTGCTAAATGCATCAAAATGCAGTACGGTTAGATAAAAGTCCTGCTAAATGTAGCAAAATGGCAACAAAGGATTCTGTACCATTTTTGAAGCACAAAATTTAGCTAGGTTACCAGCCAAATATCATTCAACATGTACCACGTGTGACTGGTTTCCTACTAACTTTTGCTCAGCAGAAAAAAGTTAAGCACAATTTTCTGCTTATAAAGCAGCTCTATACAGGGCCTAATTTCATAATGCTAGCTGAAGAAACTGCTTAGAAAATTTCTTTGCTAAGCAAAAAATGAGTGAGGCACCAGTCATGACAGTGTACAGTTTATGGAATTTTGACTGGTAACCTGTTTCTGCTGAGCAATATTTGTCTGTACTTGTCAAGTATTTGTGCTTACAGGCTTTATGAAATTGGACCCAGGTTCAAACAAGCCTTGCAATTTGTACCTGTGCAGCACCAATATGCATTGGAAGATTGCTGGGGGACGAGGGGGGATACCCTGCTGTGCACACAATGCAGCAGATTATTATAGCCTGCCCGATATGGGGCAGAGGGTCCCCCCCCCCCCCAACGTTCCCATACTTTAACACACTATTTTCCTTTTGTATAGAACTCCCCCCAAAAATCCTCAAAAGAGTTCCTGAGATTCCAAGCACACAATAAAGACACAATAGGGGGGGGGGGGTACCCTCTGCCCCATATCGAGCACCAATTGTAGATTATTGGTATTGAGTTGACTGCTAAATGCAACACAATACATAACCTTTTTTCCCAAAAGTCAGATCGAGCTGCAGTTTACTTCAAATTTGCAATCTCTACCAACATGTTAGGAATAGATTAGAAGAATGAGTATTTCTACTGTATCAAAGTGACACCCCCCCCCTGTGTGTCCTTCTTAAATTGCATAAATTTACAAACTGTATACAATGTATTGACAACCACTGACACGCATCACAGAAGTTGTACTGACCCTTCACACCATTGTTATGTTCTGACCTTTTTTGTGAGAGCTACCCACATTAATCCAGTTGAAGATGAGGGAGGGGGGATGGAGTCTGCATTGCGACCTTTCCCATACAAGCATTTCATTTCAATCCAGCTCATTGGTTCTCAACGCATTCTGATGTTTATAGAGACCCCATGGATGTATCCATTTTCCATTGTGCCCAACCATTCAGGCGTTGAGATATTGGTAAATGTTCAACCATGTTCATTCTGTCAAAAAAAGTGGATCATAACTCTTTTTTAAATTTCTTTGTTTTGTTCAGCACCTAAATTCTTCATTTTTTGTACGACCAGATGTGCCTTCAAATAAGCCTCAACTGTACATTTCACATTATCAGGCCATTTAGGATAACTATACTCCTGCGGCCCCAAAATTCTCAGGTGTTAAAAACAAAATAGTGGATACATTCAGGCCACTTTGGCCTTCAATAGATGCAAAGTTTGAAGGGCACTGCAGTTAAGCTGTTAAATACATTAATTAATTTCATGCGGCATGTCCTGGCCGAGTGGTTAAGAGCACAGAACTCAAGCTCTGGTGTTTCTGATCAGCAGAGTGTGGGTTCAAGTCCCGGTCGTGGCACTTTGTGTCCTTGAGCAAGATACTTTACCATACTTGCTTTGTCCTTTGGATGGGACATTCAGCCGTGGGTCCCATGTACGATGGTTGGTAGTGCCTGTAGAAGAATCCAGAACACTGATCACGGAAGAGTAGGTGTTTCTGGTTCACATAGCAAGCACCCTTGTTTACAGGTTTCCTCAGGCTTGCGAGCTACAGTGATTAAGTTCACTTATGAGGCACTAGTAATATATATAGTAGTAATGAATGCTTGCTCAATTTATCCAAATTATTGCTGGAAAGGGGGAAAAAAGCTTGGCTCTTGTTTTAGAAATAGAAAATCTGTAGCGAGAAAAGACCAGTTGTCCTCCAGATTCTATTAACCCTCCTACATTTTTGAGTTATTGAGTTGACCAACCATATAAAACCATTCTGCACTGGTTGTGTGTGGTAGAACACTGTGGACAGCCATAATTAGTCAGCCGAATCAGACAGCGAAATCAGTCGACCAAATCAGCCAGCCGAATCAGCTAAGTGTAGCTGCAATCTGCATGGCAATAGCTAACTTGTAACACACTGTATCTGCAGGCTTGTGATTTCCTAAAAAGTTCTTTGAGCTTAAATTTTTTTAGAAGAAGTAAAGCAGTCACCAAAGGGAGAAAGAAATAGTCCGTGTTGTGTGTAAACCTGTTTTTTGTGGTATTTCTGGAGATGCACAGAGCCTTTAAAGCCTTTAAACTCCCGATTGTGACATCTTGGAGGTTCTGGGCTTAGAATAAGGGGGAACCCAGGCCCGCAAGCCATGTATCAGGAATTCTCACATTTTGTCAAATCTTAACCCAGAATCTGAAAATTATGGTCTCTGAACTTCTCAAGGCTTAAACCCGTCTTGTAGGGGAAGTAGTTACTGCTTAGATTTAGGAAATATTTACAGGTTTAAAGGAACATTACAGAATTGGTAAGAAAAAAACTTGTAAAATATACTTTTTATCACAGATTTACATAAAAACTTACACGGTCTAATGATGATGGTAGTAGAAAACATCCCTTGAAATATTTCTGTCTGAAATGCCATATTTGATGAGAAATGAACAAACTAATTTTCCGATTGGAGTTTATCGCTCAGTGAGCGTTTTTTCATTGTTGAACCTATATGATTTCATGCAAATGTGTAATCGGTTTTTCACTATTTTCTTGTGACCACGATGGCTGATCGATCTCAAACTTCTACAGGTTTGTCAGTTTATGTATATGGTGGATTACATAAAGTGCTTACACTGCCAGCAACTGTTTTGTTAGCAAAAACCAATTCTGTAATGTTCCTTTAAGTAATGAATAATTTCTTTACTACTTTGAGCTCACGCTTTCCAGACACGAGTCTTCAAAAAATCATGCTTTTGTGCTGAGCAAAATGTTGTGGAAGGATACCTGTAGCATTCACACATTCTATTTCATTTCATTAAAAAAAAATAATTAAAAAAATGGAAAACTTAACCCAGAGGATGATTACTTGCAACACAACTTTAATATTTATTTTTGCTAAACACATTTTTCATTTGAGTTATTTAACAGAGTTGAACCTTTTCTTTTCGAAGCATTTCATCAAGTCCCATGCGTTTTTTGTTTCTTTTGTTTTCGTTTTTTTCTTTTGTTCCACATTTGGCAACCATTTTTTGACATCTCCATCCTCACAGGGCCGGTGGAGGGAAAGGGGTCGTTCAGCAACCTCGTCTAGGGGAACATCTGGATCCAAACACCCGCTCAAAGATACTCTTTGATTACGGGAACTTTCTGTCCTCTTTAAATGGTTGCTATGGTATGACAACTTCACACGTTTTTCTGAAACTGCCCTGTTGACAAGAAGTGGGGGATAAATGTAGTTTAAAGACTGTTTATGCTTGTGATGTGCACACTGTCTGTAGAGACCACCGTTTGACAACATTTTAGGGTGTCAGAGCTAGACTGACACTGGCAGTACAGTAACTGCATTTTGCACACTTGTTAAGTATAATTTGTGGCTTAACCAGGTGTGGCGGATCCAAGCATGGAGAAGTGTGTTGCATAGCGTGGCATATGAAACAGATGGTTTGAATCGGTGTCATGGTATGCCATTATGATCAGTCTATACTAAATACATAATAAATAATGGTAATATATTAATTATGTACATGTACATTATCATAACACTGGTAATAGACCTTATGCATGGACGTCGTCCAGCCGCCATCTTAGAGGTGACCCAATGTTGAAACAAAGAAAAGACGCGCAGACTTGTTTGCGAGGCGCACATCATTGGCCAATGAACAACCTCCTTTTGACCTCTGAGCGAGGGCCCCCTATCAGTCATGTGCATAAGGTCTATGCCGGCCAGCTTGCAATGTACGCAATTACACAGAAGTGTGATGACTGTACACATCTGGTGATAGAATTGAATAATGGTATTGAATGCACGCCATTGTTAACATCTGCACTGCATTGATCAAGTGTACTGTGTCCATGGGCAATATTACCTTGAACGCTTCACTTCACCAAATGTGGGATCATAAACCTTTAAAGCTGACACTGTTGTCCCAACAAAATTTCTCTACAAAACAATCTTGTAGTGCCAATTGTAGTGCCATCTTAAAAAAGTGGTTTTAATTGACGGTATTTTTGACCACATGAGGGCGCTGATCTCCTCGCATCACAATTACAGTTTTATCTTATTTTGACTGCCGGTAGGTTGTTTTCTTGTATCAATGGGCAAATAAATAATAATAATAATAGCAATAATGGTAAAACCAGTTTGTTTGACTTGTTTTCCATTCTGTAAATTTTGTTCACACATGTCCTCAAGTGGTCAAAATTACCGCGAATTGTCCGAACATTTTTTAGTTTCCTACCCAAGAGGTTGTTTGATTGACTGTTTTCTAATATGACTCACAAAAAAATAGTCTGATTCCGTCCACAAACGTTTCTGTAAAAATTTACTCAGTGCGAATGCTTGTAGTGACCCATTGCACAACGTGCAGCACACTCACACACGCCTATCCGGGCTGCCATTTCAGGAGTCAAAATGTACACAAAGGAATTGACTACCAAAATGGTGGATGCACATTGTGCGGTGTGTTTTCGCACCGTGCAAGGGGTCAATATATACAGTGCCTTTTAGATGCATTTTTTAACAATGGTGATGTGTTCGCTGCTATCATTTGGTTTTGTTTGTCCTTTGTTTTAATAAATGTTTGTCTTTCACTTCATCATCTCCCCCCTTTTTCTTATTTGTTCACTTTCTTGTATTTTCAAATAATTACCTTATCTTTTTCTTTGCGTGCCCCTCTTCTTCACCCCATCTTTACCTCCAATATAACTTTCCAATCTTATTTTCAACTCCTTACTTTTTTTTAAATTACCATTTCATCTTGTCTGCACACTTTGCTACTGCTTTATTTTCCATTTTCAGTTGCTGCCTCCATTCCTTTACTCTTATCAATGCATCCTTTTATTTATTCACTCACCTGAACCCTATTTTTACTCGCCTTCCCCTCTTTTCATTCTCACTCCTATCCCATTTTCTCTTTCCACCCCAAATTGAATCCGTTCTCTTGCATCAAACCAAATTACATTCCTTCTCTTGCATCAACCCCAAATTGCATCCCTTCTCTTGCATCAACCCCAAATTGCATCCCTTCTCTTGCGTCAACCCAAATTGCATCCCTTCTCTTGATCAACCCCAATTGCATCCCTTCCTTTGCATCAACCCAAATTGCATCCCTTCATTTGCCCCCCTGCTTTGTTTTCATCCAATCTGTTCTCTCTAACTTCCTCTTTTCATTGTGACCAATTGGACCCGCTATCCATTCTCTTCTTAACCCCTGCCGCCCTCCCCTAACCCCTGCCCCCTCCCCTAACCCCTTCCCCCTCCCCTAACCCCTGCCACCCTCCCCTAACCCCTGCCCCCTCCCCTAACCCTGCCACCCTCCCCTAACCCCTGCCACCCTCCCCTAACCCCTGCCACCCTCCCCTAACCCCTGCCACCCTCCCCTAACCCCTGCCACCCTCCCCTAACCCCTGCCACCCTCCCCTAACCCTGCCACCCTCCCCTAACCCCTGCCACCCTCCCCTAACCCCTGCCACCCTCCCCTAACCCCTGCCACCCTCCCCTAACCCTGCACCCTCCCCTACCCCTGCCACCCTCCCCTATCCCCTGCCACCCTCCCTAACCCCTGCCCCCCCTCCCCTAACCCCTGCCACCCTCCCTAACCCCTGCCACCCTCCCCTAACCCCTGCCACCCTCACCCTAACCCCTGCCACCCTCCCCAACCCCTGCCACCTCCTCCCCTGCCCCTCCAACCCCTGCACCTTCCACCCAACCTATCTCACCCTTCTTTCCTCCCTCTATCTCCTCCTTCCATTTGAAGGGCTGGTGGTGGCGTGGTTGTAGTGTGCGAGCCGAGGGAGCGACTTCTCTCTGACCTACGCTCATCTCTTCTGGCAGACTGCGGTTGCTTTCTGACCAGCCTGAACGGATGCCTTGGTATGGGGCTTGGCTGAATAAAAAATAATCAGTTACAAGAAATTCAAAAGTGTTTTTTTTTTAATTTTTGTCCACATAAAAAAAATTCATTTCAAAATTATATATATATATTTTTTACAATAGAAAACCCCCAAAACATTCCCCTAAATTCGAACAGAGTTTGAACATCTGTGTTTTTTCCCATTTTTTCTTCTTCTTTGGTTTGTTTTCTTTTGATATTTCCTTTACTCACACATTTATTTTGGGACAAACTGATAAACTATAATGCACATTAAAATAGTTCACTCCTTGGAAAATTACTCGATAGCATTCCCCCCTCCAATAATTTCCTGAGTGTGCGACCAACAAATAAATAATTTAAGGTTCAGTATACACACAACGTCCATTTAAACATAATTTATACTTATAAAGTGGGCATAAGGGTAAAGTGGGTAATATTTTAACAGTTATAGAATATGCTGATTCTTGCACTGTAAGTATTATTTTTATTGTGGAGTGGCATGGTTCTTGCTTATTTTATTCCTTTGCATAATTACACTCTTTATAGAACTAACAGTGTCCTGTGTTAGTTTTGTTCGCACACTACTCCTATTTTCCTGCACACTGTGTTTGGTTTGAAGCTTTGATGTGATGTGCTACAACCAAAGTTGTCAATAGTGGAACACTTGCATGTAAAATGATTTAAAAAAAACCAATAATAGTTAGAATCCCCAGTTTTGCTCTTTTTGATTGAATGTTTTATTTCTGCTAGCGATACCATACATATATAGTAAACTGCTGCACGCAAAAAATATTGAAATGCAGAATCAGTTATTCATAATTAAAATATACTTTCTTAAAGGCACTGGACACTATTTGTAATTACTCAAAATAATTGTTAGCATAAAAACTTACATGGTAACGAGCAATGGAGAGCTGTTGATAGTATAAAACATTGTGAGAAACGGCTCCCGCTGAAGTAACATAGTTTTTGAGAAAGAAGTAATTTCTCAGTAAAATTTTGAATTTATTTTGAGACCTTACGCGTGAGGTCTCGAAATCAGGCATCTGAAAGCACACAACTTCGTGTGACAAGGTGTTTTTTCTTCCATTATTATCTCGCAACTTCGACGACCAATTGATTTCAAATTTTCACAGGTTTGTTATTTTGTGCATATGTTGAGATATATCTAGTGAGAAAGACTGGTCTTTGAAAATGACCAAAGGTGTCCAGTGTCTTTAAATTTGATACTGCATTTCTTACAAAACTGAAGAATTGTTTCCTGCAGTGCACCATTCCATCAGCGGAGTTTACTGAAAGATTTGCAGGCACTGGGGAATTGAGTGTTCCATTATACTTGGCTGTGATTGTAGCATTAATAACAGTACATTGCTGGTATGCATGGCTACCTGTAGAGTCTAGACTCACCAAAGTTGGCAAAAAATAACCTTACAGACTGTGCAAGTCTCTTGAACTCCAAAGTTAGAATTTTTGTTGCTTTCACGATGCAACGGGAGATTTTTAAACGCTAGATGGCAGCAGACATACCAGGTAAATTTCCACTATTTATCTAGTTCTAAGCATGCACACAATGCAGAGAACAATGGATATGCCTGGTAAGTCTGCTGCCATCTAGCATTCCAAAAGTATCCCATTGGGAACCCAAGGTTCTTAAAAAGGTTCCAATACGGGATACCCGCTAGACTTGCACAGGCTAATTGCAAACTATAACAAGATTGTCATTTACATTAGTATTAGCAGTTTGGCATAATCTTTTTCTTTTGTAATACTTCACTCTCGTGCACCAAGGCTAGGATATTTGTTTTCAACATAACGCCAAATATTTCAAACTAGATAAAACAGTGTGTGTCATTACTCTGCTCTAGAACGTGAAGACATGGTATAGTTCTGGTGATTACTGGAAACAAATGGACAGCTCATTCTAATTGCATAGACCAATGCAAGGAGTTTATTTCAAACAAAAACTTGAAATAAAAATTGATTCTTGGTAGCACCAATCAACTTTAATGGCATTGTTATTCCAGCTGGAAAAATGTAATCCTTGGGAAAACTTGTATTTGAATCCGATCTTATTGACTTGCACGGCAAGACATAGGTATCATTCATGTAACAAAACACCACATTGTTTTTCTAAAAAAACCAGACCGCCTATCTTCAGTGAAATTTACACAAGTCAGATTTTTATGTTTTTAGAATCCAGAGGGTTTGAATAAATGATTCTCTGCACAAATCATCTATGTAATTATTTGATTTCGACAAAACGTACGTTTCAGTAAGCGAAAACAGTTCCGGATGCTTAAAAAGAGAATGTCATTTATAACCCATGCATAATATTATAAAAAAACTAAAATTGTTTTTTGCATTTTGTTGTCAGTTCTTTTTTTTCCTTGCTGCTTTTTTTCCCCTGTGTTCCCCCTTCCAATTTCCTGTGTTTTTTAAAACTAAATTTGATTTGAATTATAATTTGTTTGCAGTTGCAGCAGAGGATGTTGGGCTCAACGTGATAGACCTGGACAATGTTCACATGTTCACCCGCTACACGACTTGCATCTCCGAGGAAAAGGGTGGTTCTGGAAACCCCTCTGTGGCCACCGGCAAAGGTAGGCTTCGTCCTTCTCAACAATATCATGTCAACCAGGCTCTGCGTACCGCCCAATTCTGCGCTTGCGATCACCATTCTTTGCTTACAGGGCAAGCACCAAATTTCTGCGCTAGCCGTGTAAGCAGAGAATGCCTAGTAATGTGTAGTACGCACCTGCACAGGCGAGCATTCCCTGCTAACCCGCGAAATACGGTCGACGTAAGCGTGGAATTCCCTGCTTCCGTATTAGGCGCCAATTCTTTGCTTCTGGTAAGTAAAGCCATGAAATTTGGGCCCAGGACTTTTAAAGACACATTATTTTGGCCATCTTGAATGTGTGAATACAGGGCAGGGAATGATTCCTACTAGCAATTTTACATAGACAAATATTTTGAAAACATTTCTTGTGCACACTGAATGCTAACATCAAGTAGCAAAGCGTGATTTTTCAGTAGCGACTGATGCATTTTGATCGGCAATTTTCTAATGCTATATAAGGAAATCGTTCACTGCAGGATCCCATATTACCATTATTATGATAACAGTGCTTGTGTTTAAGGCATCTGGGCCCAGTTTTATGGCTTACCGCAGAATTCTGCATTTACAGCTCGTAGAATTATGTGCTTAAGCACCAAAAGCGCAGAAATCTGCAGTAAGCAGAGCGATGAAATTGAAATTTTCATTCAAGTTTTAACAGAATGATATAATAATGTATTTATTGAAAAAAATAAAATTTTACTCTTAAAAAAAAAAATAATAATAATCAAACCAAAAAAAAAAAAGGTTCCCCACTCATGTCCCTTTTCATTAATTCTGGATGGAGGTAACCAACGCAGTGGAAGAAGAAATATTTTTGGAGAATATCTGGCCTGATTCTTTGTTCTTGTAAGGGCAAAGTTTTAGTGAAGGTCACCACGATGAAGGAAATTTCATTTCTGCTGGAACATTTTAAGGGGCACCAAGGCAATGACCAGGGGCATAATAGAGGCATTGTCTCTGTGACATATCAGGCATGGAATAGGTGTTCTGCTTGATGTACGGCATGTCGTGGCTGAGCGAATAAGAGCGCCGGACTTGGGCTCTGGTGTTTCTGTTCGGCATAGTGTGGGTTTGAGCCTGGTCGTGACACTTGTGTCCTAAAGCAAGACACTTAGCCATTATTGCTTCGTCCTTCGGATGGTCCTGTGTGTTGTGTAATGCATGTAAAATACCAAGTGCACTTATCGAAAAGAGAAGGGGTTCGCCCCGGTGTTCCTGGTTTGATTGGCTGCATATTGCGCCACAGCATCGTGCAAACATTACATGGTGCTATGTAAAGGAATAGGTCTCATACTTCAAAAACATAGCTCCATATTACCTTGCAGGAAAATACTTCTTTTGCTTAGCGCCTCGGAATAGGCAACTAGAATGATGGCGCTCTACAAATGTCTCATGATGATTATGTACTGATGAAGTGTCCCTTTTCATCTCTTCTTGACAGGTGTGATCTGTGCAATGGAAGGAGCTCTTGACTTCTTACACATGGGTACTCTGGTAGGAAAGAGAATCGGCATACAGGGAGCTGGAAATGTCTGTAGGTTCACCTCATAATTATTCCTGTGATTGAACTGTATTTTCTGTACCAGTTTTGGTTTCAGATTCAACCCATTAGACACCATAGCATCAGCAAGTGGCTTGAACAAAATGCTCATAATGGGCCCAAGCAGCTTGTACCAAAATGCCATAGTGGGATCAAGCAGCTTGTACCAAAATGCCCATAGGTGGGCCGCAAGCAACTTGTACAAAAATGCCCACAGCGGCAGCAAGCTACTTTTACTAAAATGCACATAGCGGCTTCAAACGGCCGTAAGATTTGACCTACTTCCACTCAACACAAAAAGGTCATAGTAAAGGTCATGTCATATAAATTGATATTTTCCATTAACTCGTAATAGAATTTTAGAATTCCGCGCGGTTTGTACGGAATTAATTATTGGACGTCGCCATCTAATGTGTCAATATTACCTTTGGCGCGATGGAAAGCCAAAGGCAGCAACTCAAAGCCGCTGCAACTAGGGTCAGAGGTCATCCAGATGGCAATACAGCATAAATTATGTAAAAAGGCACACGTCATGGGGATGCCCCGCGTATCTACAGTGACGTCAACGAGCCGCTGTGAGCGGCTTTCCGTAGGGAACGGGACATTTCTGTGAGCCGCTGTGAACGGCTCGCCGTAGCGAAAGAGTTAAATCCCATGTTGGCATGCTAATTACATTTTCTAAAATAAAGCAAATTTTCTGTTTCGCATCATTATTCCAGACACTTTTTTCTTAAAAAATCCTGTCAAAAAATCATCAATATTATCAATGTCTTGGCATATGTTGATGATAATAAAGAAAGAAATGGTCTCTAAAAGGTTAAACAATCAATGTCTGAATTAAACGGAGCAAAACTGTAAAGAACAAATCCTTTTAGGAAACTTTCCCGATTGAGGGGGTTTCATTTTTAATTGGTATATTTCAGGCATTGATCTGACAATGCTGCTGCTTCCCAGGTTGTATCGTAAACTTGGGTGTGATACCTGGCTACACAGCAGTTAACGGTTGCAGGGCTTCTGACTGGCACCCCCGAACAAAGATATTGACAAAATAGGGAGACCGCCACCATAGGGCTAGATAGCTCAGTTGGTAAGAGGTACGTTGGTTAAAATCCCGCTCTAGTCAATTTTTCTTTGTTCAACTCCAAACCATTTGAAATTTACCCAGTCAGTTTCCCTTGTGGTTCATTACTTGACAAGAAATTATTTTCTGTGTGGCGTTTAAAGAAAAGTAACATACTTTGCTTCACCCTCTGTTTTAAAGTTTGCACCATAACTCGCAAGCCTTTTTGGTCTTGAACCTCCGTTTCCTTTATGCGTTTTTCTGCGGTTGACTTAATTGCAATTGTCTTATTCTCCGTGTGAGCAGCCACTGTCATCGTCCAGGAGCTTTTGAAGAAAGAGGTGTCCCACATCTTTGTGACTGACTGTCACATGAACAGGGTGACAGACATGAGGAATAGATTCCCAGGGGTAAGCTGACAATCGAAGTATCTGTTCTCGGAAAGCTTAAATTAATTAGGTGTTCGGGCACTCTGCCTGGAAAATAGCATAGCTAAAGAACCACTTATAATTTAGTCAAACCTTTTACATGAACTTGAAACATCACAAATAGTGAGCTATTTATTAGTAGATGAAACTGCTGCAATGGCGTCGTCAGGTGTCAAAGTTGGCTTGATCAAAGTTTCTTATTTAAAAAACGCAAATCTTTAGAATCACAACTAACTTAACGTTTAGTACAAAGACATGTTTACAAAATTGTCTCTTTACTTATCACCAGCTTTGCTAATTTATTGGACATATTTACCGAACACCAAGTTTTTGTTTCAAAAAAAATTTAAGTCTAGTTCTTATTATTCCATTTCAGAACAAAATATTAGTCCAGATAAATTAATCCACTGGGCATTCGGTGAGTGCAATAGCATTGCTAAGATTGAAAACATAAATGTTCACAGATTTACACATAGCTCACACGTTACAAAGACGTTCGTTGCGGGAAGCTTCACTTGAAATATACTCCTGCCTGAAATGCTATATTCCTTGAGAAATAAGTACAGAAATTAGTTTTGTTCTTGCGAGTCCGAAAATTCAAACATTTGAAAACAGTGATGGTGTTTTTCACTATTTTCTTTCACAGGCTGTTATCTCATTGATAATGTTGGGTCACAGAAAGCGCGGATACTGGTCTTTGACAATGACCAATGTTGCCCACGTGCTTTAAATTCAGGCATCTGATTTCACAGGATTTTTTCAAAATTTCAGGATTTCTCAAAACCTCCTTGAGCCCTCCAATTTGAGCAATGAAAGCAATCATCAGAGAGAGAGAAAGAAATCATCTTCATTGTGTCCAAACCTGTAGTTTTGTATTTCTGGTGATGCACAGAGTCTGTAAACCTCCTGAATTGTAACATAATAGGAAGTTCTGGGTCTAGAATAAGGGGAACTTAGGCCCAAACGCTTTATTTTGAGGAATTTTCAAATTTTTTTCCAATCTCATCACTGTATTCCATTGTAATAATTCCATATCACCAACCCAGTAAACATCACCATAGTTTAACACAATCTCTTTGTCTTGGTATATTTGTACAGACTGCTGATATCCTACAGGTTGAGAAAGTTCCTTTAGACGACAACGGAGTGTTAGCTCATCACTGTGATATCATATCCCCATGTGCCCTCGGCAATGTGAGTGCAAGTAAAGCAGTGATGGTTACTTTTTCTCATCCGACCTAAACCATCATCTTCCCGCCTGATTAATTATTTAGAGACCATAGCGGCCGCAGGTGGCTTGTACAAAAAATGCCCATAGTGGCTGCAAATGGCTGCAAGATTTGATCTGTTTTCATTCACAGAGAGAGGTCATAGTGAAAGTCATGTCCAAAAATGACGTTTTCCAATGTTTTCCATGTAGACAAACTGTTTACATTTGTAAAACAAAACAAAACATAATTTTTTGTTTCAGATTGTTTTTTTCCAGCCCCCCCTCCCCCTCTCAGAACCTTTCCCCCCCCATGCTGAGATGAAAAAAATGCATAAATGAATGGTTTGATACATTAAATAGCCCTCCCAAATGATGTCTTTACACCACCCCTCAACTTAAATGAAAATGTCTGGTACGCACTGCATCCTTGAATGGAAGCTGTGGGAAGCCCCAATTTCAAGGAGCCCTAAAGTACATGACGTACACGAAACTAGTTTATAAGAAGTTCATACAAGTTGTTAAAAGGAATTGTGATATGTCGGAAGTGGAGCTAGATAAATTCACAAGACACACACACACGGATAGTAGACAAAATGCAATGTTTCCAAAGTCCCCCTCTTGCTGTGGCTGTTATTTAAGAGTGGAAAGTAAATTACCCTTTGTGGCGTCTCACCAATGCGCAGGTTTTGAATGGAGACACGATCCCCACGATTCAAGCTAAGATTGTATGCGGAGCGGCAAACAATCAGTTAGGCTGCCCCAGTGATAATCATCTACTCAAGGAGAGAGGGATAACCTACATCGTGGATTACCTGGCTAACAGAATGGTAAGACACATCTATGGCTTCCCCCTCAACAAAAATTAGCATGAGCCTTTTCCAAACCTTGGCTTGGGCTACCTCTCCGGCTTGGGCTTCGTCATCAAATTTGATTCAGTGTGCAATTTTGTACGGTGTTTCCAGCATCAAACGGAGCCTGGAGATGGAGGCGGAGCCTGAGCCGAGGTTTGGAAAAAACCCATGGTTTGGCTTTGTTGCTTGGTTTCTACATGTGGCTTCCATTTTGTTGTGGCTGTGACCAATAGACGGTGCATGTCTTGTGCGTATTTTTAACAGATTTGGGACCCTTGAAATCTAACATCTTTGTTCTAAATTGTGAAGGAAACAAAATCTTGCACTTGAATGAATCCTGCCGTTCATTGAAACTTGCACGATGTATAACATTATTGTTTGCGTGCTTTAAATGAACATTACAGAATTGGTTTTTGCTAACAAAACAGTTGCAGGCAGTGTAAGCGCTTTATGTAATCCACCATATACATAAACTGACAAACCTGTAGAAGTTTGAGATCGATCGGCCATCTGGGTCACGAGAAAATAGTGAAAAACCGATTACACATTTGCATGAAATCATATAAATTTAACAAATGAATAAAACGCTCACTGAGTGATAAACTCCAATCGGAAAATTAGTTTATTCATTTCTCATCAAATATGCATTTCAGACAGAAATATTTCATGGGATGTTTTCTACTATCATCATCATTAGACCGTGTAAGTTTTATGTAAATCTGTGATCAAAAAGTATATTTTAGTTTTTTTCTTACCAATTCTGTAAATGTTCCTTTAAAAGGGTGTGTACAACATTGGTAAGATTGAAAATATAAATGTTCAAAGATTTGCACATAACTTACATGGTATAAAGATGGTCATAGTGGTAAGCTTCCCTTGAAATAGTTTTACTTGAAATGCTATAGTTGTAGGAAATGAGTAAAACAATTAGTCTTTATAGCGCGTGTCCAAAACCCGACGTTTGAAAACAGTGAAAACATATAATGGGGTTTTTCACTGTTTTCTCATGACTCCGAAGACCAATTGAGCTTAACATTTCACAGGTTTGTTATTTCATGTATATGTTAGGTCACATGAAGTGCGGATACTAGTCTTTGAAACTTACCAATGTTGTACATGTGCTTTAAGGTTGAAAAAGCAAATATTATGATACTTTTCGTAGGTAGAAATCTGACCTCAAAATCTTACATGTTGGTTGGAACGCGCAGTGGACAGTGTAACCCTGAGGTGTTTATGATTCTCAATTGTGTTTTGAATCTCCAGGGTATTGTGAACTGTGCCAACGAAACGTACGGGAGACTACCGGATGATCCAGCCATCAATAGGCACTTTGGACGAGAGACGGAGAACTCTGTAAGTCAAAAGCAGACGTTGAAGGTTAAAGAAATTGTGACGAATTGTTTGCTCAGCAACTTGTTTATGTTAAAGTTCTCAGTAACATGATATCATTTAAAGTAACTATAAACACTAAACTTGCGCATACAACCATGTGTACAATCTCTGTTGGGAGGAGTGTTGGCTCTGAAAAGATGGTCTCAAAATTCGAACAGCAATAACTCAGTTGTACCTGAAAGTTTACTATTTGTAGCTACTTCTTATTTGCACACCAAGCAAAGCTTCAAACATCACTTATTATATACATTGATTTGTCTCCCCAATTTGCTCAGAAAATTGTCAGTTTTCTGTTGTGGTTCATTACTTGACATATTTTCTGCAAGGTATTGACAAAATAGGGAGACCGCCAACATTAGGGCTAGACAGCTCAGTTAGTAGAGTGTTGGCACGTTAATCCAGAGGTCGCAGGTTTAAGTCCCGCTCTAGTCAATTTGTCTTCGTTCAACGCAAAATCATTTGACGTATTTTCTTGCAACAGATATTCTTGATGACCAAAAAGATCCTGAAAAAGGCTGCGTCTGAGGACATCACACCAGTGGAGGCGGCCAATGCCATTGCTGACAAACTCAGCATGGATCTCCATCCAATATGGCCGCACCGTAGCCAACAAATCATCAACTCACTGGTGGAGAACCAGTGGCATCTGCAGAAGTTATAGGCTCAAGAATCGGGTTTAAGTAGTAGGTATCTTTTGTGTAGTGGTCCGAGAAAAAGAAGACGATCTAGTTCATCTTATGTAGTGGGTTTGAGGTGAAACAATGCACTGAAATCTTGGTAAAATTGTAGGATTTTTTCTTGTTTTTTTAATCATGGCGGCGATGCGTTTTAGTAATTGACGCGTTATATTATGAGCCGTGGCTCAAATTTGGGTGAAAAAACATGCTGTTTAATAGAGTTTGATGACGGTGGAATAGGTTTGCAATGGGTTTCTAATTGTCTTTTTAATGCTCAAACCCGGCCTGATGTGAATGACAGTTGTAGTTCGGCCCACTAAAAGCACAGCGAAACATATAACCTATAAATATAAATTTTACATATCTCTTGAAAACAAATTAAGAAAAGTTTGGAAACAGTGTCTAATTTGTTTGGGGGATACTTAAAGGAAAGTTCCTTGCTGAACAAGTTCACAAGCAGCAATACCAACCAGGTCGAGATTATATTTATAGTCTAAATAACGGCGACCGGATCTTGATTACAGTGTACTTGACTAGAGTACTTGACTACTTGCCAGTAAACAAAGTAACTGGGGGATGCCTTTCAATATTAGTAGGGCCAATTTCTATAAAATTCTGAAAATATACTCGGTTCATCTTTTTCAAAAAAATTCTCGTTGGTGCCCTTCTATTGAGAGATACATGACCAAATGCCGAGTCAATTTTTCATGAATGAACAAGAGATTATTATAAGATAGTGAGCCTCTACCCGAAATGTAACATAGATCGTTTCTCTTGGCAAACTTTTAACCTTGCAATATCACATGAAGTGACATTTTTGCACATAATATCTGCAAGTTTATTCTCTTAAAAAAATGCTTGCGTATATTTTTGTAGATCTAAATCTTTGATAGTTCATTTTCTTTGCCAATTCCCAAAATTATTATCGACTGTAGTCCTTCAAAAGGGAGAGTTGCAGAAAAAAGTGATGAAGGGTTTCAGTTGTTGGTATTCAAGTTTCTGAAATATAGTTTCCACTTGGAAACAAGAATAGGAAATGCAGTTGTTAATGCTGGGTAATGAGCAGTATTGTAGGTCTTCTCTATCTCGGACTTCCAGGTGGAGAGCCCTGACATTTTTTTTGGGTGGAATGGATGGCTAATAGATAAGCTCTCACCTCACCATTGTGGCCCTTGGTTCGATTCCTGGCTAGGGCCGTAATGTGAGTAGAGTTGTGCGCTGGTTCTCTCCTATGCCACAAGGGGTTTTTCTGTAGGCCCTTCAGTTTTCCTCCCTCCAAAAATTAAACTTTTGATCTCGGGCTTTGCTCCGTGGTCATGTATGGGTCAATGTGGCTGGCTGGCAAAGGCGCCCTGCATGCCTGCGGCTCAACCACGTTATAGCTGCGTCCTTTGCAATGCAGCTTCTCGGCGATAAGCCTTCCCAATTTTTAAGCAGGAAAATTGAAATGGTTTTAATCACACCTCATTTAGTCTCTTTGTACAGTTAAATAATTGAAACCATGTACATATCTCTTGATAAATCAAGGTTTGCATGTGATAAGCATCGTAAAGGGCGGCACAACATTAGTAAGATTGAAAATATAAATGTTTACAGATTTGCACATATCTAAAATGATATAAGAAGATGGTAATGGTGGAAAACTTGAAATATTTTTGCCGAAATATTTAAGTTTTTGAGAAATGGAAAGTCCGGGTGGATTAAAACGTCAGCCGCCCAACTTGAGGGAAACTTCAAAGTTTATCGGGCATACAAAAAATTCATTTAAACACGTCATCCGATGTGAAGTGGTGAAACACAGGTTTGTTATTTTGTGTATATGTTGGGTCACATGACGTGCAGAAACTGGCCTTTGACAACTACCAGTGTTTTCCATGTGCTTTAAAGGTCCTGTACACTATTGGTAAGATTGAAAAACACAATGTTCACAGATTCACACATAACTTACATGATTTAAAGTAAGTAATGGTAGAAAGGGATCCTTAAAATATTTCTGTCTAAAATGCTATCGTTTCTGAGAAACGAGTAAAACAATATTAATTATCGCGCGCGATAATTTGAAAAAACAGAAAACACATAAGATCTCTTTTCACTATTTTCTCGTGACCTCGATGACCAATTGAGCTCAAACTTTCACAGGTTTGTTTGTTCATGCATATGTTTAATCACACAAAATGTGGACACTGATTTTGAGCTGTTACCAAAAGTGTACAATACCTTTAAATAACACATGCTCCAATTTTCATATTACATAACATTTATTTAAAAAGTAATTGAATATTTTAGACGGTTTTAAACAAAAGAGCTATTTTAATTCTCATTTTGAACAAATATTATCAAGATGAAGTGATTACATTTTACATAATAGGCAATTATTATTATGATGCACATTCAAGTTGTACAAAAATTAAAGTAGTTCACACTACTCAAACTCAAATAACAGTATTCATACTTGTGAGGCTTATTGGAATGCTTTTCAGGTTTGATGGTGCATTAAAACAATCTTGTTGATTTCCAGGAATAGGCGTTTGGATATTTGAATGACTTTTAAAAGGTGTTGTAAAATAATGTGTGAAGCTAACTATATTTTTTTGTGGCATACACTGAGATATGATGGGTAGAAAAGACCGAGAAAAGAAATTGTGTAATTTTTATCCGAAATCCTACTTATTATAAAGATGGTAATGGTTGTAAGTGCCCCTGTTGATTAGAAATCAATCAAAGTATGTTGAAAACGACTTAAATCTCTAAAGATCACCGGTAGGGGACTTTTTGAAATTTGCATGGTGTCCATTTGAATGCTGCCCTCAATACAGCCAGAGATGCGGTTGGTACCCGCTAAACCTGGATGGATTTTATGTTGTTTATGAAAATGCTGTGACAGTTTTTTTGCTGGTTTCTCAACAAGTAAACACTGTATTCAACTGAAACTTTCAAGGGTGACTTTTATTGTATTTTTGTTGATGATTTTGCCTATAAATCAGCTTTTTGTTGAAAAAACACACTAAACAATGACCCTACCTTTAACTTCCAGGTTTTATGTACTTTTCTGTTGCAATGCTTTGAAGGGTTTTTACATGTTTAATTTGTGGCTTTACTTTGTATTTTGTTTTTCATTGTAAATAACCTGTTAACATTTTATTTTGTAGCTCTGTTAGAAAAGATGCATCACACAGTTTTTAACTTTTTTTGCCAACCATAAACAGTTATTTTAAATATACAATAGCTATTTTCTGTTGTTTGTTAGTCTGGTACCTTTTATGAAACTGAAGGTATCTCATGCCACATCCGAATCAAGAGACTTTGGCTGTGGCTGCAGTGGCAGTGTTGAAGAAATAGCCCTAGCCATAGGCACTGCCTTAGCCATCAATTCGGACACAGCGGCATCAGGGTGTAAGTTTAGAACCATTGTTTTTCACTTTGTTGTATATTTTTAACTGTTTATTTTTGTAGTGATTTTTTTCTAGCTAAGTGTTGTTAATGTGTTCAATTAACTTTTTATCTTGCTATTAAAAAACCCAGAAGAATATCAATAAGGCTATAACCCAAAGGGTTGGATCATTGTCTTTAAAACTTTTTTTTGAAAGCAATACAGGAATTCATTACAAAAAAGGGAAATGTTCTAAAATTAGTGGCATGCCATAATTTAATAACAAGTAAAAGATTCAAAAAAATCACTGAACATTTTGGCTTTCACAATTTATTTCTCAGGAAGAATGTGTAGAAATAACTTATTTTTGAAAATGTTCCTTTTTTGTGTTTAAAAACTTCCAGACAACATGGTTTTGATAATTGAAAGAGCATAGTTTTTCCATTTTGGAGGGCGAATTCATTTTGTCCATCTCTCTTTGCTTTATACCGTCCTTTATACAGTCACAGGGTTAGTCTTGCTTATCACAGGGTTTGTCAGTCGATGATGGAGGACAGATGCATTTTTTTTCATTGCGAGTGTGATCCATTACTATTTTGAAGCCTCCTCTCTGGCACATAGTGGTGTAAACCCTGACCTCCACTAAATATCTTTATTAGTTATCTGTTAAAGAAAATTTAGCCCCCTACATGTACCTCCTTGAATCTGGCAATTGAAAAAATTAAAACAGAGTTCAAAGGTGACTTTTGGAAATTCTAAAGTGCTATTCGCATAGAGTGGTGTCCTCTATAAGGACTGAGGCTGGGGGGGGGGAGTTGATGTCAGCCCCCTCCCCATTTATAATCTTTTGAGATTAAAAATTAAATTTCCAGAAAAAAATGTTTTATAAGCTATGTGATAACTTCAATGATTTTAAAACTATTTTTCTAGTTCCCTCAACAATGTATTTGTTTTTAAAGCCACTCAGATTATACAATTAGAAAACTATGTATACAATTAATACCTTTAAGCTAAACACATCATGGGGGGTCTCTACTCGACAAACTTTACTTTTTGGAGACCCCTACCACTTAAGCACCCTCTATTCTTAATTTATCCCTGTATGTATTATTGATTGATTTCGGGTTGAACAAAGAAAAATTGACTAGAGCGGGATTTGAACCAACGACCTCCGGTTTAACGTGCCGGCGCTCTACCAACTGAGCTATCTAGCCCTATGTTGGCGGTCTAAATAGGGAGACCGCCAACATAGGGCTAGATAGCTCAGTTGGTAGAGCGCCGGCACGTTAAACCGGAGGTCGTTGGTTCAAATCCCGCTCTAGTCAATTTTTCTTTGTTCAACCCGAAATCATTTAAAAAATATACCAAGTCAGTTTCCCTTGTGGTTTATTATTTGATATTATTGATTGAGTGAGTAAAAATAAAGTATTGAAATGAATTGAAATTGAAATTATTTTACAACAAATTGTAAATGACATAACAAAAGAGCTGAAAGGGGGGTGAGAAGTTCCCCCTAGAAAAAATGGTGCACCCCCTTGTGCCCCCACCTAAATTTGTATCCTAGTTTCGTCGCTGCCAAGGCTAAATATCTTTATTAGAGAAACTTTGTCCCTTAGACCTCTTGTGATCCACAAATCTGGCAATTAAAATAAAAAAAAACTTAAATGTTTTTTTTTAATTATTATTTTTTACAACCCAGTCTGTGCATAGAGTGGCGATGTAAACCCTGAACTCAACCAAATATTATTTTTTATAACGAGTTCTGTATTGGAGAAACTTTATCCCTGTAGTGATCCAGAATCTGACAATTAGACATGACTTTTGGGGATTAGGCATAGTCTTCAATTGACAGTTGGACACGGTAATCATTGAGTTTTTGGATTGAAAGTTAAAAAAAAAAAAAAAAAAATGTTTGATTGCTAGCAATCATTGGACGTTCAATGATGCGAATAGCAGTGCATATGCCGATAAGGGATGCAACTTGTGTAGAAGCTCTCGTTCAAAAGCAACAAGTTAAACAAAAATAAACCTTGTGGTTATTTATTGATAAGTTAACCAAACGTGGAACAGGCAGGGGGCAGTAAAAGTTAGTTTGTATGCATCATCAAGAAGCAAAGGAACTTTTATTTTGTAGATGTCCTGTTTGAGGAGTTTATTAATGGATGTCATTCAACTTTCGGAGGGGGCTACCTGCACATGTACACGTGAGACAGGATTAATTAAATCAACTAGACTGGATCATGTTTGCAATTGGTATCATTCATTAGTTCATGGTATTGAGTGCCTACCACTAGTAAATTGATACAAATATTACAACTTCGGCATTAAAAGCACCAAAAGGAAGTGATTATGCTGATGTTTTGATTTTTCTTCCTCCATGGTTTGATAAAGTTATTTCTCTGCCTTGGATGGTCAACTACTACTATAGCCCTCCTTCCAGAATAGTCAGGAAAAGGCATGCTGGAGGCCGGGGAGGGGGGAAGTATCAGCAGATACTTACTTTGATCGCAGTTCAATTGCCTTTTTCCGCAATTTGAGTGTGAAAATAGCTCATCCAATTAGTTTATAGTAAAAAGCCTCAAGTTTATTTTGAGGAAAAAAATCTAATCAATAAAGGCCTGAGGGCCTCACTCGCAGGAATCCATGTTATTTTATTTGACTAAGCCCAAAGTCAAGAATAACTTGTTCTTAGTATTCATAAAGTTGCACAGTCATCACATGATACACTTTGTGACGATCCAAACATTAACCTTGATTCTGAATTCTGAGGAAACAAAGAATTGTGTAACATTTCCTTTGGTGGGTTAACTAGATGACGTCATTTAAATTCTCGGCATTTCTTCTTCATGCTCTCTCCCTGCTGCTGCCTGGTACCCACTGTACACATGCAGAGTATATGTGAAATACTGCGAACCAGCAGTCTAGTCATTCATACGATTTACAAGATGGCGGAAGGCGGTGGGCCACCCGAACTTCAAGCTCAGAAAAATCAGATTTCTGACCTACTGAAGACACCTCTGAAAAAGGGAGATATATGGTAAGAGAAAACTCATGTGGAGAACAAGTTGTCGTGCTTTAAATAGACGATTTAAACTGAGAAATTAGTATCAAGAGAGAAACACCGGCTCCTTCATATCGCACGATCAATGCTGTGGCAATGGGCAATGCGGCAATGACTCTGACACAGCGAAATATTTGTCTGCCCGTGCTTTCTATTTTATTGCTGGGTTGGGAGTGACATAATGATATCTGACTCGAGTGGGGATTTCCCAGGTATTATCAAACTGGTCCATACTCAATTCCACCGATCGAATATCATTAAAAAGTTAAATGTGTGTTCAAAGGATGAATTTTCAACTTCGAAAAAAGTTTTACTTTTTTGTCGCACTTCGTGTCGTACTATTTTAAAAACGTTTCTGAACGGGTTATTAATTTTTGTAGCCCCAATTAAAATAGATAGTGAATGAACAAATAGAAAAGATTCACACTGCAACATTTTGATTTTCATTCATAAAGACCAAAATGATTATTTTTTTCCCAAATGAGTTCTTAATATGCGTTGGATGACAAGTCAACACTGAAACACTACAGGGATACCGGATGCCTTCCCAAACAATGATCATGGGTTTTCTGCTTCAATCCAAGTTCTTCATTTCCTTGTTGACTGAGTCCCAACTCAAAATGTGACTTGGACTCCAGTTCAACCCGCGTACCATGTCTATATTTGTGATTAATTTTGTGCAATGCAGATAAAAGTACGAATTCTGCAACTGACTGAAATATTTCAACTGTGTTGTGATCAAAATTGTATATTAATCTGTAAACAATGTCATACAAGCTGTTTACCATTGTAAGCAAATTGTTGTACTTAATACTGTAGCAGGAAAAACATGAGTTAAACCTAATGTGTACTTCATAATATTGATCCAAAATATTTGACAGTGCTTGTGCTTGTTCACAATGGATTTGCATTGTTGTGTCATTCATCTGCTTACAAGAATCTCGGGCAAACTAGCGTGCCTTTTGCTTTGTTAATGGTTGAGTTGCAGTGTTTGTGTAAAAATAGAAATTCTGCTAATGTTCACTCCATAAACAGAAAATGTCTGCTTACAGGCTTTATGAAATAGACACTTCCAGGGTTAAGTGCTATGTGAAGTCTGCCCTGTACGCCGTCGTGGTACGTTTGTTTATTTTGAACAGACATAAATATTACAAGATTTGTAATTTTACGCATGCTTCTCACGCTGTAGGCATGTTCACATTTACTAGGCATTATTTGCCTAGCTTGGTAAGCGAAGAATGGTGATTGCAAGTGCAGAATCTGGCGGTGAGCAGAACCATAATTAGGCCCAGATTGTGGTTAGGGTTCTAACGAATTGTAGCCATGAATACTGTGTTATGGTATGTCAGTAATAATTCCGTGTTTCTCAATTACAGGTACCTCCTTGACAGCAAATGGTTCAAACAGTG
Source organism: Pycnopodia helianthoides (assembly GCA_032158295.1). Lineage (NCBI taxonomy): Eukaryota > Metazoa > Echinodermata > Asteroidea > Forcipulatida > Asteriidae > Pycnopodia > Pycnopodia helianthoides. Next base: position 21,157,766 of record CM063244.1, read on the forward strand.
GAAGAAATATGTTGGGTATGACAGTTGGGATATGTACAACCTTGGGAATGAGACTAGTAATCCAGGCCCCATCGACAACTCGGGACTGTTTGTTGGTAATGTTTCTATAGACCTTTGTCATGCGGCCACCATCTTGGTCATGTTCCCTGTATCCAGTAGCAGTAAAAGATGCTAATATTCAATGTACACAAAGGAACCAGACTGTTTTTCCTTCCAGCCTCGGTTTGATAACATTGATTTGAATGAGAGAAAAATCAAGATGGCCGCACCATGATATAGGTCTATTTCTTTGTCTCTTAAAACCGCGTAATGCTCTTAAAAAATCATGTGGAGTGGGACATTTTAGGCTTCAATATTAAACCCCCAAATTTCCAGGGAGATTTTGTGGTGAGCCTAGATTTATTGGCCAATGGAAAAAAGGATTCAGTTACCCAATTCAACTAGCCACCATCACTTATAAGCAAGGCTGTCAAGCATCACCACATCACTTATAGAAGGCTCATGAAACCGCTCTGAAAAAACCCCGTTCTAAATCCGCCTCGCTTATAAATAAGAGTGGATGTTCTACCATGATGCCATGATAGTATTATTGAGTGTTTAGTAAGCGATGCCGTAAAGTTACCCTTACTTATAAGTGACGGTGGCTAGGCGAATTGGCTGAATCTGTTATCATTTTTCTTGAAAACAAATCATTCAGAAAACAATTTGTTTATTCCAGTTATCAGTTTCTCTCCCACCCCCCCCCCCTCTCCCTGTATGCTAACCATTCCCTCAGTGCAAAGCACCTCTCGGCAGTTTTCATACAGATTAAACTGAACTTGTTTATTACTACAGATATGTACGTAGACAAGATCGATCAAGTGACCTTTTAAAATTGTTTTACCCCAAGGGAAAATTGGCCAAGATTTCTCACTATGAAGGTACACAAAACTGGAAAAAAACCTAGGGACCTATTTGAAATACAATTATTTAATTCATGCTTTAGTTGTAAATGTAAAGCATCGGACTTTATTTAAAAAACACTGACCCTTACATACATACATGCTTGGCAGTTTGGCTAGAGTGTGGCCTCAATCACCCAATTTCTTCTTCCTATGTCACTCCACACCAAACTGTTTGGAGTTAGATTTAAACCAATATTTTTTTTTGAGGGGGGGGGCCTGCTGGCCCCAGTCCTTCTGAATCCTTCACTTTGCAATTGTATATAAAAGGAATTGGGACTGTAAGGGTTAATCATATAAATGTGCTGGTTTTTTTTCTTCTTCAGAAGGGACCACGGACAAACTCAAAGAGAATCTGATCGACGATCTGGACTATGTGCTACTGCCAGCCGATGCGTGGGAGAAGCTCACCTCCTGGTATGGCACCTCCCCTGATGAAGAGCCCATCAAACGCAAAGTGGTGGAGTATGGCATGTTTGTCAAACATTGTAAGGTAGAGGTCTACCTGATGGAGCTCAAGCTGTGTGAACACGGCAGCCCAGATAATTGTGTGTCTCAGCAGTTCAGTAAGGCAGACACTATAGGTGAGTTGAAATTAAGCAACTAGATTCTCACTGAGGGAGAAACAGCCCATAAACAAAACCCAATATATATTTGAAAGTTTGAGTAGGATCCACACGTCGTTAATACTCCAAAATCAACCCAGAGGAGTCCACATGTGTGTAGATCCTACTGCCTCAATCCTCTACAGTGAACTGATATGAGTTACATAGTGTGTAGGATCCCTACTGACTCAATCCTCAACAGTGAACTGATATGGTACATGTAGGTAGGATCCCTACTGCCTCAATCCTCAACAGTGAACTGATATAAGTAATGTATGTAGGATCCTACTGCTCAATCCTTACAGTGATGATATGAGTTACTAGTGTGTAGGATCCCTACTGCCTCAATCCTCAACAGTGAAACAGTGAACTGATACAAATTACATGTATTTAGGATCCCTACTGCCTCAATCCTCCACAGTAAACTGATATGAGTTACATAGTGTGTAGGATCCCTACTGACTCAATCCTCAAAAGTGAACTGATATAAGTTACATGACAAAACTAGGATCTCTACTAGCTACTGCCTCAATCCTCCACAGTGAACTGATATAAGGTACATGTAGGTAGGATCCCTACTGCCTCAATCCTCTACAGTGAACTGATATGAGGTCATGTAGGTAGGATCCCTACTGCCTCAATACTCTACAGTGAGCTGATATGAGGTACATGTATGTTTGGTCCCTACTGCCTCAATCCTCTACAGTGAACTGATATGAGGTACATGTATGTAGGATCCCTACTGCCTCAATTCTCCTCAGTGAAACAGTGAACTGATACAAGTTACATGTAATTAGGATCTCTACTGCCTCAATCCTCCTCAGTGAACTGATATGAGGTACTTACTGTACATGTATTTAGGATCCCTACTGCCTCGATCCTCCTCAGTGAACTGATATGAGGTACATGTATGTAGGATCGATACTGCCTCAATCCTCCTCAGTGAACTGATATGAGGTACATGTATGTAGGATCCATACTGCCTCAATCCTCCTCAGTGAACTGATATGAGGTACTGTACATGTATGTAGGATCCCTACTGCCTCAATCCTCCTCAGTGAACTGATATGAGGTACTTACTGTACATGTATGTAGGATCCATACTGTCTCAATCCTCCTCAGTGAACTGATATGAGGTACATGTATGTAGGATCCATACTGCCTCAATCCTCCACAGTGAACTGATACAAGTTACATGTAATTAGGATCTCTACTGCCTCAATCCTCCTCAGTGATCTGATATGAGGTACTTACTGTACATGTATTTAGGATCCCTACTGCCTCAATCCTCCTCAGTGAACTGATATGAGGTACATGTATGTAGGATCCATACTGCCTCAATCCTCCTCAGTGAACTGATATGAGGTACTGTACATGTATGTAGGATCCCTACTGCCTCAATCCTCCTCAGTGAACTGATATGAGGTACTTACTGTACATGTATTTAGGATCCCTACTGCCTCAATCCTCCATAGTGAACTGATATGAGGTACATGTATGTAGGATCCATACTGCCTCAATCCTCCTCAGTGAACTGATATGAGGTACATGTAGGTAGGATCCATACTGCCTCAATCCTCCTCAGTGAACTGATATGAAATACATATTTGTAGGATTCCTACTGCTTCAATCCTCTGCCATTTGTGCTAGTATAATAGTCAAGTCATATTTCATTGATGAAGGAGATTTTGTGCTTTATCTGTTCTGTGTACGATACAATCGAGTGCATTGTACTTTCTCCTTCATGTGCTAGGTACATTGTCATTGGAACATTTTTAGGGGTACCAGGTTTGTAACCAGGGGCACAGAAGCAAGCACCTTATTTAGTACTTCCTCATCAGGGCTCGATTTCATAGAGCTGCTTTTGTAACAGAAATTATTGCAATCTTCTGCTACGAGCAAAAATGAGCAGTATACCAGTGACAGATGGTACCGTGTGACATAGGTCGTTCAGGCCGGGAATGTCATCTTTGAGAGGGCAAGGCCATTTTCATTTTGCAAAGGGCACTTCCATTGGAAAATCTTAAAGTCTATGGGCAACTTTTGAAGGGGCACTAAGGCCAAGACCGGGGTCAACGGAGGCCATGGCCTCTGTTGCCTCTGTGTAATTCCAGTCCTGGTCTTTGGCTGGTAACATTATTTTGTAAGCTTAATTTTGTTGTGCTTAGCTACTTTTTGTGCGTAAGCAGCTCTATGAAATTGGGGACCAGTCCTGTAGTGATACTGAAGGATATTCTACTTCTAAGCTGACGATGTTGGTCATATTTAAAGCGCCATCAGACTGCCTGCATCTCAATCTGTAGATTATCACAAACTAGATGACAGGAAACACAATAAAGTGTATCACTTCCATCCGTCACGTTTGCAGTTTTTCCAATGGTTGTCATTGAAACCACCCAAAAGTGTTTAGCACATTGACTGCTGGTCATTATATTTGTAGTGCGTTCCCATTTGCCAAGTGCGGTGCGCATGCGCGCATACCAAAAAGGTACTATACAAACAAAATTAAAAATTAACATGCACATTCTAAGGTCGATGTCCTCACCACTGCCAGAAGCGTATGTGTTGCGTGCTCAGTGATGCCAGTGTATTTAAATAACAATACAAAACCCTTTCATTCACTACGAGTATACTCGTAGTGGCAGAATCTGTCTAACCTGTTACTACAAATATACTTGTAGGCGGCAGTCAACGTGTTAAGTGCAGTTTTTGTCAAAATTCAAAAACGTTCGCTGACGTCTAATTTCAAATGTATGGTCAGTACATTTTTGCACAGAGAATTGTTCAAAACGGCATTGAATTTGAGCTTATTATGACTGGCGCAGAAATTCTTGTTTGGAATGTACTGACCCATTGTTTTTTAATATACTCGTAGGCGGCAGTCAACGTGTTAAACATAGGATTGGACATGCAGGCTTATACTGAAAATAGTTTAAGTAGATTCATTTGATGTTTTTGAAAAGAAAACAATTATAATTCTGTAAACAATGGACTGAAAAAGTTACCTGCTTTTACTGTCCATTTTTGAATGAAATTTGAGGGTAACATACAAATTATAATTTTAATCAACTCCAATTATTTTTATCATCCATTCACATGTTGAAACACTCATTGGTGGTTTCAGGTGACTTAAGAAAAAGGTAACAACCAATGGAAAAACTGCTTAAGTGACAGTAGATGTAATACTCGGGATGTCCCAAAAAAAATTCTTAGTCATTATTTTCTCCCTAATTGTTATTTGACTTTAGTTATGCCCTACACGGATTGATACACCTTTAAAAATGTAGGACGTTTTCTTTCAGTTGATTTACATTATTGCATCATTTTGCTAAAGAAAGCATTGACCAAGACCCCCCCAAAAAAAAAAAAGACTTTGAAAACCCCATTGACACAAAGGAACACCCCAACAAGACAAATAAAACCAACAAACTAAAAGCCCATCTGTTCAAGGAGCAGATGTCAACTCACTTTCAAGGATTAAAAATAGAACTCTGGAAACCCAGTCTTGACAGTCACGAAACCACAAACCAAACCAGTGGGGGCAGTGTACCAAGCAAAATGTATTTACCATTTGTGGGGATTGAAAATGATGTGTTACATTTGTAGAGGGGATTAAGATAAGAAACATTCCACCAATAGAAGAGATTCAAGATTCAAAAATATTTATTGTCATGATAAAAAGCATGAAATTTGTCTTTCTGTGTATAAGGAGAAACCAATACAAGTAAAGGCACAAAAAACACGAATTAAAATTTACAAAATTACAGTAAAGATGTTAGTCTTTCTCCCTGGAAAGTATCTGGGGCTAACATTTTTATAAAGAAAGGAAGGTCTCTTTTTTTTTTCACTGTCAGCTTCGTTAAATTGACTAGGAAATTTGAAAATGGATTCAAACTTCCCCAACCCTGTAAAAGCTTCTACGGTTTGACAGGGAAAAAACCTACATGTGTAAGTCATTGAATCCGGGCTGAAGATACAAGTCATTACCAATGTGATGTTCAATGTTATCAAGTGACCTTTCAGCTTGGAATGGTTGGTATGGCACTCATTTTCATACACACAGGATGTAAACCTACACTGTATATCTGCATAGCAATACCACCACTCACCATACACACAATACTTGTGTGTGACATGTCTGACTGTCTGGTGTTAACACTAACAGCCATCATTGAACATGTTGAATCCAATACTTTGTTATAATGTAAATATATAAAGGTAGACAAGTTATGTTCTTTTGACCCATGGTTTTTACGATGCGCCGTGCACTAACACGCGCCGATCCTGTCTGTCATTTTTAGAGTCAGAATGTACATAACGGAATTGACCCGCCAAATTGTGGAAATGGTTGACACTCATTGTGTGGAGGTGCGTTCCACGTCTCGCAACGGATCAATTGACCCAATTCACTTGGGTCCAATTTCATAGAGCTGCCTAAGCATAAAATTATTCCTAGTAACTTCAGCATTTCACTCAGTTGATTTGATACTAACATAAACATTAATACATGTACAGTTGTACACCTGGCTGACTTGTTTACAAACTGTGTCAAGTTCTAGGCTAGTATAGCTTGTTAGTTTGTAATAGGTACATGTGTTAAAGTTTGTCAATATGCAAGGATAAATATACTGTGAGGGGAACAAGTCAATACTATAATTGTTTACCTAATAGTTATGTGGGGGAAATTAAAGTCTTGTTATCCAGGAAACATATTTCAAGTGTTTCGGGGAGATTATTTTCGTAGAAGGAAATAAGAAAAAAATAATTAAATCATAGTATGAAATATGCAACATAATATCTGAAACTATCAATGGAAGAGTAAATCCATTTCAATACTCTAGTTTTCAAAACACAAACTGTGAGAATTTCATCCAGGGCTCGCCCTTAACACTAGCCGCGTACATTGTCTAGTAAAAATGCTATGGGCTGAAGTTACTAGGTAAACACCACTTCACAACTTGCCCTGTAGGCTACTAAAAACTGTGCAATCTACTTGCTTGAAATGCTTATTTCTTCCTTTTCAGATGTGAATAATTAATGTATAAAATGTGTAAATCGTTATTGAGTGTGTGAATATAACTTCAATTGATCATTAAACTGGTTGTGATCGTTAACATTATTACATCAGAACATTACATTTATGGCAATTCCTGTTTAAAATCTGGGCTACTAAAACTTCCTGGGGGCAAGTAAAATGCACAGTTTACTGGCCCGGCGGGCTACTGTACAAAAAGCTTAAACGCAAGGCCTGTCATCAAATTTGATGATAGTCGCATCCCTTAAGGTGATGCCCTGGCTGCCGCTTCCAAGGTTGTATTAATAAACTTGGGTGTGATCCCTAGCTACATGGCAGTTAATGGTTGTATTGGCTTCTGACTGGTACCCCTGAACAAAGATATTGACAAATAAGGGAGACTGCCAACATAGGGCTAGATAGCTCAGTTGGTAGAGCGCTGGTACGTTAATCCGGAGGTCGTTGGTTCAAATCCCGCTCTAGTCAAGATTTCTTTGTTCAACCCCAAAATCAAATTTGATGATCAGTTTGAGTGAGAACAATGAAAACTGATTTCAGTGATTTAGTGCTCTGTTCATTTGTGCTTTATTTCAATTGCCGCAATCAAAACAATTTTGATCTTTGTCCACAGTTGATGCAAGGTAGCGTTTAAATTTAAACAATAAAGGAATTCATTTTCAAGCTTAAGCATTCACTGCGAAGGGACAAGCCCCTCCTCCCCTATTTCCTTAAGCTCAGGGATATCAGATTAGTATGTTAGCACTACTTGTATTACTTCCACTCCGACAAATAACCAGTCTCGCTTTAATATTTTAATTTCAGAAACCATAGAGAAAGAAATGAGGAAGCAGTTTAACATCAGCGATGACAGAGAGACCAGACTATGGAATAAGTACATGAGTAACACATACGAACACCTCAGCAAGAAGGAGAACACCGTGCAAGATGCGGGACTTTATCAGGGACAGGTAAAAGACCTAAGATGAGCATAACATTGAAAATACTTTAAATGATCTAATGTGCCGAGGTACATTTCTCGTCGAGCAAGGGGTCAATTGAACCAACTCACTTGGGGCCCAATCTCATCGAGTTGGTTAAGCATTATAAAATAAGCAGGATACCAGTCATAGATTGTACATGTGAGATGGTATTTTGGTTGGTAACCTTATTCTGGTAAGCATATTTTGTTATGCTCAGCTACTTTTTGTGCCCAGTTATAAAATTGGGCCTTGATGTCATCATACTATCAATCTTGGTTGCTCCATTTCGGGAGTCAGATTCACTGTGTGTTCTGTGCAGTCCGCACTTTAGGCAAAGCGCATGCAGTTAGATGCTCACCAATTCATATGCAATTTGACTCCCAAAATGGCAGACCACAAAAATACTTTGAATGATCTAATGAGTAATTTTCCTAATTCCATATCTCAAATTTGTGTTTGTTAACCCCTAACTTCCCTGAGTGATTTCTGGGATCCTTCCTCACAAATTATAAAATCCAACACCATATGGTAAATCAACACCCAAACTGTTGGACACTAATTAATGGTGGTATGCCTGATCCCATGTAAAGCATAACCATGTTTACTTGTGCAGTTCTCAGTCCATCGGAATGGAGCAAAACAGGCAACTGGTTTTTGAAGGATTACCATTGGTTAGGGTTAAGCTGGCAATTAAATCACCCTTGAATATCAATCAATCAATCAATCAATCAATCAATCAATCAATCAATCAATCAAAAGAAATTTATAAAGCGACAAAATCAAAAGTTTGCTCTAAGGTGCTGATGTATGGGCACTAACAGGAGAAACATAATAGATGGTACACCTCCTGAAACAGGTGAGCTTTCAGGAGTGTCTTGAATGTATGCAGTGAGGTGGTATCTCTGATGTATTCTGGAAGTTTGTTCCAGATTCTGGGTCCATAAATGATCTATCGGCAAAAGAGAAACAATGGGTTCTAGGCTCAACAAAGTGTGCGAGGCGCATAGCTTTCTTCCTTATATAGTGCAAAAGCAAACTGTGACAAAAAAAAACCTATAAAGTTAAGTGTGCCAGGCAGTTTACTTATCCTTTTTTTGTAAACCACACCATATGGACAGCGCTGTATACTGGGTGCTTTCCCCAGTTCTGCAGAAAAAAATCCACAGGCACGGGTGGGGTTCAAGCCCACGACCCCAGCATTCTAGAGCAGATGTCTTAACCACCAGACCACAGAGCGTACGTAACTGTTGATATGAGTTGATGGCATGTGAATTTGTTCATTGAAGGTTTTGGTGATCGAGCAGAAGAATGAGGATGGTAACTGGCCTCGGCAAGTGCCCACCACATCCAGTTATAGTAGTACCAAAGACACAAGCAAATATATCTCCAGCTCCACGTCGTCAAGAAGGTAGGGTTGGTGCATTGTAAAGTGTCCAATAGAAATTAGAATCAATTTTTGGGGTGAATGAAGAAAAATTTACCAGAACAGTATTTGAACCTGTGACCTTTAGGTTTATGCGCCGGTACTCTACCAACTGAGCTATAGCCCTATGTTGGCAGTCTCCTTACATAAACATTGATAACATAGGGAAACCACCAAGATAGGGCTCAGTTGGTAGAGCACCAGCACGTCAATCCAGAGGTCGCAGGTTCAAATCCTGTCCGAGTCAGTTTTTCTTTGTTCACCCCCACAATTGATGTATAAATACCCAGTCTGTTTCCCTTGTGGTAATAATTACTTGTTAACTTGAATCAAGATATTTACACCAGAACGCGAGATGTATTTATTTTCGCACTGATGCTCATACTGAAATTAATTAATACTTTTTGTTTCTTATAAACCAGCTCCCCATCCACATACAGTTCTTACAGCGGTAACTCCTACTCCAGCTACAGTAGCTCTAGCAATTACGATTACAACAACGGCAGCAGCCGATCTGGCCTGCAGCCTGGCCTCTGTGGACTGAGCAATCTTGGCAACACATGCTTCATGAACTCGGCGATACAGTGTATGAGTAACGTGCCCCTACTGTCTGAATACTTTCTCAGTAAGTAATATAAGTTGTATACCGTTATAGCTAACCCCCCTGACACTGCACTGCTTTTAAAGGAACATTACAGAATTGGTTTTTGCTAACAAAACAGTTGCTGGCAGTGTAAGCACTTTATGCAATCCACCATATACATAAACTGACAAACCTGTAGAAGTTTGAGATCGATCGGCCATCTGGGTCACGAGAAAATAGTGAAAAACCGATTACACATTTTGCATGAAATCATATAGATTCAACAAATGAATAAAACGCTCACTGAGCGATAAATTCCAATCGGAAAATTAGTTTATTCATTTCTCATCAAATATGGCATTTCAGACAGAAATATTTCAAGGGATGTTTTCTACTATCATTATCATAAGACCGTGTAAGTTTTATGTAAATCTGTGATCAAAAAGTATATTTTACAAGTTTTGTTCTTACCAATTCTGTAATGTTCCTTTAATGCAGAAAGATACAGCAAAGGGTTTAAATATACTGGAGCTTGTTTACTCTTGCCCAGCTTTGCTTAAAGGTTTGAAACCATTTAGAAGAAAGGGGATTCTGGTAAGGGGTTTTGAACCTTGTCAAGTCTTCGAACTTTTCTACACAGTCAACTGGTTCACCGACCAATCATGCAAGGAATTTAGCAAAACTCCTGCATGCTGCATTCGGCGTTTACACACAACTTATACTTGTGCATTCAAAAATGGTGTATCATTGTGTAAAGAGCATTTAACACTGCATGATGGAAAGTGGGAACAAGATGTATTTGTTGGGTTGGAAACTGCTCAAGCAAAAGCCCTTGGGTTTTGGACTTTGTTTAATCATAATGCTTGTTTTTGTTGTGTTATTCATTTTAGGTGAGTCTTACAAGAAAGAGATGAACTTAAATAACCCATTGGGAATGCATGGCGAGATAGCCAAATCCTATGCTGAGCTTATTAAACAGATGTGGTCAGGGTCGTATTCTTACACAGTGCCTAGAAACTTTAAGGTAAGGGGCTTGTGAATGTTCAGTGCTTTTTGAATGACCGATAGATACCATTACAGGCCTGGATGTACATTGAGGCTGTCAAGGCCGTGGCCTCTGATGCCCCTGGTCTTGGCCTTGGTGCCCCTTCGGAATGTTCCCCATGGACTGTAAGGTTTTCATATTAAAGAGCCCTCTTGTGAAGTGAAAATGGTTTTGCCCCCTCCAAAGATGAAATATGAGACCAGGGCTTGATTTCACAAATAGCTAAGGTTGATCTGCAAATCACTTAATTGCCAAAAAAGTGTGATGTCACAATGCAAATCACTGTGGTAATATTGACAACTCATCTTAAGATGAATCTTGTGCTTTGTGAAGTCGGCCCAGGGTCCAATTTCATACAGCTTCTTAAGCAGAAGTTATTGCTCAACAATGTTTTGCTTACATGAGCAGGATACCAGTTATGTGAATTGGTAGTTTGGCTGGTAACCTTATTCTGGTAAGCGCAACTGTGAATGTACTTAACTACTTTTCTTGCTTAAGCAGCTCTATGAAATTGGAGCCTAGTGTGGTATAATGTGATTTTATTAGAAAAACTTATGATTGACTAATTTGCTCCCAGCATGTCTGCCGTAAATGTTTTTTTAATTATAGAATAGTGGGCATTTTGCTCCTCGGTTGTCGGAGCTAATCCAAGCATGTCTTATTCGTAATTTGCTGTACTGTATGATTGTGCACACAGATGCAAGTGGGACGTTTTGCGCCTCAGTTCTCTGGGTTTCAGCAGCAGGACTCCCAGGAACTGTTAGCGTTCTTGCTGGATGGACTTCATGAAGACCTGAACAGGATCCAAAAGAAGCCTTACATTGAGATGAAAGAGAACAACGGTAGACCAGATGAGGTAAAGTAATTAATCGTACAAATACACGTGATAAGAAAAACCTACAGTACCTGGAAATGGTCTCTATTCGAACGTTGGGTTGAATCGTCCGATTCATTGGGCATCTTTACCACAAATACTTGGGGGTATGGCCCAGTTTGTAGCCAAACTGTACATGGAAGATTTGTTGTGAAAGGAATTATGCTTTGTGAATTCTGCGCTTACGGGCCCTGCAAAACGTGTGATTCTATGGGCTGTAAGCGCAAACATTCTGCGTAAGCAGCGCCATGCTGAGCCCCAATTTTATAGAGCTGCTTCAGCACAAGAAGCAACTAAGCATAACAAAATTATGCTTAGCAGAATAAGGTTACCATCCAACTCACTATTTCACATGAACCATCTGTGACTGGTTATCCTGTGCCGTGACACGTGCACGTTTTCATTATTTGACCTCGGGGATTGTAGCCTGTGCAAGGGTTCCAGTGGAGAATGCACACAATCGGCGACCGAAGTCACATGACTCATAGTGGGTATACAATGTAAACAAACCAAGCGAGCGCCTTGCAGTGTGCATAGAAAAGCTTGGCTGCTTCCAAGCACTTCTGCCGTAAGGTAGGAAAGCAGCCACGCTTTTTCATGCACACTGTTCGTCGCTTGCTTTTTTTACTTTTATATATTATATTACAAACGTGACTCCAACGGCCAATTGATGTCTTTTTACAAAAAATAAAAAGGACAACTGGTACAAAAAAAATACTTTATAAACGTCTTTGAATTTGTTTGATTCACTTCTTACCCCCTAGGCTGGCCACCTGACAATCGCCCAATGTGCTATCATTGAGATCCCACAAAAGACCACCTTCAAGAATCTTACCCTTGATGTCCGAGTTTTAGCAAGGTGTGGGCCAACCCATTCCCTGCCTTTCCTCAGTTTTGCCATTGCGCTCGAGTCTAGTGATGCCTAGAGGAGAGGTCTATGGAGATTGTCCTGATCCGGCTTGACCCCAAGTGTCGGCCACAGCAAGTAAGTCGGGAGGTGGAATGCTGCAATCTAAATTAAAGGAACATTACAGAATTGGTTTTTGCTAACAAAACAGTTGCTGGCAGTGTAAGCACTTTATGTAATCCACCATATACATAAACTGACAAACCTGTAGAAGTTTGAGATCGATCGGCCATCTGAGCCACGAAAAAATAGTGAAAAACCGATTACACATTTGCATGAAATCATATAGATTCAACACATGAATAAAACGCTCACTGAGCGATAAACTTCAATCGGAAAATTAGTTTATTCATTTCTCATCAAATATGGCATTTCAGACAGAAATATTTCAAGGGATGTTTTCTACTATCATCATCATTAGACCGCGTAAGTTTTATTTAAATCTGTTATCAAAAAGTATATTTTACAAGTTTTTTTCTTACCAATTCTGTTATGTTCCTTTAAGTTGGAAAGATGTTAGTCGTATCATAGTTAAAGGCGAAAGAGGTTGTTCAAATGAGTTTGTAAAATTTAACCTGATGAGAATAAATGTAGTGATGAAGAGGGATAATTAAAGAATGGTTTAAGCCAGAGATCAGTGTACTTGGCAAAAATGAACACTCTTCATCATGAGTTAGATTTGAAGCTTTGCATGGTGAAGGAAGTACATGTAAGGAATGAGTAGGGTTTACGGGTAACAACCATGTGATTTAAGCCACTTCTCCTGAAGTTGAGCAGAGGACACTGCTCAAAATGTCAAGACTGGACTTAATCTCAAAGCAATTCTCCGCATCTTTTTTCTCTAATTCAGATGAAGGTTGTCGTTCCCAAGTTGGGTATGGTGTACGACATCTGCAAAGCCGTATCAAAAGTTACCAAGATCTCACCAGACAAGGTAAAGCCACTGTAACACTCTTAACCCTCTTGCTGTCTGACCATTCAATACCATTCAAGTGGTTTTGAATGATAGATAAACTATGCCAGCCTGAAATATGATACCATGAGGGAATGCATGTACACAGTACACAGTTAGTTCTGTGCACAGTTGTGCCACCGTACACAACCTTGGCAGTCGATTGGTTTCAAATGGTTGGTCAACTCACTGGAAAATGTTGCCAAGAGTCACTGACAGTAGGAGGGTTAAGAGGCCAGGTGGTGTCTGAAAGTCTGCTTGATCATGTCATTCTGAACATGCACATGACTTTAAGAACCTGGGCCCAATTTCATAGAGCTGCTTAACGGCCGATTCTGTGCTTAAGTACGAGTTTCTATTTCATAGCGTTGCTAACAGTAAGCACACGAAAAGGTATGCTAACCTTCCGGTGCTTACTGCCCGAAAATGAATGACGTAACAATGCAATTACATGGTGAACGCGCAAGGTGACAGCCTTATTTTCTTGCTAACCTGTGAAATACGCTTATGCTTAAGCAAATTTTTCTGCTACAGTTAGCACGAAAATTTGCTTACCGTTAAAGCAGCGCTATGAAATTGGGCCCTGGTCAGTTTACTTGTTAAGTATCTTAGACACTAAATGTGTTGAGGTGGTAAATCTGATCAAACTTTTTCAACTGACAAAGTGTAATTTTTCTCATAACCTGGACTAGGGTTTGGACGTTTAACTGGTTAACTGTTTAACTGTTAAAAAAAACGTTGAAATCTATTTCCCAATTTAAACAAAGCCGACAGTAAAAAGCAAAAGCGACTTTCCTTTTTTTCTTTTAAATGTCTGCCCCAGATACTTTCCAGGGAGAATGATTGATATCCTTTTTTCTTGGTGGGAACTGTCATATCTTAGTATGTCATTATCTGGTGTCTGTTGAGCCTTAATACGGGACATCGGTTATTCATATACATTATAGATTCCTTTCCTGCGCACATATGCCTTGATCAAATTCAACTCTGTTATTTTTGATTTCCTTGCAGATGGTAGTTACTGATGTGTACAACCACCGTTTCCACATAGTATTTCCCCCCAATGATCGCATCAAGAATATTACAGATAAAGATGATATTTATGTGTGAGTATTTTTTTCCTAATCTTGGTAGCTCCGAGTCCCTTCATTTAGCCAGATTCAGTCAGCGGTAGTGTTTGAAAGCTCACCTTGGATTGACTTTCAACAACTGTTTTCCCTCACAGTTACACTCAGCGGTAAGAGAAGGGGTTTGCCCACGGTGTTTCTGGCAGTGGCTGCAGAATGTGCCGCAGAGCCTTGTAAAACCATTATAAGGTGCAACATGCATTCGTCTCACAATTAAAGACGGCTTTTCTTATCCCATTGAAAAACGAATAAAGAAATGCCTCTAGGGGTGTGATAAAGCGCTTTATCTTCCAGTACGCGCTAATCATCCAATCAGATGCTCAAACCAGAGTGTGATTTCAAGCGATAACCTACTCCCAGTTTTTATATTGCACTGTGCGTATTGAGAGTGTCAATATACGCATATGGTCAGTGCAAAAATCAATCACATTGTAAACTTTGCGCGTGCATGCTGTTCGTCATGAAATAACGCTCTGAAATTTTAAACTTTGCGAGACTAACATTCAAGAAAATGGTTATCAGGATTGCTTATGAAGTTGTTGTTTAAAGGCCCTGTACACTATTGGTAAGATCGAAAAACACAATGTTCACAGACTCACACATAACTTACATGATTTAAAGTAAGTAATGGTAGAAAGGGTTCCTTAAAATATTTCTGCCTAAAATGCTATCGTTTCTGAGAAACGAGTAAAACAATAGTAATTATCGCGCGCGATAATTTGAAAAACAGAAAACACATAAGATCTTTTTTCACTATTTTCTCGTGACCTCGATGACCAATTGAGCTCAAACTTTCACAGGTTTGTTTGTTCATGCATATGTTTAATCACACAAAATGTGGACACTGATTTTGAGCTGTTACCAAAAGTGTACAATACCTTTAAGTTATTTGTTTCTTTGTTTCTTTTTGAGGTTGGTTGACTTTATACTAGGCTGGAAGATAAACTCGTCATCACACGCGCGCTCGTGGAATACGGAAAAATATAGCCTCGTTGGATATAGGACACAGAAGCGCTATATTTTTCCAGATTCCACTCGCGCTTGTGTGATAACTTATAGTATAAGAACCCAGTTTATTATTAGATTTAAATTTAAAATGCAAAAACCGGCATCTACTTTAAGCTTGAATAATGTGTAATGGGAAGACCTTTGGGATTCTTGGATAGCAGCTGGCAACAGACCTACTGGGTAAATCTATTGTTCTTGGAAATGTGCACATGTAAACAATGCAAATTTACCTTGGACCCAATTTCACAGAGCTGCTTAAGCACAAAAAAGTAGCTAAGCACAAAACAGTTTTGCTTACCAGAATAGCGTTACCAGCCAAAATACCTTGTAACATGTATCATTTGTGACTGGTTTCTTGCTCAATTTTGCTGAGCAGAAAATTGTTCAGCAGTGTTATCTGCTTCAGTGGCTCCCATGAAATTCGGCCCAGATCAGTCTGCTGCCACCAAGTGATCGAGTGATTTAACCGTGTCTACATCTTTGCCAATAAGGTCTGTAGTTCTCAAAGGAAAATGAAAAATGTGCTTGAAGTGATTGACTGTATTCTATCTTGGGCTGGTTCAATCCGAAAAATCAGCAATGTTTGATCAGCAGGATTAAGAAGTAACTATAACTAGTAAACTTGCGGGTACAACCATGTGTAAAATCTCTTTTGGAGGGGTGTTGGCTCTGAAAGGAGCCAGTGTGGTCTCGATGTTTGGAACAGTATACTCTGCTTACTTCAGCAGGATTGTTTGTTTAAAAAAAAGAAATTCTGCAACATTTCTTGACGGTTTTTCCTTCTCCAAGCTGCTGTTAAATCATACCATACATTGTGTTGTTGGGTTGTGTGTAAATAAAGGCTTTCTACTTTCATGCAGTTATGAAGTTCCTGTTAATGTAGCAGATGACCCCGAGTACGTCATACTGCCTGTTTACCTCCGAGAAAAAAGGTCAGTAATAAACCCCTTGCAGATGCGGAACGCACCTCCACAAAAATGCGCATCTACCATTTCCACTGCTTGGGGGGTCGATTCCTTTGTGCTCATTTTGACTCCCAAAATGAAGGGACAGGATAGGCGCGTGTAAGTGGGTGGTGCAAGTGGGGTCAATAGTGATGACACAGGAGCAATTGAGTACAATGTTAATAGGATGCTGAAAAAGTAACACTTTCAATAACTCCTTAGTTTATTATTCAGGTGTTTTAAAACTAAAGATAAACACCAAGTGAAAAACATTCCGAGATTCTCATTTCAATTCAGCGTGCTTAGGCCTAACTTCCAAAAAATCGAGTCCAGAATGCCTACACAGTTTTTAAAGATCCTGGGGAGAACCCAACCTCATCCCCCATGGTTTACTTTATTTCCAACCATGTTTACAATAGTAAACCCTGGGAGGGAACCTCCTTACTTGGACCCTGATTGGACAACGACTTTACAATATTAGCATATGTTTCATATTCATAGTGTCTAGAAGAATTACACCGTACAGTTGTTAAATCTTGTGACGGACCACGAGACTATGACGAAGATGTGAATTTCGAAAAGCAGCCAGACTATTCCTATTTGCATACGTATCCAAAAATTTTGGATATGCAAATGATCCAATACCAGGGTGAGAGAGCGGTCAACCTCGTACTGCTCGACACACCCTGGGGACGAGGTTGGGGAGAACCCTGATTGAAGAGTCAAAAAGCAAACACAACTGACACCTTCTTTTTGCATTGTACGGTCCTTCTCTAGCTCAAAGAATTCATCGTATAGCTACAGTCAAAATAGTTACAACTTGTTTGGTCAACCGATGCTGGTACCAGTCCCTCGCAAGAACGTGGCGTTTCAAGAGCTCTACCGACTCATTGTTAATAAGATGTCGTAAGTAACCAGTTGTTCTATTTTCTCAGATTTATATTTGCATTTTGTGTTGTTGATTATTTCAGTGAACTATGAATTGTTGATAATGAATTACTTTGAGTTCTGCGAGAAAAATTGTTTATGGTGTCTGTTTTTTGTGGGAAAATTGCATATGTACAATTAATAATCTGTGCCACTTAAAAAGCTAAAGTCAATTAAGATTTCTTGGTGATTGATAGTTCAGTCCTTTGGAATGAAATCTGACGAGAAGTTGTGAGATAAAAACTTGACTTTTTTGTGTCAAAACCAATGTTGCTCCAAAAGCTTCTTTAATGCTAACTCCCTAGACTCAGTAACTTACTAAGATCCTTCCTCACTCAAAAAATTCAACAACGTATGAAAAATCAACAGCCAAATTGTTGGGCTCTGATTATGAGGTATGGTCTGATCCAATGTAAATATCTGGGTGATTATTTGTTCAAAGTATCTTAAAGTTTGTTCTCATAGACTAATTTAATACAATACATTTTTAATATTTCCTCTGAAGGCGATATGTTAGTATACCTGAAAACGAAAACTGGACTAAGGATGACAATGATGGCAACGAAATCATAGAAAATGGAGGTAAGTATCATTGTGGAGGCGTATAACCCTTAATTTTTAAGTTAAAGCAAACTTCAGAGAAACACAAAAAAACGTGTTCCAACCAATGTTATACGAATATTAAATGCATGTGAGTGCATTGTCGCAGAATCTATTCTAAGCTTTGAAATCTCTTTATTTACACATTGTTTTAAAACTTGATTGGGATGACGTTTCCAAAAACCATCATCGTATGTGATGCTGATCACCAGTATCGTCAAGAAAATTTCCTGGAGTCTAACAAAATGTTTGATCTGTCCATCCAGAAACAGACATGGACTCTGATTCTGACTCTCAAGAGAACAACGGCGCCGAAGAGAACGGCAGCTGCGGTAACCTTGACAACGAGAAGAAAGAGGAAAAGAAGGGGTCAACGTTGTTTGGTATGACACTGGTCAACTCCTATGGTAGTGCGGTGCTAGCCAAACTCAAGGATGACGGCAACCCTATTAAATTTACAAGTAGGTTCTTGTTGGAATTCGTTATTCAGGGAGGGGGGAACTGAAGACTTCAGACTGTTTTGCGTCTCCCTTGTGAAAATCAGCTGTTAGTTTCTTCAGATATAAAGAAAAAACTGCTATTTTCTTCAGGTATAAAGAAACTATAATTTTGGAACTACATCTCTAGCACTGAGGATGCTGTTTCCCCATAATTTCCTCGAAAAAAAGTTTACACAAAGGTAGAATTGCCATAATTTCGAACATTCCTCCTAAAATGTTGATTGTACATGAAGTTTCAGACATTTTTGTCAGCACTGACTCTCCCCTCATTAAGGCTAGTTTACAGGAATGATTAAACGGGGAGCTTTTGATCACAGAAAATGTTTTAACTTTTTTTTACCGCTCACTGTATCAACAAGTCGTCCTAACTGAAGCAGATAGTAATAAAAAATGTTGATATAAATGATATTCAAGTAATAAACCATAACGGAAACTGACTGGGTAAATTTTAAATAATTTGGGTTTGAACAAAGAATAATTTTGACTAGAGCAGGATTTGAACCAACAACCTCGGGATTAACAAGCCGGTACTCTACCAACTGAGCTATCTAGAAAAAAGTTGCATCCCTTAAGGTGATCCCCTGGCTACCGCTTCCCAGGTTGTATCATAATTGAGTGTGATCCCTGGCTACACGGCAGTTATTGGTTATATGGCTTCTGACTGGCACCCCATACAAAGATATTGACAAAATAAGGAGACTGCCAACGTAGGGCTAGATAGCTCAGTTGGTAGAGCGCCGGCGTGTTAATCCGGAGGTCATTGGTTCAAATTTCGCTCTAGTCAATTTTTCTTTGTTCAACCCCAAATTGTTTTATAAATTATATTCGTGAGTTTGGAAAGTAATTTTAGCGTGGGACAATGTGAACTAAGGGTAGTGTAGCTAAGGATTCAAGCAACAGTTCTGCTGCGATGTCAGATTTGAAAAACTTGGGTTCGGTTTTCACTGTTGCAAACTTAACCATATTTGCTTGTTGTCTCTCGGAAGTAAATGAGTACCGGCAAGGGTAAGACTGTTGATGTGAATGAATAGCAACTTGTGCGCCAATTTGGTTGCCGGTGCTGAATACTCCAAAGGAGTTGATAGTTGCAGGAATGCTTAAAGACACTGGACACCTTTGGTAATTGTCAAAGACCAGTCTTCTCACTTGTTGTATCTCAACATATGCACAAAATAACAAACCTGTGAAAATTTGAACTCAATTGGTCGTCGAAGTTGCGAGATAATAATGGAAAAAAAACACCCTTGTCGCACGAAGCTGTGTGCTTTCAGATGCTTGATTTCGAGACCTCCCGCGTGAGGTCTCCAAATCAATTCAATATTTTACTGAGAAATTACTTCTTTCTCAAAAACTATGTTACTTCAGAGGGAGCCGTTTCTCACAATGTTTTATACTATCAACAGCTCTCCATTGCTCATTACCAAGTAAGTTTTTATGCTAACAATTTATTGTGAGTAATTACCAATAGTGTCCAGTGCCTTTAAGGTCCAATGAACAGAGGTAGTAATAGTGATACAGTGGGTTTAAATGCGCCAAATAAGTGTCTACTATTTTCATTATTATTAATTGCTGTTTATCCTCATTGCAGATCGCTCCTATGTTGCCTTAGACTGGTTTCCTAAAGCTAAAGATAAGTTCTACAGTGATGAAGAGTCTGAGGTAAGACCAATGGTCTTCAAGCTTAGATCCTTCCCTGAAAATTGTGTGTCTCTATAGAATGTTTTGGACGTACGTACAAAATCAACCGTCAACCACCCTGAGAACACAAGGAATTAATTTTAATTTTTTTTTAAAGTTTGCTTAGTATACTACAAAGGTTTAACCTTTCGGAAATCTGTAATTTCATAAGATTTGAGTTCCTGATATGATGGAGAGAGTTTGTAATTTATCAAGTGTTGTCTTTTGGTATGCTAACATTGTAGGCATATGACATCCATGAAAGTATGAGCTACCAGAGTACGTCAAGAAGGCAACAGATCGACCTGAGTGATTGTATAAACCTGTTCATCACTGAAGAAACGCTGGAAAGAGAGGACTCATGGTAAGTAGAACGTGTTGGTTGTAGGTCGCCCGGGCAGGGGACAGTTTCATGGTGCTTCTTTAATAATAATAATAATAATAATCGGTTTTTATATAGCGCTTTATACACCATGTCTCAAAGCGCTTCCAACATTAGTACCCTGATCACTGGGCCATTTCATTCCTTAAACCATCTCAGCTCCCTGGGGAGTATACAGCCTGTGCTGCCAAATATGTAGCGCGCTAAGCTAAATCAATCACAAGAACCATCTCTGCCCTCACAGGTACCCATTTACCCCTGGGTGGAGAGAAGCAATTATAGTAAAGTGTCTTGCTCAGGGACACAGGTGTCACGACCGGGATTTGAACCCACACTCTGCTGAACAGAAACACCAGAGCTTGAGTTCGGTGCTCTTATCCGCTCGGCCATGACACCCCACAATAGAATTCTGTGCTTCACAGAGAGCTGTAAGGATTCCGTGATAAGGAACGCCATCAAATGGTGCCCAGATCTCCATGAATGTTTCTCAGAAGAAGAAAAAACTACTGCTGAACAATTTAATTTTCTCTGCAAGCATTAGCTTAATCCCGGTTACTAGTATTGTGCATAACATTGGATTTTTGCTGGTAACCTAATACACATTTGTGTGGTTAGGAAATTTTCAATACAATGATGTAGTTAAAAGTAATGAGCATAACTGTCTTTGTACAAATCATTAATTTTTATTTAATTTGCACCTTGGGTTACTGTTGGTATTTTGAAATTGATGTTCATATTACCATGGAGCTGCATTTCAGAGCACATTTATGAGCTTACTTCAGAATTCTACACTTCCGGTCATTATTCTCTGCTTTTTATTCGCCTGAAGTAATGACTCACGATAATTCTTGGTTGCGCCTTTTGGGGAGTTGCGTCCCAGTGTTGTTACTTTGCAATGTGAATTGTAGGTGACACGTGCGTTGTGAGATGCGTATCATTATAGTTGATGCAATGCGACTCCCCCAAATGCTGGACCATGGGCAGACTAGCCACTTGCGACAGCAGTCTAAGATGCCTGTACAATCTGTCCAATCCTCCATGCTTATCAGTGTATTGGAATGTGTGGAATTGGGATTTAATCATATCTGTTTTTATCAATACCAGTATTGAACAGAAGCTTCATATTTGTATTGCCTTCCACCTTTATTAAATAATTCTTTTCACATCCAATAATCACCAGGCCCACAATCCTCCACACCCCACTCTCGTCCACTCTTATGTCACTTCACACCATCATGTTTGGACTTAAATAAGATTGGTATGCCTGGCCCATTGATAAGTTTTTTTTATTTTGGCCTAGTATCGTCCTCCTCCCCAATCCTCCATTGTCTTGAAGAGGATTGGGAGGGTTAGGGTTAATTAAGTTTTCATAATTACCTTTGCCGACCATAAGATCGTCTCACCAGGAAAATAGACTCATGTATCTTAAATTTCCATCTTATCTCTTTCAGGTACTGTCCTCAATGTAAAAAACATCAAGAGGCTACTAAAAAGTTTGACTTGTGGAGATTACCCAAGATTCTTGTAGTTCATCTAAAACGTTTCTCATATACACGGTTCTGGCGGGACAAGCTGGACACTGTCGTCAATTTCCCTCTAGAGTAAGTGAATCACTACATACAAAACGTGTACAGCTTTCCAAGCGTCCTATATTTATCAATATAGTACTCCTATGTTAAGTTTTTTGTATTGGAATAGTATACATGGCAAATAAGTATGACAGGTGACGCATGTTCCACCAATCAAATGACAATGATCTATATGTACGGTGTATATAAAGGTACATATGTTCACTAGAGCACTAACTTGCTGACAGTATGTTTTAAAGCAGTGAGGGCAAACCCCTTTTGTGTACAAACCTCGGATGTAGAAGCTTGAAATTTTGTGTAGCTGTTGTATGGCTGTTTGCATGTCAGTGCTTTTATTCTTTGTTGTGCGTTATAGAATGTGTAGAATGAGAAATTGATCGCACAGTCTTCTTCTAACATGCAAACTTTGACCAGTGCGCGTAATGCCAGTATGTTGTATTATTTTAAACCACACACAATTTATGCAGAGTACTCCATGGCAAATCTTCTACAATCATTCCTCAGTCATGGACTACCACAAGCATGTCTGCGCCCAGTAGGCTTCCAAATAATGCAGGAGTTGGAGCTCTTTAGTCAATAATTTTGTGTTAAACAAAGAAAATGGTTTCTTCTCAAAATTATTTGAAATTTACCCGGTCAGTTTCCCTGTGGTTTAGCACTTGATGTTCGAAATAAAAAGTCGCATCCCGATAAGGTGATTCCATTATCTGCTGCCACTTCCCAGGTTGTATCGTACACTTGGGTGTGATCCCTGGCTGTACGGCAGTTGCAGGTTGATTGGTTTGATGCCCCCGACAAAGATTTAATACCCATAGGGTACGCAGTGTTCAGGTCCCACTTAATAAGAGGTTAGCAACTTTGTCTTTGTTCAACCCAAAATTATATAAATTTACCCAGTCAGTTTCCCTTGTGATTTATTACTAATATATTTTTCTATATGATATAATCCGTTATACTAACAGCAAGTCAAGTCTCAGTAATTTTCTCTCTTTTTTTTCCTTCTTTTTTTCTGATAAAATTGCCATAGAAAACTGAAAAAACACTGTACAAATTTGTTTTTCTTTCAGTCAAGTTTCCTGTGTTTTTGTTGCAAAGTCAAAGTTGCTTGTCTGAAAGTTAAACCATAGATTAAATATAAGTTAATTTGTTTGATCATTTTGACAGTTGGGTGAAAAAAAAGAGAAAAAAAACCCACTGTGTATTTATTTTGTTGTTGTACTTGTCCTAACAGGGATCTAGACATGGCACAGTATGTAATTAATCCAAGTGACGGACCGTACCAGTATGATTTGGGAGCTGTTGTTAACCACTACGGAGGACTAGGAGGTGGTCATTGTAAGTATATCGTCAACAGTCAGTTGTTTAAAGGTAGGGTCCTAGATTGCAAAAAGGCACTGCAGCAGTTGATAGTGTGAACTATTTTGAGAAAGGATTCCCTTCAGGGTATAATGGTTTGGATAATTTTCACCCAAAAAACATTTGAGTCTGATAAACGTCTGATTTTGAACTAATAACGAGACCACACCAAAATATAGTTATAAGCATCTGCAGTTTTTGTGCTGGTAAAATACAACGTTTTTAAACCTTACCCTCCATAATCCTTCTATATCCTCTTTGCCAAAATGGAGGAATTTAGGAGGTCTGAGGGCTGTAGGCCCAAATAACAATTGCTTCTCACTGGGTCAGGCATTCCAATCTTATCCAAGTCCGAACAGCAGACATAGGAGAGGAGGACATTTGAAGATTGAGGTCACCTCTAAGACTAATTCTGAGTATTTCCGCTGTTCCAGATTTCTCATATGCAAAGAACGTGAAGACGAAACAGTGGTACAACTTTGATGATAGTTCTGTGTCCAAGGTTGATGCTGACTCCGTGGTGGTAAGAGGCCAACTTTGACTGGATTTCTCTTGGAATAAGGCCGTGTCCCAATTAGTGGCTACGGCTACGACTGGATCGCCGCGTCATCATGCGTTGAAATATAGGACGTCCTTAGCAAAATGCTGAGAAACAGTCATAGCTGTAGCTGTAGCCGTAGCCGCCAATTCGCATACGGTCTATCGTTCCAGCATCTGTCCATTCACAAAAGGTTCAAAGAAATGGATCAGAGAAGTTCATCCCATTGTCAACATGCATGTTTCTATTTGTGTGTCGATGTTACTGCAATGTTTCTTTAATTCTCCTACTGTCTGACCATTTAATATCATCCATTGTGGCTTTGAATGGTAGATAAAGTATATCAGCCTTCAGTATAATATCATGTGGTGAATGTATTTAGACAGTACAGTCAACCCTCTTACCGTCAGACCATTTATTATCATCCATTGTGGTTTTAAATTAGGGAATAACAGTGCGATGAGCAGGTCTTCAATGCGTGGTAATGACCGGGCTGGTGGCTGGCCGCTGTTCGGCTCGGTCCATTAACAGCGGCCAGCCACCAACCAAGGTCATTACCATATTTTCAAGAACCAGACTATGACTTTGCATTATTTTGGTTTTATGCGCGTACCAGCTTCCCCAAATTGAGTTTCCGCACGCGGCAACATCTGTCCGTCCTGCTAAAAAATATATAAATAATAATACGCACAAAGAAATGAGTTGATTTGATACCGGTAGTTTGCCGCGCAACAAGCACATAGTGCATAGGATTTTACACAACAATATGCTTGTTAAGGGGCCATTTATTCGCTATTTCACTGAGCCGGTCTTTATATCACATGTTAATACACCCCCTCATGACCAGTCTTCGACCAATCAGAGTGCATAAACTCTCAAAGGTGTTTATTAATGGCAGATAAAGTATAATTATCCTGTAGTCAAATATCATGTCGTGAATCTATCTAGACAGTACAGTCAACCCTCCTACTGTCAGACCATTAAGTATCATCTGCTGTGGTTTTGACTGATAAGGCAACTGCAATATTGTCAGCCTGCAATATGATATCATGTGGTGAAAACATCCAGCACATACATGTACACAGTTTTTCTGTGTAGAATTGTGCCACCATGCATAATCAATGCAGACAAGTGGTTTCAATCAATTGGTAAACTCACTGGAATAAAGTTACAAAGAATAGGAAGGTTAAATAATACTTCTCTTTTCATTCTTGAAAATTGTACGCATGACAGAGTATTAGATGAATGACAAGAAAAAGACTTTGGACAGAGACTAACTCCTTTTTCCAATTTCTACCCCAGACAAAGGGAGCCTACGTTCTATTCTACATCCGTAAAGACTGTCAGGCTACATCGGACCGGTCGGGGATCCCAGCCTCCGCCTCCGCCTCCCAAGCTGATCCGGAGGACGATGGTGAACTCAGCAACGGCGCAGTGACAAACGGTCAACAATCGTCCAGCGGTGACCTGTCTGAGGACGGGGATGAGATGGATACCAACTAAAAAGCTGGTTCCTAGCGATAACAAAAGAAAACCGCTGTGATTCTGTCGTAGGACTTGAATGAATTCTCTAGTATAATTGTCACAGACACTGTTGAGAGGGTTTTGTTAACAGGGTTAAGCCTTTAGATCTGTATGTTGTTTGAAGCTTGGAGTATGATTAACTACGAGTGTAGACCCTTGCAGATGCATCAAGTAACAAGCCTCGCTCCCCCTATTCGGTTGTCGAATTACTCAGAAGATATGATACAAGTAGGTGCTTCAAGGTACTGCTTGTCACAGGATTCAAGCTAAATAGTGTATGGAAGGCTGTAACTTTGAATCCCTCCCGAGGGCGCCTGTGGAAACTTTCCCCACTGGACTCCGAACACACTGAGTGTACAGCGATAATCATACGTTGGTATAGATAGTTCCTGATGTACGCCATCTTAAAGGGCAATTTAGGTTTTGGTTTTGAGCTGCATCAAGATTCTAATTTTTGTTTACGCAGCCAAGTGGTTTATTCTACCATTCAAGCAAGGATATTGATAGAACTGCACGCCTATGCAGTATTTACGCATAACCATAGTAGTGCGTTAAAAAAATGACTATCACTGCCCGTAACAATGGCCGACTTTATACTGACGTCAAGCGGAAACTATCTATATAATGACAAAACCAAGTCATAAGGCATAGCATGTCAAGATGACCCCTGAACCGGCACAGCAGTTGATAATGACTGTATTGTGGAAGGGTGAATCAACCTTTGTCACGACCAACCTATTTCTGTCTTCTTCTGTGCTCATCCTAGCCACCAAAGTGAAGCTAGAATTGTTAACAGCCTGGCTCCCTACTCGTATCAGTGTAGTTTCTACCTGAATAAAATAGTCTGGTCTTGAAAATATATGTATAATGCTCTCCCTAAAAAAAACTATCTGCAGAAGGGATATCGGGTACAATTTTTGAACGTTCAAGAATCAAGAGACAACCAGTTGTGAGACATTGACCTCAACAGAAGCATGTTAGATCTCCCATACATCCCTTTGGTATTGCAATGCCGATAAACAGTACACAGAAAGAGGACAAGCTTTTTTTTCCGCAGTGACTCGCATACACTTTCATGGTTAAACATTTTGGGATAATAAGTTCGATTCGCCATATAACTCTCTTGCAAAATGTCAAAAAAGATTTTCATATCTTCATGACGAGTTGAGATTGTATTATTAAAAAAGTACTGTCACCATCCATCATAATGTTTTAAAATTTTGCATATTTGCCTCTGTCTTAGTGTGTATATCCAATATACTAAAACCGGCAAGTTGTTTGCCGATATGTTTGTTAATGAAAATAAAAAAACAAACCAATGTGGTGTTGTAAACTGTAAGCTGGTTTGAAGCCGAGATAAAAGATGTTATGCAGTCAGTCAGTCACTCTCCACTAAACTTTATTGCCACATTAACGTGTAATATGCGTTAAAGTACAACAATTATATATGATCTACAGATTAACAATTTAATTAATCAATATGTGCACTTTTCAGGCAAAGTGAGAGCTGTGGTTCTAATCGTTATTTTCATGATAGCCTTATGGAGGCGGAGATCAATTTATGAACATATTGGAAGGTGTTAATCTCTGAAGCTGCAGTATATTTTGGTGATATTGGTGTATCAATTTTAAGGGGGAAATGCTAAAAAAAGACTATTCTTGTACTCTGCTTTGGAAATAAATAAATTAAAAATTGTCATCTATGCTTTTGCGCGTGAAAGCCCATCACAAACATGTATACTTGAAGGAACAAAAACATGCCAAAACATTTTTGCCAAGGTTATTATAAAAATGATAATAATTTCCGCTTTAAAAATAGGAGAGAGAATTCTCACCCCAATTTGCATAAGAATGAAAATGTTACTTGTTGGGTCTGTAATAGTGTAATTGCACTAGGGTTATTGCCACGAATTACCATTGCCACTTTCTTAATAGCCTAGCTCTTGGATGGCCTTGGACCTCTGCCTGGTTAAAAGTGCTGCCTCTACAGGAATCAAATCCCATAAATATATATCAATATTTAATCAAGGTGAGCACACCAACAACTATTGTTAAATAATTTGAAAAATTGTTTACAGTTAGTGGACAAATCAACTATGGCAATTTAGTTACTAGTCTCGTGAACAAATGCAAGCCAAGAGTATTGCAACTTGCTTCTTGTGTAGGCTATGGGAGAGTAAAAAAAATTAGCAACCTGTCTCTGTGAATTAACACAAAAATATTGCGCAAAATACCCACACAGGCTGGTAAGATGAACAGTGACTTGCTCTGGTGGCTAATATGCAAGTCCACTCTGTGGGGTTTACCAAAAACAGGCTTGAAACTTTTCAGCTGGGCCCAATTTCATGGCTCTGCTTACCGCCGAATTCTGCGCTTGCAGTGACCATTCTCCGCTTACTGTTCAAGCGCCGAATTTCTGCACTAGCTGTGTAAGCGTAGAATGCCTAGTAACGTGGAGTGCGCAGCAAAGCCGAAATTCCCCGCTAACCCGTGCAATACGCTTGACGTAAGCGCGGAATTCCCTGCTTCCGCAAGCGCCGATTCTTTGCTTACGGTAAGCAGAGCCATGAAATTGGGCCCTGATCAGCGGATTTCCTCGTTATTGGTTTCTCATCTGTGCCAACGCAAATCGAAAACACACATTTATACAAAGTCTTGCTGTGCCTGACCCTTTTCCTCTTTTTTTGACAAACTGCAGTTGCATGCCTGCAATAGATAGGTTGCAGTATGACGTAAATCGGCCATCTTTACGGGCCGTTTAGAACAAACAGTGGTGCGTTTCGTGTGAGAACGGCGTGCAACACGCGCGCATTTCATCGAAACTCATTGCAGGATTGGTCAGTGAACAACGCGGCTGCGTTAATAAGTTGAGCGTTTGAGGCACTTGCAAGCCAAAATGCAATTTGCCCGTAAAGATGGCGTCTACTGGGAACTATCTATATGGTTGCATGTGTCCAACGATGTCACATGCACTCACATGTAAGTCTCAACATGTAGTTTTGATGAAGGAGACATCGAAGTAGCAATGTAGCCTAGGGGGTGAATAAACCCATTTTCTATTTAGTTTTCATAATCAGAAACGTCCAGTTCATGAACAAGTCGTACGCAGTTCATGAACAAGTCGTACGCAGTTCATGTCATGACTGTACATATTATAAATTAACTGTAAATGCTCTAATGAATAATAGCAGTAGAACCAGGTGTACAATTCATTACTATACCAGGTTTTTGCTGAATTTGTGATAAATGAACGAGGATCATTTGAATGCGTACATGTGTCTTGCAGTATAATTAAAAACCTACGAATCTTAGAATTAAAGATTTCCTCTGCTCGAATAACTTACTGTACTTGAATAATAGGTGCAATTGTCTCATAGTGTTTTATTGTTATTTTGTACTAACTTTTTCCCATCATTATGAACTCTTGAGATGCTTGGCAGCTGCCAAATTTATGAGTAAATATATTTGTTCAAAGGGGAAGGCCATGATTGTCTCAAATTGTGTGTATTTTGCGTACAGTGGCAATAATTAACCACTTTTTGTTGGCGTTCATGTAGCATCTCCAAGTCTCTCAATATACTGTACACTACCCCCTTTATACATGTTATAATGCAATAGAGGTAGCCAGTTATGGTACAAGTTATTCGATCTGTATGCCCTCTTCCTGTGCGTTGTGCAACATGCTGGTTATAGATTGCAATACGCGTCATCGACCACCATCTTTGATGAATTGTGCACGCGTGAAGGGCTATCATTGGCTGAGAGTCGTGCGTAGCGCGTACACGTGTGCGCTTTCCCGTCGTTTTACATCAAAGATGGCGGTCAATGACGCGTTTTGCAATCCATGTATTAACGGTATACAACAATGGACGTAACTCTCAATCAGCCATTAGATTTGAATAATGTCTGGTACAATGACTTGCTTAGTCACAATTATTTACCGCTTAAATTTGAATTTCTCACACTGTATTAATAGTTGCAATGTCACTCTGTTCAGGGAAAGCTTTTGCGTAATTACGTAAGAGATGGCAAACGCCTGTGTGCACAGCCACAATCATGGGTGCACATTTTTTTTGGTGTCCATGTTATGAGCAACAGTTTGGAAACCAGTGATGTAACAGTTATTCCAATGTTGTTTGTCAATTCATTAACCAGCGCTGTGTGAATGAAGAGAAGAAAGTACTTGAGTTTGTCGAATACAAGATCTGCAAAGAGTTACTCAATATTTATATGTTGTTCATTAGGTGTCTTTGTAACAAAAAGTGTACCCATGATTGTGGCTGTGCACCTGTACACAATTGTATGGCTTCATGGTATCAGGGTTTGTCTATACAAAAGCTTGCCCTGAACCATGTGACTGCATGTCTCTATAGTCTGAGGAATTCAAATTTAAGCAGTAAGTTGCTACTAAGTAAGTTATGTGACCAGACATTCAAATTTAATAATGCTAATGGCTTATTAGTACATATGTATAATTATAATTGATATGGGTGGTATTGAATCTAGCTGAAACTTTGGGTTGTCGGATGAATTCACGGTCATTACAAGCAGGACCCAATGTCGTAAAGCTGTCAAGCACAAAACTTGCTAAGCATGAAGACAAAAAATCATGCTCAGCAAAACCAGTTTACCATTCAAAATATTATGTAGTGTTTATTACTTGTGACTGGTACTCCGTTTATTTATGCTTAGCACATAAATTTGTCAAGCAAGGTTTTTTGTTTTTTGATAAACAGCTTTGTGCGATTGGGCCCAGCCTATAGCCATTAAACATTACAGTGCTATCCATGACCTGTATTATTGCGTAATGGGTGGCGGCATATTGAGCATTTTTGTTATCCTTCTTGTCAATGAATAAACTCAATGAATATTCAGTATTTACTGTAGTGTAATACAGTGAGATAATAACATCAGTTTTTGTTTATGGAAAATAATCAACTTCTATCTAAGTATTTAATTTTGTTAAATAAACCTTATGAACAATACAGAGTGAACAAAGGTAAACCTTTACAGTTACATTTTACCCCCTCGCTTGTCTCTATTAAATGAATTATTAACTTTTATTTCATATTTCATACAAAAAAGAAGAATCTAAACTAACATTTGTAACTTTCCTTAAATGTGTAATGTCTCTTGTTAAGTCACGGTCTACCTAAAGCCCTATTTGTGTCTTTTTTCAGAAGAATTTTATTTATTTATTAAAATCTTAATCATATATCTGGTTCTTCAAAAACAGGAACATCTATTGTAATGATGTTTCGTGACCGAAAGTGTATAAGAATTGTAGCTATAAAATAAAATTTGAATTGTAACATTTTATTGCGGAAGCTTACTCGGTAGAAAGTTGGCACCAGTGCCAGCCATCCTGGGCCCAATTTCATGGCCCTGCTTACCATAAGCAAAGAATCAGCGCTTACGGAAGCATGGAATTCCGCGCTTTTTGTCAAGCGTATTTCACAGGTTAGCAGGGAAGTTCTGCTTGTGCGTGTGCGTAGTCCACGTTACTAGGCATTCTTTGATTACGCAGCTAGCGCAGAAATGCCCTGGGCCCAATTTCATGGCTCTGCTTACCGTAAGCAAAGAATCGGCGCTTGCGGAAGCAGGGAATTCCGCGCTTACGTCAAGCGTATTTCACGGGTTAGCGGGGAATTTCGGCTTGTGCGCGTGCGTACTCCACGTTACTAGGCATTCTACGCTTACACAGCTAGTGCAGAAATTCGGCGCTTGAACAGTAAGCGGAGAATGGTCACCGCAAGCGCAGAATTCGGCGGTAAGCAGAGCCATGAAATTGGGCCCTGTAAACGAAGAAGGGTGATCGCAAGCGTAGAATTCAGCATTTAAATTAATTGTTAAATTGTCATGCGTGGCAAACCAATGGTGTAAAAAAGTTGAGATAAATTTTCCTATTTGACATTTTTTTTTTAACTAGAGCACCCTTGACACATACAAAAATTCAAGGGTTATAGTTTGACGTATTTGATGAAGACCTGGGCCCAATTTCATAGAGCTTCTGAAGCAAAAAAACATTTCTTAAATTTCTTCTAAGCCAAAATAAGCAGGATACCAGTCGCATGGTTTACTCGGATGGTACTTTGGCGGTCACCCTATTTCTAGTAAACACAATTGTTTCATACTTCGTAAACAAAGTTCATAACTGAATGAACAGTTAACAATACTGATGCTGGCCCTGTTGGTACTTTAAAGGAACATTACAGAATTGGTTTTTGCTAACAAAACAGTTGCTGGCAGTGTAAGCACTTTATGTAATCCACCATATACATAAACTGACAAACCTGTAGAAGTTTGAGATCGATCGGCCATCTGGGTCACGAGAAAATAGTGAAAAACCGATTACACATTTGCATGCTGAAACCATATAGATTCAACAAATGAATAAATCGCTCACTGAGCGATAAACTCCAATCGGAAAATTAGTTTATTCATTTCTCATCAAATATGGCATTTCAGACAGAAATATTTCAAGGGATGTTTTCTACTATCATCATCATTCGACCGTGTAAGTTTTATGTAAATCTGTGATCAAAAAGTATATTTTACAAGTTTTTTTCTGACCAATTCTGTAATGTTCCTTTAAAATCAGTATGAAACATGACATATTAATTTCAATTTAGTACACTTGCATGTTATATATCTAGTTTGTCATTCTTTGGTTGAAACTACCACAATCGTCTACCCAGATTCACGCGTCATTTTTTTCGCTATTTATTTACTGTTTAAATTTTTTTCAATTCAATCGAGACAGTGAACAATATGATATTGAACAATATGATATGTTGTTTGAATTCTAAATTTCACGACAGGTTTGTACCAAATAGATCATAATAATTGTTGAGGCTAATCATCCTTACTTGCAGCTGAGAATTTGAATTGCGAAGGAAGTGGCTACAAGGTGTTCATGCAAGGGCACCTTGCGTTTGTAATCATATTTTTTTCATGAAAAATGAAGGCATTTCAACAACTCAAGTACGTACTCAAACAAAATTACTCCATTCTCCCAACAATGGGAAGTGGAGTGATCGATGGGTTCTTTCAAATGAACACCAAAGGCACATGAAGGCAATTAAGTAATTAAGAAATAAATACATTTTTTTTTAAGCAAACAAATCCACTTCATCCTTCCAAACACATTAAAAGGTTGTCAATCAATCTTAATATTTGGAGGGGTAAGCTGGTGAAGCGCTTAGCGTAATTCATCATTATTGCCACAAGGTTCCCATGACGTAGATTCATTCTTTACATAGAATCAAGTCTACAATTGTCAGTGAAAGTTTGATAATTTATCCATCGAATGCAACATTTTTGGTAAATTCTTTTCACAGGAATCGTGTCTCCTGTCCATTTATCACTGACTTTTTAAAAAGCTATCTCGGCACTAGATCAATCCAAACAAGTACTAAGAATTTTAACAAAAAGTACTTGGATGTCAACCGTGGTTTTTTTGTTTGTTTTAAACAACAAGTTTCCTTCTCGTGTTACTACAGTTTTGTTTAAAATATTTTTGAACTGTTTCTTTAATATCAATGTCAAATATTTTGTAACAATTTATTTTCTCCTCATTGTGTGAAATATTAATAGCCACACAAAATACAATTCAGACAATGGATGAGTGGGTGTTAAAACTACTATAGGTAGTGTATGAAATTGTCAAGAACACAAACAAAAATTGCATCAAATGATTGCTTGATTTATTTATTGCAACATATATTATATGTAATATTGACATTTTTGCAGGTTTGTGTGTACATTGTGCATACTTAGTGGATTTGTACATAAATTGTAAAAATTGTGATACCATTTAAATCTATTATGTTCTTTACTTTATGTGGTTTGTATTGAGATGACTTTGTTTCATATAAATACACTGCAATTTCTTTTGAAAACAAAGCTCGAGTTTAAACAGTTTTTGTCTTGATTTCTTTTTCTAATCGTAGGTTACAACTGTTCAGTTAAATTTCAGTCGCTTTTTTACAACGTCCAGTGATGTCGTTATGTATGAGGCCGTATGAGGGCGCCCTTTCTTATCTGGTGTCCCCGTGACGGGGCGACTCACGCATAGACATTGCTGTGGGGCGACATGGCACCATGTGTTCATTTGTATGCCCGGTCCATCCATCCAAATCCAACTGAAAATGTAATTAGTGTCATGCAGAGTGCATTATGCGACGTGGAGTCAACGATGGTGGAAGAAGTAAATACATTTTAGAAATAATTCTTCCCACGGAATATGAGGTAGAAGTTTAACAGTTTTCCCTCGTGAACGGTGCCAAACAACGGCAGGAATATTTGGAAGGTGTTTTTCTCCCATCAAGACCGACCGCAAGGGTGAACAAAATGAAGCTTTCCGACTCGGTGATGCGGAGCTTTCGTGTGGCCAAATTATTCAAGGACCAGAACACCGAGCGTATAAACAGCATTGACTTCTCGCACAATGGAGAAACAATGATATCGAGCAGTGAAGATGACTCTATTGTCATCTATGACTGCTTGGAGGGAAAGTATGTCACATGATGGATGTTGAGGTTTTGTAAATATTGTTTAATTAGGAGTGTGCATTGTGCATGATGTTGTAGAGCTGCATTTGTCAAAAATGAAGCCGAACACTGAATAGAAAGAGGGACAGGCCAGGGATCAGTTTGATTTTGTAATGAATTAGTACAATTAGTTACAAGATAATTGAGATTATGAGCAGTCGGCAAAAATGCCGTATCTGACCACACTTTCTGAGGGATTTTGTTGGACTTTATAATTAAACTCGTAGTCTTGCCTGCATAAAAAAAAAAATACAGAATGTTTACATTACAGAAATGAACGGGCATTTTGAATTATTACAAAAGTATTACAAATAATGAAAAATAAGCCATTTCCTGCTACAGATGACTAGTGGCCTTTGTGTTGTTTTTTGGGCATATGTGCGCGAGAGTAATCAGTCCACGCGATGGAGTGTCTGCTTGAACTTTCTTGGTGAGAGGTCAATAATTACTGTTTAAGGCTTGAGCCAACAACTTCTCTATGACTCTATGACTGGTATTTAAAATGGAAATAAAGTCGAACATTCACTTTAAAAAGATGCTAAGTTTTACTAAACGCAAGTATTAGCTGGCAAATCTTGTAAGTTGTACATGTAGAGCCCTCTTTGACACAAACTTAAGTAACCAACAAGCTAGTTAGTTGCGAAAATCGCAACTACCAACAGACGTACTAGCCTACTGTACTGGTATTTCTACTAGATTAACTCTGACGGGTATCAATCACAACCTGCCATGGTAGGAATTCAAACAAGGAAATCCTCCGCAACCTCATTTCTTCACCCCGCAACAAAGAAAGACTGTTATAAATTCTCATTCTTACCAAGAACCATGGCCGAATGGAACCTTCTCCCTGTAAACGTTCGCCAATCCCCTACTATAGACACATTCAAGACAAGATTAAATGACATGCATATGTCTACCTTTATTCGGGGGGCCCACAACTAATCCACTACTAGCCACCACGCGCCTGCACATTGGTATCCCGATAGTGGAGTTTGTGTGCAGTACCGAACAGATACAGATACAGGGATTTTCGACCATTTGAAGTAGAATGCCTCTGTTTATCAACCGACATGCGCCATGTTTGAATCCCCGCTGCCACTGAGATTGATGGGTTTTGGTAAATTTTTTCATCCCCCCCCCCCTCAATTATTGAAAGCTAAAGCCACCATTTAAACCTTTTCCTTTTCTGATATGTGGAGGCATAAATGTGTCACGACGTATGAAGCCCAATTCCTCGCTTTTTTCTATGGCACAACCATGCACGTTTATTACTTGGTTGGGTTCTTCCATGGTGAAAGGGGGGGAGTGTTCATCACCCTAACCCTAACCCTACCCCTACACCTAACCCTTCCCCTAGCCCTACCCCTCACCCTACCCCTCACCCTACCCCCTAACCCTACCCCAACCCCTACCCCTACCCCTACCCCTCCCCTACCCCTAACCTTAACCCTAACCCTACCCCTAACCCTCACCAAACCACAAACCCTCACCCTCACCCCCTCCCCCCTCCTATCCAGTCACCCTGACCGTCTCGTGGTTGTGGCTTCATACGTATGAAGCCACAACCATGGTGGTTGGCTTCATATGTATGAAGCCACACAACCGTGGTTGTGCGTGGTTGTGGCTTCATACGTATGAAGCCACACAACCACGCCATTGTAACGTGCATGGTTGTGGCTCGGAATTGGGCTTCGTACGTCTGTTCGCATTTATATCTCGATATGTGGCTTCCCAAGGATTTTTTGTTTAAAGGCACAGTACACGTTTGGTATATTTGTTTAGTAACCGATGTATACCACCAGTTGCTCTAGAGGAATTCTTTTAACAGGAATTTAAGTCTGGGACATCAAGCTGTAGGTCCTGTGTGTTGTGTAATGCACGTAAAAGAACCCAGTTCCACCTATCGCCAAGAGAAGGGGTTTGCCTCGGTGTTTCTGGCAGTGGCAGCAGAATGCGCCGCAGCACCTTGTAAACTCTTACAAGGTGTTACATAAACGGGTCTCATAGTTCAAAAACTTTAGAAACCTGTCTGGAAGGACCCCAATGGAAATAAGTCTAAGTTATTGGCTTTTTGGGGCTATCCTTGGATAATTTTGTGCTGTATTTTACTTTTGTTCTGTTTTGGTTAATATTATTTCGTTGTCTTTTCTCCTGTTGTTGTGTACATGTATGTATTTTTGGCATGTTCTTGCTGTATTTTTATCCGAATAAATTCAATCAATCAATCAATCAATCAATCAAATAAATAATGATAAAAGCATAGAATAGATAGAGCGCTATATATAAACTTGTTATTATTATTAATATTTAAATAATAAAATGTATTTTTCTCCTTTTTTTCCTCAGACCCAAGAAGACACTTTACAGCAAGAAGTATGGAGTAGACATGATTCGATTCACACATGCTGTGAACACAGTCATCTATACATCAAACAAGATGGACGACAACATTCGGTATCTCTCGCTTCACGACAACAAATACATCCGTTATTTCTCCGGACATACAAAGAAGTAAGAATCAATCTTCTCTTGTCCTCATTCCATTTTCTTTACCATGGGCAATTCTGAACCCTCCTAGTCCTACTGTCTGACCATTCAATACCACCCACATGGTTGTGAATGATGGATGCACTGTGCCAATCTGCAGTATGATATCACGGTGTATTGTAGCATGGCTTACACTGACAGTTCTTGTAGTGTAGTTTATTTGTGCTGATACATGTATTGTCATCTTCAAGGATTGTGTTCCGTTTATTTTGCTGGGTTTGATGCATTTACGAGGCAGGCCTGTGTCATCATTTGACCCATTGGACAATTCTGGACACGGTTGCTGCACTATGCACAACCCATGCAGAGCTGCCAACTGTCCTTGATTCTGCAGAAAGTTCCCTGGAAATAAACCAATCATTCCATATTCTGATGAACAAATTAGAAAATCTCCCTGATTATGGAAACTTTTCCCTGTTATGTTGAATGTAATTCTATCTCAACATCTCCCTGAATGCAAGATGCAAATGTTGGCAGCTCTGTCCAGAGCCCGTGCAGTTGAATGGTTCTGAATGGTTGGTTAACTCACTGTTGCATTTTTCGTGGCTGTAAAGTCTGTTGTTTCGGTTATTGACCAGTGATTAACCAAGGGCCAATTCAACTGAAGCAGTTATTGGTTTTACGTCTGCAAAAACACTCCCCAAGAGTTGGAGGGTAATGGACTTGAATGGCTCATGGGATGTTGTGCCCTATCCCAGTGATTTTACTATAGCCAGTAATCTAACAAGCAAACGCGACTGCCAGTCACATGTTTGCCATGACAAGAACAACCATTATATTTTTTTTTAAATTAACTGTTTTGTTGTTACAAATATAAAAAGGAATTAGAATTAGCTGTTGCAAACTGCTTACCAACCAAAAGGACCTGTAGTATAAATGCAAAAAATTAGTTAGTGGCCTGACGTTTCGACCATAGCAGAGTCTTTCTCGAAGGCTAAATGACAAGACAACACACACATGCATACAAGGGGGACAAAAGCAGTCAAGTGGAAAAACATGAATATAAAAAGGCGAAAAAAAGTTTTGTCTCGGAAAATATTTCCTGTCCACTGAAAGTTCAGAGCCACAAGTCTTGTGGTCTAAAGGAGATTCTCTTGAATTGCCAGCCCTGCGCACTAAAACACCTGGTTATAGGCCTTTTTAAAAAAGAATGATCTGTTTGATCATATTGAAAGTAACAGCCAAGCTTTGATAATTTGAAAGAATTTTTTTTTTTATCCATAACTTTATATTGTGGCGTGTCATGGCCGAGCGGTTTAGCGTACCGGACTCAAGTTCCAGTGGCTGAGTCATCGGGGTGTGGGTTCGGATCCCGGTCATGACATTTGTGTCCTCGAGCAAGACACGTAACTATAATTGATTCTCATCACCCAGGGGTAAATGGTTACCTGTGAGGGCTGAGATAGTTCTTGTGATTGATTTAGCTAAGTGCAGCACAGGCTGTGTACTCCCCAGGTAGCTGAGATGGTTTCAGAAATGAAATATATGGCCCAGTGTCCAGGGGTACTAATGGTTGAAGTGCAATGAGGCCCCCCAAAAAAAGGGTTCTGTTTCCGATTACATGTCATTTAAAAATAGGGTCGGTAGGTCGGAAAGTTTTTTTATTTTGCGTTTTTTTTTTTTTATTCCCATACGGTTGACGATACGTCCACGATCGTTCATGTGTTGAGCGCAATCAACGGATTTGCACAACGAACTAGGCAAAATTGTGCGCAATCTTCAGTTTGCGCTCTTTAGATTAGCAGTTCAAGCGGCCGATTTTGCAAAAATGTGCGCAATTTACAAATTGCGCAAGTCCATGGAATGTGCTTCCCAAAGTTTTTTTTTTTTTTTTTTCCCAGTTTTCCCCCCGTTTTTTTTTAAAGGCTGAATAAAAAGTTTAGGGTCGTGGCGTAAAACTAGGGTCGGTCGGGGAACCGGAAACAGAACCCTTTTTTTTTTGGCCTGATCATTTGGAATTGTGCTATACCAGAGTTGATATTATTATCAGTATTATTATTGACCCTATTCACCAGATGTTATCACGGCAACAAATTTTGGTTGCGCCATTTTCAGAGTCAGTTTACTCTAAGTAAACCACTCTGTGCTTTTGTTGATTATTTTCCAGGGTTGTAAGTTTAAGTATGTCTCCGATAGATGACAGTTTCCTCTCTGGGTCGTTGGATAAGACGGTTAGACTATGGGACCTACGATCACCAAACTGTCAGGTAAATATCATGGCTTCAGAAGATTGTTTCCTTTTTTATTCTCTGTACCGTTCTATTATCTGAGAGAAA
The DNA here is from genome assembly GCA_032158295.1 of Pycnopodia helianthoides. Classification (NCBI taxonomy): domain Eukaryota; kingdom Metazoa; phylum Echinodermata; class Asteroidea; order Forcipulatida; family Asteriidae; genus Pycnopodia; species Pycnopodia helianthoides. The sequence goes on from CM063244.1 coordinate 21,196,637, forward strand.
TTGACACATTCGTTGCATGTTTTTAGTACTTGCATATTGTTTGTTTTTAATGCTCATTGTTTATTTGTAAGAAACATTCACTTGTTGTTTTATTGTTTTAATGGTTTACTGTAATACCGTAATTTTATCTATTTTTATGGACTTTGTCATGTGCTTTTGAACAGCTTTTTTGTGGACCTTCTTTCCCTTTTTCCCTAGGTTGAAATCAGCACATTATAAATTAAATTATTATTATTATATTATTACTATTATGCTTGACTGAGAAAACACATTTGATAGTAAAGATCACCAGTTGGATTAGAGAGAAAATAAACAAATTCTCTTCTGCTGGTTTTCTCATTTCCCCATTATGTGACAATGTTTCCTTCTTGTTTTGAAGTCTCCTCCCTGCAGCTCTGCTTTTTACCATCCCCTTTGCCGTATATTCTCCGGTAATGTTTGTTGCTCCATCTGTTGTTATTTTACAGTGGGAAAATAGCAGCTCCACTAAATGTGCAAAGCTTTCATACTGAAAGTAACTTGCATTTTAGACTATTGTGAGATGTTTATCATAAAGGGAAAAGGGATTAAGGTCAAGGTAAAAAGATTAAGAGGATAAAGGAAGCAAGCTAAAGGGATTATTGATCAATTGATTAAGATAAGCTGCTTTGCTGTTTATTATGTGACAAGTGTATTTGAGATTTTACAAGATCGAGTTTAGCACTTCATCTATTTTTTGAGGTGAGGTTTGGGTGGGGGGTTGGTGTAGAGAATTAATAACTACCCCTAGCCAGGACGTCATAATCTGTGTCCCCAACAGCCAAATTAAGTTCCTTCCGAGTTGTGGACAGGCAAGTCCTCTCATTGCATTAACCAGTAACTGACTTCATACACTTCATAGCCCGACGTACTGGACCCGATGTTGCTGTCCAAACTAGCAGACTCTAATAAGAATTTAATTATCAAACAATCCACTCCATTGTTGTAAATTAAAGATGCGTCTTGTGTATTAGACCTATCTATTATTTCAGATAATGGCTTAATTTTCTTGTTGTCATTTTTGTATCGTTTGTCATTTCTGCTAATCTTTAGATTGCATTTGTTCATACATTATTGTTGTAACTGAAAACTTGTATGTTTACTCTTAATGTGTTTTGATTGTTTAGTCTGCATACTGCTAATATAATTTGCTTGTAGTTTCTGTTTGAAATATTTGTTGATATGTATTTTTTGTAAAGCGCATTGAGGCCTTGGACAAGGCGCTATATAAATGTTTTTGTTATTACTCTTACTGTTATTCTTGACAGGGTTTGATGCATTTACAAGGTAGGCCTGTGGCATCATTTGACCCCGAGGGTCTGATCTTTGCATGTGGTGTCAACTCTGAACTTATAAAGCTGTATGATTTGAGGTCATTCGATAAGGTATGTTTGAATTTACATATTTGTAGATTAATGAGAACTAATCAACCGATTGCAGTTAAATTACACTTATTTTTGAGCTCAAGGGAGCTGCCTGTTACAGAGCAGTGAGATTGTCAACTAAATTTAATCCACCATTACTTGACCTAATAGTCATTGACTTTAACTGTCTGTTGCGTATTACACTAAACTTTGGTAGAATTTGGTAGCCAATCGAATACCCAGCTTTGTGATGATACCATGTATTTATCACCAACTGCAGTGAGGGCATTTTACACACCTGTTTCATAATCATGTTATTGTATTAAATGCTTGTACATGTCAATTTGTGAACATGTAACACAAAATGTAAACCCAGTGCGTAGACATGTAACATGCACTGTAAACCCAGTGCAAACCCAGTGTTACACAATGTTTTTGTGATCCTGGGTTCTTACTTTTTTATATGTGCATTTTACTTTATGGTATATAATTAATTAATTAATTATTTTGTTCACTGATTTACTGTTTATTTTCTTGTGATTTCCTTTATAGCCTTTCGAGATTTGTATGTAAAACGCTAAAGGCCTAAAAACGCTATATGAAGAGTAAATTTTTATTGTTATTGTTTTTATGTAACATAAAATGTAAATCCAGTGTGTGTTTACATGTAACACACAATGAATAATTATGAAATGCTTACCTTTTTGTGATTTCCTGTACAGCGTTTTGAGATTTGTATGCAAATTGCTAAAGGCCTAAAAACGCTATATGAAGAGTAAATTGTTATTGTTATTAATTTTAAGTAACATAAAATATAAATCCAGTGTGTGTTTACATGTATCACACAATGAATAATTAAGAAATGCTTACCTTGTTTTTATTTCCCGGCTATTTTTTCCTGATTGCAGGGGCCGTTTACAACCTTCAGGTTACAACAAGACAGAGACTGTGATTGGACGTCGCTCAAGTTCAGCGCTGATGGGAAACTGATTCTTATATCCACCAACGGGGCTGTCATAAGACTGGTAGATGCCTTCAGCGGACAACCAAAACAAACATTTATGGTACGAGATGCTTCGTTTCTGACATGGATCTGCAGGGCTCGCCCCTTAACACTAGCCCGGCGTACATTGTCTAGTAAAAAATGCTATGGGCTAGTAAACACCACTTCTCAACTTGCCCTATGGGCTACTAAAAACTGTGCAACCTACTTGTTTAAAATGCTCATTTCTTCCTTTTCAGACGTGAATAATTTATGTATAAAATGTGTTAACGTTATTGAGTGTGTGAATATAACTTCATTTGATCGTTAAACTGGTTTGATCGTTAACATTAACACATCAGAACATTACATTTATGGCAATTCCTGTTTAAACTCTGGGCTACTAAAACTTCCTGGGGGCAAGTAAAATGCACAGTTTACTGGCCCGGCGGGCTACTTTGCAAGGCCTACTTTGCAAGGCCTGATCTGTTTTAGAAGTTTGGGTGAACACAAGAAATTGGCCGGATCGGAATTCGAACCTGCGACCTCCCCATTTATTTACCGTAAAACCAAAATTGATTTAAATTCACCCTGTCGGTTTCCCTTGTGTTTTTGTTTTACTTGATTTGTTTTGTTTTTTCAGGTACGACATTATTTTTATATTCATTTTTAAAACTTCACTTTTCATTCTGCATAATTCTTGATTTGCTTTCTGTTTTTTTTTTTTTTCAACCTGTGTCTGTTTTTGCTCGTATTTCTGCTTTGTGTTTCTGATATTTCCCAAATATTTGTATAATATGTGAAATGTAAATATTTACATGTAAGCCTTTTGACACACGACAGCATATAGTGCACAGAAACCTACACAATAACAATAACACTATTTTTGTGGTTTCAAGTAGTTCCTGCCAACTGCCTACTGTAGAAATAGTAATTTCAATGCTTGTGATTTTAATATAGTTTAATAAGAGTATACTTATGTAATTAAATATTGATTTTAATTGATTAATCCTTTTATTATGGTACAGAACCTTTTTAAAGAATAACTGCAGCAGCACATTTTATCAGCACCTCTTTTGTTTTGTTACAGGGTCATCTCAACCAGAAGGGGTTATTGTTAGAGTCGTCATTTAGTCCAGACGCCAAATATGTCTTATCAGGTTAGTACTACTATCTTCTTAGATTAGACTTGTTTTCTTCTCTAAACCTAACCGCCTAAAATTCTGCCTAAAATTAGATCACATGACAATTTTTATAAATATTTTGGAATTATGACATTATTGGCAATGGTCAAATGGTAGAATGCTCAGAGTGAGCCCAAATCTCATTGATAAAAACCTGGCAGGCAGGATGTGCGGCTCTTTTGCCCCAGGCCTGTAATTACAATTCTGTCGCCCCTGGTCTTGGCCTTGGTGCCCCTTCAAAAGTCTCATAGACTGAACGATTTTTCACCGGAAGTGCCATTTGCAAATGAAAATGGCCTTGCCCTCTCAAAAGATGAAATTCCAGGCCTGATGCCCTTCTGCTGGGCATGCATTGTATATCTACATCATTTGTCAAAGAACAAGCAAGAGAACGCGAGAAAATTGTTACAGTTTCAGAGTTCTGGACCAAAATGTTGCAAGTTTTGCTGAAGCACGCTAAATTAAAACAAGGTTCTCCATTTTACTTGATTGTTGTGTTTGTTTTTAAAAGCCCTACTGTTTATTCTTAAGCAATTTAAATGGTTTGATATTTCGTTTTAAAATTTTATATTTTGATCTTGAATTTAAAAACAAATTTAATTTTGTGTGTGTGTCTAACAGCCCTTACTCCTGTGTGTAGGCCTGCAACTGGCTCTTATCGGCCCAGTATGCTAGCTTGTGCATGGGAAGAACCCAGAGTTTGTGAAAGAATAATGCATAAAGATTATAACCTAGAGCTACTCTTAATAATGCTTTCCCACTCCTGTACTGAATTTTATATTTCTTTATTGACTATTAACTATGTCTTAGAAGCAATATAGCTTCTGACTCGGTTGTCATGAACTTTATTATGTTTTTTTTCCTTCTAACAGCCCTTACTCCTTTGTGTATCAGCCTGCAACTGGTGCCTATTGGCCCAGTACGCTAGCTTGTGAAACCCAGAGTTTGGGGAAGAATAATGCATAAATATCGTAACCTAGAGCTACTCTTAATAATGCTTTTCCATTCTTGTACTGAATTTTAAATTTGACTTTATTGACTATTGATTATTCTGAAAAGCAATATAGCTTCAGAACTCGTTGTCATGACTTTATATGTTTTTTCCTTCTAACAGCCCTTACTCTTTGTGTATCAGCCTGCAATGGTGCCTATTGGCCAGTACGCTAGCTGTGAACCCAGAGTTTGTGAAAGAATAATGCATAAATATCAACCTAGAGCTATTCTTATAATGCTTTCCCTTCCTGTACTGAATTTTAAATTACCTTATTGACTATTAATTATTTGAGAAGCAATACAACTCGGTTGTCATGGACATTAATTGCTAACGACCATCTCCTGCAATCTCTCAGCTGGTACACGACAACTAATGAAACATCTCTATTATGTTTTCTCTTAGGTTCACAGAACGGTAAAGTACACGTATGGAATGCCGAGAACGGCACCAAGACTGCCACATTAGAATCCAAGCACTGTGAGTCACCAATGCACTGTATCCAGTTTAACCCGAAGTTCATGATGCTAGCAACAGCAGCACAACATATGGTATGTATCAAGACAATTGTAATTGTAATAATACTGATATAGAGAGTTCTTTCACGCCCGACTGGCATCTCAAAGCGCTCATTATTGTTAGGTATGACAGGTATGCAGAGCTGTGTTTGATTTATGAGAGCCATTTATGTGTCACCTTGTAAGGGTTAACTGCAGGAGCTGCATAGCAATCTGCAGCCAAATATACCAGACACACTCGGGGGGGTGGGAGGGGGGAGGGGGGAACCTCTTCTCTTAATGATTAGTGTACTGTGTTCTTTTACGTGCATTACACAACACACAGGACCCAGGGCTTTGTGTTTCATTCGAAGGACAAAGATATTATGGTTAAGTGGAGACAAGTGTCGTGAACAGAACCCAAACCCACACCAGAGTCCAGTTTCATAGAGCTGCTTGAGCACAAAAAGTAGCTAAGCATTAAACACTATTATGCTTACTGAAATAAGGGAAAAAAGATTACCAGTCAAACTACCATGTCACTTGTGCAGTTTGTGACTGATATCCTGCAGAGTTTTGCTGAGCGATTGTTAATTACTGTTTTCTGTTTAAGCAGCGCTGTGAAATTGGGCCCAGAGCTGGAGTCTGTTGCCCAAAATCGCTCTGCCACGACACACATTGATCCATTGTCCTTAAAGGCACTGGACACTATTGGTAATTACTCAAAATAATTGTTAGCATAAAAACGAGCAATGGAGAGCTGTTGATAGTATAAAACATTGTGAGAAACGGCTCCCTCTGAAGTAACGTAGTTTTTGAGAAAGAAGTAATTTCTCAGTAAAATATTGAATTGATTTTGAGACCTCACGCGTAAGGTCTCGAAATCAAGCATCTGAAAGCACACAACTTCGTGTGACAAGGGTGTTTTTTCTTCCATTATTATCTCGCAACTTTGATGACCAATTGAGTTCAAATTTTCACAGGTTTGTTATTTTGTGCATATGTTGAGATACACCAAGTGAGAAGACTGGTCTTTGACAATTACCAAAGGTGTCCAGTGTCTTTAAGCCCAATGTCATGAGGCTGCCATGCAAAACATGCTGGTTAGCAAATAGCGATGAACCATTGACAACAATTTAATATACAATGTCACTTCAGCTATTTGGCTGTTTACCTGTTAAAATGTATGTGTAACAGGCCCCAAAACACCAAGTCGGAAAACAGCATTAAAATGTCAGATGCATGTTGTTGGCTCGGTGCTAGAAATATTAATTCCAGTGTCATATCCATAATGATTAAAAGGTTGTTAAATGAGCGCTTAACCATTATTGCTTTGTCCTTTGGATGGGATGAAAGCTGTAGATCCCCTGTGTTGTGTAATGCACCTAAAAGAACCTAGGGCACTTATCGTAAAGGGAAGGGGTTCGCCCCGGTGTTCCTGGTTTAATTGGCTGCATAGTGCGCAGCAGCACCTTGTAAACCATTACATGGTGCTACGTAATGTAAAGGAAAAAGGTGTCATACTTCAAAATGTAGCTCCACATGACTTGCAAGATAAATGATATTATAATGTGGAGTGTCACTGAGTGACGGATTTGAGCGCTATGTAAGAAGCCACTCTTATTATTATTATTTCCCTTCGTCCAAATTAGAATTAAATAAATAATACATGTAAAAAAATGTCTGAAACAGTACATAGTTGTTACATGATTGTGAACGTTAGTTGCTCAATCTGTTGAAACTTTGGTTTAGGAGGGGTGGAAAGCTCTTTCAAATTATTCAGGTCGAGTATAAAATCATTTTGTTATAATTTTAATGTTTGTATTATTATTATTTTTTTCTTCAGGCATTTTGGTTACCAAGTATAGATGAGTGAAAAGAACAATAACAAGTCAGAGTAGAGACAAGGAAAGGTCAGGCTGACTGCTGACAGTGTGCTTTCAACATCAATGTTTGGAAATACGAACTGTTTGTGTGTGTGATTGTGTTCAGACCGTTGGTGAACATCATGGAAGCTTGCTGTTGCAATGAGAGAAGAAAACCCTGTTCGTCATCCTCCATAGACACTGAACCAGACCTCGTAATAATGTCCCATTATAACACCTCTTACGAATCTTGTGATTGGTTGAGAGGGCATCACATGATGTGAACCAGAAAGTGCGAGCCACATAGAGACGCCTATGAAATAGCCTCAACGTCCCTAAGTCTCCAATTGACTTGCACTTAGTTTAATGCAAGGCAAGTCCAAGAGTTGTGCAGTCCCATACAGTACATATAGGACAATCAGAAAGTTGAATTGTCTTAAAAGCAATTAAGATTCAATTTCTGTGGTTTTTTACTCTAATGTTGGCCATCTGCAAGGAAAAAAATCTACAAGAATTTATATCATTAGTCCTTAAGGTGAATATTTTTGTTATTAAAATAACAAAAAAACATGCAGCTATAGAATGTGACTTTTTCTTTGAGTTGCCCTGCAGCAGGGCCCATCTGCATGGAGGTGCTTACCAGGTCAACCTGTGCTTACGGCCCATACATAGCCAGGATTTGGTAAAAGGGTGTCCAAATAATTTGCTGGAAATTTAAAAACGATGCACGACAGCATCGTTGTGCCAAAGTCCGGGCGTAACCCATGCGAGTAAATACACGCATTGGTGTTATCCGGCGGTCCAACAAAACGATCCATGAAAACGTGCTGCCATAGTTATCCTATCCTAAGAGAACGTTCCTATTGGTATTGGTATTGGTCCGACTTTTGAGATGCTCTCCTATGGGTTGCTGTATGTGCAGAATTCTGTGGTGAGCAGTGCCATGAAATCTGGGCCCGGTCTCCAACTAAAATAAGTAGTATGAGGTGTTTTAATATGAAGGTTGACTGCCGTCACTTGTGGTGTGTCAGACTAGACTCCCTCGGTGATCCCTGGAGATCTTGAGGTCACCTTTGGAGGCTAGTTTCAGCGTACCTTTCATGGCAGTCAATATTTGTATAGGATTTAAGATGATAAATACAAGATCCTTGTAGTTTGTAAATTGGCGTCCCGCAAACAAAAATCCAGTTTTCTTGTTTGGCATTATGACTTGTGTGATCAATTTTGTAGAGCTGCTCACCAGTCACAAAAAGAGTATAACCTGTATATTACATTTTGGCTGGTGGCCCCCGTTCTGCTAAGCAGATCATCTCACTGTTCGGCAGCTCTGTGAAACTTGGGGTTTGGGATAATGTGTGTGTGACGTTGGGTAGCTTAGAACTCTTGCATTCAACTGTTTTGTAAATATGTACATTGTAGTGTAGAGTGAGTGGTGGAACTCTATTTAACAAAGTCAGATAGTCATGCTCTCAGTGGATGTGTTGGAAAGCAAAAGAAATGGAACGTCGTGTCAGTGTAAAAATCTTGTGACACTCAAAAAAAGTCTCCGCATAACACCGGATGTACATATAAAACCCTATCCTGTTCGTACGTGCGACCTAATTCCACCGTAAGAGTATGTCATGAGCGAGATTTTGGCTATAGGACCATCACAGATTTGCCCTTTAAAAATTTTAATATAGGGCCTAGGTAGATTAACAAACAATTTTCAAAGTTGTCAAAATGGCTGGCATTGATTTTTTTTATTCTACCTATGTTTTTTTCAAAGGACAAATCTACGATGGCTCTACAGCCAAGTATCTTTCTACCGGCATATTCTGACTGTGTGCCTGATTTCATGCTTGTATCATCATGGCACAATCCTATCACCTACCTCCCATAAAAGGTCTTCTCAAAGTTAAAAGTGTTCTGTCGTAAGAAATGCTTTCGAGCTGTGCTTTTTGATAAATGTGCCACCAGTGTGTCCGACCGGGTTCCTCCTATCAGGGTGGTTGAGCGTAAAAGCAGGCTTTCTGCATCTTCTCAGCCATTCCAACAGCTTTATTCCAAGTACTGCATCTCTTTGGAACTCCTTGTCTGCAGCATATTTCCCTCCATCCCACAATCTAGACTGACTTAAGAGAAATAAGAATTCCTACCTTCATCTTCCCTGAGTTATTTTCATCTGAAAAGTTTTTTTCCTTGTAGCCCCTTACATACAGTGGCTTTTAGCCTTGTTTGTGGCAAACTTGCTTAGAAAAAAAACCCACAAAAAAACAATCAAACAAAACACAAACGTATGCCAGCTTTGGAACTGGAAATAGAGAAGACTTTGGGTGTGCAGCAGATATGCAGTGACGCAATACAATATGCTGTATCACCTTTTTTATATGGAGCTTCTTTTGTGTTAGATAATGACATTATATACAAATTGCGATGCAGCTCTTCTTTTTTGCACTGATGCGACAAAATGAAGGTAAATATTCAGGGGAATCATGATCCTCTCAAATGATTCTATATCCTCTTTGTTGAGATGAAGGATAGACCCATTGTATTGGCAGCCATCGTTGATGAAACGTTGATGTTTGAAAGGCTATCAATGGCTGAGAGTTGTGCGTACAGGCATACACTTTTCCATTGTTTTTCATCAAAGATGGTGGGTTAATGACGTCATGTGCAATCCATCTATTCAGGAATGAGGGTTGTAGGCCCAAATGACAATGGCGTATCACTGGGTCAGGGTTTCCTATCTTATCCAAGTCCAACCATGTTGGTGTGGAATGACAAACACCGCGTTTACACTCAATCCGGAAAGGTGGATTAATCCACAATGGTGGATCAGATCCCGGTCTGATCCACCTTTGTGGATCTAGTGTAAACAAGGTCATAGGAGAGGAGGGTAATAGGATTATTTTTTAGGATTAAGGTCAAATATGCCTAGGGAGTTATAGGGTTTATGGTCACAGTTAACACATGAACATGTATTTGGTGTGAATTTGTGTCGGCTGTGTAAAATAACCTGTTCATACTTTGGATGTAAATGCCAAATGCAGAGTTTTTTTGTTTGGCTGAAGATTTGCACAAGCTGACACAGTCTAATCTTCGACAAAGGCTCAGTTGCAAATACGTGATCTCAAGTTGGCATTTGGTTAAGATTGACAACTAGTTGTTAGTGCTTAAAGTTCCCAGGGTTCTACTTCACTAAGAGCTAAGATTGATCTTAAGATGTGTGTCAATCTTAGTTGCCAAGCAACGTGTGATGTCACAATTGCATGGCGGTATTTACAATTTATCTGAGATGAATCTGTTTGTAAAAAAAAGAAGAACAGAAAACACTACCGTTTTTTTCTATTTTTCTTTTTTTCCAAATACAAAGTTGCATGTGATAAACAGTCTTCACATTTGTGACAAATCCAAGCTCGGAATTAATATACAAACCAATTTTGTCCTTCAGAGGATACTGTCCATATTTCTTCTCATTCCTTTAGTTTGCAGAGAAAAAAATAATTGTCAAATGGGAAAATGAGCTTGCTGTCCAGTTTAGTTTTCATAAATTGTTCATGGATGTCCTACTAGTGCATGTCAATTATGAATCGATGCTTGCTCCAGGAATGAGATTTGATGTATGTGAAGAATGGCTTGTTGGCCAGGCCCCCCCCTCCCTTATTCTAGACCCAGAACCTTCCAGATGTCTAAAGTCGGGTTTACAGACTCATTGCATCACCAGAAATACACAACTACAGGTTTGGACACAATATGAACTATTCCTTTCTCCCTTTGATGACTGCTTTTTTTCTGTCAAGAAAATTTGAAGGCTCAAAGAGAGTTTAAGAAAATCCTGAAATCAGGAAAAATCCTGAGAAATCACATGCCTGTTGCTCAAGAAACTTGTAAAGTGTGCTCAATCCTTGCAGTTTTTATTTGTACTATTATGTCACTAGTAGCAGGAAACAAACTCAATGGTGCTCACACAGCATCTTAGAAGGAAATGAAGTAGCGAGCTTGACATCTTTGAATTGCCAGTATTCCTTGAGCATGAATGGCATTTTTCCAGCATATCAATGGACCTCATTCACGTGACGTTATTTGAGTAGGGCGCCCTTCGGGTAGAGGTCCCAAGAAGGTTGCTCGTTGGCCCATCCTGTGCGCCGCGCATACATACATGTACCTCTAAGATGGCAGCGTGATGAGGTCAATGCTGAAGGTCCATTGAACATAATTGATAGGTATATTTCTCTGCTATAGACTACTTGCAACCACAAGACACATTATTATCAAATCACTCAAGTTTGTATGGAGTGCATTTTATAAAAAAAATTATTTTTCAATGTTTATTTTTTGTTGGGGACTGTGCATTGCCCATTATATCCCACAAACATGACAGATGCACATTTTTTTTAGATTGAACAAAATTACACGGTAGTACTTAACGGTATCAAGTGAAAAGGCATCTCTAGCAAGAAATGTTTCATCGATTCGCTTTTTTAAATATCAAAGTAATCCACCCCAAATCAATTTGCTTTTACGAACAATTTCATTTCCGCTGGGTTTTTCATTCCACTGAAATGACAAACTTTTGTTTTAAATGTGTAAATAGAAACTTTTGTTTTGTATGAAGGACTGTAACAGCTGATTATCGTGACCTTTTGTAATAAAATGGAGGAAAATGAGATAAATGACCATGTTTTTTGTATAAAGGAAGAATTCTTAGAACTGTATAAAAAATAAGTCATGACGGATCATAAGGAAAAAATAATCCCATTGTAATTTATTACTAGATATTGGAAATAATAAGTTGTATCCCCTTTAGGTGATTCTTGTATTGCCACTTCCCAGGTTGTATTGTAAACTTGGGTGTGATCCCTGGTTACACGGCAGTTACAGGTTGACTGGCTTCTGACTGGCACAAAGAACAAAGATATTGAGGAAATAGGGAGGCTGCTAATATTAGGGCCAAATAGCTCAGTTCGTAGAACAGATCCCTTGACCCCATGACCCTCTCCCAGTTATTGGTTGTAATATTAACTCCATCACAAGTGTACTCATTTATGATTTTTTAACACATTACGTCGAACTTGTAACCAAGCTTACAAGCTGAAGTCCAACATTTTGTGACGGTGTGGTGAACAAATTTGGCCATATGCAGAATGGCCAACGTATAGACGATGTGACCTGTGACATCACATGTTTACAAAAGAGCCACAGAGCCTAGACTTCCTGCAGGCACGATTTGTACACAGCTCAATGGAAGAAGGCATAAAATCTGATATTTTATGGAGATTGCACTGTCTAATTCTTATCAACTTTTGATATGATGAAAGGGGGCACATCTAAAAACTTGTCCAGCTTTTACTTTCATAACTCTTGGTTTTATGTGGAAATTATGACACAAAATGTCAACTTTCCCATAGGACCAGTGTAGTATCTTGCCTGCCAGAATACTCAAAGAATGTACAAGGTCACACTTATTGTAAACAAAGTTCACATGGTCTATACCAATAACAATGCATAAATAACTTTTGAGACTTGTAGTGGGGGCCCGAGTTGCTACTTTTTTATGACAGTGCCAGCTGGGAAACTAGGGTAAAAATTTAGGGGGGCACAAAGGAACGCACAATTTTTTTCAAGGGGGGGGGTGGGGCACTTCTAGGCAATTAAAATGTTGTTTCCGTTTGCACTCCTTTTTCAGTGCTCATGTTATGCCTTTAATATATTTCCATAGTTAGTGTCTGACGTGGTTGTAAAATCAAACTACATTCTGGCGTGTAAATAGAAAGATAGTTTTAAAAACATTGAAATTAATCGCATAAAAGCTCATCATAAAATAATACTTTTTATTGGGTAATTTTTTACCTGAAAAGTCCAGATTTAGATCTTATCTGGGTGTGTCTATCTTCGGCACTTTTTGGGGGGGGAACATTGCCTGGAGAAGTGGCGGTTTGGTTCAGCACTCTCTATTAGATGAAGAGTTGATTTTCAGGTATGATATTTGGCCCTTGGGGAAAAAGTAGGAAAATATTCTTGGCTACAGGGGCTAACCTATACTCGTACGAATGGTATAGGTTTTGATAGGCTTTTCAGGTTATTTGATAAAAGTTTCGCTGATTTTCTGAGTGCAAAAAATAAAAAATCAGATAAAAGTTAGGAGAATATCATGAATGTTTTTTTCAATGAACCAAAACACATCTCAAAATAAAACACATACAAATAAAATTTAAAATAATTTTTTGCAACTTTATTGTCAACCTATGTGGCGCTTCAAATATTATTATTCAAATAAATTTTCATTTAATCGTTAAATTTATAACGTACACTTCTTGACGGGAATAGTTTTGGCAAATATAAAAAAATACATGATACTTAATTTAAATAGGAGTTGGATATTGTAAGAACTAAGAAATATGAACAAAATTTCTAGTACTCCCTCTGTGTACGTTTGTCCTTAAGTAAGGCAAAGACCAAAATTAATATTTATATTAAAAAATATAATCAATGATACACGGTTAAATCCTTCTCAAGGTTTAAAACAATTACAGGAAAGCATTTTTTCTTTCTGGCTGGTTGCCTGGCAAATGTCACAATTTAAAAAAATATAAGTAACAATAATTACCTCGAAAACCAAAGAAAAGAGTCTACAAAAAAATTGTACGCAGCTTTTAGGTTACTATCACAACTGCGCTATAAAAAGCTGCTACACAATCTCTAGTTAAAACTTTAGATGCTAAGATTTGAAAACCTGCAACAAATACTACTAATTTAAAATTCAGTGTAAAGGGCATCTCAAAGCGCTCATTATTTTTTTCCACAGGTACGCTGAGCTGTATTTGAATTTTGAGACCCATTTATTTTACAAAGTGATGCCGCACAATCTGCAGCCAACCCTAATTATTGCCAAATAAATATCGACAGTTTACTTGCTCTCAGTTTAGACTATTTTTTATTTTTGAACCTTAGTGGTTGTAATACCACTTTAAACATTGCGTAGTTTAGATAAATTTGCACTAGCTAGCCATTTCACACAAGGAAATTTGGGGTAAGGCCGAATTGGCGACTACAGCTATGGCTACGACTGTTGCTAAAGGACGTACTATATTTCAACACATGATGACGCGGAAATCTAGCCATATCCATAGCTGTAGCCACCAATTGGGACACGACCTAACCTTGACCTGTTGACCATTAAAGTTACTGGAGTCTGCCGACATGTCCTGATTCAGGATAAAGTCGGGCACCAATCTACATTTTCAACGACACACACATTTAAACCCTTCCCTGTGACAAACCATGTAATAATGTCTCCTTTAAAGAAACGATGGTTCTGAGAAAAACCTGGGCCCAATTTCACAAAGCTGCTTCAAGCAGAAAAAAACTTGTTTAGCAAGTTCTGCTGAACAAAACTAAGCAGGAAACCAGTCACACAAGGCTCGTGTGATATGGTATTTTGGTTGGTTACCTTATTCTAATCAGCAACATTAGTTTATGCTAAGCTACTTTTCGTGCTCAAGCAGCTCTATGAAATTGGGCCAAGAGGTGAGATGAGTCTCTTATCTCACCTCTAGTTCTCATAACCACCACTTCTTTCAAGAAGAGATTATTACAGGGCTGTCTTCCATAAACTAGTTTACTTCTTATCTTGTGAATATATTTAGCAACTTCCCATAAAGCCAGTGAGTAAACTTTGATTACTTTACGTTCAAGGTTAGTGGACGGTAGATTTTTTTTCAGATCTACATGGAACAATCACAATGCTATATGCTGAATGTCTCAAGACACGACTTCAAGTTGACTTGAGACGTGATCGCAAAGACTTCAGACTGACATGTACATGTATTTGTGACTTGGCTACTATAAACTCTGGCATTTAGCAACTTTGCAACAAGAGCACACATTTTGGTAAAAACAATGTTCTGATTGTTTAGAACAGTGAGTAGGTATTTTGTACTGTGCACACCATCAACCAATGACATCATTGTTAAGTTAGTCAAAAGCCCAAACATCTCTTTTTGAAACAAAAAGAATGTATTCATTGGCTAAAATGACCGGCATGAGACCAATCAGAGCATTTAAAAATCTTGTACAAACTGAATTTTTTTTTTTTTTTAAACAGCTCAAATATTGCCTAATTTTACATTATTTTGTAGTTAGATAATATTATGTACCACCTTATAATACAATTGAATACATAGTATTTTATATAAATTTGAATGAATGAAAAAATAGTTGCATACTGTCGAATCACTGCAAGTAATTACAGTCTCTGACAGAAAACTTGAAAGTTTGCCTGAAAAATTATTTAACAGAAAATGTACACAACAAAACCACAGATAAATATCTCGTTATGCTAGTACTTTTGATCTAAATGTGTAATGTTTCTATGGTAATGTAGACTTGTGGACAAGTCGTTCATGATTGTTGCGAAGATAGCATAAAGGCTCTCATGCGAATATACTGCCCTCACGAGAATGTTGGCTCTCGCTGTAGTCACAAGAGCAGAAGTCTCCCTGGAACAGCAGTATCTTAAGAACAGCAGCAAAAATTTCTTGTAAAAATAAAAGTGCAGTCTGTCCTGAGCCAATATGGCTCATCAGGCCGGTGGTTACATCCGGTTTCATTGGCATTAAATGACTGAGAATATTTCTATTCCCCCTGGACAGGATGCCAGTCCATTGCAGGTTACTCCCCAGCTCTCACCGGTACCCATTTGTACTCCCGGGTGGAGAGAAGCAATTACAATAAAATGCCTTGGTCAAGTACACATGTGCCAGGCCAGGATTCAAACCCAATCAGTAAATTACAGAACTGGAGTCCACCGCCATAGACTGCTCCGCCAGGACACCCCAAACATTTATTGACTTGTCCACAAAGTACAATTTGTCCACAAGTGTAACGGTACCAATGCGTGACCAATAAATAGGCAACTCTGGTGAACTGCGTACGTACATTCACTAAATGCAACATTGAACGTTAAGCCACATGTAGTGTACTCCCCAAGGAATGACTTATCATCATGCGTTGCGGGGGGTCATAGGTTCGAATCCCACCTGAGTAGTATGCCCCGTGAAATTTTGTTTCCGCAGAAGTCCGGCAAGCACCGAGTATACAGTGCTTAACACACATCGGTGTATGGTAAAAAGCAAGATTATTAGTGTTATAATCCTGTTGGCAAGTGTGATTAAATTACATAATATAACATGTCCACTTTACATACATATAGCCAATACCGGGCAAGTTTTTCTTTTTTATGATTTACTCATGGCATTGTGATAGGGGTAACTGTCATCATGATGGTAGCAGAACCTGTGGCTGTACATGGAAATTATTAACTCTAACACCGGTTACTGCACACGTGCATGCGCTGGCCATCACATCACAAAGGGCACCTTCATTATTATATTGTGATGACGGCCAGTGCGCGCACGTGCAGTAACTGGTTTAGAGTTCATAATTTCCATGTACAGCCCCAGGCCTGCTATGATCATGACGACAGTCCCCCTTTAACTATAAGGCTTTAATTTCATACATTTTGTAGACACTTAAGGTCGCATTGAAAATACCTGATTGTGTCATAAGAAGTGCTTTTAAACGAAGAAATTAGGGAACTTATGTTAAAATAACCCACATATGCCAGCTTTGGAGCCGGATAGAGACAAAAACCTGAGGGTTGCAGGTGATGTGTGGCATGGCTGATGGATTGACTCACCTATACATTTGTGTTTATTTTGTTACAAAGTTGAGGTTAGGGGTTAATGTGGTTGGAGTTAAGTGATGCTTGAACCCTCTTATAGACAAACCAAACCTTACTCAAGTGCACTTGCCATTTTTTTCATGAAATGTGGTCGTGTGCTTTTTGCAGCACAGAATTTGTTTTGACTTTACAAGCTTTTAGGGTTGGTGCCATTGTGGGGATAGATAAATCTATGTACATCATTCCTACAGAGACCAAATAATTGACAGTCATCATTTGTACTGAAAACGGTTAAGCTGATTGCAACAAATAGTAAAACAAAACGGCTTCTCAAAACACCATGCTCATAATTATGCTTAGCAGGAGAAACAATTTTGCCTTAAAACTTTTGCGAGGTCTGCATGAAAAATAAAATGTCAGTACATTGGTGTTATCAATACAACCAAATCATTATATTTCATTTTTGATGTCCAAGTATAATAATAATTTTATTCATAAATATACAATAGGGTTGAGGCATCAAGTTAAAAGTAAAATAATCTTGCCAACCCCCCCCCCTGTAAAAAAAAATTGAATCGGTACATTCCATAGGAATATTAAAGCTTACATAAATTTTCAGATAGTTAACACCAACGAAAGCTTTGTCAGGCGTGCACTTTGATTAGATTGGAAGAAAGTAAGGTACAAAGCGAGGAAACTTAACAGTGGAATGTCAAAAAAAAAAAATTAAATTGCCGTTTTCAGTTTAAATTTCATCCTGATATCAAACATAGCTCATTTACATATTAAAAAATAAAATCAAGTACTAAACTCAAGTGGGAGTCATATGGTACACACTAGTACTGTATAAAATACATAGTATTCCAGTTAGTATTTTATTTAGTTGTACGTTGCCCCCCCCCCCCTCTCTGATGCATTTATTTCTCTGACATCACCTTAGTTGGGAAGGTATAAGTGCATTCTGCTCTACCAGCCAGGCTCCTAGTGGATGATACCCACGCCTACATCCTTACGGACTGTTAATTAAGGGGGTAACCCTGTTTCAGCCCCAGGAGTAGGTGGCAATGTGCCCCTG
This sequence comes from Pycnopodia helianthoides, assembly GCA_032158295.1. Classification (NCBI taxonomy): domain Eukaryota; kingdom Metazoa; phylum Echinodermata; class Asteroidea; order Forcipulatida; family Asteriidae; genus Pycnopodia; species Pycnopodia helianthoides. Next base: position 21,214,277 of record CM063244.1, read on the forward strand.
GTGACAGTTGCTTTGGGTGTTCTTTATTATAGATTTAACATCTATTGAATTGTTGCGGTACCTGCTGCTAAATAAAATATAGGATTCGAACTGCCTCCAGCTACCGGGCAATCTTGGTGGTCTAGCTGGTAAAGACATCTGCTCTAGAATGGCAAAGGTCGTGGGTTCAAATCCCACCCAAGTAAAATGCCTGTGGATTTTTTTTTCCTTCACAGAACTCGGGGGAAGTACTGATTATACAGTGCTTTACACACATCAGTGAAAGGGTAAAACCAAATAATATCCCCAGTGCAAATTTAACATCTATTATGCCCAAATCAGTTAAGTGTAGCCCTCATCTTGAAGTGGCCGTCAGGCCTTGTGAGTTAGGCGATATGTCAATAATTTTTGTTGTTGTTAAACCTATGTTCCGACACCCTTATGTTCCGACACCCCTAATGTATTTTCGTATTTCTAACCCTAGGCCTAGGCCTAACACTAACCCTAACCCCAACCCTACGAGCTATCAGAACATAGGGTTGTCGGAACATGGAGCACTCACCATTGGACAGATTTGCCACAAATCTCTTTCCTAAAAGCTTTTGGTGAACACCCTAAAGCATATCTTTTCACCCTACTCTTAGATACTATCACATACAAAGTGCCTTCGCACGCAACATCTGCATATGTTTTATGCAATGTTTATGTGGTTGGACTTAATAAATATATCAAGTTTTTGTTTCATTTTCAAAATGGCCGACGTAATATGCACGATGCAAGGTATCTGCATATCAGGAGTTACATGTGCATGTACAGAATCCAACTGTGGAAATTACATGCAAAGTTATCGTTTTTCACTATTTGTTTGCTTACAAGCAACTCCTGAGCTCTGGACAGTCCAACATATAAGGGCACAGAACACCAAAGACTCTTTTGGTGAACACCCTAAAGCATATCTTTTCACCCCGCTCTTGGATGCTATCACATACAAAGTGCCTTCACACACAACATCTGCATATGTTTTATGCAATGTTTATGTGGTTGGACTTAATAAATATATCAAGTTTTTGTTTCATTTTCAAAATGGCCGACGTAATATGCACGATGCAAGGTATCTGCGTATCAGGAGTTATATGTGCATGTACAAAATCCAACTGCGGAAATTACAGCCAAAGTTATCGTTTTCCACTATTTTCCAGCAGCTCCAAATGAGCTCTGGACAGTCCAACATATAAGGGCACAGACTCTGCTAGAGTCAAAACGTCAGGCCATTAACTATTTTTTTTGCATTTATACCAAAGGTCCTTTTGGTTGGTAAGCAGTTTGCAACAGCTAATTCTTTTTTTCTCAAAAAACAAACAAATAAAGTACAATGCAGTTTTCTGAGGGTTATATTTCTACGTTTAAAAGAAACTGCCTACAAACTGGAATACATTGTGCTGCTGTCTGAAATTTCAAACAAAGTTGAGTGAAACTTTTAATAGTTGGCTCCTGTACACAACATTTGGTTGTTTGGCTATGGAGGCATTGCAAACAATTTTCGAAATTGCCCCTAAAGTTGTGCAAGTACTAATTCTTTCCAAGATCTTGGGGATGAGTGTGTTAAGAAGTAGATCATGGACAAAAGTAAAAAGGGGTTTTGTCTGTTTATGGAATAGGAGAGTACTTTCATATCTGGGCCCAATTTCATAAAGCTGATGAAACAGAAAATATTGCCGAACAATTTTCTCCTCAGCAAAAAAAGCAGATACAGTCATAGTGAGTGGTACTTTGGCTGGTAACCTTATTCTGGTAAGCATAATTTGATTGTGCTCAGCTACTTTTTGTGGTTAAGCAGCTCTATGAAGTCGGGCCCTGGATGTAAGATTAAAGGGTTGGGATTTAGGGATTTGGAGTGGGGTTACGGGATCGAATGAGGGTAGGAGGGTTGACCGATTGATTTTCTGTCTTTTTTTTGGGGGGGGGGGGTCTGGGATAGGTTGAGGTTAAATAGCCTTTCTCTAGCAGTAACAACATGTTCGCACTGAGCATCTTTGGTACTGGCTAAGCTCTTGGCTATGGCTAGAGATCTATCAATAGCCACAGCCTGAGCCATTATTTCAGACAAGTTGTCAATCACATCGTTAAACTTAAAGCCGTTAAGAACACTTTGTGTGAACTCAGTTTATGTACAACACAGCAGAAGTATGTATAACCAAAGTAAACATATATAGTACTATCTAGTTTGATTCTGACGGAAGAAGCAGGGAGGGTGGTAGGACACTTAGATGGCACCTTGATGATGAGGCAAGCTTGATGGAGCCGTCTTGTTTTCACTCGGGGCTGTCCGGAGAGGGGCCTGAGGCATCTTGGGACTCGGTGATGCTGTTCTGAGGGGATAACCCCCGGTGATGGCACAGAGGGATGATGAACACGGTGATGTCATCGCCTGACCCCTGGCGGCCATCTTTAGTCCGCCACCCGTTTGTCTTTAGAATACCTCGGGCTGCCATGATCAACTCCTGTCCCGCTGATGCATATCTGTACAACCAAAGTTAACACACATGTGTTAAAACTGAAGAGACTAATAATGTATATTCTAAATGATGGGGACTGACCCGTCAGTTATTACTGTAAATAAATTTCCAGTAATTACCAAATTATAATGAAAGTAAAAAATGAAAAAAATTGACAAACGATACAATGCATCTGAATAATCATCAACCCTTCCTTTAAGGAATTCCATGACCAGAGGGTTTTACCATAACTTGGGTTTACATTTTGTTTTTATCATAATAATAATAACAATAGTAATAACTAGTTTTTATAAAGTGCTTCATCTACGACGTCTCAAAAAACTTATCATTATTCTTTAACATGCATTACACAATATACGGGACCTATGGCTTTACGTCCCATCAGAAGGACAAAGCAATCTAGGTTCAGTGTCTAGCTTAAAGGTATTGTACACTTTTGGTAACAGCTCAAAATCAGTGTCCACATTTTGTGTGATTAAACATATGCATGAACAAACAAACCTGTGAAAGTTTGAGCTCAATTGGTCATCGAGGTCACGAGAAAATAGTGAAAAGAGATCTTATGTGTTTTCTGTTTTTTCAAATTATCGCGCGCGATAATTACTATTGTTTTACTCATTTCTCAGAAACGATAGCATTTTAGGCAGAAATATTTTAAGGAACCCTTTCTACCATATCTTTCTTTAAATCATGTAAGTTATGTGTGAATCTGTGAACGTTTTGGTTTTTCAATCTTACCAATAGTGTTACAGGGCCTTTAAGGAACCCACACTCTGCTGATCAGAAACACTAGAGCTTGAGTCCAGTGCACTTGACCGCTCAACCACGACACGCCATCATCAAGGCAATTAATCATTAAAGACCCACGTCATTTAGCTACAATATGGCAAAAGGCTTTAGGGTTAACAAACATATTAAATAACAGACTACCTTTTGTAATCTCCAGGTGGAAAGCTCTGCAACACCTCCCTGACGATTTCAAATACTTTCTCATTACTCAGAATATCCCATAATCCATCAGTGGCCATCACCAATACATCGTTCTCGGTGTGTTCTTGGTCAAAAAGGTCATACACTTTGACCTATAGGTAAAAAAACACAACAATTAATTATCAAGAACATTCAGGGCTAGGCAGTTGTAGTCTGTGAAATACCAGCACAAAATCCGGAAGGTCACGGTACCTTGGCTAGAATCACGCTTACATCACACACAAAACAATGTTTTCAAATTTTTTAGTTGATCTGTCTAAATGTTTCCACCCTGAAAGCTTCAATTTAATAAATAAAACAAAACAACTGTGTATACCATTTCATCCTCTACAAATAAAATTTTACTTGTAGACACAAGAAAATAATCACATTGAAAGTTATCCAAGAATTTCTAGGTGCAGCAGAAAATCTTGTAAATTCCAGTGCTGGAGTAAATGACTCTATGTCTAATTGTGCTTGAGAGCTAAAGGGTTCAATGTTCATTTCTTTCTACTATCCCCTCCACTATTTTATGACTGCCCAGATGAGGTGATGGTCTTACCTCTGGCACTGGAGATAGAAAAGGCTTAATGGCTATATCTGTTCCGTGAACTTTAAGATCATGGTCACCGAATCCTCTGGTTACCCCAATCGTCGCTAATAGGCGGGCCTTCTTCCCTTCACCAAACACCAAGGGAAATCTCAGGTCTTCTTCTAGTACTTCTTTATATGTCCTAGAAAATCAGGGGGAAAAGGTGAAGTCACCATGCTTCTGAATTTGAACAAAAGTTAGCTTATACGCCCTTCGCACTGCGGTCACATTTTTATAGCCATGCCGGAGGTCTGCCCTACAGGGCCCATTTTCATAGAGTTGCTTCAGCACCAAAAAGTAGCTAAGCACAACAAAATGATGCTTACTAGCACAAGGTTACCAGCCAAACTACGTCGGGTGTACAACTTGTGACTGGTATCCTGCTCATTTCTGCTAACCAGAAAATGTTCTTCTTCAGCAGCTCTATTAAATTGGGCTCAGGTCTGCCATGCTGAAGTACACACATGTATGGCATGTACTCGTAGTGCCATCCAAAGTTTTGTTTCGTAGCACATGTTTGCGTAGTTCCAGTCATGTGTGCGCCTGACATGTGCGTGCAAGTACTCAGCAAAAAGGGTTTATACTTCACATGTTAGGGGAATTTTGTAGCTCAAGTTGGGACTGGGGTAGGGGTGGGGTGACAGGAGTGGGACACTGGGAAAAGTTGCATTTTCACTTTTATAAAGTTTGTAAAAATTAAACTGTCAGACCAAAAATCATAAATTTATTGTTTGACCATCACTAATCATGGAAACGTTAACCATACATTTTACCACATTGGAATCAGAATGGCTTACCATCCGGTCATTGAGGCGTCTCTGCACATCACCCTCTTCCCAAGATCCTTCCGGTGTACCCGCTTTTGGAATTCCAGTGGGGTGAACTCAGTGCTCACCAACTCCGGTTTGATTGTGGCTAAGTATTGCACTCTCTGTCTCTCCGTCACCGGATTGAAGTCCATTGACATGGGGATGACCTCTGACCCCTTACAAATAATCGCTCTGGATTTAAAAAAAAAAAATTAAAATCAAATCCTGTGTAATCAAAGTTTGTTGTTCTTCACAGTGTCAACAGTGTGTTGTCTGAAGTGTGCACTTGAACTTCAGCATCATTGAATAAGGTGGAGGTGTGAAGATGTGAATAACAACATGTCTACAAGCTTACATGTAGCTAGGTTTTGATATACATGTACACTGATCAATAACAACATAAAGGAACGTACCAATGGCAGTACTTTCAGTCAATACATGGCGCCGACAATTCATGTTTGCAATTCATGAATGAGGAGAGACCAATAGTACAATGCATTTTTTGTTTTAACCTTTTCATTGAGTATAATAATTATATAAAACTGATAAAATAGTGGGGCAGATACACATGTCGGGGAAAAAATATTTGGTGGTGTGCCTTTGATGATACAAGCATGGAGTTTGGCACACAGTCAGAGTATGTCATGAGAAGGATATTTGGCTGAAAGGCCATCACATTTGTCCTAAAAATAGAGGTAGAAATAGAGTGACAAGCAATTTTTTTAAAGCCACCATTGGCTTGCTATTCAATCCATTTTTTTCAAAGGACAAATCTGCGATGGCCCTATAGCCAAATATCTTTCTCATGGTATAGGCTACTGTACATGTGTCTGTACATGTACCCTGTCCGTGTGCCAGATTTCAGGCTTGCATCATCGAAGGCACAATCCAATCAGCTCTCTGCCGTACTAAAAGCTAACTGTGGTATTCTATTTTTAAGAATGTCGATTCGCTCACCCTCAATTGCTTTCAACTCACGACAGAGAAATAGTCAGGTGCACAAAAGAGGCTTCTTGCATTCATACAGACACTAATGGTTGGCAAACACCATAGAGTTGTGCATGTAATAGGAAGATGCACGCCACCATCAGCCCCATAAAAAAAGGCGCAGTGTTCCCTCATTTTGCCAACCAGTAGTGTTGGTTTGCGCACACGATGTGCAATTTACATATTTCGTGGGAAAGGTATTAAACCATTGAAGTACCTGCTGTCCCCAGCGTTTGCTATGTACAGTTTGCCGAGAAGAAACAGCGCCACCAACGCAGTGCAGCCTCCAGATATTGCGTAGTACTGTTTTTCATCTTTTATTTGGTTGTCCTGCATAAGAGTTAGGGAGATATAGAGAAGAAGCATTACTAACATTTGAGTATACATTTGGAATGTAAGAACTTAAAAAACTGTCTCTGAAATTTCATTGGTTTGTGCGGCAGAATTCAATAGTAGGCTTGCGGTGTTTTGCGGTGACATTTAATAGTAGGCTTGCGGTGTCACCTTGTGACACTAACTAAAATATTAATAAGAACTTAAGAACTGTCACTTAAATTATACTCGCAGTATAATGAGATCTGAAGGTTTGTGTGGCGACATTTAATAAAGTAGGCTTGCAGTGTCACCTTGTGACACAAACTATAATATTAATAAGAACTTAAGAACTGTCACTTAAATTATACTCACAGTATAATGAGATCTGAAGGTTTGTGTGTTGGCATTTAATAAAGTAGGCTTGCAGTGTCACCTTGTGACACAAACTATAATATTATTAAGAACTTAAGAACTGTCACTTAAATTATACTCGCAGTATAATGAGATCTGAAGGTTTGTGTGGCGACATTTAATAAAGTAGGCTTGCAGTGTCACCTTGTGACACAAACTATAATATTATTAAGAACTTGAGAACTGTCACTTAAATTATACTCGCAGTATAATGAGATCTGAAGGTTTGTGTGTTGGCATTTAATAAGTAGGCTTGCAGTGTCACCTTGTGACACACACTATAATATTATTAAGAACTTGAGAACTGATCACGCCTAAATTTATAATCACAGTATATATGATACTGACAGTATAAATGGGATCCGGTGGTTTGCGTAGTGGCATTCAGTAAGGAATAGGCCAGCTAGCATATTGTCCAAATGTGCAAATTTCGTGGTCGATACACTTTAAAGATAGCACAAAATATATTTGTTGTGTCAAATTGAAGATAATTTTTAATGATTAATCTACATCAATCGGTGAAAAACTCCTTTTCTTCAGTCTCCAAACATAAATGTCCAATAAATCTTTAAAATAATTGGTCGCCCTACAGGAATTTTTTTTCTAAATTTCTGTCCAATATCCCCACCCTCCCCTTATTCATGAGTGTGTATGCACTGTGAATGCAAAAGGCATCATAGATGTGTAGCTTGGCAAGATAATCACAAACATAATAAATGGCTGCGCACTGTGCGCAGCATTGGCAATGTTGACCACACTTTCTCTTTAAAAGGAATGAAGCTGTGCAGAGTTGATATTTTCAAACACTAGTCGCATTAGTTTCCACACCCCCTCTCGTCATTTTCTCTTTGTTCAACCCCATTTTTTTTCAAATGTTTTATAGTAACTATAAAATGTAAATAGTGAGCACACCGTGTATTCTGAAGCTTAGGTAAAACAGTACTAAAAATTAGTACATATGTATATGCCTATGTTTACAAACAAATTAACAAAAAGGAAAGTGCAACATATTTCTTCTCTCCTAGGTTTATTATTGACATCTGTAATGTTAATTACACACTGTGGTCTATTACATGTTTTGGGTTCATAATATCCAGGACAAAATGCCTCATAAGTGATTCCACCTGGCACACTCCATGTACATTTTGCACATGGCAGTAAAGCAACCCTGTCTTATTACTTCTGCAAATGGACTGAATACTTCCACCAACCCCCCCCCCCATATGTGTACACAATGCTTTAATAATTGTACCACATGTACATGATGTATGTATGGGTACGGTATACACAAGTGCACAAACCACAAGTCATAATGAAGACCATGTAATTCCTGTGACATCACATGTTTACAAAACATCACAGAGCCTAGACTTCGATCCTACATGCTTGTTTTTTACACAGCTCAATGAAAGAGCCATCAAATTTTGTCTGTTTTTGTCAAAATGTAAATTTTCCCATATGACCAGTGTAGTATCTTGCCTGCCAGAAAGGCCCTGGAATGTACAAGGTTACCTTTTCATAAACAAAGGTTACATGGTCAATCTATACAACCATCCCCTACTACATGTACCACCTGGTCCAGTACACGACAGAGCTGCCAACGTTTGCACCAATGCAATCGCGGAGGTTTTGTACAACAATCGGGGCGATATTTAGAATTACATTCAACTGAACAGGGAAAAGGTTCCCATAAATCGGGAGATTTTCAAATTTGTTCATCAGAACATTGAAAGATTGGTTTGTTTTCAGGGAACTTTCGGCAGAATCAGGGAGAGTTGGCAGCCCTGACACATGAACAATGCGTAACTTTGAGACGGTGGCATGAAAAAAAACCTGAAATATTTCAATCCACCTGTGCATCATCAAATGATGCAGTCCACGCAAAACGTCCTCTCTTCCCATCTCCTTGGTTAATGAGACAACTAATTATTTGTCCTCCCGCGCTAATTACCGGCTCAATTCCCTTGAGGTGTTATGACAACGTGACAGGAACGGGTGTTTATTTCACTTGTCATGGGCCAGTTGGTAATTAGCATACTCGGGCCATTCATCGAACTGCATGCGTGATCTAGATCTAGGACTACACACTATTCAATGCAGTCCCAAGGTTGAAATGTCAAGCAATGATAAAAGACTATTCCATACATCTAAAAGTGTAAATTACAAATTCTTATCCAATTTAATTTGTCCCTGGGCAATAAAGTACAACCTCATCGAATTGCATGAGCACCCTTTTGAACGTGTATAGTACATGTACATCCTGTAGGGCCTATGTGTTTTTACTGTGCAGGCTTATTTGGGCAATTTCCTTGTTCATTAATATTTTTGTCTTCGAATCACTTCCCTTTTTTTAATTCATTCAAAATGAAAATGGCACACTTTCCGTCCAGAATTACATGCACTACCCATTCCGTTTAAATGTCAACTAAGATTGGAAATTTCAGTACATTGAAAAAGCTATAATTAGTTTCAAGGAGAAAAGGTCACCATTGTTCAGAGTGGTACCAATCTAGCAGATCAATATTTCCGTCTGAAATACTGTCAAAGTCCAGGAAGTAACCATGCCACAATTTGCCGTATTCTAAATCAGCCAAATATTGACAGGCACAAAATTCCTTGAAAAAAAAGGGAAAAAAAGGGACCACCATACTTTGATTAAAATATCGGTTGGATTATGTGTTTTTTTTTTTCATAAATGAGTTTACTTTTGGTGCCCCTTTAAAAGTTTATCATTTAAAACCTCATTGGGTGATATTGAATGGTCAGACAGTAGGAGGGTTGAGCGTGTACTGTGAGGATGCATTCACCACATGATATCATATTGCAGGCTGGCATAGTTTATCATTTCAAACATAAAATTTGACTACCATACTTTGATCAAATTATCGGTTGGATTGTGTGTTTTTTTTCATAAATTAATTTACTTTTCAACCTGAAATCACACAGAGGTTGCAGAGGCCAGGGCCACTGCCTCGGTGCCCCTTTAAAAATTTATCATTTAAAACCTCATTGGGTGATATTGAATGGTCAGACAGTAGGAGGGTTGACTGTGTACTGTGTAGATGCATTCACCACATTATATCATTTCAGGCTGGCATAGTTTATCATTTAAAACATAAAATTTGACCACCATACTTGATTAAAATATCGTTGGATTGTATTTTTTTTTCCATAAATGAATTTACTTTTCAGCCTAGAATTACACAGAGGTCGCAGAGGCCAGGGCCACTGTTGCCCAGGTCTCTGCCTTGGTGCCCCTTTAAAAGCTCCAATAGAAGAAAATCTGAAAAAGATTTTCTAATGGAAATGCTTTTTGCAAAGTGAAAATGACCTTCAAAGGTGAAATTCCAGGCTTCATTTCCCGCCAAAAAAACAATCACGACTTTAGGGCTCACCCTTAACACTAGCCAGGTATGCGTGTACATGTACATGTGTCTAGTAAAAACTCCGATGGGCTAGTAAACACCACTTCTTAACTTGCCTTGTGGGCGACTAAAAACTGTGCAACCTGCTTGTATTTCTTCCTTTTCAAATGTGAACAATAAGCTTTTAAAAGGTGTTAAATTGCTTTTGCGTGTGTGAATGTAACTTCATTGACCATTAAACTGGTCGTAATCACTATCATTAACACGTCAGAAAAATTCCTTTTCTAACAATACATATTTCAAATCTGGGCTACTAAAACTTCCTGGGGGCAACTAAAACGCACAGTTTATTAGCCCGGTGGACTACTTTACATAAAAGCTTGAGGGTAAGGCCTGCTTCATGTAATATACCTTCACTACTGCAAATGCAATACCATTTCTCCTGAGATATATCATTCTGTATGAAATACTAATGTGTGAAAAAATGTCCCTCAAATCTTCTGCCAACTGAAAAAACGCACAAACATATGTTGTTAAATATTTGCCTTTACCATTTTATTTATTAAAATTTCTTGCATGATGGTGTTATTTAATCCAGAGGAAAAGAAAAAAAAAAGGAAAGGCGTTAATACAAATTTTGTACCACAATATTAATGACCTCCCTACTTGTCTGTCATTAAATTTGAAACTGATCTTTGAATGAATGTAGTGTTTAAAAAAACACACAATGGTATTAGCCTTTTTTTAGATATGGTGGACACTGTAGGACATGTATGAGTGCATTGTTTGGTTTAGGTGTTAGAGACAAATTTACCCAAACCTAATTGCGTCATAGTATTGTGTCCACCATGTCTCAAAAATAGCTTGTAGATAGGTTGCAGTGTGACGTAAATCGGCCATCTTTACGGGCAGTTTAGAACAAACAGTCATGCGTTTCGTGTGAGAACGGCGTGCAACACGCGCGCATTTCACGAAACTCATTGCAGGATTAGTCAGTGAACAACGCGGCTGCGTTAATAAGTTGAGCGCTTGACGCACCTGCAAGCCAAAATGCAATTTGCCCGTAAAGATGGCGTCTACTGGTAACTATCTATAGCATTCTGTTAGAAACTGTAGCTATTTTACATGATGCATATTCCTGGTATTATTAATCTAAATTTAGTCTGGAAACCCAATACATTTGAACAGTATGCTCATTGGTAATGGAGGAAGAAGGAAAACTCATTGCCTGTATCCATATCATTACTTGACAATCTTCCAAGACAAAAATTGCTCTCAGACTCTCTGGAATGAATAACAAACATTTCCACTGGACTGCTGGCCAGAGCCCAGGGATTTTAGAGTTGGGCCGGTAAACTCATGACCAAACAAGTCCGGTTGTGATGGTGTTTTCCAATTGAATAACAAAATTGTTTTCCGAGAGACGTAACCCTTCATCATTTTCACTTGATGTCATTCACAGTAAAACTTATATGATGGTTTTTTGAGGCATTGCATGGTGAGGTATCAATGCATATTCGGTTTGTGGTAACACCATGTGTATATCTACTTTGCTGTGTAGATTTTTGTTCTTTAGAGAACTTGTCTTGTGCTATTTGTTCTATTTTCTGTGAAGCGCCTTAGAGCATTTTACAAAAATAGATTTGGCGCTATATAAATGTATTATTATTATTACTACCGCGGAGTAGATTTTCGGAATTCGGGAGACTTCTCAGTTCTGAAAAGAACTATCCTGCTTATTAACTACTATCTGGGCGAAAGGTACATTTTGTAGGACATTGGCCAGGACTACTACTTTCGCTTAGTGGATCGAGGGGACTTCTCGTAAACAATTGCACTGCGGCAGAGTGAGTTCTTTTTGGTCTCAACGTTTCGACTTGCTTGCTCTAGTCATCGTCATAATATACATGTACTTAATATAAGTGAGATCAATCTTCTCTTAGTGCTTGTGCAAATCCAAACAGTTTATATGTTAAACTGTGCAGAAATACATGTATTGTCTTATTGTGATTTTGGTCAATGTAAAAAACATCTGGTCCAGTTATACATTTTGAGCTACAAGCCCTACTATCTTGAGGATTTTAAGTCCTGCTGCTTGAGAGCATTTGGCTTCCACTTTTTTGAAATGAAAGTACACGTAGCATTGCTATAACCACAGTCATCATTAATGATTTACAGCACTTGGGGTTTCATTTTCACTTCAATTGATGAGCCGAGAGTCAAGAGAAATGGGTATTTTGATCCCCATGCGTTGTGGAAAACTGCAATGAACCTTTGGATGCAGTCATGTAATTTGATCGAGCTTTTGAAGATGTTGTTTGTATATTTGAAGACGTAGATTCAAACTTAAGGAGTAGATGTCCCTAGAATATTCCAAGAATATTTTAAAGAAGAAAAATCTTGAAATCAAACAGATTAAAAAAGAATGTATATGGACATGTCAAACTTATATGAAAAAATGACCATAACAAATGATCAAAGCAAAGAATAATTTTAGATTCCAAATCATTAGTTTATTTTGAATTAAAGTTTACCATTTCACATGAGTTTTAGAATGATTTGATATTGTGTTTTTTTTACGATGATATGTTCTATGTTTTTTGTAATAAATTACATCTTATTATACAAATCTTAATATAATTTAAGACTCTTCACAAGGTTTTAGTAAGGATTTGGTAAAGGTGTCAAAATTTGCTGGAAATTTAAAGACTGGGTGTCAAATTGTTCACTTACATTATTTACATGTAATTGACAGATAACAAATTGTGTCCAGATTTAAAACAGGGTGTCCAAAAGACACCCAGACACCCCTCTGGCTAACACTGTGGAAAACAATCGAAATGACTTGTAAAATGTCCTATGATATCCATAAAAGGTCAGTTTTTATTATTCCTAATCTCTCCTACTCTTGGCAACAATTTCCACTTGACCAACCGTTTGAGACCATTCAACTGCACAGGTTGTGTATGGCTGTGCACAGAAGTACTGGTAGTAACTGTGAACATGTTTGTAAATTGTATGCATTCACTACACGATATCATAATTGCAGGCTAGCATAGTTTAATTATTATTCCAAACCACGTTGTATGATACTGAATGGTCAGCCAGTAGTAGGGTCGGGTGTGTGTAGACCCATTCCTACCACAGTCTGGCATATTTTCTCTCTCTCATACAAAACCACATTGGATGATACTAAATGGTCAGACAGTAGGAGTGTGTATGTGTAGATGCATTCACCACAGATATGTTGCAGGCTGGCATACATGTAGTTTATCATTTAAAACCTTGTTGGGTGATATTGAATGGTCAGACAGTAGGAGCGTGTACCGTGAGGATGCATTCACCACATGATATCACATTGCAGGTTGGCATATCTATCATTTAAAACCACATTGGATTATATTGAATGGTCATAGAGTAGGGCTACATGTAAGAGGGCTACACCAAGTATGGTGTACATTCCTGAAAGTGTAACAAATTTCCTTAAATAATAACTTCTACACTCGTAGGTATTAGGGTTGGGACATACAACCTGTTAATTGTTTTTAAACAGTAAACAAACGGTGAAATCCGTTTAAAGATTTCCTGAACAGTCAAACAAAGCCAGCGGTAAAAATAAAGAAGAGACCTTCCTTTTCTCTATAAAAATGCTAGTCCCACACACGATCCTGGGAGAAGATAGACATCCCTTTGGTTGGTGGAATGTTTTTTATCTTAATCCCCTCTACAAATGTAACACATTTTTTTGATCCCTACATATTGTTGCTTTGTGTGCAGCCCAAACGTGGTTTGTGGTTTTGTGGCTGTAAAGACTGGAATTCCAGTGTTCTATTTTTAATCATAGAGAGTGTGTTGACATCTGTACTCCTTTTACAGACGGGCTCATAGTTCTGGTTGGAATTGGTAAAAACGGTTAAACGGTTAAATCGTTCCATTTAGAAGAAAGAACGTAAATGCACAACTCTAGTAGGTATACATTTTACCCTTACTTGTAGATGTTGAGGAGCAAATGGAGTTGCAATGTCTTCTTCAAGGACACACGTGCCATGACCAGGATTCGACCAAACCCCCAAAGGTCTCAGCAACCTGAACTTGAGTTCGGAGTACCAGAAATCCCAGCTTCCATTCTTAAAACTTATTTGCAAGGGGGAAAATAATACAAACATCCACTTACCATATCAACAAAAGTTGCCTCTAAAGCACCAGTGACTAAACTTTCAATTGACACTTCCTTCTCCACGAACGGCCACTTGTAGGGTCGCAGGTCCCCCTTTCGAGAGAACTGCCTTTGTTCTAAGGTACTGTTGACTAGGAGCTCATAGACACGATCTAACTTATCTAAGATTTGATAATGGAGAGTGTTGACCGACATCAGTGAGGCACCCGTCCCAGCATGGCCGTCAAAGACTGCAAAGTACGTCATTGGAATATCATCTGGGTCCTTAATAAAGGACATTCAAAAAATGTTTAAAACAAACTATCAGCATAATCTGTAAGTCGAAACCCAAGAGCAATAAGTTGAGATAAATAGTTATAATTTTGTTTTCAGTTTTAGAAACATTATACATTATGTCAAGGAAGTGAGAGCAAAAAATCATTGTTATGTCTGTGTTGAAAATCAAACTTCTGTACTGACAAGTACACAATGTCAGTTTAGCTACAAAATATTTTTGCATACGGAAATGTTTTGTGAATTTCAATGTTCTGGTGGGTTGGGCTGAGGGGTGTGTGTGTACACCTTTAAACCGGGGACCTAAAACCGGGTTTGGTGAAGGTTCCCAGTTGGAAAGTGTGTACAAAACCAATGGGAGCAGTTGCCAAAAAGTTATTACAAACAAAAGAGTGACAATAGGTCCCCCAAAAAGGGTACCTATAACAAAAGGGACAATAGGGTCCCCAGTTGGGTGAAGGTACCCAATTGGAAAGTGTGTACAAAACCAATGGGAGCTGTTGCAAAAAAGGTGAGGTACAAACAAAAGAGGGACAATAGGAGGTCCCCGATCGCAGGGTTTACACACTTGGGCGTGTGTGTGTGTGGGGGGGGGGGGGCTGTAGACTCAAGACGTGGTAAAAATAATGCATCTAAACAAGTACACTTGTACCTATAACAGCTGAATACAACACTAGAATTGATATAAAGTCTGCCACGAGTCAAAGTAAAGTGTCAGGGCACTTATTTGGTAATTGGACATTGTATCATACAAAGATGTAGAGCAGATAGCTTTGCAATATTGAAGTGCATTATCTTGGTCTTTGTGTAATAATGAAAGGAAATGCATGTACAAACAAACCAACAGTTATCTGTGCATACATGTATAGATGGTCACAGTGTTAGCCAGAGGGGTGTCTGGGTGTCTTTTGGACACCCTGTTTTAAATTTTGACACCCTGTTTTATCTGTCATTTGTGTTGTAAGTGAACAATTTGGACACCCAGTTTTAAAATTTCCAGCAAATTTGGACACCCTATTACCAAATTCTGGCTAAAACCTTGTAGATGGGAACTACATATAAATGCAGGAACTGTGCAGAGATTTTTTTCAAAATCCTGACTTGAAGGTTTTTCCTCTTAAATTTTTCAAAATTTGTTTATTTCATTTCATTTAAGGAAGGTAAAGAGCAATTCTTACTCCACTTGCAGGTTTTCCCTCTTAACAGCGTTACACTTTTTTTTTTCCATTTAATTTAATTAACCCTCTTGCTGTCTGACCATTCAATACCATTCACTGTGGTTTTGAATGATAGATAAACTATGCCAGCCTGCAATATGATACCATGAGGGAATGCATGTACACAGTACACAGTTAGTTCTGTGCACAGTTGTGCCACCGTACACAACCTTGGCAGTCGAATGGTTTCAAATGGTTGGTCAACTCACTGGAAAATGTTGCCAAGAGTCACTGACAGTAGGAGGGTTAAGGGAGGTTAAAGAAAAATTCTTACTGCACTTGCAGGTTTTCCCTCTTCCCCCACAGCCATCTTCTCATGATTGTGACCCTTGAGAACAAAGTTTCCGGCAGCAGCTTGGTCCTCATTGTGTTTACTCTTCCCTCCATTTATCACTCTGTGGAGAATAGTAAGGCTACAAATTACAGGTCAAGGGTCACAGAGTTCCGTCTAACCGACAAACGTTGTACCCACACATGTCTCGAACACAGGACATCTTGATTAAAAATAAGATCAATTTCGTCTGCTGAGTCAAAGCTTAGTTTGACATTTAGGTATAATTGTAGGTAGCCGTTGTGTCTTACTAAGGGTCAGGGACTAGTCAGCAGCGACAAAGGCCCTTTTCAAAACTGCGGCTTGTGCTTGGGCTTAGGCTCCATCAGTTATTTAGAGGACATGCGCTTTCCTTACGGGGCCTCAATCAGGTGGATGGAGCCGGAGCCCAAGCCCAACCTGTGGTTTCGAAAAGGGCCATACATGTACATGTGTAGCATCTAGCTTACCAAACGTGTTTACTAAGGGGTGCCTTACCATGGGTCAGGGGCAATTGTGTGGCATCGACACGTAGCCAGTAGTAAGTGTTTTCAGCATATAGGTTCCTCGAGTGTCTTTAAGATGAGCTTTTTCCAATTTGGATACCTTGTTTTAAAATTTTCATCCGATTTGAACTTTAGTCCAGTGCCTTCGATTTACATGTAAACAATATTTGAAGCTTTGCATGGTGTAGGAAGTACATGATGTAAATAAGAACAGAATAGGTTTGGTTTATGGGTAACAACCATTTGGTTAAAACCTCTTTTGGCTCTGCTTGTCTTTAGGAGTTAGCCGGTTCTCATGTGTACACGAACCCAAAAGGCACATCCCAAACCAACTCATCATATCTGAACATGTACCACCTAACCAACCAAAGAATTTGCCAGGTCAGATTCTAAGCCCAAGGGTTTAAATCAAGTCAATTATTTAATTCAAGTCATTGTACCAGACATGATTCAAATCTAAGGCCCTGTCCGAATTGGTGGCTACAGCTACGGCTACGGCTGGATCGGCACATCATTATACACATAAGTTTAGGCCATCCTAAGCATCATCCTTAGCAACAGTTGTAGCCTAGCTGTAGCCGCCAATTCGGAGACAGCCTAACTCGCAAAATGGCTCAATGAGAGCATGCACACCAGCAAGTATCGAGTCTCGGAATTAAAGGGGCACTGTCGTTGTGATCACAGCGAGTCTGTGGCCAGACATAAAATTCTGAAATCTCACCCAGTTACTGCACACGCATGCCCGATAATAATGGCGGCGCCCTTTAAAAGCTTTTGTTTGTGATGTGCCATGTTTCCATGTACAGCCACAAGCAGACTATGATCACGATGACATTGCCCCTTTAAGGAATGAATGCAAAATCAGACAGGCTACCGGTAACTCAAGGTTAACCTCAAGGTTTTTAGAAGGTTTTCCAGGATTATCTGGAGTTCAACCTCTAGTTACCTCGAGTTACCGCTTGTTTAATTCTGCAATTCCCCCTAAATCTGCTACGTGTGCATCCTCCATCAATCAGACACGAGACACTTACTCTGAATAGCCACTGTGCCAAGGCAGCTTGGATAAGTCCCTCGGCACCATGATCGGCCGGATGACAGAGTCCGAGGCAATGGACACTTCCTCTGTGCTCAACACGAGGAACTCCGGTCTGGTGTACGAGTACTTCTCCTGCATGCCGTTGGCAATCTCGTCCTCTTCCGCGACACCCTTCAGCGCACGGTTCTGCGGCATGTTGGCCATCACATTGTTAACAACTTGTCGGAAACGATTCAGCATGATTGCACGCCGTTGGACTCAGTCTCATGTTTAACAATGTAAACAAACTCACCAAGACCCCTAAATTGCTTCAAGTTGCAAAATAATATTCCTTCACAAAAAATGTTGCGGCTTGTTCATACAGCATTAAAATGTAAAGGAAACAGAATTCACCAGGGTATTCAAATTCCAGTGAACAGGTCTTCAAGTGCTGATTGAGAGGAAACTGATATTTATTTCATTTCTGTAGTCCAAAGGGAATGTTCAACCATACCTGAAAAGTGAAATGAAAAGTTTACATTGTAAGAATGAATATGCTATAAGTTTCAACTTCCTAGACCACAAGATAACAATGAGAAGAGAGGTTTAGTTTACACTTTATGGTTACATTACGGTGCCCATTACTGGCCGATTCTATTATGTAGAGTTAGTTTAGTTTAGTTTAATTTATTACATTTATTGCAAACATCAAATATAATGTGGTGCAAAAGGGAAACCCCGAACTGGCACGCAGGCCTACTAAAATGGAGACCCTTGATCACACATCAGAATAAAACAAAGAAACAAAGACAACAACAAACAACTGTTAAAAAAACAGGGAAAATATGTCAGAAAAAAAGTCATAACATCACAAAAGGACAATTTACAATACAATTGCAGTTATGAATTTTATGCAAGATGGTAAAGAAAAAGCACTTGACCCCAAAGTACAGGTCACTGGTGAAGTAGTGGTCAAGGAATCAAGATTTAAATTGAGAAACAACTCGCAAAATTGTTAGGTCACAGGGAATTTTGTTTCAGGACTTGTAAAGTTGGTCCATCGTAGTTGCCCACAATATGGGTAGGTGTGTGCAAAAACACGATCCAAAATGCCATGCTGTGCTGTGGCCTATTTGATGGCAGCACATGGCTTAAATTTTGGGAGGAAAAATCCACCAGATCGCTGAGCTTGCAGCTCAAAATTTTCACTGGACCAGCATTTGCTTGAGGTATAAAAGAACAGGATCAATGAGATTTTGTTTTTATCAACACACTTAGCGTCTGCAAATTATTTAGTTTACCTTTTGAAGTGTAACCGTGATTTTTTTAATTATATATTGAGATTTGATTGAGTTGTCATTTCGATCTCAGACTCAGAGTCAGACTCAGTCAGAGTCAAGTACTGCCTAGCCCCAATACAATTTTTGATGCTATGTGGGCTAGGGCCAACCAAGAAGAGCGGGAGTCCAGCTTATCATAATGGGGCTAGGCACTGCCGTATGACATGTATGACACAAGGAAGCATCACCTGGTCACATTCATAATAATAGTCATAGATTGTCATGGTTGTATTTTACTACAGATGTAGCTAGCAGCAGTAAACCAGCACAGCAGTTGATCAGGTTGTATTATGCATTGTTTGAAGAGCCCAAAACAGTTCAAAGCCACCCTTTCAATGATCAGCAGGATATCCCAGCAGCGACATCCCATCCATATTTCGATTATAAATTAAATATTGAATCTAACAAATTGACATCGCCTTACCTTTGTTAACACCAGACACCGAGCGAAGCTGCATCACATGTGTTTTCACTTCATCTTGTCACCATCACTGTTTTTTCCAAGTCTTAGTCATTAATCTTTCTTAGAACTGATGTCATCTGCGATCATTGATGAGGGGATCGGGACAGTGAGTGACACACAGATCGCATAATACATCGGGGAGGGATCTGACGATGTTAAAGTTCATTTTCCCTAGTGTCACTCCTCTTCTTAAGTAGATGTCCCAACTATAGTTTGTATACCCCAACTTGAGAACACTGACGTAATGGTATAGTCCCAGGTGAAGTCGGGTATTGCCCAACTGTAGTTAAAACCGCAGAAAAAGAATCTGAGTTGGGTATAACAGCGCCCTCTCTTGAAATAAAAACTGTCAACAGAAATGACTGAAAAATGGAAAACGAAAGGAGAGCAGATGATCCCAGCTCCTCCAGTAAAGAAGAAAAAGAGAGGTATGTTATTATTTTACCGTGTATTAAATTGTACCATTGAGGCCAGGTCCTTCTGTATAGTTAGAGATTGTTAGTGTCTAAGCTTAGTTCAGATGGGTTTCAAAAATTCAATATATTTTAATGCAAACTTCTTATTATTAACTGTCCAGCTGATCTCTGTAAAGCAGCGTCAGTGACCGGTGTACTGTAATTGTAGACAGCAATTAAATAATTTGAATTTAATGAAAGATATAATACTATATAGGCCTTGATGTTGTAACAACGGAGATATCCACGTAAGGAGACCTAAGACTCCCCAAGAGTATGAGAGAGTCCAGAGTATTGTGCTACTGCAGCCACGGACAGCCAAACCATTCATTGCTCTTTTACATGTAGTTGTTAGGCTATCAATATCGTAACATTTTATTTAAATAAGGACAACTGTAATTTATACTTAGTTTGTCATGTAAAAAAAAAAATCTTTACATTGTAAAGAAACTATCGTATTGTGAATTAGATATGAAGTGTATGGTGCATTGGACTCCATGTTTGGTGCCTGTGTCCTTGGGTTGGAGAAAGGCTTTCCAATCCTCATGGCCATGGCATTTGTGCAAGACACTTAATTTCCTCTCACCATCCAAGAGTAAAAGGATACTGTGAGGGTAGATTGTTTACGTGAGCTGTACCCCTTTTCCAATTTTGTTGTTGTCGTTGCCGGTTCTGCATACTCCTATAGAAGTGAGATATTGTTAAGAATGCATTTGGCCCAAATGAACAGGGGTTAGTAATACCATAGAGCAAGTGTCCTTGCACTATGGTAATAGGGAATACTGTATTTTTGTAATGTACTTTGATACTTGGTTTAACCCTCCTACTGTCAGTGACTCTTGGCAACATTTTCCAGTGAGTTGACCAACCATTTGAAACCATTCGACTGCCAAGGTTGTGTACGGTGGCACAACTGTGCACAGAACTAATTGTGTTACCTCATTGTATCATATTGCAGGCTGGCATAGTTTATCTATCATTCAAAACCACAGTGAATGGTATTGAATGGTCAGACAGCAAGAGGGTTAAAAGGCAGATCTTAAAAATTGCTATTATTGTTATTGTAACTATGAAATGACGAGTTTGTTTTCTCCGGTAGCACACATAAAGATGACTTAAGTGGGAAGAGTAGTGACCACTCCAAAGAAGAACCACCAGGAAGTGGCGCCAGTCACACGGGGGATTGTCCAAACACCAAGACCAATGATTTGAAGCAACCACACAAGACCACGCTCTTTGTTCCAGTAAAAGAGACACAGTGGCCCATTGTTTACTCGTCGGATTATAATATTGGATTCCTTGGGCTGGAGAAACTCCATCCGTTCGATTCAGGGAAATGGGGGAAAGTGTTCAATCACTTAAAAGGTACGATAAATGTAGTAAAACTATTGGGTGCCCTGATGGAAAGAGATTGGCTCTTTCTTGGTCATATACCACTCTACTTAGCACGCGAGTATACAATGCTCTTCCAGCAGGAGATCAAAGCAATAAAATTGTGACATTTTTACAAAATTTATTACTGAAATTATGTAAATATCGCTAAAAGTTACTATTAAAACCAGTTCTATCCAGGATTTCCAAAATATTTGTTGGTACCGCCCATTGGTTAAACTGGTGGAACATCAACCTACAAATGGTATTTTCTGTAGTATTGTGGTTGTGATAAAAAGGCTGGATCTCAATCCAGGTATTGATTTCCTGTAATCCTGGTTTGTCAGTTAAGAACAAAGGTCATGGCCAATGAAGTGTGACACTGTGAGTGCACGCGCATGGTGCAGGCTACACTGCAGGGCCAATGTGTCCACCAGGGCTGATGAACTCTTCCCACACAGATTGTTCGGGCGTGCTGTCATGTCAACCGATTACACACACATGGACACACATTCCATTTTTTGCATCCCTTTAGAGACATCTTTTGTTATTTCCTTTGTCCCTGTAGTTAAGAACCTCCCATAGACTTTGTACACAAAGTTCCTTGTGGAGCAACCCAGTCTTTAGAATTCCCCCTATGGAGACCCTTTGTTTTCTCTTTTCTGTTTTGTTCTCGGTCTCCATAAGGTAGTGAAAATGAAATCCTGTTTACACATGACTTCTGTTTGGGTTTCCTTGAAAATTTGAACATGTTTAAACATCCAGCTTTAAGTGGTTTAAAAGTAGCCTTCTAAAGCAACAACATCACTTTTCAAAACTACCTGCTAGCTCTCAGGTTTAGTAGGAGTATTTTTAAAGCAGATTCTGAGATCAAAATATTTTATGTGAGAATGTTTTAAACCAAAGAGAAAAAAAACCCACTTTTTTTCAATGGAATTGTTTCGCAGTCGACATTTTTTTATGTTAGAGTGTATATTTCCAAGATCTGACTAACACATTTTTCCTACTAAACTGTATCTCACAGAGGCTGGTATGATAAGTGATGAAACGATAGTGCGCCCTCTAGAGGCTACGGAGGATGATCTGCTGGTTGCTCACACCAAAAAATACCTGGACAGTTTAAGGGTATGTAACTTCCCTTGACCTTTCCCTGTTATGTTTCTTATACAGTATACATTGCATTTCCTATATAGCTTGTGCTGTCCCTCACACATTTCCTCTTGTGGGTTTTCCTTCAACCAACCACGTTTGTCCTCAAACTGTTCAGTTGAACATCGAACCTGAAACAGTGCCCTCTGCTGTGAAAAGTGGCAGGTATTAAAGGAATGATAAATTGACTTCATCACATGACAGAAAAACACAATAAATGGCACGACTTATCCACCGTCACGTTAGCAGTTTTTTTCAATGGTTGTATTTTTTCTTTAAAGGCAGGGGATACTAAAGAGATACATTAATACCATAAAAACTTACTTTGTAAGGAGCACCTGAGAACTGCTGATAGTATGAGACATTGTGAGAAGCGACTCCCTCTGAAGTAATGTAGTTTTTGAGAAAGAGGTAATTTCTCTCTGTTGAAAGCACAAAATTATGCAACAAGAGTGTTTTTTCTTTCATTATTTTCTCGCAACTTGAGTTTACAATTGTACTTTGAAATAATGTAGAAGTTTCTTCAATATAAAAAAAAAACCTACCACATCACAAATCTTACTTATCTTGTAAAATTCCATAATCAATGTGTTTTTCCTTTTGTGGGCTGTACAAGCGGTGTGATATGGTTTGCTTATTATGTCCTTGATTAAATCGCCGTTTGAGAATGTTTAGCAGTCCATGCTCCATGGTTCTTCCCTTGCAGTAATATCCAAAGCTCTTTTGTTCAACCTCCGTGACCCATCTTTCCCTCCAAGCCATTAGCTTGCTCATTTGTAAAAGTGTTGTTTTTATGTTTGACATACATTTGTCATGATGCACTTTTGAGCACCTTCCTGATCAATTACCACCTCATGCTAACTGTCACCTGTTACCTTTATTGACAGTCTTTCAGTGTGTTACATACATGTAATTTCCTTTATTTCCTTCACCATCATAAATGTAAGCCTTACAGACTCGGATTAGTGTTTCTGATTTGCATTTCGGATGATGACCAAACAAGAACGTTATCTTTAAATAATGTGAACTAGACCAAATTTGAGTGCCAGCAGTCATGTTTTTGGGGGGTCACGTTTGTCCTGACTTGCACAACAACTATGCCTATGGGTCACACATTATTGAAAAATGATGTGACCTACAATAGCAATCCTTACCCAAACTGTTTACCAAACAAAACGCTTCCACATGCCACATACCACTGGGTCGTTCATCCAGATTTAGTCTAGACATCAAAGAGCACATAATTTTTTATAGGTTATTTTCCCAATGATAATGTGCACTAAGCTAGGGCTGGCAGTTGAAAGAAGTTTAAATTCATGGTAAACTTCAGTGAAATGTAATAGTATTTAGATATTTATTTTGCAAGGGGTTTAATTGCAGCAAGTAATTGCAGCACATTGAAATCTTGACATGGGCTGTAGACTATTATATGTCAACTATGCCAAATCTATGTCTTTGTATACTGTTTGTATTGAGCATGACACCTTGCTAACCCTTTCCCTGTGATATGGTTCCACTAACAAAAATGAAAAAGTACTTTCAGCTTTGTTATTTGTTGGAAGATGCAGGCATTGGTAATGTCGACAAAACTTCTCAGTCAAGATTTACTTTTTGTATTAGACACCAAAGGGTAGGCCTTACTTGTGAATTCTATGTTTCAAACTCTTAGAACTAAGTCTCAGACTCTCAGAACTAAGTTTCAGTCTCTTAGAACTAAGGTTTAGACTCCTAAAACTAAGTTTCAGACTGCCAGAACTAAGTTTCAGACTCTAGAACTAAGTTTCAGACTGCCAGAACTAAGTTTCAGACTCTAGAACTAAGTTTCAGACTGCCAGAACTAAGTTTTAGACTCCCAGAACTAAGTTTCAGACTCCTAGAACTAAGTTTCAGAATCTCAGAACTAACTTTCAGACTCTTAGCACTAAATTTCAGACTCTTAGCACTAAATTTCAGACTCTTAGCACTAAATTTCAGACTCTTAGAACTAACTTTCAGACTCTCAGAACTAAGTTTCAGACTCCCAGAACTAACTTTCAGACTTTTGTGTCATTGGCTATTGAGAATGCAATGAGATTTGTTCAGTATGTTCTTTTTTTGTAAATTCTCTTGAAATTCAAAATAGAAAAATACTTAAAAGTGAAATATGCCTTTTTAAAATTTACTCTTTCTGTTATGCAATGTTTGAGAAACTTTCCGCCTGAAATCAATGATCACACCTAGTGTCTTGTCTTAATGTAAAACTCAAATTACCCAACAACACCCAATGGACTCTGATAAAAATCAGCTTGAATGCCTTTTGGATAAACAACAAGGCTTTAAGTTCAATTTCCTGTTTCCATGATTGATTTTTGGAAAAGACCACTCAAAGAATGAGAAATCCTGATCACAGTTAATGTGTTTGTGATTATTGGTTGCACACTCTGCTCAATTTATGTCACTCATTCACACTGTTTTAAAGGTCATCAGTAAATCAGGTTGTTTCCATTGGCTGACACTCTGTTTCTGTTATATATTTTTTTTTGCTTCAACAGGAAAACATTGCTGTAGCTATCCCTGAGGTACTTGTCCATCTCCCCTTTACAGTGTCTGGTGCAGAGTCTGTCCTCCTTTTTTTTCCTTTTCAGTGTATGGCTCATTAACATAGACTTGGTGCAAGACCTGTTTGTTTTCTCCGCCCGCCCCCTTCCCCGTGCTAGGAATACTCAATATGCACTCATACAAGATGCGACACATTATCAAAAGAGCTTGTTGTCAAACTATGACAGAAAAGACCTGTAGCTGTTACTGAGACTGTTACAGTACTTAAAAGAAAAGCTCAGTAAAAATATGGTGAAGATTTTTCCTTTCACAGAATCAGTGGAAAACAAACCCATATTCATAAAGAAAATGTAACTTTGAAACTTGAAAAAATAAAAGAGGAAATGGCCACACACTTAACTTCGTACAGTGTATTTTGGGGTTTTCTGTGGCACTGCTACTAAAGAAACAAGAAGGAAATTGGCTGAAA
Organism: Pycnopodia helianthoides; assembly: GCA_032158295.1. Taxonomy (NCBI): domain Eukaryota; kingdom Metazoa; phylum Echinodermata; class Asteroidea; order Forcipulatida; family Asteriidae; genus Pycnopodia; species Pycnopodia helianthoides. Next base: position 21,239,503 of record CM063244.1, read on the forward strand.
AGTTGCATGTTGATTATAGTGGTGAAGTGATCAAAATCATATTTCATCATGACTAAAATAAATTACAGGTTTTTGCACCATGTCTTTTTCTTTATTACAAGTCTAGCATAAACTAAAAGGACCTTTTTTCTTTCCTTTCTACGACTCTAATCCCTTATCTTGCTCATATGTCAGATTTCATTTTTAAAACAGGGAAATCGCTTGACCTTGTGTAGTATTTATTATAACTTTTTCATTTATAAAAAAATTAAAAAAATTGCAAATACACAAACAACTTGAATGAACCAGTGATTTGGTGCTTTTGTTCCAAAACGCTGCTTTGTTTTATTTTAGGAAATCTGGAATAAAGATATCCATAATTAACTGATACTTTTTCTTCTTCTTTTATTTTTACTTTTCTTCTTCGCTTTTTTTGGGGGGGGGGGGTCATCAGGGATGTATTGTTGATCAGTTTGTATTTTTGTGTACTTGTATTGTTAAAAATGTCCCCTCTCTTTCCTTTGTACACATTCAAACACTTCTTTGAAACAAAACAAAAGGGAATGAAACATCCACCAAAGTGCAGTTTGATTGTTTGGTTGATTATAGAAAAGTTTATGGAAAGAAACTGCTTGTTTGATTTTCCTGTAAAATCGTTTGCATGCGTTGCCATCCTATGTATCAATTCACATGGCAGACTAGATGAAAAATGTAGATCTTTGTACATGTATAATTTGTTTGTCAGTCTTTATTAGTTGTGAGAGCTTAAATTACATCTTGTGAATGTCACATACTGTACCCTTGATAAGTTTGCTTCAATCAAAGCTTCTTGGTTAAACAAAAAATTTGATTCATGTTTTTTTTTCTGGAGCTGCTTAATATTTTGTTCAATCACATTTACAAGCCTAAGCTTTGCTCTTGCAAATATCAATAAACTATTTGATAACACCTGGTAAGAACTTGTTTTAATAATATAATTTTGCACAAACTTTACGCTGCATGTTTTAAAAATTCTTTCACCTAGTTTATTTTTGATTACACTTTTACATTTTTAACTTTTATTTCCCAGTCCCCTTGACCCAAATTATTCAATTTAAAGGTCCCACAAATTTTAAAAAACATGTTTAAGTGATTTTAACAGGCAACTAATATTTGTGCACTGCACTCACAAGCTTATAAAGTTGCACTTTACAAAACTTTACACTCATCAAAGCAAGGCATATTTATCAAAAGAGGAGAGAACAAATGTGGCGTGTCGTGGCCGAGCGGATAAGAGCACTGGACTCAAGCTCCTGTTGTTTCTGTTCAGAAGAGTGTGGGTTCGAGTCCTGGTCGTGACACTTGTGTCCTTAACCAAGACACTTAACCATTTTTGCTGTGTCCTTCGGATTGGGACGTAAAGCCGTAGGTCCCGGTGTTGTGTAATGCATGTAAAAGAACCCAGTGCACTTATCGAAAAGAGAAAGGGTTCGCCTCGGTGTTCCTGGTTTGTTTGGCTGGCTGCATATTGTGCCACAGCACCGTGTAAACCATTACATGGTGCTATGTAAAGGAATAGGTCTCATACTTCAAAAACATAGCTCCACAAAACCTTGCAGGAAAATACTTCACTTCGCTAAGTGCCTCGGAATAGGCAACTAGAATGATGGCGCTCTACAAATGCCTGATGATTATGATTATGAAATCTGGGTCCAATTTCATGGCTCTGCTTACCGTGGAATTCTATGCTTGCGGTCACTAATTTCCAATTACAGGGTTAGCACCAAATTTCTGCACTAGCTCCTTAAGTGAAGAACGATTTAATAACGAGAAGTGCACTCGCGCGTAAACAAAAACTCCTTGCTAAGTAAATACGCTTACATTAATGAAGCGTGAATTTTACGGAAAAAAATTGTGCCTGTACGCGGTATTATTTTTTGGAACTTTTTGTTGCTTCTGCAGTAATCATTTTCCTTTGAAAGTTGTTTTGTCAAAGGGAAGACAACAAAGGTTCTCATAATAAGCACCAGGATTTTTTGTTCTTGTGTGAGAAATTATGAATAAAATTATTATCGTAAATTGCAAAACCTTGGCCTTGAGGCACGGCTGATAATCTGCCATTGTATGCTGGAATATGAGTCGTCAAGAACTAGGAGGTTTGTTGCAGCACTTTATTATGTTGTAGCCATCTTGTTTTGGGACGTATTTTTTTCTCCCTCCATTTATCTCAAAGTTGACTTCAATAAAAAGAGTTTATTTATTTATTTTATAACTGTATCGGGATAAAGAATATTGGTTTCACCCTGACACCAATGTGTGAAAAGCACTGTATAGTTAGCTTTCCCAGAACAAAAATTCTTACATCAAAGTTATTAAAACAAATTATAAATTATAAAACTTTGGGTACATGGCGCAAAGAATACCAGCAGGCATTTGATTTCCCAGGATTTTCCCTGATTTTAGGAATTTCTTTAAATCTTCTGGAGCCTTTCTATTTTCTAGAAAAAGTAAAGCAGTCACCAAAAGGGTGAAAAAAAAATTGTCCACATTTACCTGTTTGCTTTAAGGTAAGGGAGCATCTCAAACGTCGGGTACGTGCTCGGCACACAGAGCGTTGCCGTGGGCACACGCCCGCAATCCGTTGGACAGCCAGAACGATCTGCTCAACTGCATCATTGTGCCAAAGTACGGAAGTGAATACAAGCATTAGTATTTTTGCCACAGGTACTACAATGGAATGTTCCGGTGGTCCAATGGAATGGTCCATGAGCACTCGCTGGAATACTTATCCACCAAATTAGACTGTGCAGACTTTTGAGGTGCTCCCTAAGGCCGTGCTGTTCAGGTACTTTTTTTATTTCCCTAACGTTCTTTTGTTTATTGCCATCCAGTGGAGTGTGACAGTCGCCAATATTACAGAAATACCCCCAGTGGCACTTCTTCCAAATGCGGTGGTGCAGAAGAAAGTGCTCAAGCCACTTAGAGTACAAGCAGGAGGTACAATCCTGGTGAGTGCAAGATGTACCATTCAGTAAATTTCTCATCACTCTACCTGAGGACACAAACCTGCACTTCTGTGGATGCCCATCAACTAGATTCCCCATCCTTCTCAGTTGGTTGTCCTGAATTATTTATTTTGTCAAAAAAACTTTTATTTCCTTTTGGGCCGGGGCTTCTGCCTGTCATTTATCTTTGTTAGATAGAGTGCAGCCTCTTTCCCACCGTAAGTCTGTAGCCAGCCTCTGTCTTTTCTACAGATATTGCCATGGTAACTGTGCCACCAGTGTGTCTGACCGGGCTTTCCGCTTGTTCTCACCCATACACTCTAGCTTCGAGATGTAGAACAAAGAGCCAACCCAACAGCTTTTTGGAACTCCTTCTCTGGTGCATGTTTCCCTCGATCCTACAATCTAGACTGTTTTAAGAGGAATATAAATTTCTACTTTCAGCTCCCCTGAGTTATTTTCATCTCAATTGTTTTCTTCTTGTGGCCCCCTTACCAAGAGTGGCTTAAAGCCTTGTTTGAGTCGAACTTGCATTAAAAAAGAAAATAATAAACTAAAAAAATCATCCATTTCAGAAAAACTCTGGAGAATTGGTACTAAAAGTAGAACTTGATTATCAGTGAGCTTTCTGACTGAAATAAATATATCTTTGAAAAGTATAATTACCAATCATGTTCTTTTGTTTTTAAAGCACCTGGACAACATTGATAATTGTCAAAGACCAGCATCTGTACTTTACTTGTGTATGTGACCCAACATTATACATGTGCATGAAATGGCTGTATTGGTCACCGGAGTCATGATAAAACTACAAAAAACTTAACTGATTTGTTTTCATTGTTTTCAAACATTGGGTTTTGGACTCGGGGGAAATAAAAAACTATAGCATTTCAATCAAAAATATTTCAAGGGAAGTTTTCCACCATAACCATCTGTATTTGTACCAAGTAGGCCTAAGTTATGTTCAAATTTGTGAATGTTTATAAGTTCAAACTTATCAATGCTGTGCACGCCCTTTAACAGTGTTTTTTTCCCCTCTTCTTTCTAACCATTCCGTAGGCCGGTAAGCTGGCTGTTGAGCGTGGCTGGGCAATCAACATAGGCGGAGGTTTTCATCATTGCTCCAGTGAGAGAGGGGGAGGTTTCTGTGCTTATGCGGACATCACATTAGTCATCAAAGTCAGTAAACATTCTTCAGTTTCATTTATTATTTCACAGGGTACGACAAAAAAAAAGCAGTAACAAAACCAACAGACATTGAAAATACAAATATGTTGAAATGAAACAACGATTACACCGGACACAATCAAACAAAGTAAAACCTGTAGGGTTACCAAATGCGAACTGAATCACAATCGAGTGGATCTCCTTGTAATAGTACTGCCAGCAAACCAAACGAGGAAGTTGAAAAGTGAAAAATTCATTTCAATTCTTTAGTTCATCACAGTTTACGGTTAAAGGGGCGTGTTGCCTGCGGATTGCATTCTTGTACAGAGAGTTTTCAGTTCATTCCTGAGCTTTGATGATATTCAATCAAAATAGCATTGAATTTGACAGTTTGACGGGCGCAAACACTCCTCTTTCGAATGTACAGACCCATTTGTTTTTGCTGATATATTTCTCTCTGAAAGAGTATAAAATAAAATTATATTTTTACACCATTTTAACTTGAGGTTAGAGACTTTCATGAGGACTCCATTTCTTGAAAAGTAAGTGCATCACAAAACTTAATTTGACCTTGGGGACCCTCTTTAAAAAATATGAATATTACTAAAACAAATGAAAAAGTTTGAAACGGCTTATAGCTGTAGAAAGAGAACAACCCCTTCCTGATGGGAGGCTGTGAGTGAAAGAGTGAAGGGAATGGGTTGGGTCCTGTATTATTGGAATACATTTAACTCTATTTCAAAGTTAAAGTGCTTCAATAGAAAATCTTGTTGGTTTTTAAAAATATGAAACAAATGAAAGTTTGAAACGGCTTATAGCTGTAGAAAGAGAACAACCCATTCCTGATGGGAGGCTGAGAGTGAAAGAGTGAAGGGAATGGGTTGGGTCCTGTATTATTGGAATACATTTAACTCTATTTCAAAGTTAAAGTGCATCAATAGAAAATCTTGTTGGTTTCTAAAAATATTTATAGAGTTTTGAAAGAAGGTTTTCAGAGCTCTTTCACACAAATAAAGTATATTAAGATTATTTTTCTGCGTGTTTTTTGTTTAACTTGAAAAGTATGCTTTCACCCTCATGTTTGTAGCTTATAAATGTCGCCCTTTTCACTGTTTTCAGTTCCTTTTGGAGCTGGGCCTTGCCAAGAAGGTGATGATAGTCGATCTGGATGCCCATCAAGGCAACGGTCATGAGAGAGACTTCATGAACATGCAGGATACAGTCTACATCCTGGACATGTTTAATAGAGGCATCTACCCGCATGATGGGTTTGCAAAACGTAAGTTTACAACGGTGTGAATGTTTATGGGTTTTGAGGCATTGCATGGTGAGGTATCAATAAATATTCGGCTTGCGGTAACACCATGTGTAAATGTTAATGGTTGGTGATGTCATCAATTGTTTCTGTTTGAAGTCCTTTAACAATTTGAGGAAAGTGAGGCTCAACAACTTTCTCAAGATTTTTTCTCATTGAGGTAGAATCACGAAAATACCACTTGTTTATGAAGGTAATTATGACAGTACTAATATGCAGTTCATGTATAATGCTTTATCACACTCGATGGGCATCTCAAATCAGTCATAATTTTTATGATTGGAATGCAGATTAGCTACGTTTGAATTATGAGACCCATGTACGTAGCACCTTGCAATGCTTGACTAGGTGATGGGGCCCAATCTGCAGCCAGCCAGGCCAGAAACACTGGGACAAACCCCTTCTCTTCATGATGAGTACACTGGACCTATGGCTTAATGTCCCCCCAAAAAGGATGAAGCAATTGTGGTTACATATCTTGCTCAAGGACACCAGTGTTATGAACCCACACTCCGACAACACCAGGGCCCAATTTTTATAGAGCTGCCTAACGGCTGATTTTGTGCTTACTGTGCGAGTTTCCATTTCATAGCGCTGCTAACCGTAAGCGAACAAAAAGGCATGCTAACCTTCCAGTGCTTACTGTATGAAAATGAATGATGCAACAATGCAAATCCATGGTGAACGTGCAGGCTGGCTGCCCAATTTTCTTGCTAACCTGTGGATTAGGCTTATAAGCACATTTTTCTGCTACATTAAAGCACAACAAATTTGCTTACCCTTAAGCAGTGTCTTTAGTGCACTAGACCGCTTGGCTTACTTGGCTTACTGTATGAAAATGAATGATGCAACAGTGCAAATCCATGGTGAACGCGCAGGCTGGCCGCCCAATTTTCTTGCTAACCTGTGAAATATGCTTACGCTTATAAGCACTTTTCTGCTACATTAGGCACAAAAATTTTGCTTACTGTTAAGCAGTGACTTTAGTGCACTAGACTGCTCGGCCACACCACTCCACATGTATCTATTCTCATCCACTTTGTAAGAATGAATATTATTCTTTCTAAACATTGTTGTGCTCTCCAGTTCAGTTATTTATCTTCTATATCACGGAAATCATCTACTGCAAATCTAAATCCAACAATACCTAACCCATTTTAGTTGGGATTCTGCCTGTAACCGGAATTCTGCCTATAACAGATTTTTATCAATACTAAGTCACCTTCATAATACGGCCATATCCAAATTGGCTAAAATGTGTTGCTAAGTACGTACTATACTTCAATGCATGATGATGCAGAAATCTAGCTGTAGCCGTAGCTGTAGCCGCAAATTCGGACACGACCTATTTCTCTCAGCATTGATCCTGGTCAGTGAAAGAAAACGAAAATTGCATATGAAACTGTCACTTGAACAAATTGTGTATTTTGATAATTCTGTACTACTTCATTTTCAGGAGGAATAAGAAGGAAAGTTGAGCTTGATTTTCACACCGAAAATGGTCCATTCCTGAGAGCTGTTGAAAAGTATGTAATATTTTTAAATGTTGACTTACTTTAATATTGGTTTGGGGTTGAACAAAGAAAGATTGACTAGAGCAGGATTTGAACCAACGACCTCCAGATTAACGTACCGGCGCTCTACCAACTGAGCTATCTAGCCCTATGTTGGCGGTCTCCCTATTTTGTCAATATCTTTGTTCGGGGGTGCCAGTCAGAAGCCATGCAACCGTTAACTGCCGTGTAGCCAGGGATCACACCCAAGTTTACGATACAACCTGGGAAGCGGCAGCCACGGGATCACCTTGAGGGGATGCGATTTACTTTAATATTGAAAGGTTTTTAGGCAAAAAGTGTGCATGTGTGTGCAAGGGTAATCAGGCTGGTTTAGGGATTTCTTTCTCTGACTCTCACCTCTGTGGACCCCGGTTCCAATCCTGCCTTGGACCGAAGCTTGGCACGTCGATTGGGTTTTCAGTCCCAATCTGATTGTGCGGGTTTACTTATTTTCTCCTCTATTTACAAGCAACCAGGTTGTAGCTTCTGATAACACTTGGTCTTGAGAAGTTGCATCTGAAATTCATTGAAATTTGATGGACTAAAAAATAACTTAACTAAAAGCGATCTTTAGTCTTGATACAGACATTTGAAGCAAGCTTTAGAATAATTTTGCCTATTGAAATTCAATGTAAACCTGACTCATGAATAACTCAACTAAATGTGATCTTTATTTTTGAAGCAGACATTTGGAGCAAGCTTTAGAATAATTTTTGCCTATTGAAATTCAATGTAAACCTGACTCATGAATAACTCAACTAAATGTGATCTTTATTCTTGATGCAGACATTTGAAGCAAGCTTTAGAATAATTTCTGCCTATTGAAATTCAATGTAAACCTGACTCATAAATAACTCAACTTAATGTTATCTTTATTCTTGATGCAGACATTTGAAGCAAGCTTTAGAGGAATTTCTGCCCGATCTAATTGTGTACAATGCTGGCACTGACATATTAGAAGGAGATCCGTTGGGTGCGTTATCCATTACACCAGAGGTAAGAAAATACCAGACGCTTATTAACAAAAAGTCATTTCCATAAATCTTTGAAACACAAGAAACAGTTAAATACTATTGCATTTTGGAACTTGTTTGGTTGGTTGACATTTGTGGAAGTAACGGACCTTTTTGACTGCTCGGTTTTAAGCTACCCTAAGTTTCCACCTCAATAAAGTTCTCTTTTCCCAACAGTAAGCATTACAAACGATCCCTGTAGGTTATGTGGTTTATAGTTAAGTGATGACTGGCATATTTTGGACTGAGACAAGTATATTTTCAATTATTGTGTATATCGACAGTCCCCCCAACAGAAACATTTCTCAGAATTACTAATAAAAAACATCAAATTTCAGTCATAAATGTGATTTGTTTCTGTGTTTTTACCAGTTTGATGCTTTTCATATATTTTTTAATTTAGAGCACCAGAACCTGCCAAAATCCATCAGTATGATCTTGTTAAGATTCTGTATGCAGCCACGCATAACCAGGCCTCAATTTCATGGCGCTCCTAACCACAGAATCCTACGTTGATGGCGCCCTGTAAATGGGGCGTAAGCGCAGAAACCCACCCCAAGCAGTGCCAAGAAATCAAGCCCGAAGTCCAACTGTTTGGGTGTTGGACTTCTTTTTGAACCCACTAGAGACCATTCCTTTCTGTATAATCATTGCATCACAATTATAGTTTTATCTTATTTTGCTCGCCTGTATGTTGTTTTCTTGTACCAATGGTCAGACAAATTAAAAAATACTAACAAAAAGTGAGAAAATCGTTCGGTTTCCTTTTTTTTATCACAAAAAGGAAATTTGGTCTACATGTGGCTCTCATGTGGCTCAAAAAATGTGGTCAAACCGTGAATTGCAAACCTCAACCCCAATGTCTCATTATACAACTGTTGCCTGTGGTGACATGGTCCATGGTGTTTTGAACACCCAAGGGGACAAATGGCACCTGAGGCGAAAGCCGAGGGTGTACAAAACACATGGACCATGTCACCGCAGGCAACAATTGTTTTGTTATACCTCTGTCTGGAATTCTTAGTAATATTTTCCTCATCTGAAGGACTCCAATTTCATCGAAACGATGATAATCTCGATCCTTTGCATGCTGCACAGAAAGTTGTGCGACGCGCGCGCGCGTGAGAGGAGAGTGGTACATGGATATTTGTTGCCCGCTCATGTGATCGTTCTGCGCCAATGAAAATACAGCATTCAAGACAGAGGTATAACAAACTTACTTGTTCCAGGGCATCGAGCAGAGAGATCAGCTAGTGTTTGAGATTGCCAGGAAGCGGAGCAAACCCATACCAATCTTGATGGTCACATCAGGGGGGTACCAGAGGAACAATGCACGGATTATAGCAGACTCCATACTGAATCTAAGACATCTCAAGCTGATTGAATGCACACAGGCAGAGGAGTACCTTCAGGAACTCGGTGAGCTTTAAATGCCTCGTTCTTTTTTTTTTTTTCGATATGCAGGGTTCTCCCATGCACAAGCTGGCGTATCGGGCCGATACCTGTGAATCGAGGGCTGCTACATGCGAATTGTGGGCCGATACAAAAAATAAAAAAATAAAAGTTCAAAAAATTAACTTGGTTTTGAAAAGGGCCTATCTCAATGCTCACTATATTGCGGTGAAAATAACTTGAGAAAACTAGCACTTAAATATCACGTTAACATGTGAGCTTCAAATTATTACTTGGTAATGTTAACCCTCGTACTTTTCATACTATTTACAATTAAGTTGGCAGACCTTGCAGAACTATTTTTGTAGAGTCTACTAGTTTCACAGATGTGCACAGAACTGTTTTATGTACTCTGTAGATGCATCTACCACATGATGATATAGCAGGCTGACATAGTTCATCTATCACTCAATACCAGGTGAATGGTATTGAATGGCCAGCCAGTACCGGTAATGCAGGATATTTGTTTCTCTCAACAATTTTTAATGTCTTTATTTTCATATCATAGCTGCATCATCTCCGGATGACTCGACAGACGCGACATCAAACAACAACCCATCCAGAAGTTGGAGCTCATTCTTCACCAAGAAATTCAAGAAGTAAAAAAAAAAAAAAAAAAACTATATGAATTACATGCATGATATTTTGTTATTTTTAAACCCTCCAACTCTCAGTAACATTTTGCTAGAGAGTTGACTAACCCTTAACAACCACTTAACTGCACGGATTGTGTATGGTGGAGCGACAGAAATATCTGTGTACTGTGTAGATGCATTCACCACATGGTATCTTATCGCAGGCTGGCAAAGTGTGGTTAACCTTGGCCACACCAGTGGGGTCTAGCAACGTGCATATCATTCAAAACCGTATGGACAATATTGAATGTTTGTTTTTTTACAACAAGTAAGTAAACAAACATCATGTTACTGTTATTTGTACTGTGTAATACATACATTTTAATTTATTCTCTTCCTTTTTTTACTAAGGTTTTTGTAATTTTATTGCTGAATGTTATTGGCCTTTCGGTTTGAACAGCAGGATGTGCTCAATAAATCTATTTAGTATTATTAAATGGTCAGACAGTGGGAGGGTTAATCCACTGTTTTTGTATTTTAATTCCATCAAGTCATATGCAGCTAATAAGCTGAATGACAGTAGCTTCCAATGGGACTTTCCGTACCCTTCATAGTTTTCCTGATGTTTAGTATTAATGATAACAAGTGGGGAAAATCCAAACCAAACGTCCATTTGGAAAGAACGTTTCCGAAACTTTCTTGGAAATTCAAGTGTGTTCATAAGGTTATCATGTTGGCTTGTACTTTGCGTGGAGTTTGGTCTGGTCCCACCTTTTAGTAAAACCCCTGAGGTTCTAGATTTCAAGGAGCTTCTGGGAACAGTGGGAATTTCAACATACCTCCTAACATTTGGATGCTAGTTTCAGACTTTTTGTCAGTGTTATGACTCTCGTCTCTGATGTATATAGTGGATCATACGTCGGTGTAGTTTTGGGCATTTCTTCCATGGGGCAATTTGAAACTTATTTGACGTTTTTCTTCTGAACTCAGACTTTCATCATTAGTAATTCATGTTTGAATTTCTAATTATTATGACACATAGATCTTTTGATGTTTTGAAATCAAAGTTTCCAGTTACATCTTAAACAAGCCTGGTCTCGATTTCACAAAGCACTAAGAGTCATCTTTAAGATGAGTTGACAGTATAGACTGTGCAAGTCTCGCACATATTGAAAATGAAAAAACAACTCAAGCAAAAACTATATTTTTCTAAGAAATCAAAATTGTACAAAATTCTTGTATATATATAAAAAATACCTATAGCAATTTGTTATAAATACAATTTCAAATGTTATAAAAAAAACCTCATTTGTTAGAATTAGCATTGAAACAAACTTACGACTTGGGATGGGGATGCTTATTTTTGTTAAACCCCATTTGCCAATGACGCCCCGATTTGTGAAACCATATCGGTTTAATGATAACACGAACATCAATGTGGCAAAGTTCTTAATTGGAACCGCGGAGGTCAAGTCTTATTCTCAGGTTTTTTTTGTTGGTTCCTTAAATTTATTTTACTTTCATATAATTATTTCATGGCTGAATTCCAAATAGAATGATATCATTTTTATAGCCATAAATTCTGAACAGAATGGCGCACACTCAATACGGATGGGACTAACTTGGTCCTGGAAGTTTGAATACATGCAAGACTTGCACAGTCTGTTGCCATCGTGGGCGCATGGGTTCTCCTTGGTCAAAGAAGGGGGGGGCGGGTCAGAGGGGTTGATTTGCCCATAATTTTACACAGATAAAAATATAAGTACTAATTTCTAATACTGGTTCAAAAGTATTTTTTTGCGTTCCCAAATTTTCCTCACTGTTTTATCTGAAATTAGGGTGGCAACCTATAAAACATGAGTATTTGTGACATCACAACTTTCAAAGCATTTTAGATTTATACACAGTTAAGATCAATCTTATATAGCGCTTTGTGAAATCAAGACCACATGACTCATTGCTGAAAAATTTGAAAGGATTTTCCCCCTCAAAAAGGCCAGTTAAGCACGCTTCTTCCTGAAAGTTTAGGCTGGAGTTTGCCAATTGAAGAAAGAATTTGACGTTTTATTACTCAAGCCTACAAAGGGCTTACATCATTCTTGCCATAAAGTAAATCTGTCATCGCACAACTGTTTAATATTTATGTCAATACAAAATGTAAACACTAAATGTGTAAATAACCTAATAACTGTAGTTTATTAATGTAATTAATGAGTATTGAGTACATATATATCAATATGGCATGATGACTTTTTTTTATATGTTGTGGTATTTAGTACTGTATTTGTTTACAGGTAATTGTAATCTAAGTTTGAGTGGATTGGAGGTTAAATTGTCTTTCTTATTATGTGTACATGTACTTTGCGTACAATTTCTCAAGATCATCTTAAAGGAACATTACAGAATTGGTAAGAAAAAAACTTGTAAAATATACTTTTTGATCAAACTTACACGGTCTAATGATGATGATAGTAGAAATCATCCCTTGAAATATTTCTGTCTGAAATGCCATATTTGATGAGAAATGAATAAACAAATTTTCCGATTGGAGTTTATCGCCCAGTGAGCGTTTTATTCATTTTTAAAAATCTTTATGATTTCATGCAAATGTTTAATCAGTTTTTCACTATTTTCTCGTGACCCAGATGGCCGATCGATCTCAAACTTCTACAGGTTTGTCAGTTTATGTATATGGTGGATTACATAAAGTGTTTACATTGCCAGCAACTGTTTTGTTAGCAAAAACCAATTCTGTAATGTTCCTTTAAGATCATAAAGTGAGACCACTTTATTATCGAGTACTTTCAAGTATTACAGTATTTACTTTTCAATGTGGGAAAGACGGCTTCAATTTATGTAGCATTTTTTCTTTTGAACAGTTGCAATACAAAGACTCCAACAGTAATAGACCTTATATGCGCATGACGTCCTTTGAGTAGGGCGCCCTCGCCTAGAGGTCAAAAGGATGTTGTTCATTGGCCAATCCTGTGTGCTGCGCGTACAAATATGTGCATTTCCATCGTTGATCATCTGTTTACCTCTAAGAAGGTTGTTAATTGGTCAATTCTGTGCGCCGCGCATACAAATTTTTGGGCGTAATATTATGCACATGGCGTCATGTGAGTAGGGCACCCTCACCTAGAGGTCAAAAGGATGTTGTTCATTGGCCAATCCTGTGCGCCGTGCGTACAAATCTGTGCGTTTCCCGCCCATTGTTTAATAACCAGTTTCACTCTAAGATGGCGGCTTGATGACCACATTGCATGAGGTCTGTTGCCTTACATCTCCAAACCAAACAATGTATTGTCTGTCTACCAGAACCAATTTGTTCTACAACTTTTGGTGCTATATTTTTACCTCAATACAAGTACCAGTAGTTAAAGTTTTGTGATAAGTATTTCTTTGTGAATATGATGCTGAATGGGAGACCAAATTTCAAAGTTACAAATAAATATATTAAGAAGTTTTTAGGAAGTTATAACTTATTTTAGGAAGTTCTTGAGATGCTTTGTGACTGAGGACTTGTGGGCTCCAACTTACATGTATACCGGTACATTGAAACAGGCGTGATGTTTCTCAAACTTTAATCTGATGATATTGGAAAAAAAATGCACAAAAGAAAGGTTTGATACATTAGACAATCCCAACTTATGTCTTTGCCCCTGCTTGCTCCCAAAATGAAAATGCCTGTTGATACTACTGTTTCTCTGACCGGTATTTCACTCACCGGCTCTTCTCAGAGCCAACACCTCCTCAGAAAAGGTGTACATGTACATAATTCAATGTCAAATTCCACGATGTATAAAGGCCTAAAAATCTTCCATCAGTGGAGGTGCTGGGCTGTCACACATTCACAGGCTCTATTGATCCGATTTACCTAACATCATTGCCCGTGAGAGAAATCTTGGCTGTGCCATATTGGAAGTCGGACTCCCTATGTTACTTTTTCAATTTGCATTTTAAGGCAAAGCCCATACAGTGAGACCTGCACCATATCTTTACCGGTTCATGTAATTTGACTCCCAAAATGGCAGACCATGGGGAAACTGTAGCCGAGTGTGACCTCATGTGCAAGGAGTATATCGTAGCCATATGCCCGGACATGACAGATTGTTCTTCCACGCAACCCAACTGCGTGTACATTTTCAATGATACCCATAAAAAGTACAATGTGTATTCTGTTTACTGTACTTCGGAACAACCTCAAGTCAGTGCACTACTACTGCCATCACTATGGCCTTTTGATAAGCGGTCGAGTTGAAACGAGTATCACTGAATAATTTATCAACCCAATCCACCCGACATTGTCATCACAACAATCTGGGTTGCGCCATTTTTGGAGTCAATGTCTCTGTGTGTTGTACAGTCAACTGGGCATTTCAAAATTTGTACGTGGAATTTGGCTCCGGAAATGATGAGCGTGGCAGAGAGTAAGCTGCGTGTGACATTGGCTGAACTGAACATGTGGATTTATTTCCCTGAACCAATCCATTTGTTTGGTAATTTCTTACTCTGTGGTTCAACTAATTGTATTTGTGCAATATTGTACTGTTTATATTTTGTTAAGTTCAATTTAACGATGTACATGTCTGTAAGAAAAAACTTTTTTATTTGTTGCTATTTTTGTTGTTGAAGCATTTTACTTTGGCGATTTTTCGGGGGGAATCCTTTTACTTTAATATTTAATTAACATTAAACAAATAAAAACAGTCACGAGTCATTGGTGTAAGTTTTTTCTAAATGTATTTACATAAAATTTAGATCATACACTGGTAATACAATAGTAGTATATTGGACGGTTCATTTGTGAGAAAATATGAAGAAATACATTTTCAGTGAGTCTGAATCTTCTGGAAGCATAACTTGTATCACTTCTTCATTTAAATAGGGCGATAAATATTTAAAAATGCTTACTTTCAAATATACTTTACAAGATTTCCCTGAACAGAATTACAATGGCAATGGACCTTGCTAAATGCCCACTTTAAAAGAGTTCAAAGCTAGTACAGGGCTAAATTTTACAAAGAAGTTAGTATTGATCATAACCAGTTATGTCCAGACG
This sequence comes from Pycnopodia helianthoides, assembly GCA_032158295.1. NCBI lineage: Eukaryota > Metazoa > Echinodermata > Asteroidea > Forcipulatida > Asteriidae > Pycnopodia > Pycnopodia helianthoides. The sequence goes on from CM063244.1 coordinate 21,254,606, forward strand.
ACATGTATGCATGCACAACTTTCCTATACACAAGGAGCAAAGGAATAATAACACGCCCAGACATCTTTGTGTAGCGTGCAGCATAGTGCATGCACTAACATCGACAAAAGGTACTGGACTTCATTCTCAAAATCTCACTTTTTCCAGGGGTTATTGTTTAATCGCTAATCACAGGATACAGGAACAATAACGGGCCCAGACATATCTGTGTAGCATGCGTAGTGCATGCACTAACTGTGCACTAACATCGACAAAGGGTACTGGAATTCATACTCAAAATCTCGCTTTCTCCAGGGATCATGTGTAAACCCAGATTCCAGACCTTGGTCCTTTTGTTGTACACATGAGGGTTACAACAGTTTTACAACAGTTTAAAGGCTGCCACCATTGTTTGTCATTGTATTCGGCATAATGGGAGGGAAGTCAGAGGGTTTTTGCGTTTCGCGATGAACACATCTCATATTTTCTTGAAAAGTAACACACACAAAATTGTGCATTTTATGAGTTTGTTTGTTCTTTTAACAAAGTGTGATGTCACAAAATACTATGGCAATATTGTCAGCCCATCTTTAAAGGCCCTGTACACTATTGGTAAGATCGAAAAACACAATGTTCACAGATTCACACATAACTTACATGATTTAAAGTAAGTAATGGAAGAAAGGGTTCCTTAAAATATTTCTGCCTAAAATGCTATCGTTTCTGAGAAACGAGTAAAACAATAGTAATTATCGCGCGCGATAATTTGAAAAAACAGAAAACACATAAGATCTCTTTTCGTGACCTCGATGACCAATTGAGCTCAAACTTTCACAGGTTTGTTTGTTCATGCATATGTTGAATCACACAAAATGTGGACACTGATTTTGAGCTGTTGCCAAAAGTGTACAATACCTTTAAGATGAATCTTGTGTTTTGTGAAATCGAGCCCAAGTATAATGAATGAAATGTACGTTGTACAAGTAAATGGAACTGTGGATTGATGTGACCTGCTCACCCAAATGTAGAGAAAACCGCATCCCCAAAATGTTTGGAACCCATACATTTGACGAGATTGCTAAACCTCTACCTACTCCAAGTGTCTGTGAAATTTGACTTGTATTCACAATGACGGAATCCAATCACATAGAATCAGAAAGTTATAATGAGAATTGAATACTTCTTGTAAAATAATGTACATGTATGGCCTTTGTTTTTTAAAAATGCAAATCGTCGTAAAACAGGAATTTGTTTAAATATCTACAAGAAGCTCTGCGTTGAGTGGATTCTACCGACTTGTTGTGTTCCACTGTTGGAAGTAGGCTGCTGTTGGTCTGTTGGTGTACACTTCATTGTCCATGTACTCTAGGCTGTAAGACACAAATAAAGGAGAAATTAATTATATTGTTGCACTGTGTGAGGGTTTGAATCGTCTGATGTAATTGCAAATATGAGAAATTGAAATTTCATGACGACTGTGTGTTGGCAATTGGCATCCCACATACATACAGGCATGATACTTCAAGGAGACAACGAAGGCATTTGCCTCCATGCCTCTGGTCATTGCCTTGATGCCCCTTCAAATGATCCAATATAAACTTAAAGGCAAAGTATACCTTTTGTGTTTGGAACCGTTCAATTGTTTTAATCCTATATAAATGTAGATATAAACAACAAAAATAACCTATGAATATTTCATTTCAAAAGGTAGTAGCGTTTTTGAGATATCGCCAAAAATCTAGAGTGGTAATATGTCCACGCATGAAGAATAATCCAAATTGGACTACACAATATGAGAAAGGTTTTATGCATGAAACAATCCTCAGCTTGACAAATTTTTTTGAATCCCTTTCTCTAAAACCACATTCCTTAGAAGGGAGTTGTTTCTTAAAATGTTATACATTATCAAGCTGCAGTGCTTCTTAGCAGGTAAGTTTTTATGCTCATTTAGTTTTTTGAGTAATCACCAAAGTTTTCTTCATAGTGGCGCCATTTACTAAGGAAAACCTGCCCTGCCCTTTCAAGAACAAGGTATCACGCCAGTAAAATGTATTAAATGTCAAGCTTGACAAGACTATGCAATCCAATTGTAATAAAACATTCATATTTTGGATGTGTGGATAGTTTCATTCTTGAAATATCTTTGTCCTTTCTCTTGGGAGTCACAGTGATGAAGTGATAGGCAAAAATGTTAACATTGTACTTGTGTAAATAGGCACGTAAGTTTTCTGTGGTCTGTCAACTCTCAACGCTCAAGTCAGATTTAGGCCTGGCACATAATTTTTTTTTAAAGATAGCCTATGTCTTGTCATCTTATCATTTCAGTTATTGTTACAAAATGATTTGAATCAACTAACAACATAATGCATAACTTACTTTGATTTTTGTTCTGAGCCTAGCCTGATGTTGGACTCCACCTGTTCCTTCTCAAGTCCCTTCTTGACTCTGTCTTGCTCTCTCTCCATCAGCAAGCTGTTCCTTGCATCAAACAGCCGCTGCCTCTCCCATTCCTTGTCCCTCTCCGCCTCGTCCTCCTGGATGCGCTTCTTCTCCTGTCGTTGCAGCTCTTGGATGCGACGGATCTCCTCCAGTTGCTCCGGGGACATTCCCTTCCAGCGGTCGGTGATCACACGATGGGGACCAAAGGCACTCTCGGCCACGTCGGGATTCTCTGTGAGTACGTCCCCGTTGACATGGTTGATGATCTCGGTGAAGTTGTCGTCAAGTTCTTGTTGTTTGGCAAGACGTGCTTTCTCAGCCTGTTCAGCAGACTGTACAACGGATACAAAAAATTGAAGGCTTATGAAAATACATTCATATTATCTAGCATGGTACACACTACAAGCTTATGCCAAAAACAGACTAACTTGGCAAAAACTGATTTGGAATTTGCAACTCACCAGTGAATTGTTGTAATCTTTCATGGACTCATTGATAGCTCGTCTGCACTGTTCCTCGGCCTTGGCAAGGTCCATGGCCCTCTCATCAGCCTCTCTGCGATGTAGATCATAAAGTCTGTCTGCCTCCTTCTGTCTTGCCTCCTGGAGTCTCTTCTCCTCAGCCTGCCTCCTTGTCCACTCCCTCATCTGTTCTTCCATCAGCTTCTTGCGGGCTGTAGAGTTGAGATCTTCCCCGTCAAATTTCTGGACACCTGAGATGCCACAGCGGGGGTCATCATCGGAAACTCTAGCGGGCTTGTCCTTCTTCTTGGCCTCTGGGTCATTAAGATCCCACTCACGTCTTGCGTCTGGCTGTTGATTTAGAGACCGGAACTCATTGAGAGCTTTATTAAGATTGCGTACGTCTTGCTCTTTTCGACGAGTGAGTAGCTCTGCGATTTTGTCATTGCGAATCAGATCATTTGCTGTGGAGAAAGATACAATAAATCCTGATTAAAACTCCTGAAGAAATAAATTATTTCAGCGTACAATCTAAAAACAAAATAGTCATTAAATTAAATGTTTGTTTCTATAATTTTGTTGTTTTCTTTCTAATATTCTTATTTTCTCTTTTTTGCTGGGAAGGGCGCGGGTTCTTGAGTCTTACCAAAAGCTTCATGTCTGTGATAATCTCTTTGCTCTTGTAGCTTCCTGTCATGAACTTGTTCTTTTACGGCTTGAACATCCACCTGTCACAAACAAAAATGCAAAGAAAATAAACAAATTAAAGAATAATACCTTTCTTTTAAAAATATTCAACAAAAACAATTGACTACTAGTACTACTGTAATGGGGACTGTTAAGTAATAAAATAGTCATTTTTTAGCTCTCTCGCTCTGCCTGCACTGTACTTTACTTAACTAGTATTTACGTTACACAGTCCTACTCGAGTCCAAGACCTAGTTGCCATAATTGGAACCCGCCATCATACGACCGTTGGGTTACTATCATTGCAACTAATATTATACAGTCTATGATTCATTAACAAAATAAAACTGAAGTGATTACTGTCATGACTGTGCCACTCATAACAAATAAAGTGTTGTTGAATGACTGAGCTGAGCATGGATTCTGGAGGTAAAATTAGATCTGGACTGAGTGACTGAGTCGGTCAGCAACACTTAATTTTCCTGAAATGGAAGCTGTCATTTTCACTGTCACCAGACTGTACATGTCGTAAGTACAAAACATTGACCATCACAACCTAAAATCAAAACATGTCACAACAGTTTTAGCTTTCTCTTCTTACCCCAATCGTGCGGACTTTCGCGTTGAAAATTCTATTTTGCCGTTCCAACTCCATGTTTCTACGCCGCTCAATGGCGGCCGCCTCCTTCAAATCAATTGGTAAATCAAGCTTATACATCTTGATTAAAGTTTGGTGTTCTAACTCCCTTAACAGACAATGTTCAATTTATACTTTAAAGGCTGGACGGATCTTTAGCGAAAAACTTGTAATCTCGAGGACGGATTGAGGAGAGCTGTTGAGCTCTGTCGTCTGTTTAGTGCGAATGCGTGCATGCAATACACACTGCTGACTTTATGCAGTTGTCATGGGCGTTGCTATGTTCATTTCCGATAAACAACCAAACAACTGTTGGCTCATGGTAAACGGCATGCGATTGGATACTGAACAATCAATCTACCACAATTGACCAATGACAATAGAGTTTAGTGCTATACGCATTGTTGGCGAAACTAAAGTTTATTTGGTTGGTGGCGCTGTTTGAGAGATTTTGTTGTAATTTTTTTGTTTGTAAAGGAAGTTTTCACGAGATGATCTCATTTTTGGGGGACTAAATTAAAAGTTAATCACCAATAGGCCTTAAACTCCGTGTTTAAATTAAGGATAACGGGCTTAACGTTCGCAACTGTATAACCCAACCGTGGATCAGCCAGTCCATTATAGATTCTTGCAACTTAAAAAATAGGCTTTTATAGGCGTTTTCTGCACAAACCAACTACGAACAATGAGCGCAATTACAAGAGCTTTCGTAATCGCCTGACTGCTACTGCCTGACTGCTACCATCCGGAAGGCAAAAAAAAGATCATTATGCCCGCAAGCTCGATTCTCGTAAGACAGATTTAAAAAGTCTTTGGCGCGAAATAAACAACATTCTTGGTTCAAGGGTAAAAAGACGCCTGCTCCTGACAATTTCACTGACGGAGAGCGTCAGCTCTTTTTCAAGTCCTCCTGCTTCTTTACTAATTTAGGTTCTTCATTAGCTAACAACATCCCACCCACCGACACACACTTTTCACACTATTTACACAACCCAAACTCTTCTTCTTTTTTCTTACTCCTACTTTTTCTCAAGAAATTATCCGTGTTGGCATGAGGAACTAAAACCAGCGCTAGTTGTGGATTTGATGATATTAGTTCGACTGTTATAAAATCGGTTATTCCCTTTATTGCCGAACCTCTTTCTCACATTTTTAACCTTTCCTTTTCCACAGGCTGTGTTCCTTCTAATCTTAAAATTGCTAAAGTTATCCTCGTCTTCAAATCGGGTGACGCTCATAACATCGGCAACCTACAGACCTATTTCTATTCTTCCGTGCTTCTCAAAAATTCTAGAGAGACTGGTCTACAGCCGCCTCGTAAATTTTACCTCTCATTTTCATCTTCTTTATGATAATCAATATGGCTTTCGCAGTAAACACTCTACTGATATGGCACTCATTCAATTCATTGATAATGTTACTAATGCGCTCTGCAAAACTTCATGCCATTGGTGTGTTTATTGACCTTTCGAAAGCTTTTGACACTATAAACCATTCTATTCTTCTTTCCAAGCTTGAACATTACGGCATAAGAGGAGTTGCTCTGCAGTGGTTCCAAGATTAACTTCATAATAGGCAACAATTTACCTCAGTCATGAACTGTGACTCTGATCGTCTTTCTATTCTCTGCGGATTCCCACAAGGTTCTATTCTTGGCCCGCTTCTTATTCTAATATATATCAATGACCTTCACTGTTCTTCTTCATTACTATCATTTACTTTATTTGCTGACGATACAACTATTCTTCATACTACTACGACACGCTTATCGATTCTTTGAGTTCTGAACTTCTTCAGGTATCCTCCTGGTTTAGGGCAAACAAGCTTTCGTTAAACCACACCAAGACAAATTTCATCTCCTTCAGCAAATCCACTTCTCCAGTCACCGTCCAATTGCCTCCTGTGAACATTGACACTATTCTCATCAATAGAGTGTTTTCGACAAAGTTTCTTGGAGTAATCTTACTATATAGTACTCTCATTCTCCAACTTCTTAACTATTGCAATATCGTATGGGCCAACTCAACTAACAGATAGGCTTAACTCTTTATCTGTTATTCAGAAAAGAGCCATCAGAATTTGCACCTCTTCGCACCCTCGAGAACACACTGCTCCCCTTTTTGCACAATATTACACACTCTTACTATCTCTGATATCAATAAACTTCATACTGGCATATTCATGTATAAATACTCTCACAATCTTCTCCCCACTGCCTTTTTTTCCTATTTCATCTCAACTGAAGCTATTCATGGCTACTCTACCAGATCCCACCGTAATCTTTATATCCCGTTCGTGGTCCTCGTCTGTGGACCGTCATCGATGACCAAATTAAAGATCAGCCTTCTGTGGGTCATTTTAAAGTCTCGTTCAAAAGAGCCTTACTCGCTGTAACTTAGCCTTCTCCCCAGACTCCGCTGCTCGTTTCAAAGAGAGCTTTTTAGCTGCTCCTAATTTAGGTTATTATGTCCTGGCATTGTCTGTTTAATAAGCTCCGTTCAGGGCCCAATTTCATGGCTCTGCTACCGTAAGCAAAGAATCGGCGCTTGCGGAAGCAGGCCGGGGAATTCCGCGCTTACGTCAAGCGTATTTCACGGGTTAGCGGGGAATTTCGGCTTGTGCGCGTGCGTACTTCACGTTACTCGGCATTCTACGCTTACACAGCTAGGCGCAGAAATTCGGCGCTTGACGTATAACCGGAGAATGGTGATCGTTTAGCGCAGAATTCGGCGGTTAGCAGAGCCATGAAATTGGGCCCAGTTCATTTTGCATTCTCTTATGTTTCGTGTGTTTTTTGTTAATTATTATGAATTGTTTTGTAATTTTTTTTCTAGGGCTGTTCCCCACAAGCCTCGGCTTATTTGAACAGCCTCCTTACTCACAGCTTCTATTGTTTTACTCTATTTTCGTCATTATTATCTTTGGTCATGTTATATAACTCTTTGATTGTATTATACTACTATATGTTGTCCAAATGATTCTGTCAATTATTGTGAGTATGGAAATAAATGTTTCATTGAATGCTACCCTCTTTCTTTTCACTTGACATGACATTCCATGTTACATTGGAAATGAGAAAGAATCGAAACATCCCTCATTTTTATTGTGGTGCCAAGTTTGTTAGTCAAAAATAGGCCGGTGCCGAGTTTGTATGGTGCCGACATTATTGGTGCCGAGTGGGTGCCGAGTTTGCAAGGTGCTGAGTTTGTAAGGTGTCGAGTTTGCGAGGTGCCGAGGATTGTAGTTACCTGACTTTAATAAAGGACTGGTGGTGGCGCCCTTTGAAAAACTGTTTCAAGAAGAATACTGGAAGTGCAATGTGCGCATGAAACTCCACACAGAATGTCCAGTAAAATATCACAGGTAGGGTTCCTTTTGAATACTTTCATTGAAAATTACACGTCACTGAGTTTCTATTTAAGTTCAGGGTGTTTCACAATACGGGTTATGATATATAGACCTGTGCTGTAGTCCTGTACAATGCTTTCTGAGGCCCACCCGACGACCGAAATGACCGTCGGCGTTGTGAAACGGATACTCCTTTGGAAACCACACTGACCATGGAGGTAGTACTGACTTACTCCTAGAATTATGAGGTTCCATGAACCTCATAGAGGTCCATGTACAAACTACAATACAAAACTTTTTTTCATTTACGTTTCTGCACCTGGAGTTCTCATTTGAAATCGGATCTCGCCAAAATTAGGCTCTACGTGTTCCTTGGAATCTCATTGAGCGTTGCATGGGTCAAGAAAATCCACTCCGCAAATTTAAAATTGTTAAAAAGCAATAAATTCTTACCGTCATTCCCAGTCCTCTTCAAACAGTGTGAGTGTTATAACAAATATGGCGCTTTGCTACCGAACAAACTGGTACTCCGCGCGCAGCAACGCTGGTCCCGGCAACTGTAGGTTGGTTTTGTACACACATCATGTGACTCCAGCGACCGATCGCGATGCGCTATTGAAAGATCTATTGGTCGCGCAGCAATCGGTCGATCGCGCAACAATCGGTCGATCGCGCAACAATCGGTCGATCGCGCAACAATCGGTCGATCGCGCAACAATCGGTCGATCGTGCAACAAACATGCGCGATCGACCGATTGTGCAGGATTTGGCGCGATCATAGAGTTATATATAAGAACTAGAGGGCGCACTAGCCAAGTTACGTGACTCGTCGCGCGGGTTGTGCGGCCATGTTTTAAGTACCACTACCATTACTTTACTGTACGCAAAACAACAACATGAACACCGAGCGCGTGATGCGTGCATTTACCATACGCACATCGTATACTTCGTACTCAATTTTGCCCTCTATTAAATGGCGGTCGTGTCTCCTTCATGGTCTCCTTGCGGTCCCGGCGCGTTTGTGCACGCAGTATTGCCAGTGCGCCCTCTAGTTCTTATATATAACTCTATGGGCACGATCGACCGATTGTATTTGCAGGATTGGTTTGGCGCGATCGGCGATTGTGCAGGAATGGTTTTGCGCGATCGGCCGATTGGGTTAGGGTGGTTAGGGTTAGGGTTTGGGTTAGGGTTAAGGTTAGGCACGATCATTGATCTACATTATACTGTCAGTATAATGTAGATCAATGGGCACGATCGAATAAATTCCTGCACGATCGGCCGTTCGATCCTGCATGTTCATTGCGCGATCGTCCGATTGTAGCGCGATCGACCGAATGTGGCGCGATCGACCGATGGCTGCGCGACCAATAGATCTTTCAATAGCGCAGCGTGATCGGTTGATAGCGCAGCGCGATCGGTTGATCGCGCAGATTGACCGATCGCGCCCAACATATACATATGCTCGGTACATCCCGGAGTCCTGTTAAAAAAATTCACTCTTCATTTAGGCATGTAATACTCTGTTGGGACTCAAACTGACGACTATTGCCATTCTAAAGCAGATGTACCACTACTACTACTAGACCACCACTTTAAATCCTTTATAGGTTTCAAACTGCCCACATGTACATGTACATGTAGCTACAGGGCAATCTCAGTGGTCTAGAATGGCAAAGGTTGTGGGTTCGAACTCCCACCCGAGTAATATGCCTGTTGATTTTTGTTCACAGGACATGTAAAAGTGGCGAAACAGTGCTTTACACACATCGGTGTCTGGGTAAAACCATACATATTTAAATTAAAACTGAACAAATTTTATATCTATTTTTTTGTATTAACACAGCTAATTAAAAGAAACGATAAACCAGAACTCTTGCATTATTATATAATTTTGTTTGTGCATTTTTTTGCAGCAATGGTCGGTGTTTGCTCGGATGTGGTACCTCATAGATGCCAGCAAGCAGCCCCCTGGACGTCTTGCTTTATGCGTCCTTCCTATCTTACAGGGAATGCACAAACCTGTCTACCATCCTTTAAGTGAGTCAGTTAATCACTGAGACATTTCAAGTAGAACTTGTCTGTTATAATGACTTGTCAAGTGACAAATGAACACACAAATTTGAATTCTTGGCAAGGAATTTAAATTTGTGTGTTGGAGGGGGGGCATTGAGATGGTACATCAGGCCTGATACATGTACTTCACAGAAGCAACAGAGGCAATTGCCTCTGCCCTTCTGTTGCCTTGCTGCCCTTGAAATATGTCAGTACAATGTCCATTTACTTCTTAGAGGTGCCTAGAGGTTCATCACCTTGCCCTTACATGTACAAGAACATACCCATGAGGCTGGCCGCCTATTTCGCATAACTTTATGCAACTACGTAAGTCCACTTGCTCAAAGTACAATCTGTGACTGGTCCCCTGCCTATATTTGCTCTAAAACCAGGACGTTGTTAGTAGGATTTGAAGCTTTGCATGGTGGGACTATAACTAAGAGAGGTATGCCATAACACCATGTTAAAATCTCTTTTGAGTAACTGTTGGTTCTGAAAAGAACCGGTAGTTAACGACTCCTAGGAAATTGTTTAAAAGCAATATTTTCTGCTAAGCAGCTCCCTGAAATTTGGTCTTGTACCTGATTTGTGTTGTACAGTTGTGTTAATATTACCATATTGCCGGTATGCTTGTATTACAATGTGCAGGTTTCCTGTATGTTTTACTATCCTCTAGGAAGACTACAAACATAGAGCTAGATAGCTAAGTTGGTAGAGCACCGGCATGTTATTCAGAAGGTCATTGGTTCGGATCCTGCTCTTGTAAAAACAAATTTCGTTTAACCCCATCTTCTCTAGGAATTCTGTTTGACATTTTCATGTCGAACTAAATAGCCCACAGAGGCAGATGGCTTGAACATTTGACTTGTCTTCCAGTGACACAAGAACCAATTTTTTTTAGTCAAAGATACTTGTACATGTAGCTCATGTAAGGGCAGGGCACTTTTTCCTTTATAGTGAAAGGCACCTCTATGAGGGAATGTAAATTTGACTGAAACGTTTCAAGGGGCACCAAGGCAATGAATTAGCAGGGGCGTGGTGGCAATTCAAGAAGGATCAGGCCTGAAGTTTGATTAGCCTGCGGTACTTTTGGGTAGTTTTTGCACACCTGGGTTGTGACAATATCCAGCCCTGTGTCCACGTTAATACCACCGGTACATGATCGGAATTGGGGGTGGGGGGTGGGGGATTCGGTGTGTCCGAGACAGTCACTGGGCAAAATGTTCATCTTTACAAAAAAGAAACAGTACACCAAATGCAGGCCTGGAATTTCTTCTTTGAAAGGGCAAGGCCATCCTCATTTTGCAAAGGGCACTTCCATTGGAAAATCTTAAAGTCTATGGGAAACTTTTGAAGGAACTTCAAGGCCGAGACCGGGGGCAACAGAGGCCATGGCCTCCATGGCCTCTGGACATGTAATTCCAGCAGCCGATTTCACAAAACTTTATGCAACTGCGTTTACAAGTCCACTTGGGCAAGATTTCTTGAGTTAGTGGTGCAAACTTAAGCATTAAATGTTGCGCAAGTGGATTTACGCAGTTGTGTAAAGTTTCGTGAAAATGGCGGCAGGCCTGCAAATGCTACAAGTTTCTTGAATGTTTCTGTGTACAAATGAACACACTATTCAAGATTCAAAGTGTATTTTTGTTTGCATTCTGAATTGCTTCTGAGAGTAATCAATCAATGGCATCAAGTCTACATTTTATTTTACCCTTGTTTAAATGAGCTTCCCTCTTTGGCTTCTTGCAGGTGATCTTGGAGACCATGTCGTCGTTATCAACACAAGACACATTGCTCTGAGTGGTGACAAGTGGAGAACCAAAATCTATAAGCACCACACAGGGTAAGAAGACTGGTAGAGCAATTATTTAAATTGTGTGGTTCGTTGGGATTCCTCTAAGATCGTGGCCTGCCGTGGTTATTCTCTGTCCATTGTATACATATGTAGCTGGGTGAAAGGACTTACAAAAGGGTGAACTTAATGAGCTGCCTTGGGCCTGTGGAACACTGGTACCTAGAGCCTACGGATCACTGGTACCCAGGGCCTACAGTCGGTACCAAGGGCCTCTAGAATACTGGTGCCTAGGGCGTATGGAACCCTTGTACCTAGGGCCTACAGAACACAAGGGCCTATGAAACACTGGTGCCTTTGGTCTAGGGAACAATTGTGCCTTTGGAACACTGGTGCCTTGGGCCTCTGGAACACTGGTACCTAGGGCTCTTTGAACGCTGGTGTCTAGGGCCTACGGAAAACTGGTACCAAGCACCTACAGTCAGTACCAAGGGCCTCTAGAATACTGATGCCTAGGGTCTATGGAACCCTTGTGCCTTGGGCCGACGGAACACTGGTTCCGAGGGCCTATGGAACACTGATCCCTATGGCCTACATGTATGGAACACTGGTGCCTTCAGCCTATGGAACACTGGTACCTAAAGCCTAGAGAACACTAGGGCCTAAGGAACACTAGTGCATATGGAACACTAGTGCTTAGGGCCTATGGAACACTTAAGCCTAGGGCCTACATGTATGGAACACTGGTGCCTTCGGCCTACAGAACTCTGGTGCCATGGGCCTATTGAACACTGGTGCTGAGGGCCTATGGAACACTGGTGCCTAGGGCCTATTGAACACTTGTGCCTAGGGCATTGTGAACACTGGTGTCCTGGGCCTATTGAACACTGGTACCTAAGGCCTACAGAACACAAGGGGCTTATGGAACACTAGTGCCTAGGGCCTACATGTATGGAACACTGGTGCCTAGGGCCCAGGGACATGATGGAACACTGGTTCCTTGGGTTTACTAAACTCTGGTGCCTTGGGCCTATTGAACACTGGTGCCGAGGGCCTATTGAACACTGGTGCCCTGGACCTATTGAACACTGGTGCCCTGGACCTATTGAACACTGGTGCTGAGGGCCTATGGAACACTGGTGCCTAGGGCCATACGAACACTGGTGGCTAGGTTTTAAAGTGTGACTCAGATTTTTTGTTTTTATTTTTTCAGGTATCCAGGTGGTTACAGTGAGACACCTGCGTTCCGTATGCATGAAAAGGATCCTACAGTGGTAGGTATAAGTAGAAAAGAATTTTAACGATTACATTTTATCGTAATTTTGGGTTGAACAAAGAAACATTAGGGCTAGGTAGCTCAGGTGATAGAGCGCTGTCATGTTAAATTGGAGGTCGCAGGTTCAAGTCCAGCTCTAGTCAATTTGTTCCTTGTTCAACCCAAAATTGTTAAAATCTTACCCATTCGACTTTTCCTTGTGGTTTATTACTTGATATTTGAAATGAAAAATTATCCCCTTAAGGTGATTCCTCTGCGGTCGCTTCCCAGGTTGTATCGTAAATTTGGGTGTGATTCCTGGCTATATGGCAGTTTCAGATTGAATGGCTTCTGACTGGCACCCCCGAACAAAATAGAGAGACCGCCTACACACATTGTAGGGCTAGATAGCTCAGTTGGTAGAGCGCCCTCAGTTTTTCTTTGTTCAACCAGAATTTATTTAAAAAAATTACCCAGTCAGTTTCCCTTGTGGTTTATCACTTGCATTTAATTATCGACACATACTTATGCAGTTTGTGGTAATTATAGAAATAGCACACAAAAACACTGAACTCCACCTGCACTCTTTGTCCTGCATTAATGTGCCAATAGTTTCAAAGGGAAATACTATAGGACCGTAATTGTCACCAATAAGTTTTTTTTATGAACAAGACACCAACATTCCCATCAGTGAAGCTTGCAGGCTGGACGGGCCTTCAGAACTGTTGAAATAGGACCTCTGCATGACCCCCATCAGAATCTGTGTGGACACTTACACCAACGGACTGTTGGTGACAGTATACAAATATTGACTGCTTCGAGTGCTATGGCTAAAACTGCTGTCATACTAAAAGCAGTCAATATTTGTTTTATAACACCCCAAACATACATTGTGCCTAGACTTCTAGGTACCGAGAATCTGCTGTTGCTATGGGTATAGTACATTGGTTGCTATGAGTGAAGTACATTGGTTGCTATGAGTGAAGTACATTGGTTGCTATGGGTATAGTATATTGAATGACACTGGTATAGTACATTATTTGCTACGTGTATAGCGCGTCGTGTTTGCGAGGCTTTCTAGTAATAATAAGACATGTCATGTGACGCGCTCTACTAAACCAATCAAAAGGCAGAATCCTTGTAAGGGGTGTTATAATACGTTTTATGAAAGGTTGTGTAATAATTTTTTGAGGTAAACACAATCCCTTTCAAATGGTCTAAACCATACGATATAGACTGTCTGCTAAATTTCATGCTTGTATAAATGCCCCCCCCCAAAAAAAATATCTCCCCTTTCTGCCCCCCACTAAGAACCCGGTTTTGTGACAGATATCGAGTAAAAAGAAACACTTTGTTTACATTTGAACACGTTTTTGTTTACATGAACTCAACAGATTGTGAAGAAAGCAATATACGGGATGCTTCCTAAAGACGTGAGACGACGTCACATAATGCAGAGACTTCACCTGTTTGCTGATAATGTAAGTTTCACTTTATAACAAGTCATCATGATCTTCTTGTAGTTTAGTTCTTGGATCACTCGTTCTACATATATGTACATCATTGAGATCCTACATTATGCAAGAAAGATGTCCCCATATATGATTTGGTTATCAGGGCTCTCCCAGTGTTTTTTCAAAACTGGGGGGCATTCTTGAACCAAATGTTGGAAGTTTAGCCTAAGCTCGCTGAATTGAAACGAGGTCCTAAGAATGTTTTTTACTTGGTGTTTATCTTTGGTTTTAAAAGTCCTACTGTGCAATCTGGGGCATTCTAATTGGTCTCTTTATGATTGTTGTGAATTTGATCTGATGCCTGATATCGCTCAATTCTCATTTTCATAGAATGTTGGAAGGATATTGATTTTCATATATTACCTGGTTTTGTAGACTAAGATCTTGTTGGTTAAAGGCCCTGTACACTATTGGTAAGATCGAAAAATACAATGTTCACAGATTCACACATAACTTACATGATTTAAAGTAAGTAATGGTAGAAAGGGTTCCTTAAAATGTTTCTGCCTAAAATGCTATCGTTTCTGAGAAACGAGTTAAACAATAGTAATTATCGCGCGCGATAATTTGAAAAAACAGAAAACACATAAGATCTCTTTTCCTTATTTTCTCGTGACCTTGATGACCAATTGAGCTCAAACTCACACAGGTTTGTCTGTTCATGCATATGTTTAATCACACAAAATGTGGACACTGATTTTGAGCTGTTACCAAAAGTGTACAATACCTTTAACATGTAGTTCTGACTGTTATTTGCGTTCCTCTGTTTTTTACATTTAATTGCCTATTTGCTTGTTGTGTTTAAACAAACATAACCAATGCTGTGACTGCATTATGTTCCTCAGCTACTTGTTTGATTCCACTGTTACCATTTTGTGCGTGAATTTTATTCATGTTTTAGTTGATATTTCCGAGATATATTTTGCCTGCTATAGTTTATGCATTTTGTTCCCAAGATTATTTGGGGGTTTTAGCCATACACCGTTGTTTTTAAAAAATGTCCCCAGGAATATTTCTTGGGTGGGAGTTCGAACCCATAACCTTTGCCATTCTAGAGCAAATGTCTTACCATTACTGAGATTGCCCGGTAGCTAGAGGCAGTTTGAATTCTATACTTTAGCAGCGGGTACCGCAACAACTAAAAATTGTTGTTCCATACCAAATTTTGTGTAGGCCCTACAGTTTGGTGTGATTTTTCTTCATGTGTCAATAATGTGTTAATTTTTGTTGCGTTTTTTACAATTTTTCAGATACAGTTTTCTCAAATATGACTTCATTTCAGGGGGAAATATTTTACGGTGGGGGGGGGGATGGTTCTGGTTTCTGGTATGAACCTCATAATCAGTAAGCTTTCATACTTAAGTTAAATTAATTTTTTTTTATCCTTACCAATCCTGTAAAGTACCTTTTAGTGTGATTGGCCAGCTCTTTTAGTTTTGTATCTGAAAAGTTGCATGTCTGGGAAGGAGAAATTAGTTAGTTACAGTGGTATAATATGTTCTTCAAAACTCATAGCCTCCATGTAACTTCCAGGCCTGGTACATTTACATGCCCAATAGGGCCGGTAACACAAACATACATATCAGTGCAAATTTTTGTAATGAATTTCTTTTACGTCATAGGAAATTCCTGATGATATCCGAGTAAATATATGTGAGCAGATAAAACCACCGAGAAATGTCCCTAAATCTTTGCCGGAGTACAGTCAAGAAGAAAGGGTAGAGTTTCCCAGGCTGTGGTATTCGTAAGTATTCCTTTTTTTTTCTTTCATTTTAATACTTCAGTTTTAGTCAGAAGAATCCTAAAATTAAATGAGTTTAATAACGACGTTTGATTGGGATTCTATGAATCCATTATGACAAGGTGAAGGAGATCACATGAGAAAGCGCTCACCGCCCAGCAAGATCATTCTTTAGCGCAAAGTCGAGTTTATCTGTAGAAAGAAAGGGGTAGGGATCGAGAGTTGCCCAACAACCTTCGCCACGTCATTATGGATTCATAGAATCCCAATCAAACTTTGTTATTAAACTTGTTTAATTTTAGGATTCTACGTCACCATTATGACGTAACTCAGTTATCACATGAGATTTTAGAGCCAGGTAAACAAGGTTGTGTACGGTGGCACAACTGTGCACAGAACTAACTGTGCACTGTGTACATGCATTCCCTC
Organism: Pycnopodia helianthoides; assembly: GCA_032158295.1. NCBI lineage: Eukaryota > Metazoa > Echinodermata > Asteroidea > Forcipulatida > Asteriidae > Pycnopodia > Pycnopodia helianthoides. Next base: position 21,270,943 of record CM063244.1, read on the forward strand.
ATGGTATCATATTGCAGGCTGGCATAGTTTATCTATCATTCAAAACCACTTGAATGGTATTGAATGGTCAGACAGCAAGAGGGTTAATATACGCTACTGCTGTTGTATTGTCCATTCGTAAACGTACATGTGTATGTTTTTGTTCTTTACACAATAACCTTAAAGCCATGTAACCAGCCATAAGTTCCAGTACATTGATATAATTTTCCAGTTCTTGTGGGGTCCAATGCCCCCCCTGTTGTTGTACCATTACATTCTGCACCCCATCCTATAAGGGACGCATCAGATGACAAAATAATATCTGGCTGGTATGAGTCAAACTGTTACGAGTTTGTTTGGATTCAATATTTTCAATCCACCAAGTCAGGTCGTTCTTTGCTTCTTGTGACAACCCCATTTGAGTATCATAGTCATTGTTATTGCTCCTAAGCGCATCAATTTTGTCCCATTCAAGGTGACGGTAACGTAACAGTGGCCATATATACAAACTTGACACGAGTTTGCCAAGAACTTGGGATACCTCTCGTAGGAGGGTGATTTCTTGAGTAGCAACGTTTTGCATAATATATCTCAAGAGTGACCGACTTCCTTTCTGTTAGCGAAATACACATGTTCTCTGAATCTAGTACAAAGCCCAAGATGTACATGTTTTAGCTGGGTCAACCAATGATTTGACCTCATGAATAATAAACCCTGTTTGGGTCATTAATATTGATATTGCATCAATGTTTCTACGACATTCTTCGTATGTATCACCAAACGAAAGTGAGTCATCAATATAGGCTACAGATCCAAAGCCTTGAGCTCTAAGACCAGATTTAAAAAGGTTTTAATAGTTTGGTAAATAAACGAGGAGCACAAGCAACCTCAAATATTTCTGATGTTCATGTGTGGTTGGCACAGTGTAATAAGCATCTCGTAAATCAATAGATGCCATGTAGCAATCTCTAGAAATTAGACTAATAACGAACAGCAAAGTTTCCATCTTAAAATGGTGATATTTGACAAACTTGTTTAATCCTTTTAAATTAAGGATCATCCTGTATGACCCGTCTTTCTTTAGACGTACAAAACTATTTGACATGAAATCGCCACATTCCCGTGTGGTCTTCTCTATCACTCCTTTAATCAAGAGTTTTTCTACTCCTAGACCAACAATCCGTTTCTCATTTGCGCCTCGTTTGTATTGTTTTCCATTGACAAGGTTGTCTTTCAAACTCAATTTGTAATCCTTGAACTATGTCAAGTATGGTGGGGTCTGAAGTTAATCGTCTCCACCTTGGGAGGAGAGACTTCAATCTTCCTGCTACAAAAGGTTTTGCTTGCACTCTATCGTTGTTTACAATGCTCTCCTTGATTACATCGTGTGAGGCATTTACTGGCGTCCTAGGCCTTACCTTCCTCCTCGGCGGTTGCATAACTGCCCCTCTGATAGTGAGTGTTGTATTGCCACTTTTTTTATGATGAACCCCGAGTTGCATTGCATTGGTTCCTGAGGGTAATATTGCCCTTTGTTCGCGTTCCATGTACGGGCACCCCTATTGAAGCCATAATGGTTATTAGGCTTCCCAATTTTTATACCAACTTTATTGGTCGTGTTAATATCTTGTACCTGTTTAGGTACATCATCACCAAATAGGTTTGTTGTGTGTGCCACAGTTTGGATACAGATTTGCTGATATTGAGCATTTAGGTCTGGCTTGATCAGCGCTCGTCGTCGGTTGTTCAACTCAAGAACAAGTCAAGGCGTTCATGGCCAGTTTAACCTCTTCTTTTGAGTTTTATTTGGGAAAGAGCTTGTCTGTCAATTGGAGGAGGGGCACAAATGCTGTTACCAAAAGTCCTTGCACCTTCTGACACTTAATATCGTGAGACCTTGTACCAGGTTTGAGCTGTGACCAGATTTCTGGATTTACAGTTGTATTTGTGAGATTTTCACAGTTTTGCGGTCGACAATACTTGCCTTGTTTAGCGGACAACTTTTCCTCAGACAGTTTTGACTTCAAAATGTTATCTGTTAAAGCCGCCAATTTGTCCTTAATTTTTCGGACCCATTTTGTCTCCAGCTTCATATTCTTGCTGAATGATAACTAAGCAATCACCATCATCAGTGTTGCTATTGCTAGGGGCCTTTAGGTCCTAAATTTTTGCATCAGACAGAGTTTTCACTTGCACTGGTTGCGTCTTTACGTTTGCCTTGGCTTAGCCCTTTAATCTTTGCAGTGAGGGCTCCTGCAATTTTGTTAAAGCCCTCTTGCATGCTAGTTATCATGGCATTACCTAAACTTTCAAACCTGTCAGTGTCAGTTTGTGGGTGCGAACTATCGCCCCTTTTGGTTGGCACCAGTAGAATGTTGGTTGGTAGAATGCCGTCTTTTCTTAGCTGCGGTTAATTTTCCTTTAGATTTACCTTTAAGGTTAAGTTTGCCATTACCACCTCCGTTGACAGCGTCAGCGAGTGGTGTTGGCTTTTCGTCAGGAGATTGCTCCATAAATTGTCTGTTCTCCAACCCAAAGGAGAAGCCTGCGGGGAAAAATCGGATAACAGTAGAAACTCCGTCATGATGAACGTGCACACTGTATGCAGGCTTGAAGAGCACCAGTACGGTTACGTCTGATCCCCAGCTCCCCAAGCACAATGATCTTGCTGGGCGATGAGCGTTATCTCATGTGGTAACTGAGTTACGTCATAATGGTGATGTAGAATCATAGATGGAAGAACTATCAAAAAGGACATTAAATTAAATGAAATGTTAAGACTAAACAAATCAATTTTGGGTTGAAAAAAGAAAAATTTGACATCCAGATTTAGCTGCAAGCCAACTAATTTTTGGGGAACCCACACATGAAGCAGCCTCTCGAGGTGCCGTGGGCAGGCGCTAACCTACGTGGACCAGTTGCGGCGTGATACTGAGCTAACCTCTTCAGCTGAGATCAGGACAGCCATGGGAGATTGTGATGTGTGGCGTGCTTTTGTTGCAGTCCGACGAGAGTCGACTTGATGATGATGAAGAAAAATTGTGACATTTTATTTAAATATCAAATATCCCCTTAAGGTGACCCACTCTGCCGCCGCTTCCCAAGTTGTAGGGTAAACTTGGGTATGATCTCTGGCTATTCAGCAGTTACAGGTTGAATGACCTCTGACCGGCACCCCCTGAACAAAGATATTGTCAAAAAAGTGGGAGTGCCAACATTAGGGCTAGATGGCTCAGTTGGCAGAGTGCCGGCACGTTAATCCGGAGGTTGCTGGTTCAAGTCCCGCTCAGGTCAATTTTTCTTTTGTCAACCCAAAGTTATTTAAGACTTACCCAGTCAGCTTTACTTGATTATTCACAATTAACAGAGCTTTATATACACCATGTCCCCCTTTTACAAGAGGGGATACCTCAAGACCATTTCTTGGCAGGCAAGATGCTCCACTGGTCATATGATAAACTACTAGATTTTTGTTTTTTTGTTTTTTTGCAGATCTGATCCAAAATCTGACAGGTAGTACTCAATAAGCCAGCTTATTAAAATGTATTTTATCATCAGTTGAAAATTTAAAGGTATTTATACAGGATTGGTAGAGCTTACAAAACGAGACAGTGTATATGTTTTGTGTGATCAACCATAATACACAAAATAACAAACCTGTGAAAGTTTTGCATATATCTGTTGTGTGAATCTGGAGAAAATAGTGAAAAACCATGCACAATTTTGCGCATGTAAACCCATTGTCCGAAGTCAGCTGTAAGGGTTTTCAATACAGTTTTCTCAACTATGACTTCATTTCTGAAGGAAATATCTCACAGAAAAAATGGTTCTAGTATGAACTTCTTAATTGCTAAGCTTTCAGACTAAATAAAGTTAAATAATGAATGTTTTTTATCCTTACCAATCCTGTATAATACCTTTATTAATTACATGACGATGGAGGAAGGGAAGTCCAGCCTGATGTTGTTGCAGTACGCTGCTATGGGGAAGTCTGTAGTACATTTAACAATGTACATACCAACCGTGATTAAGTTAAACACTGCACAGAAAAGCCCACAGTGCTTGGCTTGGTCGTCCTCTAAATAGTGTTACACATCAGAGACCTAATTGAATATTGACCACATGCCTGGTAGAAAAACAACATTGCGATCTTCTTCATTTTTCTTCAAATCCACCCACGCTTAGCGAAGTGACAGCGGTGGGTACCAATCGCATCTCTGGCTGCAGCATTCGCGAACAGACACCAACCCTCAGAAATCTGAAAAACCGATTCATGCATGAACAATTATTTAAACCATATTACTTTGAAGGGTATCCTTTCTCAAAACAGTTTATACTACCAAGTAAGTTTTTTTGGTAATTAGTTTTGTGGGTATTTACCATCTATGGCCCACCTTAAACCATTTCCATCCTCCTGCTTTAACAGTATTTTACATGGAAAATTTATCTGACAATCGATATAAACTAAGTTGTGTAATCAGACCATTTTTTATTTGGGGAGGGGTGGGGGCAAGCAGGGCAATGGACACAATTTAGGGGGTCTATTTAATGTATCAACCATTGATTTGTGTACTTTTTTTGGATCTCATTTGTGTGGGGGGGGGGGGCAGGGGGAGGCAAGGGTTCTGAGCAGAGGGGGGGGGTTCTCCTCACCCAATAATAATAGCAATAGTGGCTTCTTTTATAGCGCTCAAATCCATCACGCAGTGACGCTCATGCACTCCAACATTGTTACCCCGGTCACTGGGCCATTTATTTCATTCCTTCAACAATCTCAGCTCCTGGGGAGTATACAGCTGTGCTGTCAACTGTGTAGGGCGTCAAGCTAAATGAATCACAAGAGCCACCTGTACCCTCACAGGTACCCATTTCCCCCTGGGTGAAGAGAACAATTATGGTTAAGTGTCCTTACCAAAAAAAATATATATTATATATTTATATAAACTTTGTAACTATTGAGGGCTATCTAGATTGAAACTAATCTCTTTTTGTTTGTGGTGGGGTAGGGGGGGGGTCCAACCCTGTTCATTCTCTTCAAAGGGAGGCACAACATTGGTAGATCGAAATATAAATGTTCACAGATTTACACATAACTTAGGATGGTCAGTGGGAAAACTCCCTTTCAAAATTATTTTGCCTGGAATGCTGTAGTTTTAAAAATGAGTAAAACATTAGTGTGATGTAGCGAGTCCAAAACGCAATGTTTGAGAACAGTGAAAATGTATCAGCTTTTTTTTCCTCTATATATTTTCTTGTGACTCTGATGACCGATTGAGCTTTAAACTTTCACATTTTTGTTATTTCATGTATATGTTGGGACACACAAAGTGTGGATATTGGTCTTTTGCAGTTACCGATGTTGGCCTTGTGTTTTAAAGGTAGGATCAAAGTGTTTTTTTTTTTAATAATTCGATTTATAGGCAAAATTTTCTAGAAAGATACAGTAAAAGTCAACAGTGAAACAGTGAGTTTTATTTCCCTAGCCAAACCGTTGTTTGAAAACATTGAAGACATTTCAGGTTTTTTTCACTATTTTCTCATGACGCCAATGACTGATTTGCCTAAATTTTCAGAGGTTTGTTATTTCATGTGTGTTGGGTCAGATAAAATGCGGATACTGGTCTTTGACAGTTACCAATGTGTTGGTGTATCATTGCCGAGCGGTCAACTGCATTGGACTCGAGTTCTGAATGGGATTCGATTCCTGGCATGACACTGTTCTGAGCAAGGCACTTGACCATAATTGCTTCTCTTAACACAGATAAAATGGAACCTGAGAGGGCGGAGACAGTATTGTGTTGGATTAACCCACAGCACTAATTTAAGAAGCTTGGGGTTGTATGATACACAGGGAGTTGAGAAAAGTTTGAGGAATGGTCTATAAGTATGCAGATAAACAGATAATATGTTGTAAAGTGCATTGATCTACCTAATATAAGAACCAAGTAATATTGTCATTAACTTTATTGTCGGCCTTGTGCTTTAAATCCCCATCACAGTCAAATACACTCGCCTGTCTGAGGGACCACTCGTCCGTGACCTACATTGTAATAATAGTCTAGGGTGAAATTATTATAAACAGTTGAAGATCAATATTGCCATGTTATTTTAGTATCATTGTACATTAGGTCTGAGACTACCTTGGGAGTTATGTGTTTACAATATTATTACATTGTGGAATAAACATAATTTTGAACGAATTTCTGTTGGTTGCTTCTAGTGTTTTTTTTTATCACAGCTTCAATTATCTTAGTTTGTTTGAATATATATATAAATATATTTTTTTTAGGGGGGGGGGGTTCGGGACACCGCCAACATTAGGGCTAGATAGCTCAGTTGGTACGTTATTTCTTAGGTCGCAGGTTCAAATCCTATTTTAGTAAATGTTTCCTTTGCTCACCCCAAAATGTTTTTTTTTGCCTCAATGTTTGTGATTATTGTTAATACTGTTAGGGTAAATAAATGATTTTGAGACTTTGTTTCCAGCAAATTATCATTGAACTGGCATATAAAATGACGTGCATTTTTACTCCTTTAGATGTAAAAATTAATTAGATTTGAAAACAGACCCTGCAGACTTCATATGTAACAGGTAACATTCCATCATGGACGGAGACAGTGCTTATAATTGATAGGCAGTTTTACATAAAGACTCAGCCTTGATTTTCCGGATACAAATGTCCACCACCATTCATTGAGTCAGAATTGTTGTCATGGTAACGGGAACGCTCTGCCAGCCTCAGGTGAATTTATCATAAATTTATTACAATACACGTAGTTTATGGCAAAATGATGGTTGCCATGGTTTTCTTTGTTGTTAGGGAGCATACCATTTCAGGTCAATAGGGGTGATTGAAGAAGAACACACGGACATACATAGTTTCTGTGGTAAGGTCATCTTGCTCAGAATGCAGTAATATGTGAAATTTTGATATGACATAAAAATTTGCTGTATTTCAGAAATGATGTTTATTGTTTTAATCTTTGAAATCTGCACACGCATAAGCTGCTCCCTCCCCCCCCCAATTCTTTGTGGGTAACCCTCCACCCCCTTTGTATAAATGAATGTTATGTATACCTCGCAAAATAAACACAGCCATTGTCCAAGACCACCGGGCACTATCAATATGTTCCTTTATTCATAACTGACTGTAGTTATTTATTGATAGATGACATGTAATCTGACATATGCTTCTCACCGGTATTGCTCTATACCTCTATACTACAAGATCGTGCAAAACATTTCTTCATTCATAACCACTACAAAAAACCTGATCTTTGCACTGTTCATGCATAGAGAAAGGACTGGTTCATGTGATACGCACAACGGTGAAGTGGTGTGTTGGTATCAAATTGTGGTGGGTGCAATCTCTCTTGCTACATCCACGCAGAAAAGACCGACAATCTTGTATCCGCGAAATTACCGGCATCTCCCACAAGAGCAATTTTGCGAATGTAGAGGTTGAGGACCACGGAGTACTTCATCCCATGGATTTGTACCAGTTTTTGCCTCGTGCGTTGTAGCCTAATTATATTATTGACTGAGGATAAAGCCGAAGGAAAGCTGCACACCCTGTAACAATTGTGACAATATAGCACTGACAAGTTGGGCCCTTGAGGAAGTTATTATTGTTCGTCGAGAATCACGTCTATAAAGACCTGCTGCGTTTTTATTTAGCAGCTACCGTAACAGGACTGATTGAAACTGAGTGAGACGCAAAATTAAAGACAGTGTAGAGATCAAAAGAGCACCATAATGGAAGACGCACCTCTAGACGGACGTCCAGCCATTACCACTAAACCCCAACCCCGACTCCTTCGAGACAAAGGCGACCCCAGCCTCAGAAAGTACAAGCAACTCAAGGTATCCGGACCCGATCTCGCCGATCCTCCCGATATCCTCTTCGAGCTGAAGAATCTAAAGTTCTTGGACCTCAGTCCCGAGAGAGAAACTTGCCTTCATTTCAAGCTGATGAAAGTACCGAGAAGAATAGCCAGTTTGGAGAACTTGACGTTCCTGTGCCTCGGTACCAACGAGCTGACGGAGATACCGGTCGAACTATGCGGGCTGATCAAACTGGAGAGACTCATCTTGAGCAACAATCTCCTGATTACCCTACCAAAGGAGTTTCGGCAGCTGCAGCGGCTTCAGAGCCTCCATCTGGCCAACAACTACTTCGAGGAGATACCACGTACCGTCTTCTTCTTGAAGAACCTCGAGTTCCTGGACGCCTCCGACAACAAGATCTCTCGCATCCCACGAGACGTCGGCAACCTGGTGAAGCTGCACACTCTTCTACTCTACTTCAACCTACTGACCACTCTACCAGAGGAACTCGGTAACTGTCTCAACCTCCATACCGTGTGGCTGGGAATGAACAGCCTCTTGTCACTACCGAGATGCTTCGGGCGCTTTAAACACCTTGACTGGTCCGATCAGCCCCTCTCCTCCAACTTGGACGGCAATCCTCTCGAGACTCCGCCGATCAACATCTGCCTGCAAGGGCCAGACGCCATCGCCGACTTCTTCGAGAACAACCCCCGGGCGGTGGCCTACACCACCGGGTTCAATGCCGATGAAGACGAGAAGGACTGCGAGCGAGCCCACTCCGAGGACGAAGCCCCCTGTGGGTTCACCGTGGCGAGCTCGGCTGACCTGAACTCGTCGGACTCCTGGAGCGTGGGATCATCTCAAAGTTTCCCCGGTGCGGCGCCGACTGGGAGACGGGCTGCAGATCGTGGTATCGCTGGACCACTTGCAGTTATTCATCACCGTAAAGGAAAAAGAAAATAAACATCGTCAAGGGTGAGTGACTTTCTAAACTCTACCCATCTTTCGCTCTCTTTTTTTTCTCCCCGCGCCCCCTTTTCCCGTCTTTAAAGCTATGATACCTGATTATTTTTTAGGAAGATAAAACTATTCCAAACCTCTATACATTCATCAGGGCAATTCATGTACCCCATTATCATATCTGAAATGCAATCATAATAATTATAACCTTTGATCGCTGTGTCGAGCCTTGGAGTGGTATACATGGCGTTTAATCGAACAATTTGGTTATTTATTATTTAATTATCGATTGATCGAATACGTTGACTTGTATACTTTTCGTGTTTTTTTTCATTGGCAGCGCGGTAAGGCTCGTCAATACGTCCCAGGCCACCAAACAAAAGAGGCGGGAGAGATTTAAGATCATCAGAATGAGCGGAGATATATTAAACACGAGGGTGACTTTCTTTGAATGTCAACAAGCAACTTGTGACAGTACGTGAAAAAGTCAATAGACCTTTCTTTTGCAACGTCACAGCCCAATTTTTTGCCAACCAAGGTTGGAAAACTATGGACAGCCATAAATACAAAGCAAAAACGGATATAGCCACAGTTTGTAACAATGTTACACAAATGTTCAAAAATGGTGTTGAATTTGTTGGAAAACAAAGCAACCAATCATGTTATTGAATGTTGAATTTGGTCACAACATCTCTACCTGCGATTGAATGTTTTGCTAATATTTGGCCCTCCATGCCAACCAGCGCGGTTTGTTGATCAACAAAAGAAAGGTCTACGACTATTTTACCCTTCAGGATGCACCACACTAAATATAGAGAACATCGTGCGCGTAGTCCCATTAACAAAATGTAAACCCAACAACTTTTCATGTGAATTCAAGATTTGAAGGTCATGGCTCTTAGGGAATGTTGAAAAATGGTCCAATATTGTGCCCCTGCTATTGTTGACTTTCAACCTGGAGCGTTTTGCGTAGAAAAAAAATGTAAATTTTTTGCTAACGAGTGTAGGGTCATTTTGCATGATCGAAGTCTGGCCATGCAGTTTACTTGTTCATGGGTGTTTTTATTTTGGGTGAGCCTAGATCAAAAGCTAAACGGCCAACCTACTAAAAAAATTGAAAGAAAAATGAAGTTTAGTTGTCAGAAAAATATATCTGGTTTGTTTTCAAGAGACTGAGAGACTTTTTGAGTATTTTTTAATGTTTAGAATATATAGTTGGTTACTATGGGAAGGTTATTTAGTGTGGTGCATCGTCACTCAGAGGTGTACAGGTGCACCACACTAACTCCCAAAGCAAACAGTGCAAAATGCCAAATGTTCAAAAATACACGAACAATACTTAGAAGTCTCACAGCTTTTTACAGTAAAAGGAAAAATATTAATTGACTCTTGAACTTTTATTCTCTGCTCAATTTGGAGTCCCTGTATGGGCCCGTCGAGTTATTCTCCCTCCAAACAACCCTACACAGGTGTAATTTTCAAAACGCCCGAGCATCACAATCTTGAAAAATTTCCCTACACCTCTCAGCAAATAGGACCCTTTATTTCAGGGCCTATGTCATCCAAAATACCCCAAGTTGGAAGTCATCAATTGGGCTAACATTTACACTGAAACACTTTTTTGTGCTCTCAATTCTGTATAACATATAATATTTTGAGGGCCTATACAGAAAAATATGTATAAGGTTTGTTTTCTCCTTATTTGGTGGGTGCACCTGAGCAGCTCTGCCGTCACTGATTGATTCGAGCGCCCTCATGTTTGATCGATAAGACGTGCCCCTTGCGGGCGACATAACATAGCAGAGACGTTTAGCCTATGTTTGTTTACAATTATTTAATATTCGAGCAACTTTCTTACATGTCAAAATTAGTGACCTTCAAGATCTTTGTACTGGTTGTAATTTAATACGTATCTGATATTTCATTTCATATTCTTTATCGAATTATTTATTGCCTAAATGTAAAGATATATATATTTTTTTTCCTTCTCATTTCTTTATAAATTTGCGACAATTGTTGCTTCATTTTTTTGTGTATGAGGGAAGGGACCTTAAATTAAAATCTATATCTTCAATTACTTAAATTTTGAATTAATACTTTGCGACAATCTGAAAGTCTTGTGCAATAATCTTGGCTCCGTAAATCCATAAAAAAGAAAACTGTCATCATTATTTTGATGTAATAATTGCATTTTTGTTTATCCCTATACCAATGTGTGACCATCACTTTATACTCGATGCATGCGTTCAAAACCCTGCAGTAAAAAAAGATCAACTAATTATATTTATTTTGTCCTACTTTAATCTGATTTCTGATTTGTTTGCCCTTAGAAAATCAGGAAAACTTTTACAAAATTACCTGAAAGGTCTATGCAAATATTCTCTTGTACTCAATAATATTTTCCTACTTTTCCCGAAAAACATCATGCCTGAAAATCACAGGCTACTCGGGATTAGAACCCTCGACCACAGCATTCTAGAGCAGGTGTCTTACTTCTAGACCACCGACTTGCCCGGTGACGAGGTGCCAGATCTAAACCCTGTATTAATCCATTTTAAGATCAACTGAACTGTCTGTAATGTTTCGAGGCTGTTCTTACATAGTATTTCTAAATGTTTGAAAACTATTTCGCCTGATAAGTGCATCTCGTGTGCCCGGAAGAGGGCGTAAGGCTATACGCCCTTCTTCAAGATACACAAAGTACCTTTTGTTCCTAATCCCTAACAAGAAGGTCGTCAGCAAGAAAATGACCCCTGACAAAAGATGTTGCATTTTTGTCGCTAGAATTACCCCAAAGAAAAATGTTCCCAATTCCCATGCAGAATTTAACCTTCCTTCAATGACTAAAGAATGGCAGAAAACCGATAACTTGCACGCTCAGTTGTCTTGAAACCCAATTGTTCACAATTGCCTCGGCAAACCGTTTGCTACGACCTTCTTCCGGGCACAAAAAACAAACAAAATGCATTTGTGGCAGTTATTTAGTAAAAAAAAAAAGAAGCTTTTTATCACTTACAATTTTGATTCACTGTATTATGCCTAGTATTTCATTAGTTATTGTCATTAGTTATTGTTATCGGCACAATAAACTATACCATGCGCCCCCTCGCGTGATTAAAGACATTAAATTGGTTGATTAATATTATAATTAGTGTTTGTTTAAATTCAGTTTCAGCTTGAGTGTTGTACCATACAAAATGGGCCCAATTTCATAGGGCTGCTCATGCATGAAAAGATTGCTGAACAATTTTCTACTTAGCAAAAATGAGCAGGATACCAGTCACAACATGGTAATGCGTGTGGCATGGTAAATGCCTTGTAACCTTCTTTTCCGTAAGCACAATTTTGCTACTATTTCGTGCTTAATTAATAAGTAGCTCTATGAAAAAAAGGCCGTTTTTGACCCCATGGAAGTCTCGCAAGTATTCGGACACGGGTCTGTTCAAGTGCGCGATTTTGTTCAGTACATGTCAAAGCAGTGTTCATGATAACTGGAAACCAAAGGTTTCAAACAATAATGTCTGAAGTTAACTTTTCTGGGAGTAATTTCTGTTTTTATCTTCAGTTCTGGGCCCAATTTCATAGGGCTGCTTAAGCAGAAATGATTGCTTAACAATTGTCTGCTAAGCAGAAATAAGCACGATACCAGTCTCAAATTGTACGTGTGACATGGTAGTTTGGCTGGTAACCTTATTCTGATAAGCATAATTTTGTCGTGCTTAGCTACTTTGTGCTTAAGCAGCTCTATGAAATTGGGCCCAGGTCATCAGCTTAGTTCAGTTTATTTCCACTCAATCAGTTTGCTTACACAATAATACTACACTTTCGATACAATGTAATTATTAAGTGGTGGGAGTCTCCCGAAGGTTGTTGGATTGAGACCACCGTTGTTTATGTAACTGGGTTAAGAACATAATTTTAAAGGAACTTACAAGAATAATTTGACAACGAATAATATACCTTTGTCATGGTGGAGCCATCTTATATTGCTTCCATTCAGTTAAGTCACACCGAGGCTGGAAGGACAAAAATATCTGGTACTATGAGAATCAATGTTTGTTTTGTTACTTGCACACGGGGAACTAGACAAAGATGGTGTGGTACGATGAAGGTCTGTTGAGAGTTTTTACCTCATGGATACTGATATAGACGAGCCAAGTTGGTATATGTTGAAAATAGTGCAAAAAGTTATAGATTCATTGATTTATTGAAGACAGAAGACTATCCACAAATATGTAGGCCCTGTAAAAATGATTGTGCAAGCGCGAGATTCAATACAGTGCCTTAAAATACATGATCTCGTAAATGAAAGCAATGTTATTATAATGTTATTAATAAGTGCAATAATTGTATTATATTTAAGTTAAATTTATGCACAAAGATAACAGTACTTGCAAAAAAATGACGTGCATGCACCGTATATACAAATATTTCTGTCTTGTCTTTTATATCCTTTACGAAGTGCTCATTATTGTTTTTATTGTGTTGAATAATACATTAGAAGTATACAAATATTAGTCACCCAACATCATCGAAATAATATTGGTTGTGACATTTTGTGAGTCAATGTCCCTTTAATTTTGTTGTACAGTGTAGTGCGCATTTTAGGCGTCGCTGCGTTCATAAATTTACGAGGCGCGCGCGGCAGCAGCAGTAGCCGCCTGTAACGATGCCCAATGGGGGTCAATAGCCTGCGTCAAGCAAGAGGACGTTCAGGTCAACGCCGCCACTTTTAACGCACAACTTGAACGGTTAACGTCTCCGGGCATGACGCTCTCTCCTGCCTGAAACAACCCAATGATTTGTTTTTACTTGTTTATTATTCGTATTGGTTGACTGTTTACATTTAGAGCACAAGTTAAAGGAACATTGCATAATTGGTTTTTGCTAACAAAACAGTTGTTGGCAGTGTAATCACTTTATGTAACCCACCATAAACTGACAAACCTGTAGAAGTCTGAGATCAATCGGCCATCTGGGTCACGAGAAAATAGTGAAAAACCGATTACACATTTGTATGAAGTCATATAGATTCAACAAATGAATAAAACGCTCACTGAGCGATAAACTCCAATCGGAAAATTAGTTTGTTCATTTCTCATCAAATATGGCATTTCAGACAGAAATATTTCAAGGGATGTTTTCTACTATCATCATCATTAGACCGTGTAAGTTTTATGTAAGTCTGTGATCAAAAAGTATATTTTACAAGTTTTTTTCTTACCAATTCTGTAAGGTTCCTTTAAGTTTGTAAAAAAATAATGTAGTTTTAAAAACATGAAATAATAATTACAAATCTACCCGACGATGGATGGCCTGCAAATGGAAAAATTAAGGCTTATGCCCTCAACACATTTTTGTTTGGGTACACTAAGCCCTTTAAAACGGCCATATTTTGCTATAAAGAGGTTTTTCTTCCAAGATGAAGTCTGGCTATCAGCTTACTCGTTCAGTGTTTTCATTTTGGATGAGCATAGCTCAAAAGTTGATATGCTTAAAAAAAACTTATAAAAACTGAAAAGAAACATCAAGTTTAGTTGTCAGAAAATTATGTGTTGAGTATCTTTGAATGTTTAGCATTTAGCATTGGTCGCTATGTGAAGTTTTATTTTAGTGTAGCGCACTCAGAACACAGACACAAGATGCGGAAAGAGCGCCACCAACGCCCGTGGTTGTTTTTGAAGGAGGTAGAAACTATTGTTTACAATAAATAACATGCTGCTCCGTTTTCATTGATAATTCTGCAACGCTTTTAAAAAAAAATTTAATTTTTTTTTTTTAGAACAAACATATAGAAAGAACAATGGACAAGGGCAAGAGGGAGAAACATCATCTTGAATGAATTTTAAGTTATGTTTAGGGCTTAAGGGTCAATTTTTTCAATCATAATCTTCCCAGACTAACTTTATACTCTGTACCGCCATGAAATGCCACGCCCACTAACCCGGAGAGTACGGAAGCCTTAAAGGGACATAACAAAAAGGGAAGTCATGATTTATGACTTATATCTTGTAACTACGAATAACCCTAAGCCATAACTATGACTTTATATCTCATAATTATGAACTAGCATAAAGTCATAACTAGTTGTATGTCACTTATATCTCGTAGTTATGAATAAGCATATTATAAATATTAGTTTAATCTCCTACTTTTGAATTAGCATAAGTCATATTTATGAATTGTGTTAATTAAGTTGTATTTATGATATATTTATTTAGTCATATTTATGAGTATCTCATATTCATAAGTATCAAGTCATTCCTTGCTCTGTGCTTGAAGCACAACGTTATAATTATGAGATATAAGTTATAACTATGATTTCTTCTTTTTTCTCTCTCAAAAATGTCCTTTTAACGCTAGGGAGAGAGAGAGAGAGAGAGAGAGGAGAGAGAGAGAGAGAGAGAGAGAGAGAGAGAGAGAGAGAGAGAGAGAGAGAGAGAGAGGAGAGAGAGAGAGAGAAGAGAGAGAGAGAGAGAGAGAGAGGAGGAGAGAGAGAGAGAGAGAGGGGAGAGAGAGGAGGAGAGAGGAGAGAGAGGGGGTGGCGACGACGGAGAAATACACTAAAGGAGTTTTAATTTTAGTAGGCGCCACGTCACTCAATTTATCATCAGTTTATTACAGCCTAATTGTTTCTACGTTGACGGAGGGGAAACACGATGAGCCACCAGGGGATCGAGCGAGGGAACAAAGAGGGGCAGACTTGCGCTCCTGGATTCCAGGAACGCACTTGGGGCACCCTCTCTATACGGTCTCGAACAAATCTGACGCAGTTTCCTGCCCTCTGCATATCTCATCGTGTAGACTTTTACACCTCAAGGGTCTCATTTTACCTGAACCCTTTAGCCACTGAACCGCCCAGCCGCCCAAAGCAGTATACACTGTTAGTGAAAAATCAAGCCTGCATATGCCTAAAAAACAGAGAAATAGACACACTCTTATTGGAAATCAGATACATATAAATCTTCTAAGTTTACTGGACAAATTTCTGTAACATCGATGTTGGGGTCCAGGGGGAGAAGCCCCCTGAAGCTCTGAGCTTTTGGCATTTTGAGGGGTGAAAAACCAAGCCTTCACACACTTGTGGCCAATTTTGAGCAGGCAGATAGTTAAAAAAAAAAAAAAAAAAAAAAAAAAAGTGTGTGTGTGTGTGTGTGTGTGTGTGTGTGTGTGTGGGGGGGGGGGTCCGCTTTAATGACAACGTCTTAAAGAATGAAGATGAAATGGAAAGAGTTGTTGTGATGGTGGGGCCCTGCTTTTACTAAATTACATAGTACTAGTTTTAATTTAACATAAAAAAATTAATCAATAGTGCATCGGCCAAGTTTGTTCATTTTAATTTTACTCAAATTTTCACTTGGGCTATGATCATGACACTTCAATTCTCACCTTAACAGACGGTGTACCAGGGCTCGATTCTGCTGTCCTTTTCTGCGACAGAAAATTTCCACAGGCGGCCGCCACTTTCTGAAGCTTTTTTTTTGATTTACAAAAAAGAAATTTATTCATGAGGATGTTTCCAATCGATTGGGGTAGGGAACAAAATTCTACGATAAATGGATTTCATAGGGGGACGATTTAAAACGGACATTCATATCATCATCGCACGTGTGCTAATGTACCTAGTTCTAATTTCCCCCCTAAACATAATCTGCGTTTACCCATCCCTGAAATCGAATAGTCCTATCGAATTTCCATCGCGCATGAACGATGACCGACTGATTGGAGAAATTGCAAAACGCGCGAACACACACGCAGTAGAAAAACGTTACAAAATGGCGTTGGGTCATTTTCTCACGGCGCACAGGCCGGTTTTCGGCCCCTTTTTCACGCCTTTTCAATTTTTCCAACGGCCTATTCATACTTAGGATATTTTTCTCCACTCCTTCCGGACAGGTAAGACCCAAAATGTTCTTAATTCGGGGCAATAAGCGAGTTCGGCATTCTGACTGCGCATGTCCGAGATTTACTGGGTGAGAGTTCATTCGGAGATAAACATTGGCACACGCGTACTAGCTCAGTGCACAAACACACGTTGTTCTTATGGCGCACCTGGATAGATGGCAGGCTTTCTCGGAAAATAAGTTAGTTGTTAATATTATATTCCTTTACATGCTTTAAGCAGGGTTTTCCAACTAAATTGTATTTTGTGAGGCATTAAACAACGAAATTTTGCTCAAATGTAGCTGAGAAAAGCGAGTATTCGGGACCCCTTTGGTCAACACTAGGCACCGGGGGCCGCCGCGGCCGGCAGGGGCCCCGTTCGTTGTCGTACACCACTAAAAACACGGAGAAGTAATTCGTGGTCGTGCTCCCAGAACCTCCAGCCGGTTCACCCGCTCGAACAGCTAGATTGTTTAGATGGTTGGCCAGTTCAATATAACTGCATGGTAGGTAGCAACTGAAGAATCCCCTTTGACTCCCCTAGCCTAGCCATCCATCTGTGAGGTCTTGGACAGGATCTGGCAGCATAATGTCACCATACTTTAGCAGCTCACGATATTGCTGAGCACTGCTGCCTCTTTTCCTCAGTTGCAGACGGTAGCACCGGGACCTTCAATTCTTCCTTTCTTCCCGTTCTTTTCAGTCCCCTGTCTGCTAAAAAGTTCTTCAAAGCTTAAACTTTCCATCGCATGAAGTCATCCAAATTCAAATTCTCGTAATTTTGATCACTCATAATCTAAAAAATATTTGACCAAAAATTAAAGAAAAGCAAGAAGTGTGAGCCTATTCGCGTCTGCAAGATGCTAACACACTGCGTAACACACAAGCGCGTGTGACAACGGCGATGTTTATCCCGAATTACCTTTGACCTTTACCCAGCATGCATAGCGCGCGCGAAATGCCGAACTCGCTTATTAAAGTGGCGGCCGCCTCCGGAATTTTAGCACGAGGGAAAATTTCCGCAGGCGGCCGCCACTTTCTGAAGCTTTTTTTTTAGATTTAAAAACAAAAAAATATTTATGAGGATGTTTCCAATCGATTGGGGTAGGGAACAAAATTCTACAATAAATGGATTTCATAGGGGGGCGATTTAAAACGGACATTCATATCATCATCGCACGTGTGCTAATGTACCTAGTTCTAATTTCCCCCCAAACATCATCTGCGTTTACCCATCCCTGAAATCGAATAGTCCTATCGAATTTCCATCGCGCATGAACGATGACCGACTGATTGGAGAAATTGCAAAACGCGCGAACACCCACACAGTAGGAAAACGATACAAAATGGCGTTGCCGTTGGGTCATTTTCTCACGTCGCGCAGGCCGGTTTTCGGCCCTTTTTTCACGCCTTTCCAATTTTTCCAACGGCCTATTCATACTTAGGATATTTTGCTCCACTCCTTCCAGACAGGTAAGACCCAAAATTTTCTTAATTCGGGGCAATTAAAGTGGCGGCGGCCTCCGGAATTTTAGCGGCCTTTTAGTTTTACTGTTTTCTTGTGACTCTGATGACCGATTTAGCTTAAATTTTCACAGGTTTGTTATTTCATGGATATATTGGGTTACACAAAGCAAAGTGTGGATACATTACTACTGGTATTTGACAATTACCAATGTTGTAGTTGTACACAGGTTTTTTATGATATCGTGACGTGTGCTATAGTATCCTGGTGTCATGGGTTTTCAGTAGGATAACAGGAAAATTGTTCACAATCAAAAACTAAATGATTTTTTTTAAAATCATCTATCCAACCTTTTTACAATGACACTTACAATTCATCGTGTGTTGAAAAATTAAAAGTTTTGTTTTTCTGTTGTGAGAGATAATCCACTATTTACAGTGCCAATGCATGTACGACATGGAGTGACGTCATATGTTTTCAAACCTTTCATTGGTTGGTATTTTATTGAATATATAGTATGGCTTGCAAAATAAATCAAAAATCTCATTCAATTACTATTAAACAAATTTAATTACATTTTTGTCCCAAGACATATGGTTACTTGATTAGAATTCCGGACATATCACAAGGCATGACGGTAAAACACCCCAACCCCCTTGAAGCACAAACACTTCAAAACAATCTGTTTTCCCCCATTTCAGACCAGCAATGTTTGGTTTCAGGAGTAAGAAACCAACCTGTTATATTTTCTCTCTAACCCTCTTGCTGTCTGACCATTCAATACCATTCACTGTGGTTTTGAATGACAGATAAACTATGCCAGCCTGCAATATGATACCATGAGGGAATGCATGTACACAGTACACAGTTAGTTCTGTGCACAGTTGTGCCACCATACACAACCTTGGCAGTCGAATGGTTTCAAATGGTTGGTCAACTCACTGGAAAATGTTGCCAAGAGTAATGTAGACATATTATTTATTACGTTTATCAGAATTTATTACAGTCTGCAGTTAATCAAAATTTTTTTTTTTTTTCATTTTCACTTAAAATATTAAAATTTTTCCCCCATATTGGCACACCATAGAGTCCCAAATAGCAACCACATCACGTGATCTATCTAGTGACTAAAGGAGAATGAAACTCAATCTAGCAGATGATAATTTTGTTTTGAAATTTAGAGGTTGGATGATGTTTCTTAGACTCATTTGATTGTTGGCATAATAATGCACTAGTGATTTATGCCAAAAATTAATCATTTCATAAATGTTTGAGCATAACCTATGACAGGAAACTTTATTCTCACCATGATTAAGCCTGACGAAAATACAGACCGTGAGTAAACAGCAGAGCTTCTGTCACCGGTGGAGCTTGCACAGTCTCGCGGTAAACGGGAATCAAAGTTGGGGTTCGAAAATATATGAGGGTCGATAACATATGACCCTACGATACAGTCGTTTGACCAGTTCTGGATCACTTTTTGAACTCATACTGTTTTTGTTGCAATCTCTCCGATATCTTTAAAAAAAATGTTGATCAGTTTACCAAAACATGTCATAAAACTCACCAAGTATCCACTGATCAAAAAGATTACATCTTTTTAACAGGCTTTGAGAAAAGTATCATCACCTGTTTGACCAGTTCGGGATCGGTTGATTCTATTCTGGATCAGTAGAGTGACCTCTATTGCAAACCCATACTCCTATTCATAAAACTGTCTCTCAAGGACACAAACTTCAGAAGTGTGTTGGCATGGATGGAGGTGGACTTCTTTCTCCAGTGAATGTCATGTAAGTGTCTTCAACAGCAGTGCAAAAACACAGCGACAAAAACTCAAAACAACAGCAAAGGCAAATGAAAAAGTGAAGCATGCCTAAAAGCAAAAATTACCTGAATTTCTATTCTTACAGTCGAAAACCCCCCTCCGAATTTCTTTTTCTCACAAAAAACAACAATACTACAAGAATTTGTTGAGAATAATCTTAAAAGCAATAAATAAACTTTCTACTGCAGCCACATGTTTTCACCTCACTGAGTGCGGCATCATTCGCCGCAATGAGATGTTGAGTGATCCCAATCTGTTAAACCCTTTCAGCCCCAAGAGTGACTATAGTCGACTGTGCACTATACCCTGCTTCAGCCCCAAGGGCAACTATAGTCGCCCAAGATAACACACAACAAAGCACTCAAGCCTGGGCACAAAGGCCATTTGTTAAGAAGTTGTAGTTTTGTCCATGTTCACCTTCCATACCCAAGCTTACCATCATTGGAAAGAGAAAGATCGGATCTTTCCAATGAGGATAAAATTGGGTTGTTATTTTGCAACCACTTCAAATTTGAGTAAAAAGATCCGAAATGCCAATCACCTCCGGAACGCCGTAAGGTTGTGTGCAAAAAAGTGTTTGGGTTTTCAGAACACACTGAAGAAACAAAGACCAAGAACTTGGACATTTTTTGGCTGACTTCAATGTTTTTTAAATTATATGAAAGGAAATTCAATAAGTAAGACAATTTGTATTACTCATTATGCTCTAAAATAAAATCTTCAAGGTAATAATAAAGTTTGTAAAATCAAACTTTGACCACCAGCTTCCTGTTGTGCGAGAAAGTGTGCTTCACGCTTGAGTGGTCAAAGAACGTGGGCTCCAGCAACTGTTTATGTCAAAAGAACTTGGAGCTGAAAAGGTTAAGGGTATGATGCCCCCAAAAAGTTGATTTCAGTATTTCCATCTCAAAAAAAAAAAGACAACTGCTCAGTATTTACGTGAAATACTTTGACACATTCTTAGCATTTTACATTATGTTATTCGCCCTAAATTTTAGAGCATGAATTCGCAACTTCAAAGTTGCCAAAATTTTGATATATTTTCAAAATATCAATATTTCTAAAAAGATTTTTGCTTATAATGGGCCAAGTTAAAGGCAAAGTATACCTTTGGTTTTTGTAAGCGTTCAATTGTTTGAATCCCATATCAATGTAGATATATACAATAAAACTAACCTGTGAAAATTTTATTTCAAAAGGTGGTAGCGTTTTTGAGCTATCGCCAAAAATCTCGAGCGGTTATGTCCACACATGAAGAATAATCCCTGATAGAAATACACAAACTGAGAAACTTTTCTCTCAGATTCAAATTTTGGGGGATAAAACTGACTTCTTTTTCCATATCCACATTATTTTGAATTGAAATATTTCTCAAAATAATTTTTACTATCGAAAGTTGCTGTAAGTCAGTTTTTATTGCCATAAATTTTTTAGAGTGATTACCAATCGTATACCTTCCCTTTAAAGCAACAATAAATAATGGGATCAGTAGACAATGTGCATCAGCAGGGCCTACTGCATTGTTTTACCATGTAAAGCTGCAATATAAAATTTAATAAATGATTTTTTATTTTATTATTATTTTTTTTCACTGAAAAGTGTAGAAAATCAACAGCATCCAACAGGAGCATTTGTGAAGGAGGGTAGATACTGTTAGCAGAAGATTGAAGCAAAATCACAGTTATTGGTGGACCAGTTTTAGAGGCGGTGGATAGCGAGTATCTACCACTGATGCAGCAATGCCAATCAAAGCAAATTGAATGATGATTGATTTGGCGTTGGTTGCTGCAAAACAATGAACAATGTGGACTGTAACCTCTAAGCAGAGTGATGCAAGACTACCCTGATAGAACGGGAAGAGTTCCCCAGATTGAGGTAAGAGTTAGACTTGACTCAAGTCCCAATCCTGTGCCATCCCCAGAAAACTATTGTTTTGTGATGCTCTGCATTCCCTAACCTGTTCCGCACGCGGGACAGGGACTTGACGATGCCGCAGTTGCCTGATATGTAAATGTATTCACTTATGAATATTGTAAACATTGCTGCGTGATACGTGTTGTCCAATCAAATGCATTCAACAAGAAGGCTCGTTCATTTGTTATTTGTGGGGGTTAAGTACTTAAGGATTCAAATACATTTTTGAATAACCAATTATTATTAAAAAGAAAGCACGACTAAATGTTCATTTGAATTTAAAGTAATACGTTGTAACATACATTGGGGTCGGTTTTGTTTGCAAAATTTGAATTTTGGGAAGTGCAATTCAACGACTTATAATACCGACATCCCCTTGCCTGCTGATTAGTTTGCCCGCCCCCACGTGTCGCCGCGTTTAGACGCGTGCGCTTACAGTGTCTTGCACTGTGATGTCACAGATTATAATGAATATTATAGCGCTTCCACGCTCCCATTGGTTTTGTACATCTACCCATTCGGGGAGATTTCTCGATACAACGTGCAGAGTAAGAAACGACCTTGTCAACTCCCATTCTCGGGACCACATTTTTGACGGCGAGTGCGCACTGCTGTACGAGTCGTTTGCTAGTTGGCGGGATATGCTTAGGGACCTCTCACACGAGAACGGGACTTGAATCAAGTCTAGGTAAGAATAGAAGCAAAGAACATCAGATCCCTCCCCCCCAAAAAAAACCCCGCTGTTTCTTGGAAAGCCTGATTAGTGCCTGTAGCTTCAGCAGTCTGTGATTTCATTTTTATATCATCTATAATCAAAGAGACTGATTAACATGTCAGAAAGCATCATTGCTTGATTATTGTTTGAGCCTATCATAGAGCTGTACTGCATCAATTCAGAGATTAAAATCAGTACTACAAAATTGACACAGAATTTGATTGAAAAACTAGACTAACCCCTGATGATTTAAAAAAAAATGAACTGCCTGTTTTTGCTATAAGGATGTTTCCTCAAATATAGCTAATACCTTTTGTCAAGTTGAATTGAAAAGCATCAGTAGAGCCTAATGCATCAGATTACAGCTGAAAATCGTAACTTTAAAATTGACAAAAATTCGATAAAAATGCTAGACTGACCACTAAAGTTTTTTTAATTTGAAATTTTTCCCAAATATTAATATTTTCCAAAATATAGCTCATTTTCTGTTTCAAGTTGAATAAGGAGGCATCAGTAAAGCCTAGTGCATCCTCCTAAAGCAAAAAATCACAACTTTGAATATGGCAAAATTTTGATGAAAATTGCTTGACTTAATCCTTTTAAAAGATTTTTTCAATTTTTCGTTTAATTTTCAAGTATCAATATATGTCTTTAAAAAAAAGAAGATTTTTGTCCTTGTTCAAGTTCAAGCAACGATAAATTGAAAGCATCTGTAGACGATGTACATCACCAGAGCATATGCCTTGTTTTACCACATAAAGTCACAATTTTAAAATTGGCCAAATTGTGATATTTTCATTTGTTTGCCTTTTTTTCACTGAAAGGTGTAAAAAATCAACAGCATCCCCTAAGAGCATTTATGCAGGAGTGTAGATAGTGTCAGAATTAGGACTGTGACCTCTAGGCAGAGTGATGCAAGTCTACCCTGATAGGAAGGGAAAAGTTTGCCAGGTTGAGGTAAGAGTAGGAGAAAAAACATGAGATCTCCCCCCCACCCTAAAGCAAAACTTTGTTTCTTGGATTACCTGAATAGTACCTGAAGCTTCAGCAGTCTGTGAACACTGTAGTGATTTTATTTGTTAATCATCGATAATCAAAGATACCAAATTACATGTCAGAAAGGATTATTGCTTAATTACTGTTCGGTATCATTAGTGGCATTTGAGAGATAAAAATCAGTACTTAAAAGTTGAAAAAAATTGATGAAAATACTTGACTTATGTACCCCTGATGCTTTTTTTTTTTTTTTTTTTTTTTTTTATATAAATGTTTGCGTAATTATTGCTGTAATAGTCTTTCCTCAAATAAAGCTAATATCCTGAGTCAAGTTGAATTGAAAAGCATCAGTAGAACCTACTGCATCAGATTACATCTTAAAATTGCAACTTAAAATGGACCAAACTTTGATGAAAGTGCTTGACTTTTTTTTAATTTTGGCATTTTTTTCAAGTATTTATATTTTCCAAAATATAGCTCATTTCCTGTTTTAAGTTGAATAAAAAGGCATCAGTAGAGCCTAGTGCATCCTTTTCAAATCCCAACATTAAATATGGCAAAGTTTTGACGAAGAAAACAAAAACTATACTTACACCTTATGTTTTTTTAAAACAAATTGTTTAATTTTCAAGTACCAATATGTTTTTTTAAAAAGGGCTTACATCCTTGGTCAAGTTAAAGCAACGATAAATAAAAGGCATCTGTGGACGATGTACATCACAAGAGCTTATGCATTTTTTACCAAAAAAGTTGCAATTTAAAATTATCCAAAAATGTGATATTTTCATTTGTTTGCCTTTTTTTCACTGAAAGGTGTAGAAAATCAACAGCATCCCGTAAGAGCATTTGTGTATGGTTGTAGATACTGTCGGCAGAGGATGGCAGCAAACCACAGTTATTGGTGGACCAGTTTTAGAGGCGGTGCACAAACGAGTATCTACCACTGATGCAGCAATGCCAGAAGTGGACCCAATCAAAGCACATTCTTGATGAATGATTTGAAGTTGGTTGCTGGAAACAATGAACAATTAGGACTGTGACCTCTAGGCAGGGTGATGCAAGTCTACCCAGATAGGAAGGGAAAAGTTTGCCAGGTTGAGGTAAGAGTAGGAGAAAAGTACATCAGATCACCCCCCCCCCCCAAAAAAAAGCCAAACTTTGTTTCTTGGATTACCTGAATAGTGCCTGAAGCTGTAGCAGTCTGTGAACACTAGTGATTTTATTTTTAAATCATCGATAATCAAAGATACCAAATTACATGTCAGAAAGGATTATTGCTTATTATTGCTTTGTATCATTAGTGCCTCTAGCATCATTTTAGCGAGCTTAAAATCAGTACTAAAAAATTGACAACAATTTGATAAAGATACTTGACTTACCCCAGATGCTGTTTTTAATGTTTGCCTATTATTTTTTGCTGTTACAGTGTTTCCTAAAATATAGCTAATATCCTGGGTCAAGTTGAATTGAAAAGCATCTGTAGAGCCTACTGCATCAGATAACAGCTTAAAATCGCAACTTAAAATGCTAGAGTAACCCCTAAATTTTTTTTGCACATTTTATTCAAGGATTTATATTTTCCAAAGTAAAGCTCATTGTCTGTTTCAAAATGAATAAAAAGGCACCAGTAGAGCCTAATGCATCTTTTGAAAGCAACAAAGCCAAACTTTAAATGTTGCAAAATTTTGATGAAAAAATGCTGGACTTACACCTAATGATTTTTTCAATTTTTTGTTCATTTTCAAGTATAAATATATCTTTAAAAAAAGAGACTTATTTCCTGGGTCAAATTATAGCAACGATAAGTGAAAGGCATCTGTAGACGATGTACATCATCAGCGCCTATGCATTGTTTCACCACATAGAGTTGCACTTTAAGATCGACCAAAATGTGATATTTTCATTTGTTTGCCTTTACTGAAAGGTGTAGAAAATCAACAGCATCCCGTAAGAGCATTTGTGTATGGTTGTAGATACTGTCGGCACTTGCACTAGGCACTTTTACTGGCACTTTCACTGGCACATGCACTGGCACATGCACTGGTACTTGACTGGCACATGCACTGGCACATGCACTGGCACATGCACTTGCACATGCATTTGCACATGCCCATGCACTTTCATTTGCACAAGCACTTGCACATGCACTTATTCAAACATTATTATGTGCAAGTGCAGGTGCATGTGCAAGTGAAAGTGCAAATGAATGTGAATGTGCAAGTGAATGTGCAAGTGTGATTGCTTGCACATTCACTTGCACATGCATTTGCACATGCCCATGCACTTTCATTTGCACAAGCACTTGCACATGCACTTATTCAAACATTATTATGTGCAAGTGCAGGTGCATGTGCAAGTGAAAGTGCAAATGAATGTGAATGTGCAAGTGAATGTGCAAGTGTAATTGCTTGCACATTCACTTGCACATGCATTTGCACATGCCCATGCACTTTCATTTGCACAAGCACTTGCACATGCACTTATTCAAACATTATTATGTGCAAGTGCAGGTGCATGTGCAAGTGAAAGTGCAAATGAATGTGAATGTGCAAGTGAATGTGCAAGTGTGATTGCTTGCACATTCACTTGCACGTGCATTTGCACATGCCCATGCACTTTCATTTGCACAAGCACTTGCACATGCACTTATTCAAACATTATTATGTGCAAGTGCAGGTGCATGTGCAAGTGAAAGTGCAAATGAATGTGAATGTGCAAGTGAATGTGCAAGTGTAATTGCTTGCACATTCACTTGCACATGCATTTGCACATGCCCATGCACTTTCATTTGCACAAGCACTTGCACATGCACTTATTCAAACATTATTATGTGCAAGTGCAGGTGCATGTGCAAATGAAAGTGCAAATGAATGTGAATGTGCAAGTGAATGTGCAAGTGTGATTGCTTGAACATTCACTTGCACATGCATTTGCACATGCACATGCACTTTCATTTGCACAAGCACTTGCACATGCACTTATTCAAACATTATTTTGTGCAAGTGCAGGTGCATGTGCAAGTGAAAGTGCAAATGAATGTGAATGTGCAAGTGAACGTGCAAGTGTGATTGCTTGCACATTCACTTGCACATGCATTTGCACATGCCTATGCACTTTCATTTGCACAAGCACTTGCACATGCACTTATTCAAACATTATTATGTGCAAGTGCAGGTGCATGTGCAAGTGAAAGTGCAAATGAATGTGAATGTGCAAGTGAATGTGCAAGTGTGATTGCTTGCACATTCACTTGCACGTGCATTTGCACATGCCCATGCACTTTCATTTGCACAAGCACTTGCACATGCACTTATTCAAACATTATTATGTGCAAGTGCAGGTGCATGTGCAAGTGAAAGTGCAAATGAATGTGAATGTGCAAGTGAATGTGCAAGTGTGATTGCTTGCACATTCACTTGCACGTGCATTTGCACATGCCCATGCACTTTCATTTGCACAAGCACTTGCACATGCACTTATTCAAACATTATTATGTGCAAGTGCAGGTGCATGTGCAAGTTAAAGTGCAAATGAATGTGAATGTGCAAGTGAATGTGCAAGTGTGATTGCTTGCACATTAACTTGCACATGCATTTGCACATGCCCATGCACTTTCATTTGCACAGGCACTTGCACATGCACTTATTCAAACATTATTTTGTGCAAGTGCAGGTGCATCTGCAAGTGAAAGTGCAAATGAATGTGAATGTGCAAGTGAATGTGCAAGTGTGATTGCTTGAACATTCACTTGCACGTGCATTTGCACATGCCCATACACTTTCATTTGCACAAGCACTTGCACATGCACTTATTCAAACATTATTATGTGCAAGTGCAGGTGCATGTGCAAGTGAAAGTGCAAATGAATGTGAATGTGCAAGTGAATGTGCAAGTGTAATTGCTTGCACATTCACTTGCACATGCATTTGCACATGCCCATGCACTTTCATTTGCACAAGCACTTGCACATGCACTTATTCAAACATTATTATGTGCAAGTGCAGGTGCATGTGCAAGTGAAAGTGCAAATGAATGTGAATGTGCAAGTGAATGTGCAAGTGTGATTGCTTGCACATTCACTTGCACTGCATTTGCACATGCCCATGCACTTTCATTTGCACAAGCACTTGCACATGCACTTATTCAAACATTATTATGTGCAAGTGCAGGTGCATGTGCAAGTGAAAGTGCAAATGAATGTGAATGTGCAAGTGAATGTGCAAGTGTATTGCTTGCACATTCACTTGCACATGCATTTGCACATGCCATGCACTTTCATTTGCACAAGCACTTGCACATGCACTTATTCAAACATTATTATGTGCAAGTGCAGGTGCATGTGCAAATGAAAGTGCAAATGAATGTGAATGTGCAAGTGAATGTGCAAGTGTGATTGCTTGAACATTCACTTGCACATGCATTTGCACATGCACATGCACTTTCATTTGCACAAGCACTTGCACATGCACTTATTCAAACATTATTTGTGCAAGTGCAGGTGCATGTGCAAGTGAAAGTGCAAATGAATGTGAATGTGCAAGTGAACGTGCAAGTGTGATTGCTTGCACATTCACTTGCACTGCATTTGCACATGCCATGCACTTTCATTTGCACAAGCACTTGCACATGCACTTATTCAAACATTATTATGTGCAAGTGCAGGTGCATGTGCAAGTGAAAGTGCAAATGAATGTGAATGTGCAAGTGAATGTGCAAGTGTGATTGCTTGCACATTCACTTGCACGTGCATTTGCACATGCCCATGCACTTTCATTTGCACAAGCACTTGCACATGCACTTATTCAAACATTATTATGTGCAAGTGCAGGTGCATGTGCAAGTGAAAGTGCAAATGAATGTGAATGTGCAAGTGAATGTGCAAGTGTGATTGCTTGCAACATTCACTTGCACGTGCATTTGCACATGCCCATGCACTTTCATTTGCACAAGCACTTGCACATGCACTTATTCAAACATTATTATGTGCAAGTGCAGGTGCATGTGCAAGTTAAAGTGCAAATGAATGTGAATGTGCAAGTGAATGTGCAAGTGTGATTGCTTGCACATTAACTTGCACATGCATTTGCACATGCCCATGCACTTTCATTTGCACAAGCACTTGCACATGCACTTATTCAAACATTATTTTGTGCAAGTGCAGGTGCATCTGCAAGTGAAAGTGCAAATGAATGTGAATGTGCAAGTGAATGTGCAAGTGTGATTGCTTGAACATTCACTTGCACGTGCATTTGCACATGCCATACACTTTCATTTGCACAAGCACTTGCACATGCACTTATTCAAACATTATTATGTGCAAGTGCAGGTGCATGTGCAAGTGAAAGTGCAAATGAATGTGAATGTGCAAGTGAATGTGCAAGTGTGATTGCTTGCACATTCACTTGCACATGCATTTGCACATGCCCATGCACTTTCATTTGCACAAGCACTTGCACATGCACTTATTCAAACATTATTTTGTGCAAGTGCAGGTGCATGTGCAAGTGAAAGTGCAAATGAATGTGAATGTGCAAGTGAATGTGCAAGTGTGATTGCTTGAACATTCACTTGCACATGCATTTGCACATGCCCATGCACTTTCATTTGCACAAGCACTTGCACATGCACTTATTCAAACATTATTATGTGCAAGTGCAGGTGCATGTGCAAGTGAAAGTGCAAATGAATGTGAATGTGCAAGTGAACGTGCAAGTGTGATTGCTTGCACATTCACTTGCACATGCATTTGCACATGCCAACATGGCACTTTCATTTGCACAAGCACTTGACATGGCACTTATGCACTGGCACTTGCACTTGCACATGCACTGGCACATGCACTGTACTGTGCACTGGCACTGCAATGGCACCTGCACTGGCACCTGCACTGGCACAGGCACTAGGCACTTGCACTGGCCTGTGAGTGCATGTAAAAGTGTATGTGCAAGTGCAGGTGCATGTGCAAGTGAAAGTGCAAATGATTGTGAATGTGCAAGTGAATGTGCAAGTGTGATTGCTTGAACATTCACTTGCACATGCATTTGCACATGCACATGCACTTTCATTTGCACAAGCACTTGCACTGGCACATGCACTGGCACTTGCATTGCACATGCACTGGCACATGCACTGACCTGCACTGGCACCTGCACTGGCACCTGCACTGGCACCTGTCACTGGCACCTGCACTGGCACCTGCACTGGCACAGGACTAGGCACTGCACTGGCCTGTGAGTGCATGTAAAATGTATGTGCAAGTGCAGGTGCATGTGCAAGTGAAAGTGCAAATGATTGTGAATGTGCAAGTGAATGTGCAAGTGTGATTGCTTGCACATTCACTTGCACATGCATTTGCACATGCCCATGCACTTTCATTTGCCCCCCCCCCCCCCCCCCCCCCCCCCCCCCCCCCCCCCCCCCCCCCGGGGGGGGGGGGGGGGGGGGGGGGGGGGGGGGGGGGGGGGGGGGGGGGGGGGGGGGGGTTGCACATTCACTTGCACATGCATTTGCACATGCCATGCACTTTCATTTGCACAAGCACTTGCACATGCACTTATTCAAACATTATTTGTGCAAGTGCAGGTGCATGTGCAAGTGAAAGTGCAAATGAATGTGAATGTGCAAGTGAATGTGCAAGTGTGATTGCTTGACATTCACTTGCACATGCATTTGCACATGCCCATGCACTTTCATTTGCACAAGCACTTGCACATGCACTTATTCAAACATTATTATGTGCAAGTGCAGGTGCATGTGCAAGTGAAAGTGCAAATGAATGTGAATGTGCAAGTGAATGTGCAAGTGTGATTGCTTGCACATTCACTTGCACATGCAATTTGCACATGCCCATGCACTTTCATTTGCACAAGCACTTGCACATGCACTTATTCAAACATTATTATGTGCAAGTGCAGGTGCATGTGCAAGTTAAAGTGCAAATGAATGTGAATGTGCAAGTGAAGTGCAAGTGTGATTGCTTGCACATTCAAATTGCACATGCATTTGCACATGCCCATGCACTTTCATTTGCACAAGCACTTGCACATGCACTTATTCAAACATTATTTTGTGCAAGTGCAGGTGCATGTGCAAGTGAAAGTGCAAATGAATGTGAATGTGCAAGTGAATGTGCAAGTGTGGATTGCTCTTGCAACATTCACTTGCACATGCACTATTTGCACCATTGCACCATATACACTTTCATTGATGCCACAAGCACTTGCACTATGCACTTATTCAAAACATTGCATGTTGTGCAAGTGATTGCAGAGGTGCATGTGCAAGTGAAAGTGCAAATGAATGTGAATGTGCAAGTGAATGTGCAAGTGTGATTGCTTGACATTCACTTGCACATGCATTTGCACATGCCCATGCACTTTCATTTGCACAAGCACTTGCACATGCACTTATTCAAACATTATTTATGTGCAAGTGCAGGTGCATGTGCAAGTGAAAGTGCAAATGAATGTGAATGTGCAAGTGAATGTGCAAGTGTGATTGCTTGACATTCACTTGCACATGCATTTGCACATGCCATGCACTTTCATTTGCACAAGCACTTGCACATGCACTTATTCAAACATTATTTGTGCAAGTGCAGGTGCATGTGCAAGTGAAAGTGCAAATGAATGTGAATGTGCAAGTGAAGTGCAAGTGTGATTGCTTGCAACATTCACTTGCACATGCATTTGCACATGCACATGCACTTTCATTTGCACAAGCACTTGCACATGCACTTATTCAAACATTATTTGTGCAAGTGCAGGTGCATGTGCAAGTGAAAGTGCAAATGAATGTGAATGTGCAAGTGAACTGTGCAAGTGTGATTGCTTGCACATTCACTTGCACTGCATTTGCACATGCCCATGCACTTTCATTTGCACAAGCACTTGCACATGCACTTATTCAAACATTATTATGTGCAAGTGCAGGTGCATGTGCAAGTGAAAGTGCAAATGAATGTGAATGTGCAAGTGAATGTGCAAGTGTGATTGCTTGAACATCACTTGCACTGCATTTGCTCATGCACATGCATTCATTGAAAGACTTGCATGCACATGCACTGCATTCCTTGCACATGCATGGCACCATGCACTGGCACTCTGCACCTGCTACTGGGACCTCACTGGCACATGGCAGCACTTGCACTTGATCATGTATGTATGTGCAAGTGCAGGTGCATGTGCAAGTAAAGTGCAAATGATGTGAATGTGCAAGTGAATGTGCAAGTGTGATTGCTTGCACATTCACTTGCACATGCATTTGCACATGCCCATGCACTTTCATTTGCACAAGCACTTGCACATGCACTTATTCAAACATTATTTTGTGCAAGTGCAGGTGCATCTGCAAGTGAAAGTGCAAATGAATGTGAATGTGCAAGTGAATGTGCAAGTGTGATTGCTTGAACATTCACTTGCACATGCATTTGCACATGCCCATGCACTTTCATTTGCACAAGCACTTGCACATGCACTTATTCAAACATTATTATGTGCAAGTGCAGGTGCATGTGCAAGTGAAAGTGCAAATGAATGTGAATGTGCAAGTGAATGTGCAAGTGTGATTGCTTGCACATTCACTTGCACATGCATTTGCACATGCCCATGCACTTTCATTTGCACAAGCACTTGCACATGCACTTATTCAAACATTATTTTGTGCAAGTGCAGGTGCATGTGCAAGTGAAAGTGCAAATGAATGTGAATGTGCAAGTGAATGTGCAAGTGTGATTGCTTGAACATTCACTTGCACATGCATTTGCACATGCCCATGCACTTTCATTTGCACAAGCACTTGCACATGCACTTATTCAAACATTATTATGTGCAAGTGCAGGTGCATGTGCAAGTGAAATGTGCAAATGAATGTGAATGTGCAAGTGAACGTGCAAGTGTGATTGTTTGCACATTTCACTGCACATGCACTTTAGCACCATGCCCACATGCACTCTTCATTTGCACCAAGCACTGCACATGCACAATTCAATTGCAAACATTATATTTGTGCAAGTGCAGGTGCATGTGCAAGTGAAAGTGCAAATGAATGTGAATGTGCAAGTGAATGTGCAAGTGTGATTGCTTGAACATTCACTTGCACATGCATTTGCACATGCACCATTGCACTTTCATTTGCACAAGCACTTGCACTGGGACTGTCAAAAATGGCACTTCACTTGCACATGCACTGGCACATACGTACTTGCACTGGCAATTGCACTGGCACCTGCACTGGCACTGCACTGGCACAGGCACAGGCACTTGCACTGGCCTGTGAGTGCATGTAAAAGTGTATGTGCAAGTGCAGGTGCATGTGCAAGTGAAAGTGCAAATGAGTGTGAATGTGCAAGTGAATGTGCAAGTGTGATTGCTTGAACATTCACTTGCCTATGCATTTGCACATGCCCATGCACTTTCATTTGCACAAGCACTTGCACATGCACTTATTCAAACACTGGCACTTTCCTTGGCACATGCCCTGGCACGTGCACTGGCACGTGCACTGGCACTTGCACTGGCACCTGCACTGGCACTTGCACTGGCACAGGCACTGGCACTTGCACTGGCCTGTGAGTGCATGTAAAAGTGTATGTGCAAGTGCAGGTGCATGTGCAAGTAAAAGTGCAAATGAGTGTGAATGTGCAAGTGAATGTGCAAGTGTGATTGCTTGAACATTCACTTGCACGTGCATTTGCACATGCCCATGCACTTTCATTTGCACAAGCACTTGCACATGCACTTATTCAAACACTGGCACTTGCACTGGCACATGCACTGGCACTTGCACTGGCACCTGCACTGGCACTTGCACTGGCATGCACTTGCACGTGCACATGCACGTGCACGTGCACTGGCACATGCACTGGCACATGCACATGCACTGGCACATGCACTGGCACATGCACTTGCATTTGCACTTGCACTGGCACCTGCACTTGCACATGCACTGGCAAATGCGATTGCATATATTGCTCTGGCGTGTTAGTGCCCAAGCACTTGCACATGCACTTGACTTGCACATTTACTTGCACATGCATTTGCACATGCCCTAGCACATGCCCTGGCACCTGCCCTGGCACCTGCACTGGCACCTGCACTGGCACCTGCACTGGCACCTGCACTGGCACCTGCACTGGCACCTGCACTGGCACCTGCACTGGCACCTGCACTGGCACCTGCCCTGGCACTTGCACTGGCACGTGTACATGAGCACTGGACACTGGCACTTCACTGGCACATGCATGCACTATGCACTGGCCACATCATGCACACTGGCACCTGCACTGCACTGGCACTGCACTGGCACCTGCACTGGCACCTGCACTGGCACCTGCACTGGCACCTGCACTGCCTGCACTGCCACCTATGCACCTGCACAGGCAATGCACTGGCACATGCACTGGCCTAGCACTCGCACATGCACTTGCACACTATGCACTTGCACACTATGCACTTTCACATGCACTTGTGCATTCATTTCTATTTTTTGCACACATTGAAGAGAGCTTGACAAATAATACATCAGTTTGGGTCATATTTGAGTCAATTACTGAGTGTTTATTCAGTTGTAGAGAACATCACCAATAATACATCAGTTTGAGTCATATTTTTAGGCAGTTAATAAGTGTTTGTTCAGTTGAGGAGAGCATCACCAAAAATACACCAGTTTGGGTCAAATTTAAGGAAATTACTGAGTATGTTCAGTTGAAGAGAGCTTGACTAATAATACATCATATTTGGTTGAATTTAAGGCAGTTACTGAGTGTGTGTTCAGTTTAAGAGAACATGACCAATATTACATAAGTCTGGATTATATTTGAGGCAGTTACTGAGTATTTGTCAAGTTAAAGAGAACAAGACCAATATTGCATTAGTTTTGGTCAGATTTATTTAGTTTTGGTCAGATTTAAAGCATTTACTGTATTATTGGTGATGTTCTGTTTAACTGAACATACAATCAGTAATTGACTCAAATATGACCCAAACTGACGTATTATTAGTCATGCTCACTTCAACTGAACATGCAAAAGCAGCGTGCCCCTTTGAAGCATGTAACCTAACAAGCAGCAGAGTTTGCATTCTCGTTGTGTATTTTTTTGTCCAGATCCTTGCTCCAGTTCGTGTGAGAACGGAGGTATATGCTTCTCCAATCCGGATGGTTCATATTCCTGCCAGTGTTCTGCTGGATTTACCGGATTCTACTGTGAGTCAGGTACAGCTAATTTTGATACAAACAGCTGGATTTACCCCTGTCATTTTTTCAATATTTGGCATAAATTTTGTAAAAACCCTTGTCATTTTTTAAATATTTGGCCTAAATATGACAAAAACCGCTGGACTTACCCCTTGTCATTTTTTCAATATTTGGCCTAAATTTGATAAAAACCACTGGACTTGCCCCTTGTAATTTTTTCAATTTTTGGCCTAAATTGATAAAAAACCGCTGGACTTACCCCTTGTCATTTTTCAATATTTGGCCTAATTTTGATGAAAACTGCTGGACTTACCCCTTGTCGATTTTTTCAATATTTGGCCTATATTTGATAAAAACTGCTGGACTTACCCCTTGTCATTTTTTCAATATTTGGCCTAAATTTGATAAAAAACCGCTGGACTTACCCCTTGTCATTTTTTCAATTTTTGGCCTAAATTTGATGAAAACCCCTGGACTTACCCCTTGTCATTTTTTCAATATTTGGCCTAAATTTGAAAAAAAACCGCTGGACTTACCCCTTGTCGTTTTTTCAATTTTTGGCCTAAATTTGATTAAAACCGCTGGACTTACCCCTTGTCATTTTTTCAATTTTTGGCCTAAATTTGATAAAAATCGCTGGACTTACCCCTTGTCATTTTTTCGATATTTGGCCTAAATTTGATAAAAACCGCAGGACTTACCCCTTGTCATTTTTTCAATTTTTGGCCTAAACTTGATGAAAACCGCTGGAGTTACCCCTTGTCATTTTTCAATATTCGGCCTTAATTTGATAAAAACCGCTGGACTTACCCCTTGTCGTTTTTTCAATTTTTGGCCTAAATTTGATTAAAACCGCTGGACTTACCCCTTGTCATTTTTTCAATATTTGGCCTAATTTTGATGAAAACCGCTGGACTTACCCCTTGTCATTTTTTCAATATTTGGCCTAAATTTGATAAAAACCGCTGGACTTGCCCCTTGTCATTTTTTCAATTTTTGGCCTAAATTTGATAAAAACCGCTGGACTTACCCCTTGTCATTTTTCAATATTTGGCCTAATTTTGATGAAAACTGCTGGACTTACCCCTTGTCATTTTTTCAATATTGGCCTAATTTGATGAAAAACCGCTGGACTTACCCCTTGTCATTTTTTCAATTTTTGGCCTAAATTTGATAAAAACCGCTGGACTTACCCCTTGTCATTTTTCAATTTTTGGCCTAAATTTGATGAAAACCGCTGGACTTACCCCTTGTCATTTTTTCAATATTTGGCTAAATTTGATAAAACCGCTGGACTTACCCCTTGTCATTTTTTCAATTTTTGGCAAATTATACTACTACCTCAATATTGCATTGAAAAACCGCTGGACTTACCCCTTGTCATTTTTTCAATTTTTGGCCTAAATTTGATAAAAACCGCTGGACTTACCCCTTGTCATTTTTCAATTTTTGGCGCCTAAATTTGATAAAAACCGCTGGACTTACCCCTTGTCATTTTTTCAATTTTGGCTAAATTTGATGAAAACCGCTGGACTTACCCCTTGTCATTTTTTCAATTTTTGGCCTAAATTTGATGAAAACCCTGGACTTACCCCTTGTCATTTTTTCAATTTCTATTGGGTGCGTTAAATTTGATAAAAACCGCTGGACTTACCCCTTGTCATTTTTTCAATATTCGGTCTAATTTTGATGAAAACCGCTGGACTTACCCCTTGTCATTTTTTCAATTTTTGGCCTAAATTTGATAAAAACCGCTGGACTTACCCCTTGTCATTTTTTCAATTTTTGGCCTAAATTTGATAAAAACCGCTGGACTTAACCCTTGTCATTTTTTCAATTTAGGCCAAAAATTGAAAAAATGACAAGGGGTAAGTCCAGCGGTTTTTATCAAATTTAGGCCAAATTTTGAAAAAATGACAAGAGGTAAGTCCAGCTGTTTTTATCAAATTTAGGCCAAAAATTGAAAAAATGACAAGGGGCAAGTCCAGCGGTTTTTATCAAATTTAGGCCAAAAATTGAAAAAATTACAAGGGGTAAGTCCAGCGGTTTTAACAAATTTAGGCCAAAAATTGAAAAAATGACAAGGGGTAAGTCCAGCGGTTTTTACCAAAATAAGGCCAAAAATTGAAAAAATGACAAGGGGTAAGTCCAGCGGTTTTGATTAAATTTAGGCCAAAAATTGAAAAAATGACAAGGGGTAAGTCCAGCGGTTTATACCAAATTTAGGGAAAAAATTGAAAAAACGACAAGGGGTAAGTCCAGCGGTTTTTATCAAATTTAGGCCAAATATTGAAAAAATGACAAGGGGACTTACCGCTGGACTTGCCCCTTGTCATTTTTTCAATTTTTGGCCTAAATTTGATAAAAACCGCTGGACTCAACCCCTTGTCATTTTTTCAATTTTTTCCCTAAATTTGATATAAACCGCTGGACTTACTTGGAAGCACTTATTTAGTTTGTGTTTAGTTTAAGAGAACATGACCCATAAGACATCATTAAAACTTACTGTATTGTTTACAGCATAAAATCACAACTTAAAAGTTGGCCAAAATTTGATAAAAATGCTCGACTTACCCCGGATGATTTTTCTGTTTTTCGCCTTTTTTTTCCAAGTACCAATAATTAACAAAATATAGCTTATATACTTAGTCATGTTAAACAAAAAGGTATCAGTACATTCTACTACATCGTTTTACAGCATAAAATAACAACTTAAAAGTTGGCCAAATTTGATAAAAATGCTCGACTTACCCCTTATGATTTTTTTTCTGTTTTTGGCCTATTTTTCAAGTATCAATATTTCAACCTAAAAAAGCAATAAACCTTGTTCAATTATATATAGAAATGTATCAGTACAGCCTACTGCATCGTTTTACAGCATAAAATCACAACTTAAAAATTGGCAAAAAATTGATAAAAAAAGGTGGCTCTACCCCTCATGATATTTCAAATTTTGCCTTTTTTTCAAGAATCAATAGTTCCTGAAAGTATAGCTTATATCCTTGGTAGACTTTTCACAACAGACATCAGTAGAGTTTCAATTAAGACCATAAAAGTTAGAAATTTGCAAAAACATGGACTTACCCTGTATGATTTTATTCATTTTTTCCCCCTATTTTTCAAGTATCACTTTGTCCCAAAATGAAGCTTTTATCCTGGGTCGACTTTAATATATAAAAAAAGACAGCAGTATAGTACTTTCTTTGATTAACTTCAACATATTTAGAACATCACAAAAACATTTCTTAACCATTCTCTGCAAACAATATTTTTCCATGTCATTTTTGCATTTTACCACAAGGAGGTCGACTGTAGTGTTTCTCATCAGTGCTTTTAGAAGTAAACAAAAATTAGGGGGAAATAAACATTTGTTGAAGTTTGTATGTTTTAACATTTGTGTCGCCAAACTGTGAAAAATGTCAAACACTAAGGGTGAAACCCTGCAACCTTGACATGGAACAAAAGTATTTTTAAAAGAAACTAAAATTGTGGTGAGAGTTTTTGTGTGTCATTTAACCTCAAAATTCGCTTTTGTTGGAATAAAAAGGTACATCTTTACAGACTGGTAATTGAAACGGAAGAACTTACATTAAATTAAAGAAAATTGCGCTCATAGGTTTATAACCAAACAATTAAACATCTTTGATATCATAGACTTACATGGCTTTTTACAGGCTTGCGTATTAGAACTCTGGCAAACATGAGGAAAGCTTATCACCGACATAAGATGCATTCAACGTGATTTCATTGACTCTATCAACCAATTATTCAATTGGATCACTTTGGTGTAAAATCCATACGTCCCTTCCTTTGCACAGCCATCTCCCCAACTTACAATTCCTGTCATGTACCATTTACCATTCTCTTCTTGAGCCAGGGGTCCACCGCTGTCCCCTTGACAAGCGTCACCTTTTGAAGCTTGTGAAAATCCTGCACAAAACATACTGTCAGAGACAACATCTTCTGTTGACTTCTTACAAGAGCTTTCTGAAACGATAGGAATATTGATCTCCTTCAGATAGCGAGGGTATGCACCGCCTTCACTTATTCGCCCCCAACCTGCAACACGAGCTGTTTTCCCTTGCACCAGTAGTTTCTCCGATGTGCGCACATTTGGTAAACAGATTGGCTTGATGTAATCGGTGAAGACAGGAACCCTAGGGTCCAGCTCTATCAAGGCAATATCTCTATCGTAGGTAATTTTGTTGAAGTCTGGGTGTAAAATAAACCGTGACACTCGGAATGTCATCTCCTCCCCTTCGATGGAAAGGGTGTCGTGATCTCCCAAGCGAACTTCTAGCTGCTCCGGTCTGAAAGTTCCCTTAAAACAGTGAGCAGCTGTGACTACCCAGCGATTGTTAATCAAGCTGCCTCCACAGATATGCTTCATACTGCTTCGTCTCCAGATTCGAGCAATCCAAGGGGAGGAGCCCTTCAAGGCGGTCTTGCCATTCACAATGCGTGATCTGTCTTCCTCTGTGCTTTCGTCGCCCATCACTTCTTGTGCACTCACAATGCCGCAAACTGTCGAGACAAAGAAATTCAACAATTAATTAATCAGCAATTGATGTGCCTAGTAAAGCATGGCTCCTCTTTAACAAGCTTTCCAAGACAGAAACATTAGAATAACCTGTGAAA
Organism: Pycnopodia helianthoides; assembly: GCA_032158295.1. Classification (NCBI taxonomy): domain Eukaryota; kingdom Metazoa; phylum Echinodermata; class Asteroidea; order Forcipulatida; family Asteriidae; genus Pycnopodia; species Pycnopodia helianthoides. The sequence goes on from CM063244.1 coordinate 21,310,343, forward strand.
GGTATCAATCTCACTATTATTTTTGTTGTTGAAAGTATTTCAAATCACACCAATTAATTCAAGAGTTTGTTCTTCCCTGCCCTGAACTTGCTTCAGATAAAAACCTTTCGGGCCTTTTCCAAATGACCAAAGTATCTTAATAATAGAGATGAAAGCATCTTTATTATGACACTTATACCCAATGTTCTCTACTCATGTTTTGAATACCATCAATATTTCAATCTCAATACTTCCAATCCCTTCACTTTTTGAAATTAGAGAGGTTTCGCAAGGCTACAGATACAGATACGGATACGGATACGTCAACACTTTGTGTGTTCACGTGACGCGTAACCGTGGCTTCCGTGTTTTGCATGTGCGTTGACAACGGATATGGGAGCTCATTCACGTACGTTAAAAACGGATACCGTTTTGCTGATTTTAGTTGTATTTTTGCCCTAGATTGTAAACATTTCCCCTGGTATTGCTTTTAAAGGTGTCATTTATGACATAGATGGAAATGTTTTCATCATTTGTAAGCAAAATATGGGGAAAATACAGTATAAACAGGAGTCTCTATTTTGCCGTGCTTACCGGAAACTTTCTTTACACATGTTTAACGTGGGGGTCCGTAAACGATCATTTAAATAAAAATACTACTCAATCAAATTATCCAATGTAACAAGAACACACACACACAATGTTTTTTGATTTATTTTGCTCGCAAAACCCATGCCAATGTATGTCTATAGTTTGGCCTAGGCCTGACACATAACTCTATGATTGCGAAACAAAATCTGAGGCGCATCTAACGTGAACGGATACGGTTATCGTATCTGTATCTGTATCCATATCCGTACGCTTGCGAAACCTCTCTATTATCTTTAGTTAGGAGTACCAAAATCAGGCATGATATTTGGTCTTTGGAGGAAAAATAGGAACATTTTATCGAGTACAAGGGCTGACCTACATGTACACATGGTGTAGGCTCCAAAAGACTTTCAGGCCTTATCAATAAAAACAATTTGGAGGGAAACCAATTTTGAAAACAGACTAAAATAGAAAGAATATCATGCCTGCAAAATGAACACATCATGACAAAAATATGTAATGTTTTCCACATCATAAAGTGAAAGGTACATCCACTTACTATCTGATACTTCAAGGCTTGATGTAACACTCAAATATGCTGAGGCTTCGTTAGTAGAACCATCCTGCGTGCTTCGTGCAATACAAGTGTACCTCCCAGAGTCTACCATCCTAGCATCACTCACTATTAGATTAGCTTCGAATATCTTATAGATTCTTTGATCATAGTGCAATGGATCACCATCTTTCTCCCAGACCAGCTCAACATTCTTGTTGCTGGTGGAGCAAAAGAAGATGTGATTGGTTCCGTCTGTGATGTTGGCAGCGATGGGTACCGTCTCAAAGATAGAATCTTCCTCAACACTGTCCCATGAGTATTCATACACCGGCGACTCCAAGACCTCATCGGTAACTGGACAATTTAAGAGGGTAAAACAAGTTGAACTGAGTGTTACTCATTTCAGAACTACACAGAAAGGTGTATTCTAAAGACATTAAATTCACAAGGTGTCACATAAGACCCATCCAGTCGGTAAAAGTGTGATGTAATTCCACTGTGAGCCACGGCCACTTCACACAAACTGGCACCATATAGGAAATACATCAAACCCTTCTTTTCTTGGATAATTTATGCATGAGTAAAATAGTTTCTAGACTGGCCTTTCACATAATGTCTCAGAAATACACAAGGTCTCATCAGAATTATCGATTTCTGTCATAAGAAATGTCTTTTAACGATGGAATAAGCGTTTTTGGTAAAATAACACGGAAATGTATGCCAGCTTTGGCGCCAGAAGTTGCAAAAAAAACCTTCAGGTGCAGCGGATGTATGTCTGTGTTTAACGTAATGACTTACCAACAGGATTCCTTGTTTGGCTTTTTGTTTTGTCAAAACTGGCTTGTTTTAAAGGAATATACTATTGACATAAATCTGAACTCTTATTTGAATTATTATCAACTCCAAGAACGTTGTGACTTAAAATATCTTGTTTGCAATGCACTTAACCTTAATTGCTTCTTAAAAAGTTGGGAAAGAAGTGCATTCTGCTCTACCAGCCAGGCTCCTTGTGGATGATACCCATGCCTTCATCCTTACAGACTTTGAAGGGAATAACCTTGTTTTAGCCCCAATAGTTGGTGGCAACATGCCCCTGGTGACAGTTGATTTGGGTCGACGGCCCAAATCAGTTAAGTGTAGCCCTCACCTTGAAGTGGCCGTCTGGCCTTGTGAGTTAGGCCATTATCTCATAAAAACCATTTTTTTAAACTACCTTTTGTCCACGCCTGTAGTTTTGTGTTCCCAATGATGCACAGAGTCTGTAAACCTCCTGAGTTGTAACATCTAGGAGGTTTATAGGTCTAGAATGAGGGGGAACCCAGGCCTACAAGCCAATTTTTCCGGAATTTTCATATTCGTTAAAGCTCATCCCTGACATGTTTTCATTATCCAACAACTACACCATCAAACAATTCCAAAATTTAAACATTTGAGATGTTTTTTCCTTGGATGAAAACAGTTGGTAAACTCAACGTCACCTAGCCATGAAAAGCAAAAAATGAGAATGCATTCTGGTGTAAAGATTAGACCAGAAAACTTACTTCGCAAAGAGAATGAAGCAAAAATAGGAGGACTGCCAGGAAGATGAGCTTGACATACAAAGTCACCCTCATGCACTGCCTCCATGCTTGGAATCAACAGTGTCTTGCCATCTTCAACAATCAACATGCCTTCACCTGCAAAGCCGAAATTGAAAGTTAAAAAAAATTATTTAGTTTCTTTTGGCGTTATTCAATTTCCCACTTTTTTACGCTTCAGTGTTCCTTGCGCACATCCAAGGGTTGCTTTGGGTTAAGAACCCCCGTATTAATTTTATTACCTTCTTAATTTCTTGTCAATCCTCTTTTTCTATGACGGTCCTTTATAGTGTTATTTAGTGTATTTCAATTTTTTTATGGCTATTTTTCCTAGCTTCTTTTCCAATAAGCAGGCAATATCTGGACTCGCCTGTTCGTAAATGATGTTCTATGGTTATATACATGTCTTTATTTGATGTTGTGTTTGGCCTTTCAGAGACCATAGCGGCACTGACATAAATTTGGAATATACTGTTCTTTTTAATGTAAAGCTAGCACATTTCTCTGTGTAAGTGCAAAAACGTTGTGTCGGTCCAAATGTAGCACTTTCGTTACGCCATGAGACCACACCAGCTCTTCTCGGAGCCAACACTCCTCCTAAAAGAGATTTACACATGGTTGTACCCGCAAGTTTACTTGTTATAGTGACTTCTTATTTTCCACACCATGCAAAGCTTCAAACATCACAAATTATCTCTAGTATCTGATAAATTACTCTTTCTCCATAATTTATTCAGAGATTTCCTCATCCACTCTTTCTAGCTGTATGTTTACCTTCTGGAAGTAAGTTGTCGTCTTTGTACCATGAGACAGCAGCCTCTTCCTTGTTGACCTCACACTCCTTTCTCACAAGTTCTCCTTCTTCTAAATCCAGGCTGTTCTCGGGTTCAATGATGAACTCAAGCAGACTGTCTCCATTGGTAACTCGGTTACCATCTGGTTGTTTGGACGAACCACTGTCTTCAATCTCGCTTTCTGACAAATGATGCAAAAGAAATTACATTAGAATCTAGGCATTATTGATGACGCTTCCCTCAGTTGCTTAATGTTACCACTGAGTTGTGTAAATCTGTGTTGGAATCTACACGGGGGGGGGACTTTGACGCTATGGTGATTCAAATGGTTTAATACTGTGAGTTTAACTATTAAGTCAAAGTTCCATCAAGTGTCAAGTGTGCTCAGCAAGCTTGCAACATTTAATCTGTTAAATTGCTTGTGATCCAAGCTAATGATTGCCAAAAATTGTTATTTGCTCTGTAAGGGCAGATCATTTTGGTTGTGTCCCCCCCCCCAAAAAAAAATCCCAAACAACAACAACAACAATAACAAACAAAATAATTATTTTAAAAATGGCCCCGACACAAGGCTACAAGGAAAATAAGAATTTTGTTTAAGTAACCAAAGATGAATGCTCACATTTCACTTGAACTGTGACAGAGTGTAAGTTGATGAAAAGCAAGATTCGGGTAGGGAGTTCCAGGGTGCAGCAGTACAGGGGTGGGGGTAGCCCTATTTAGGACTCTTCTGGGAAAGAAATTTGTCAGAGCTCCGTAATTCAAATCTTACCTGTAAGAAGTCGCCAGTTTAAGCCACCGATTTTTAAACCAGTCCATGTAGTTTTTCTACAGGAGGTTTTGGATGTCACATATGCCTCATAAATTTGTCATTTTTTGAAGTAATGCCGCTCTCAACGTTAAAAAGTTCTTCCACTTTTTAAACACAGTTTATCATGAAAAGGCCTATTACACGTGTGTTCAAGTACATCTGTGTGGGACTCGATTATGCATACCACAAAACATGACAAATTCAAAAAAGTGATGTGAACCTCACAAGGTGGGCATCGTCCTGCATCCTTTGCCTGCGTCTTACACGCAAATGTACGCACAACAGAAAACTGTGAGAGTACGAATGTCGAACAAAATGGGGTATTTTTTTAACATTGGGGGCTGCATTATTTCATGAAAATGAAATACTGTGAGTTTAACTATTAAGTCAAAGTTCCATCAAGTGTCAAGTGTGCTCAGCAAGCTTGCAACATTTAATCTGTTAAATTGCTTGTGATCCAAGCTAATGATTGCCAAAAATTGTTATTTGCTCTGTAAGGGCAGATCATTTTGGTTGTGTCCCCCCCCCCAAAAAAAAAATCCCAAACAACAACAACAACAATAACAAACAAAATAATTATTTTAAAAATGGCCCCGACACAAGGCTACAAGGAAAATAAGAATTTTGTTTAAGTAACCAAATATGAATGCTCACATTTCACTTGAACTGTGACAGAGTGTAAGTTGATGAAAAGCAAGATTCGGGTAGGGAGTTCCAGGGTGCAGCAGTACAGGGGTGGGGGTAGCCCTATTTAGGACTCTTCTGGGAAAGAAATTTGTCAGAGCTCCGTAATTCAAATCTTACCTGTAAGAAGTCGCCAGTTTAAGCCACCGATTTTTAAACCAGTCCATGTAGTTTTTCTACAGGAGGTTTTGGATGTCACATATGCCTCATAAATTTGTCATTTTTTGAAGTAATGCCGCTCTCAACGTTAAAAAGTTCTTCCACTTTTTAAACACAGTTTATCATGAAAAGGCCTATTACACGTGTGTTCAAGTACGTCTGTGTGGGACTCGATTATGCATACCACAAAACATGACAAATTCAAAAAAGTGATGTGAACCTCACAAGGTGGGCATCGTCCTGCATCCTTTGCCTGCGTCTTACACGCAAATGTACGCACAACAGAAAACTGTGAGAGTACGAATGTCGAACAAAATGGGGTATTTTTTTAACATTGGGGGCTGCATTATTTCATGAAAATGACGGATTTATAAGGAATAAATGACGTCCAAAAGATACCGCAGAAAAATGTAAGCGGCCATGGAATGTGAATCCGGTGAAATTAGTGGCTTCTTGCAGGTAAGATTTAAGTTATGAAGCTTTGAAATGTGTCCGCCCCTAGTCACTGTAGTATGTGCAAAACTAAAAGGCCTCCGGGGCTAGGGTTGGGGGAGCTTGAATATCTCACAAAAAAAAAAATTTTTTGTCTGTGAAAATATTGATGTTCATTTAAGTATATTGTGCATACTAATTAACGCCCCAAAACTCTCAGTAAAAAAAAGACAATGAAAATGCAGACAACTTTTTTAGACAGCCCAATTTCTTACCGTGAGTAGTAAATGTAGCAGAAAATCCACCCCTCTGATCAGAAGTGTCTGAGATGAAGTGGATAATGAGTTGACCGGTGAATGACTGGATCAAATCAGGGACATCATTCCCGCAGTATGTACCAATAGGATCTGCATCTGTATTCAAGACGGACAAAAAAAAAAACAAGAGAATCAAGTCGCTGACACAAAAAAAACACACGTTAAAAGATCAATGAAATGACTCGACCCATTAAATAAAAGACAAACTGATTTGGTTTTACCCCTGCACCGACAGGAAAATATAAGCTGCATTTGGAGTCTGGTGGAAAAATCAACAGGCAAGTGTACCTATTCCCTTGATGGGAAGATCATCTAAACAAACAAAAAAGCTAAACTTAGCCAATACCTTCATCGCTGCTGTCCTTGACGCTGACATAATCAAAGACACAGATGTCCTCCAGGTCAAAGGAGTTGAAAGTTAAATCAATCCGACTGTTGATTGGAGCATTGATCTCAATGGTGCAGTCAGCGTCGCTTGGATAGTGGCCAGGATACCCGGGGGATGTAATGTTGCCTTGACGAGCATTGTGCCAAATCTGATTGCAACCTAATCAGAAATAATCAATGGTTACGCTACATGTGTGTAAATAAATGGATATTTTATATCGATGAACAATGTAGCTTGCATGTGTTGTGGGCGAGCGGTCTACTTTATCGGACTCAAGTTCTGATGGTTGAAAGATTGGACTGTGGGTTGGAAACCTGATCATGATGCTTGTGTCCTTGAGCAAGGCACTTAACCATTATTGCTTCTCTTAACCCAGGTGTATAAAAGGGAACCTGAGAGGGCTGAGCGAGTGTTGTGTTGGATTATAACCCCTCAGCGCAAATTTAGGCAGCTTGGGGATGTATGCTCTCCAAGGGAGTTGAGAAAGTATGAGGATTGGTCTAAAAGTATGCTGTAAAGCGCCTTGATCTAGCTACTAGGGTGCGTTATGTAAGAACTAATTGTTGTGATATTCTACCGACAAGTTGGGTTTTTTACTTTTTTTCCGCTGTGGGGAGAAGTTCTTTTGAGATGAAAAAATATAAATGTTCTAATTCGAATAATACAACATGAAAAAGGTGGTGCCAGACCAAAAATATACATCAAAGTTTCATACAAATTGCAAATCTGTCAAAGGCATCTCCACGCTGCGCTGTTATATTACTAATTAGAATGTGCAAATGTTGGCGGTATATGTTTATGTGTAGGTGGTCTTTTCAAAACCATAAATTTGTCCAACTTTTTTTTCCCAAGGGTTGAATATCATGCCCAATATGGGCAAATCTGTAACACAAATTCATAGCGAAACACAAATAGTTTGTGTCTAATTATATCTTCACCTCCTTCCTCGATAAATCGTCCAAAGGTTGTACCAAGTGTTTCTTGAAAACAAGAGGATTGGAATATATTTGGTCTAAAAAAAAAACATTGTATGAAATTTAACGGTGTTGTTTTAACAGTCAAATTATTATTATTATAATATTTCTGTTAACGAAAACAAGGATGCTTCGTAAGTGAACATAATCACTGGGGAAGCCTGTAAATAAGGGTGCTTGCTATGTGAACCAGAAACACCGGGTTAACCCCTTACTCTTCCACGATAAGTGTTCTGGGTTCCTTTTTTTCGTGCAGTACCTAGCAAACTGGACCTAGGCTTAATGTCCCATCCGAAGGACAAAGCAATTATGAATCTTTTCTTAACTTACCATCTGTCTCAACAGTTTGGCTGTCGGTGTCTTCATCTGATTTCTCCCAACTGCTTTCCTCACTTAATGCACCATCAGAGTCTCCTATCTCATCATGTGGACCCTCCACGTTACCTTTTTCACCTCCTCCAAATAAGGGTTTGGCACTGCTGTTCTCTTCCATGGGCTCACCCGAGACCTCCTCGGTATCGTTGTCATTAGTGCCTTCACTGACGACAAGATCATCAAACTTGCCGATGGCATGATACCCAATCTCAAATCCCGTCAAGGATTCTTCTACGTCGCTGTGAAACATCACAAAGACTTCAGAGGTTGTGGAGGTAAATGCTGCTGGTGGGGTCTTTCCACAGTACCGTCCAACTTTGGGAGACATGCGTCTGGACCATCGTATATCACCAGATAATCATACCTGAAAGACCACGAATGAGAGATATAATCATGTGCTAAATTGTCACATTAGAGTAACCTGGTGAGGTTTAGATGCCACATGAAACTTTCTCTATGAGTTGTGGTGGTTCTGAACAAGAGTCGATGGTTGAGAACGACCACAACTCATGGAGAGTTTTATGTACATGGTGTCTCCGCAAACCTCACTAGATTGTTTTCCCATCATGCAAAGTTTCAAATGCCACAGCGAAATCATACTCTCCCTTGTAATGTACGACAATACCCCATCAACAACCTCCTAGTCTTGGTAACAATTTCCAACAAGTTCACAGAGCAACTGTGTACATGATGCCATGTCATAATAATACAATTATGTTTTTATCACACACATTCGCAATCCAGGTAGGCCCCTCCAAGCACCTTAAAATCATCACCCTTGTTCTTTTTGAGTATTCACCAGCAGCCAATCAGTGCACAGGTTGGTTCTGACTGGCACCCCCGAACAAAGATATTGACAAAATAGGGAAACCGCCAACATAGGGCTAGATAGCTCAGTTGGTAGAGCGCCGGTACGTTAATCCGGAGGTCATTCGTTCAAATCCGCTCTAGTCAATTTTTCTTTGTTCAACCCCAAACTAGGTTGGCAACCATTCACATCAACAATCCACCCTTGTAGGTACTCCTTTCTGGGTGATGAGAAGCAAAACTACTCCGCACTGATGCTAAAAATAGAAGCTAAAAGTACCCGGATCTCAGAGAAGCGCGTCAAATTTCACTAGCATAAGCGCTCGTCCATGTCCAAGTTTTATACTGACTATTTAGTGCATTTTGGCATGTCGATGATGCGGTGATCACATAAGAAGTGGAATGTTTGTCTGACTGCCGGGTATTTTGAGCGAATGTGACATCATGCATTAGTGCCGAGTGCTATTATTTTAAGGGTCTTGCTTTGGGGATTCCACCCCAGTCTGATGACTTAAGCCACCAGAGTTCAATAACCTAGACTTCTTTAGCCACAACAGGGCCTACTCGAATTTCACAAAGCTGTTAGGCAGAAAATACTGCTTAGCAAATTTCTTCGCTAAACAAAAAAATGGGTAAGGCACCAGCCATAATTAACAATGTAAGGTTCATAGAATTTTGGCTGGTAACCTGTTTCTGCCGAGTAAGACTTTTCTGTGCAAAGCAAGTTTATGTGCTTAAAGGCTTTATGAAAATTGGGCCCCGGTGATGATGCAGGATGGCATAACTGATCTATAATGTGGCATGTCATGGCCGTGCCATGGACGAGTGGTTGAACACCAGACTCAAGTTCTGGTGGTTAAGTCACCGGGGTGTGGGTTCGAATCCCGGTCATGATACTTAGGTCCTTGAGCAAGATGCTTTACTATAATTGCTTCTCTTCAACCAGGGGTTTGATCGGGAAGGAGCTGAGATAGATTACAGGATGTTATAGGCCCAATGACCAGGGCAAGTAAAGCGCATTGAGACATTATTGTTAAGTGTGCTATATAAGAACTAATTAATATTATTATTATTACTATTGTAATAATAATAATAATAATAATACAAAACTTTTCAAAACGCTCTACTTTGTAAACAAAACCACAGCGCAAACAATAAGTGAATCTGAGGAAAAAACACGTGGTAATAACATTCAAAACCGCAGACAATGGGTCAGACAGTAGGGTTAAAGGTATATAGGATCATAGATTGGTAAATACTCAAAAACAATTATCACAACAGAAACTTACTTGGTGAGAAGCACTGCAGCTGTTGATAGTATAAACTGTTTTGATATTATTCCCTTCCAAGTAATTTGGTTTGGATAATTTTATCACTCAAAAACATTTGAGTCTGAGAATTGATTCATGCGTAATCGTTGCTCAGATTTCTGAGGGTTGGTGTCAGTTCTAGAATGCTGCGGCCAGCACTAAGCGTGGATGGATTCAAACTCTTTTGAAAATACCATTACACATCTTTGCTGCGCACTTTCAGCAAGTAGACACTGTATTCAGCTGCAACTTTCACATGTGACTTTTATTGTATCTTTCTTTATAATTTTGCCTATAAATCAGCATTTACGATCACAAATACCAATCTATGACCCTAAGAAATTCCTGTGCAATACTCACTGGCATTTCCTTTCATATTCCACATCTATGGAGAGGATATCGACAACGATCTGATTGCCCGGATGTGTTCTTATACGCCATGTGCATAATTCCAGGTTCACGGGGTAGTTGTTTGGGAAGTTCGGGCTGGTAAAAGTCCTAACTTCTTGCTTTAGAGCAATGAATGGATCAAACTTGCCACATGATTGATCTAAAACAGCCAAGAAATATGAGGGAAAACATTTTACTTTGATTACTTGCAGACAGAAATAAATGTGACAAACAAATTGGTTACACACCTATGTTGCGACAATCGAAACCCCTACGTTACGAGACCCCTTGTGTATTTTCCTAACCCTAACCCTAACCCTAACCCTTACCCTTACCCTTACCCTTACCCTAAACCCTTACCTAACCTTAACCATAAACCCTTACCCTTGCCTTAACCTTGCCATGTAAACATAGGGGTATCGAAAAATAGAGCAGTCACCGACAAATTTAATGCAAAAAATAGTCAATGGCCACATGTTTTGACCCTAGCAGATGGCCTCTGAGAAAGACTCTGCCAGAGTCGAAACACAAGACCTTCAACAATTTCTTGCATTTACATTGTGGTTGGTAAGCAGTTTGCAACAGCTTATTCTATTTAAACAAATTTAAGTTACATGGTTAAGTTTATGATGATTAGTACTAATAATGAGGAAGCTAATTAATTCGGTTAGAGATTACTTTTCTTTTTAGGGGGGTGGGGGCCCCCCAAAAGACCACTTTTCCTTTTTCGGGCAGCAGTTGAAACAGTAAGCTCATTTAGCAGAGAAAGGCTCTGTAATGTAATATTTATATTTTGTAGTACTTTCTCTAGTTCTAGCAAACTGTCGACTTGAAGCGGAGTGTGCACACATAGAACTTTAAATATTTAACTCGATGAAGTTCTTGGGGGGTTTTCTTTCAACTTTTTAACACTCAATTTAGTACAATATTTTTCCATTCCTCAATGGAAACAATTTAACTGTCAAACTTTGCCCTTGGAAATGTTTCATGACCACAATTGTGCTCCCTGGTCATTAGTTAGTGGTCGTTAGTCAGCGGTCATTAGTTAATGGTCATTCCTCCATAGTTCCTTGTTTCCAGCTATTGTGTAACCGCAGAACGGTTGACCACTGACACATGAAGGACACTACTTTCAAGGACACTTAAAGGAACATTACAGAATTGGTAAGAAAAAAACTTGTAAAATATACTTTTTGATCACAGATTTGCACAAAACTTACACGGTCTAATGATGATGATAGTAGAAAACATCCCTTGAAATAATTCTGTCTGAAATTCCGTATTTGATGAGAAATGAATAAACTAATTTTCCGATTGGAGTTTATCGCTCAGTGAGCGATTTATTCATTTGTTGAATCTATATGATTTCATGCAAATGTGTAATCAGTTTTTCACTATTTTCTCGTGACCCAGATGGCCGATCGATCTCAAACTTCTACAGGTTTGTCAGTTTATGTATATGGTGGATTACATAAAGTGCTTACACTGCCAGCAACTGTTTTGTTAGCAAAAACCAAATCTGTAATGTTCACTTAATAGGCTTACAATAGAAATCCATAGAGGAAAAAGGCCTCATACATGTGGAAACACCATTGTCAAATTCAGTTTTTCTAATCCACTCATTTTCTAATAGAAAGAGTAATGGGGAAAAAGTACAAGTCTCCAACATAAAGTTAAAATGGTGTAAAATGCCACTGTGTTTTGATACCCTTCAAGTGCAACTTTTGTCAAAATCACAAAAATGTTTGATGACATCACACTCAACATGTATGGTTTGTACATTTTTGTGCAGAAATTGTTTAGCTCATTCCTGAATTTTGATGATATTCAATCAAAACACCATTGAATTTGACCTTTTGACTGGCGCACAAACTCCTCCTCTGGAATACACCCATTTGTTGTTGATATCCAATGGCGTCATGTTTCAAATTTAGCTGTGATTTACAACGTGAGGTTAGAGACCATTTTTCCCCACTTTCATGAGGACTCTATCTATTGGAAAATAAGTGCAAACGGCTGTATTTTCTATCATGGGACATCAATTACATGTAGACTTCCTTGCATTAAAAGCATTCAAAAAACAGCCAGTATTATTTTGTAGCGTCGATTAAAAACACTACAATGACTCCCTGACACCTTAATTACCCTTCAGCAGCAAAATTACAAGCAATTTAGAAAACATATTTAATTTTGTTCCAGCAAAGTGTCGTACATTTTCTTTATAAACACATAATTCTATCATTTATCATATTCGTTGGGAGATAACTGCCACACAGGACGGTAATTACATTAGTTCCAGAGGGCAGGAGGAAATTACCAGCACATGCGCATTGAGCCCTACCTGGGCCCAATTTCATAGAGCTGCTTAAACAAAATTATGCTTACCAGGATAAGGTTACCAGCCAAAATACCATTCCACAGGTATAATCTGTGACTGGTTTCCTGCTCATGTTATGCACTATTTGCTGCTTATTAAATGTGGAAAATAAACTTGAAGTTGAACTAGAGTTGATATCGGTCAAACTTACCACTCGATTTCTCTGGAGCTGCTCGCTTAGAAATGTCTCTGAACAAAGCAGCACCCGTTGACGACGTCACAAACAACAAGATAACAAACAAGCAACAGTGTGCAGAAAACATGATTGTTTTGGGTTTTTTTTGCAATTAACTGTGCCCGTCTGGACTCACAGAGCTTTTCAAAACATTCCCCACAGTAGCAATAATGCCTCGGCTGCCGAGGGAAGGGTTTATATAAACAGTGGATGACCAGGAAGGAAACGAGCATTTACAGGCATCCGACAGAGGTACAGCTTTGGGGGAAGTACCTTTCAGATTTCCAGGTGTCTTTTTTTAGACTATGATTCTTCAGATGTAACTTCTTATTCATTGTTTGATAGGAAAAATGTTCTGAGTTTTAAAATAAATTGAAGGAGGAATGTAAACAATTGTTTCAGTTTGTTTTCCTTCATAATACAGAAAAAAAAAAAATCCTTTGCCACAAAAGTGACACATCCTTGTATTGATTATATTTAATAGATGTTAAACTTGCACCTGGGATAAAGAATATTATTTGGCTTTACCCTTTCACCGATGTGTGAACAGCACCGTATAATCAGTACTTTGTGAAAAAAAAACTCTGCAGGCATATTACTCAGGTGGGATTCGAACTCATGACCTTTGCCATTCTAGAGCAGATGTCTAGTTGGTAATGTCGTGGGTTCGAATCTCATCTGAGTAATATGCCTGTGGATTTTTTTCACAGGACTCGATGAAGTACTGAGTATACAGTGCTTGACACACATCGGTGAAAGGGTAAAACCAAACAATATTATTCAAATGCTGGATGCATTTGAGTGATATGTTTCACAGTGCAGTCACAAGGTGAAATCTTGATTATTTCCATTACACAAGGAGAAGCTAAGTGGAATGGAAAAGCTAAATCTCACCAAAATTTGTTTCATATACCTCACACATAGATGCTTGTCATTTAAAAACATTTCACAATGAGCTCAAAATAGACATGATGGAACTCGTCCACCCCACACTCTGAAGCTCTTTTAAAAAAAACCTTCTAAACAACTTGGATGACTTCCATGTAGACACCGTCCTTGTCCGCCGTGACACAACCATGCCTCATTTGGATAAACGGGCGGGGAACAATTATTTTGAGGACGATGCTGAAAAGCGTCCCAAAAATTACCCATATTATTCAAATTTTCCAGCATCACAGAAGTAAATACATGGCAAAAAAAGGATTACATGTGAGGCATATTCCACCAATCGAATGACATGGATCCCGTAGTAGTATATAATGCAACATATTTTACTTTAATTGATACTATTCATCTTTACACAAACTGGGCTGTTATTTCTGTTCAAAAGTAAAGTACAGGGTGCAACTCGGAAGAATCCTCACTGATGGAGAAAACAGAAAGAAGATTCTTTGTGAAAAACAGGAAGCAGATGTGCCAATGTGAATAACAAAAGTCAAAAGTCAAAATCCCGGATCTACTAGAACTGGGGTCGCTTAAAATAACTTTTAACTCATTGGTTAGTGTTTTGAAACAATGGGCATAATGTTTCAGCAAATCAAGTCATAACTCAAGAAAAGAATAACTTGTGCACCCTCATATTATTTAACCAACCTTTATTGCAGATGTTGTTGAGAATTTAACAAATTAGGTTAGGACTCGCACTGTAATGATTATCTTTAAACAACTGTGTTGGTTCTGGAAAAATAAAGACTATAAAAATCTATTGAACAAAATTGCCCAACACATCTTTATCTATTCAATGTAACATCTATATTAAATAAAGATGTAGCTACATGTACGTGTACATGTACATGTTCTCTGTCTCACCAGTTTTACAATAGACTGTGCAAGTCTCGTACGTATTCGAACATTGAGACCCGTTAAAGCGCGCAGTTTGTTTCCTTCATGGGCTAAAGCAGTGAACGTGGGACCAAAGCAACGTGGGACCAAAGCGGTCCAAAAAATGTTTGAGTGCCCGAGAGACTAATTTACCAACCCATTGCCAAGAACCCATTGCCAAGTTCATCACAGTTTCTATTTCATAAGGAAGTAACTGTTACTAGTGAGCTAGCTGGTACAACCATGGGAGGAATGTCTGCGCTGAAAAGAGTCGTTGAGACCACTCTATTCAGAGCCAACACTCCTCCCGAAAGAAATTTACACACGGTTGTACCTGCAAGTTTTCTAGCAATAATTACTTCCTAATATCAACATCATGCAAAACTTCAAACACCCCTTGAGGTTCATCCCCACACTTAATAAAGTGTGCTTGCATGTAAATGAGAATAAAAAGCCCACAAAAAAAAGTGGCTCAGACCCAAGGTAAAGGTACAGAGTGAACCTGGAAGTTTAGTGTGGATACATCCTTACTGACGAGGAAAACGGATAAATGTCCGGGGTCCAATGTGACAAACAGGAAATACAGTAATAATAGATTATTACACAAGGTGCTCAGTGCACACTGGAGACCAAAGTTGCACTGGTAGAAATATGGCAATGCGCCAACTTCCTCAGGAGTATTTTTTTGAGGCTTTTGGACAGCTTTGGTTATTGATGCACAGTTACAAACCTGAATTCACAAATGAAAAATATTATGGAAAAAGGTTTGTTTTAAGAGTATACAGGATCGATCTGGCCACCTACAGCAACTACATGTACCTCCTGCCCCCCCCCCAGCATTACCTTGGGGCACCCAATATAGCAACTACTTGCCCCCCCCCCATTGTAACTATCTAACAAACACCCTCGTACGGGGTGGACATGCATGTCTCTTGATCATCGCTGCAGCTGATCAAACCTGTTATTAAATTTAGGTCTTTCATTCTCAGTTTAGATTGGTCAAGGCATGATGGTATGGAGATAAATGGATTGTTCAGCATTTGACGTTAGATGAGCATAAACCATGCCCAATATGTGGCAGAGGGAGCCCTCGCCTATGGTGATACTGACAACTCATCTTAAGACAAATCTTAGTGCTTTATGAAATCGAGCCCTGGTCATTTTTCAGTCGAGTATTGAGTTGACTTTGGGTACAAGTACTTTGCTTGCTGAGTACGAGTACCATCAAAAGTATACTCAGTAAACTGGTATGAATAAAGTATACTCGAGTAATACTTGAGTATAAGTTTGAGTACCATCAAAAGGATATTGAGTAAATACTTCAGTTGAATACCATCGAAAATATACTTGAGTAATACTTGAGTATAAGTTCAAGTACTATCAAAAGGGTACTCAAGTAATACTTGAGTATGAATACCATCAAAAGTATACTCGAGTAATACTTGAGTATAAGTTCAAGTACCATCAAAAGGGTACTCAAGTAATACTGGAGTATGAATACCATCAAAAGTATACTCGAGTAATACTTGAGTATAAGTTCAAGTACCATCAAAAGGGTACTCAAGTAATACTGGAGTATGAATACCATCAAAAGTATACTCGAGTAATACTTGAGTATAAGTTCAAGTACCATCAAAAGGGTACTCAAGTAATACTTGAGTATGAATACCATCAAAAGTATACTCGAGTAATACTTGAGTATAAGTTCAAGTACCATCAAAAGGGTACTCAAGTAATACTTGAGTATGAATACCATCAAAAGTATACTCGAGTAATACTTGAGTATAAGTTCAAGTACCATCAAAAGGGTACTCAAGTAATACTGGAGTATGAATACCATCAAAAGTATACTGAGTAATACTTGAGTGTAAGTTCGAGTACCATCAGAAGAGTAAAAGTACGAGCCATCAAAAGGGTGCTCGAGTTTGACTATCAAGTACAACTACTACAACACTGAAGCACCAGCTCCCAACCCCTCCTCCCCCCAAATCCTCAGATTCAAAGAACACAATGCAGACACAATGGGAAGGGAGGGGGTACACCATGCCACAGGTTGAGCACCAAACGTAGATTCAAACAAAAAAATGAATTTATTATTTTTCTTTTTGAATTGGATGAGCAAGGTGGTTTTTTTTGTATTGGAATGCATGAGCTTACTGATGTATATAACTTGTCCAGTAATCCATGGTTTGACAACCAAATCACAGCCAACACAATTTACTACACATACTGTATTTACATTTTTTCCATATTTTATACAAACACTGCACACTTCAAACTCTGTACAACATCCCATTTAAAATAAAGTGCTTCACTACAAGTGAAGGAAATTGCAACAGTTCATAGATCAGGAGAAGCCACTTCAGCACTAGAATAATAGCAACAATGTGTGTTTCAGAGTGCAATGGTAATAAGTCTTGAACACTGAGCTTGCCTAGTGGTTACTCAAAACAAATTGTGAAGCAACATTCAATCATAAGTCTGTGTCAAAAATATCTCTGAAAAATCGAGGATGAAAACGGAATTACTTTTTTGGGTGAAAATTCCGTGACAGTTTGTTTGCTATATTTTTAGCAAGTAGCAGTGTATTCAGCTGAAACTTTTAACGTATCTTCTAATTTTGCCTACAAATCAGCATCACATTGATAAAAAAAAAAATCTTTGACCCTACTTTTAAAGTTCAAATTAATGAATGGCTTTCTTTAAAAACTCACAAATGAGATTTTGAAGCTATTTGCGCAGTAATGAAACTCTAGTCCAGGACATTCATTGAAGCTTCACCTTTAATCTCACACACAAAGCCCTGTAAATATAATCAATGAATGCAAAGATTCTGCTGAAAAAAAATGAACCACAGGCGACTCAGGCAGATTTAAAGTCATCAGCCTTCCATGCTCACGTCACGACGACTGGACTTCCACGCCTGCTTCTCCATCCAGTGACAAAGAGTGCAGCAAAGTCATTCAAATCTTTCTTATAAGGCCACCACCATCTTTGTCATGTGTCCTGCGTGCAAGTATAACACGAAGCACTGATTCTCGCTGTATTCAACGGGATCAGACTATTTTGTTCCTTTCCAGCCTCGGTTTGGTCCCACTGGTGTAAATGGGCTACACTGTGGTAAAGTTTCGTACAGCAAACAGCTACTGCATTTAATCAGTGACACTTGGTGCAAAATCAACCAATCTTATTACAAGTGAGGCTATCTCCAAATTTATGGCAATGGCTAGATCACTGAAGACAGGCTACTCTTTAATGTTGTCGCTGCAGCCATAGCCAAAGTCGCTTGTTCTGAAGTCAAGTCTATGTACACCTCCTCCTCTTCTTCTTGAATACTTCCTCTCATCATGAAGATCCCGTCTTGACTATTTTGAAGAGAGCGCTGATGTTGTTCGTCTTGATGGCTTCCCGACATGATGACACCACTTGGGTCTTGTACTTCCCAACTGAGACCAAAATGGAAGACAATTGAAATACTTGATGCAAAAGGCACGAATATGCAAACATATACATGTATACATATTTTTTAATTCGCAGTTAAAAACTGAATTACACAAGTTTAACATTAAACAAAATTAAAAACGCATCAAACAAAAGTAAACGGTAGAAAAAAAAAACGCAATAGTATGTACATCATCTTTCATATAGAAAGATACGTGAATATTCAAGCATGTAGAATAATGTATTTTAAAATAATATCAGTTCTTACATGGCACTTTACCTATGGACCTCTCAAAGCGCTTTTTATTATGTTTTTAGGGAAGAATATTGCCAAGTTGTTTAATCATGAGACCCATTTAAAATGCCCCTTGTAGGGGTTTTACAAGGTGATGCAGCACAATCTACATACAATCAAGCCAGAAACACCGGGGCGAACCCCTTCTCTTAACGACAAGTTTACTGGGTTCTTTTACGTACATTACACAAACACACAGGACCAACAGCTGTACACCCCATCCACAGGACGAGGCAATAATAGTGGCGTGTCTTGCTCAAGGACACAAGTGTCAACACCAAGACTCGAATCCACACTCTGCCGATCAGAAAGAAAACCAGAGCTTGAGTCAGTTGCCACTCGGTCCTGACACTCCATAAAGATTCAACACATGCAAGGAAGGACACCACACAACAACAAAAAAGAGACAGGAAAGCCAGGAGTAAGAATAGACAAACCTCTGAGCTGGCCAGCTTTCTGGATAGTCTGGTTGACCAGTTTGAGGCAGTTGAGTAACTCTTGATGATTGGTGCAGCGGATCTTGTACCCATTGATGAGATCCCGGTTTAGGTCAAACAGCTCCATGTAACCTCGTCTCATGTTTCTCCTGATGGCAGGTAAAAATATAAAACAAGAATAAGAAAAATGACTGGATATAGCCATAATGATA
The DNA here is from genome assembly GCA_032158295.1 of Pycnopodia helianthoides. Classification (NCBI taxonomy): domain Eukaryota; kingdom Metazoa; phylum Echinodermata; class Asteroidea; order Forcipulatida; family Asteriidae; genus Pycnopodia; species Pycnopodia helianthoides. Next base: position 21,329,245 of record CM063244.1, read on the forward strand.
ATAATGACATTTCATTGTGTCAGTGCAACATCTCCTAAATTAGCCCTTATGATACGTGTGAGTTTGAAAATGTCACTAAGTTGTATCTCGCTTAAAATAGCCCGGATGTACACATTTTTATGACATTTTTGCACGGAGCATTTTCAAGCGAGATGCAACGCTTATGCAAAAAATAGAGTTTTTTGCACCGACACAACGATTCATAACGTGCCTTTTCCCAAGGCTAAAAAGCGCACAAAGTCTTCTCTCTTATTGATCCCTTGCATGACGCGAAGCGCGCATACACAAGCCGATCCCATCCCCCATTGGGAGTCAAAATGTACATAAAGAAATCGACCCCCAAAATGGTGGAAATAGTAGACGCGCATTTTGCGGAGGCGCGCTCCACGTCTGCAAGGGGTCAATATACAGGAAATAAATCAACATAAGCATGAATGAAGCAAACAGAAAGGTCTTAAAAGAGAGGACTTAAACATGTGTCTTGAGATGGAGCAACCGACTGATTTTGAGATAGAGTTCCAGATTCTTAAATATAACAATAAGGTCAATCTCATTCAATTCAATTCAATTTAAAATCAAATTGAAGTATTGACATTTAACCCTGATGCAATAATTACATCAAACCAATTAACATTCTGTTCTATATATGAACTACATAACTTAGAAAGTTTAAAGGAACATTACAGAATCGGTTTTTGATAACAAAACAGTTGCTGTCAGTGTAAACACTTTATGTAATCCACCATAAACATAAACTGACAAACCTGTAGAAGTTTGAGATCGATCGGCCACTGGGTCACGAGAAAATAGTGAAAAACCGATTACACATTTGCATGAAATCGTATATATTCAACAAATGAATCAAACGCTCACTGAGCGATAAACTCCAATCGGAAAATTAGTTTATTCATTTCTCATCAAATATGGCATTTCAGACAGAAATATTTCAAGGGATGTTTTCTACTATCATCATCATTAGACCGTGTAAGTTTTATGTAAATCTGTAATCAAAAAGTATATTTTACAAGTTTTTTTCTTACCAATTCTGTAATGTTCCTTTAAATGGAATTTTCAATAGTAGTATGTAATAATACCGGATAACAAAAATGAACATTTATACAGAGCTGGTATCCGCCATTCTTTATGCTCAAGGCGCTTGAACAATATTACCCCTGGTCACCGGACCATTTATTTCATTCCTTAAACCATCTCAGCTCCCTGGAGAGTACACAGCCTGTGCCGCCAAGTATGTAGCGCACCAAGCTAAATTCAATCACAGGGTACCCATTTACTCCTGGGTGATGAGAAGCAATTACAGTTTAGGTGTCTTGCTCAAGGACACAAGTATCATGACCGGATTGAAACCCCCGACCGATGACTTAGCTACCAGAACCCGAGTCCATTGCCCTAGACACAAGTTTAAAGAAATGCTGAAATAATACTTGATTAACCCTTACTCCCTTATGACCTCAGCACTGTCCAACACCCATGGTTATTGGTGTGCCTTGCCTCATGCTAAGGCTGGGTGGCTTAAGAGTACAGTACCATATCCACTCCAAGTTCAAGCAAAGTCTCAAAAATAGATTGTGGAGGTCTTCAGGTGGTAGAGTGGGGTTTAAGGTAAGGTGATTTAATTACTGAATACTTAAGCTACAATCATTGTCATAACTCATTAGGACCCCCTGACCCCCAATCAACGTTGGCTTTCATTATGCGGTCTGCGCTCCATCTGGGGTGGTTAATATTATGATTATTATTATACTAATTATTATGATTTACTTCAACTAATATGCAACAATACAAGAATGTAGTATTTGTTACTTTTCCGTTATTAATGATGTAATGGAACAGTAACAGACAGGCAAGAACAACTATTGGAATAAGATGACAAGACAAACCCATTTTAAAATGGCCAGTATCAAAAACAAAGTGTACCTAACCACTGTGACTCGAGAGACTATTGATCCAACCGTAAAATGGGAAAATAATTCTAAACAAATAGATCTTAAATGGTCACAATATTGAGCGAGGGAGCAAGGGATTTTGTCAGGTGGCCCAAGCAGGAATTGTAGCCTGTTTAAACGACAGAAGAAAACATTACTCACATGTCAGCCATAAGGCGAGCATCCTCTGCTCTGACCACCAGGCTACGAATCAGATTGGAATGATCGGCCATCTCAGCGGTTAACTTTTGCCGCACTGAATGAAACTCGTCCACCTGAAGCAAAATCATTTCAAAGCATAGTTTGGGTGTTTATCGAAAAAGGTAAACTTTGATTGATATAAAGTTTGTACTTATGCCAACCTTTTTGAAGTTGTGAAGGTAGTGCATTCTGCTCTACCAGCCAGGCTCTACCTAGTGGATGATACCCATGCCTAAATCCTTAAATACTGTGAAGGGGGTGACCCTGTTTCACCCCCAGGAGTAGGTGGCAAAGTGCCCCTGGTGACAGTTGATTTGGGTCAACAGCCCAAATCAGTTAAGTGTAGCCCTCACCTTGAAGTGGTTGTCCGGCCTTGTGAGTGAGGCCATATCTCATTAGAAAAAATTAGTTAAAAAAAACCCCACTCTTTTGCCATTGGTTGACAAAACTTGCGGCTGTGACATCACAAAAGAAAGGACAATAGCATGTGCTTTACCGAATTCCTTGGCTTGAAACACATTTTATTTTGTCAATTATTTGTTTTAGTCTTAAAAAAAATGTTGCACAAGAAAATTGCCTGCTTTCCCCCGGTCATAGCCAGGGTGGCCCTTGAAATGTTCCAGTAGAAATTTAGATTTACGTCATAGAGGTGCCTTTCTACCAAGAAAAACTGCCTCACCCTAACAAGAACAAAGTATCAGGCATACTGCATGTCCCTTACACTCAGACAACCTGTATGGCTGTGGGGTTGTTTAAAAAAGGTGAGACAATTCCTTCCAACTACCTTAATGAGAACATTGGTGAGTTCCTCCATGTGCATGGGGAAGTCAGCTGTGACTTGTAGGTCTTCGATTCCGAGGAAGTTAGAAATGGCCTGAATGAGGTCTCCAGCCAGATCCATGTCATCCGTCTTGATGCAGATCTGATTACAGCAATGCAAATAACAGTTTTTAATAAACACCTCAGAGAGTAATTGTTCACTCTGATTGGTCGAAGACTGGTGGGGTGTATTAATATGTGACATAAAGACCAGGGCCCAATTTCATAGAGCTGCTAAGCACACAAATTTGCTTAGCATGTAATTTCTTTCGTGATAAAAACAGGGTTACCAACCAAATTTCCATGTGTTGCATATTGCTTGTTACTGGTATTCAGCTGTTGTTTGCTTATCCTGAAAATCAAGTGGAAATTTGGTTGGTAATCCTGTTTTTATCAATAAAGAAATTTCATGCTAAATTGTTGTGCTTAGCAGCTCTATGAAATTGGGCCCAGCTCTGTGAACTAGCGGATAAATGGCTCCTGAACAAGCACATTGTTGTATAAGAGTTCTGTATGCAGTGTGCTTGTTGTGTGGGAACTATCAAATCAACTGTTTTCATTGTGCCTATTGTTTGTGCTATGAATGACACTTGAACATGAACAAAACAATTAAACAAATTTCAGTGAAAGTCGGTCAGAGGAGTCAGTCTTCACCACCTGGTAATGACCAGGTGGTGGCTGGCCATTAAGAACCCAGCCATTAAGAGCGTCCAGCCAGCAACCTTCAGCACTGTCCATTAACAGCAGCCAGCCGCCATCCCGATCCTTACCTCGCAGTAAAGACCAGCTCCTCACACTGTTATTACCTAATTAATGAATCACATTGATAAAGCACCCAATCCACATCAGAAAATGCTTCCAGGCCCATGTGCAATAATTAAAAAAACTAACAACTATTTATGAGATGGAAAAAAAAACGTTAAAATATATCTCAAATCTGGCTTAAAGGCCCTGTACACTATTGGTAAGATCGAAAAACACAATGTTCACAGATTCACACATAACTTACATGATTTAAAATAAGTAATGGTAGAAAGGGTTCCTTAAAATATTTCTGCCTAAAATGCTATCGTTTCTGAGAAACGGGTAAAACAATAGTAATTATCGCGCGCGATAATTAAAAAAAACCAGAAAACACATAAGATCTCTTTTCACTATTTTCTCGTGACCTCGATAACCAATTGAGCTCAAACTTTCACAGGTTTGTTTGGTCATGCATATGTTTAATCACACAAAATGTGGACACTGATTTTGAGCTGTTACCAAAAGTGTACAATACCTTTAATAATACGAGATTCAGAATGAAACATAAAACTTACACACAAAAAGGGCAAACATAAACACACTGCGTACAGTTTTGTTATTGAGGATTGGAAAAACAAAACTTTAATACCAAATCAAGTTAAACCCAGGCGGAAAACTGCTAGAACAGTGCTCAGGAATTAAATTGACTAATAACAGAATTTGTTAACGCTAAGCAAATTGCTATTAAAATGATGATGAAGCAATTGAAAAGCCAAAATTATGAGCACACAGGGGGGGATCATAAGCAATCTTCTTATGACCTCTGAGGGGAGGGCGCCCTTTTCATGTCACATCATTGATTTGTAAGATTTAAAACTTTGCATGGTGGGATTACAATCAAGTGAGCTTTGCGGAGACACCTAGTTATCTTTGAGAGCTGTCGTAGTTCTGAGAAGAACCGGTAGTTAACAACTTTGGTTCTTCTCAGGACCAACAAAGCTCATGAAGAGAATTATCTACATGGTGTCTCCGCAAACCTCACTTATTAATTGATTCTCATAAGGTCTATCAACCAAATTCACTTGTCGTCATCACAATAGTCTTAGTTAGGACATTTTGGGAGTCCAATTCCCTGTGTATTACTATGCAGGGTGTATTTTAGGTGACAAACACATGTGGTTTAGACAAGCACACCCGGTTAGACAAGCACACCCGGTTAGACAAGCACACCCGGTTACACAAGCACACCCGGTTAGACAAGCACACCCGGTTAGACAAGCACACCCGGTTACACAAGCACACCCGTTTAGACAAGCACACCCGGTTAGACAAGCACACCCAGTTAGACAAGCACACCCGGTTAGACAAGCACACCCGGTTAGACAAGCACACCCGGTTAGACAAGCACACCCGGTTAGACAAGCACACCGGTTAGACAAGCACACCCGGTTAGACAAGCACACCCGGTTAGACAAGCACACCCGGTTAGACAAGCACACCCGGTTAGACAAGCACACCCGGTTAGACAAGCACACCCGGTTAGACAAGCACACCCGGTTAGACAAGCACACCCGGTTAGACAAGCACACCCGGTTAGACAAGCACACCCGGTTAGACAAGCACACCCGGTTAGACAAGCACACCCGGTTAGACAAGCACACCCGGTTAGACAAGCTCACACGATTTAAATCCTACAATGGCTGACAGTAACTGCGTGTGACTTCACTGCAATGGATCAATTGACAACATGATTTTTCACAAACCATACTGCATTTGGGCTCAGGATATATTCACACACTGTTCGTTTCCCATCCCAACAAAATATAAATGTCTTCACCTGTCCACTGGTTTGCATGTTGAGGAACACTGGTCCCGAGCCGCGCAGCGACATGAAACCAATGTTGAGCTCACCCGTACAGGTGATATCTTCATTCAAGAGGAAATTCTGGTTGGTCCACATCAAGACCTGCACAAACAAAGAGAGCAGAGAAAGATAATAGCTGGAATCCAATTGGAACAAATAGGATCTGAAATAATTTAATTGTTTGGAGATCATGGCCAAATTTCACAGAGCTGTTTCAGCAGACATTTGTGCTTTAAAGGCCCTGGACACTATTGGTAATTACTCAAAATAATTGTTAGCATAAAAACTTACTGGTAACGAGCAATGGAGAGCTGTTGATAGTATAAAACATTGTGAGAAACGGCTCCCTCTGAAGTAACGTAGTTCTTTGAGAAAGAAGTAATTTCTCATAAAATATTTGAATTGATTTTGAGACCTCACGCGTGAGGTCTCGAAATCAAGCATCTGAAAGCACACAACTTCGTGTGACAAGGGTGTTTTTTCTTCCATTATTATCTCGCAACTTCGACGACAATTGAGTTCAAATTTTCACGGGTTTGTTATTTTGTGCATATGTTGATATACACCAAGTGAGAAGACTGGTCTTTGACAATTACCAAAGGTGTCAGTGTCTTTAAAGAGGGGCTACAATGTCAAATTCAGTTTTTTGATTCACTCATTTTCCAAGGAACAGAGTCCTCATGAAAGTGAGGGAAGTCTCTAACCTCACGTTGAAAAAAGGCAAAAAGTTCATTTTATTTAATACTCTTTCAGAGCAAAATTTGAAACATAACATTATTGGACTTCAAAAACAAATGGTCTGAACATTACAAAGGAGAGTTTGTGCACCAGTCAGAAGGTCAAAGTCACTGTCGTTTGACTGAATATAATCGGAAAAGTCAGAAATGAACCAAAAATCCTCTGTGCAAAATCATACAGACCACATATTTGAAATGTGACAGCATCAAACGCTTTTGGGATTTGAACCAAAATTGCACTTGAATGGTATCAAACACACTGGCAACTTACATGGTTTTAACCCGAGGCTGAATACTTGTAATTTGTTTTTTTTACTTTTCATAAGGACTCTTTCTAGTGGAAAAGGACTACATCCAAAAAACTTAACTTGACCTTGAAGCCCCTCTGAAACAATGAACCTTTCCCATAAAATATGCTAATTACATTCACGCATGCGTGCACATACTACAAATGCGTGTGCGTGACGCCACCATCAGTCCCATACAAAAAGGCGAGACTAATTCTGCCAGTAGGGAGAATGCGCGGCACGATGTTCAATTGACATATTTCATGGGAAGGGTCTACTGTCTGCCTCCATTACCCCTGTGTGGTATCAGGCAAGCAAATGCACACAAAAAGGAAGAGAAGGAGTGGTACCTATCTAGAGCGTGAATGAATTGTTACAGAGCGGATCCAGGATGCTCTGGAAATATTTAGCTCTTACATTTTTCCAACAGATGGAGTCCACAACAAGTATAAAAAGTTATTACGAGTCCCTTACCTCACGCTAAAACAGGGTAGAAATGTGTTTTCCTCGAAACACTCCCAGCCCCAAAATCTGAAAACGTGAGGTCAAACAAACCCCGCGACGAAGGACTCATAACGTCGACGGCGGCTAGTTAGTTTGGACCTGCCTATATGAATGTACTGAGCTAACGCAAATACACCGCCAAACTCACGGCGTAGATGTGACTCTTTAAAGGAGGATCCTACAGGCATTGATCAGCAAGCCAATTTACAATGGATTTATGATTTGGGGATTTTCGTTCTTTAAGAGGCGAGGCGATTCCACGGCTCGGCTTGATTTTTAGTGCATCGCTCTACACGGCAAGAATTCACTCGACAAGTGCCGCGAAAAACGACGCAGACCGCATTATCACGGGGAGGCCCCTACACAACGCTTTCTTTCTTGAAGTTTCTGCGCATGCTCGGGAATACGGTTATTCCCATGACATTGCAATAATCATCGCTGGTGCACACGTTCAAACCGTATACATGTACAGCACTGGTCCGCACGCTCATGGTCTGCAGAGCTTATTAGTTCATTGGAAATTTTAGTTTTTAGCAAAAAACTACCCAACGTATAGGCTTCACTTTACAATGACACAATTTAGGATACTCTGGATGGACAGAAAGAGTATTTAACTGTATGATGTAAGTTTGGTTTCTTCTTGACTTTGTTTTGTTTTCCAAGCAAAGAGACATTTATGTGTGTGTTTAGAATGCTAACCGTGAGTTTTTAGCCGCCAGTCAAGGGGTCAATGCATATCATTACCATAGATAAACAGTTTTTGACTTTTGGCTGACAAAGCCGCGCGGAGAGGTGCATTTTCGACTTGAATTCTTTATTACTAAATGCAAATTTTAAGTGTAAAATGGTTATTAAACGGTATCTACGATGTCTATTTGGCCATAAAAAGGTAATAGTTAAAATATTGAGAGCATCCTGGAACCGCTCTTTAACGAACATACCCTTTGAATCCTCTCATTGACAGTGAAAGAAACGCTGCTCTTTGGTTCTGGTGTATCTTCAGGACAAGGGAGGTACATAGAGAAGCGTGGTAGCTGCCTTGTTAACTCAAACACATGGTACTGATTACTGCAAAAAAAAGAAACACACACATCACATGTTAGATTAATGTGAAACATGGCCGAGCGGTCTAGTCCGCCGGACCCAAGCTCTGGTGTTGTCAGCAGCAGAGTGTGGGTTCGAATCCCGGTCATGACACTTGCACCCTTGAGCAAGGCACTTAACCGTAATTGCTTCATAAAAAGTTGGGAATTAGGTATGTGCATTCTGCTCCACCAGCCAGGCGTTGTCAGCAGCAGAGTGTGGGTTCGAATCCCGGTCATGACACTTGCACCCTTGAGCATGGAACATAACCATAATTGCTTTGTAAAAAGTTGGGAAGGTAGTGCATTCTGCTCTACCAGCCAGGCTCCCAGTGGATGATACCCATGCAAAAATTCTTACGGACTGTGAAGGGGGTAACCCTGTTTCGGCCCCAGGAGTAGGTGGCAACGTGCCCCTGGTGACAGTTGATTTGGGTTGACAGCCCAAATCAGTTAAGTGTAGCCCTCACTTTGAAGTGGCCGTTCGGCCTTGTGAGTTAGGCGATATCTCATAAATAAAACAAAGAATTCAACAAAACTTGGTTCTTTCCTTAGAAGAAGAAGAAATTATAAGTATCCTTTTTCCTAAAAAGCTGCTACAGTAACATTATTTTTCAAGAAAGTGTGGCTTATTAGAAAACATCTTTTAAAAGAAAACTTTTACGTTTTTCATTCAACGGTAAAAGGATTTCAGGTGGACTAATTCCAAGAATGATTAGCCCTCCCAGGGCTCGCCCTATCACTAGCCCGGCATACATTGTCTAGTAAAAAATGCTTTAGGCTAGTAAACACCACTTCTCAACTTGCCCTATGGGCTACTAAAAACTGTGCAACCTACTTGGTTAAAATGCTCATTTCTTCCTTTTCAGATGTGAATAATTAATGTATAAAATGTGTTAACCTTTATTGAGTGTGTGAATATAACTTCATTTTGATTATTTAACTGGTTGTAATCGTTAACATTAACACATCAGAACATTATGGCAATTCCTGTTTAAAATCCGGGCTACTAAAACTTCCTGGGGGCAAGTAAAATGCACAGTTTACTGGCCCGGCGGGCTACTTTACATAAAGCTTAAGCGCAAAGCCTGCCTCCCCACATGTTTTTTGTTTTTCTTTTCTTTTTCCTTTTTTCCCCCGAGGAACCTCCCTTGAACCTAAAAACTTGCACACCATACACCCATCTCATAACAACAGCTGAAGATTTGAACAACACAGGCTTGTTCATTTGATGGTTGTGGAGTCGGCAACGCAATAGTGATTGCTTAAAAAAAATCACAACCTCGGGAAAGAAAGATTGCTTAACATTCAGCGTCTGATTGTGTCCAGTAAGGTTTTAATCAACAGATTTATGTCATTTGCCTCGTACTACGTACTGTTCAACACTTGCCGCACCTTCTCCACACTTGCCTTTTTTTCCTCCCCTCTCCCCTTTCTCTCTCCGAGTTAGTGTTAACGTCTGCTAAGGATTTTTTTCAGCATTATGCATTGTGATGTACAGTCTTGTGTGCATTTTAGGCAATGCAGTGTTTTACACGCTTAGCATAATTTTCACGTGCACCTTGACTCCAAAAACGTCAAGCGTGGTAGATAGTAGCCGTGCCCGATGTAGGTGCACAGGGGTCAATACAGTGCTTATCGTACCTGGGTAGGTTAGTAACTGACCAATCTTCTTGGCCTGCCACAGGGGGGAGGGCTTGGGGGGGTATTGCTTTTCAGTGGTGGGGGGCCTACGGGTCATGTTTTCCCCCTTTTTGGGGGGGGATGTTACATGTAACTGATTTTTTTGGGTGGGGACACATCTGGGGTACACTGGAATAATTTTTAAAATGGGGGGGGGGGGGGGGGGACACGACTTGTGCCACAAAATTTCCACAGGATACTGTGGAGCCTATTAAGTCCAGCGTACACAACCATGGGGTTTCCACATAATACCAGCTGTTCAAACAGAAGAGACCCATGTACCCAATGCTAGCCTTGAAGGTAAGGCACTTTCGTTATGAGTATGATATACTTTTCAATTTAAGTAATGACCGTTGAAGCTTTGCATGGTGTGTTTAACAGGAAGTGACTATTACTAGTAAAACTTGCAGGTACAACCGTGTGTAAATCTCTTTTGGAAGATTCTCTTCTCCTGCAGACGAGCAGCGGACACTGTTCAAAATGTCCAGACCACAACAGCTCTTCTCAGAAACAACACTCTTCCCCAGAAAAGATCTTATTTATTTATTACACACCCAACAGCACTATGAGCACCAATAACAGGATGAATAGGAAACGAGAAGAAATGTCCAGTTTTAGACGTGGGAAGAAACCAAATGGGGGGGGGAAACCCACGCAATCAGGTAGGGACTGAAAACCCAATCAACACGCAAGGCTCCAGGTCTAATGTGGGATTCGAACCGGGGTCCCCAGAGGTGAAAGGCAGGGAAAAGAACCCACCGAGCAAACCTGATCTCCCTTATTTACACATGGTTGTACCTTCAAGTTTACTCGTAACAGTTACTTCCTAACAAGAAATGATTCTTACCTGGATTTGCCTCCAACGAACGCCTTGATGTGAAGATCAACAGGTACATCTTTGGGAGGAATTACTTGGACTTTGACAGAGTTGCATAGGTTCTGAGCATTAGGGTGACTGTTGGTGAGATGTTTGAAAAAGGAATGAAAAGTATACTCACGCCGTTTGGTCATTCAATTTATTATTCTCAAGTCAAGCTTGAAACTAATTAATAACACAAACAAAGAGGTGCTCAAGAAGTGCTTCGGATCAAGAAAAATCATTTTTGACAATTTTGTTAATGTGACTCAGCTTTCAAACCAACGCCATTTTATTAAAGTGACAGTTTCAATGAATATCAAAAAACCAACAATACAAATCACAGACTACACAGTTATAAATACTTCGGTATGCAATTTTAATTCAATTTTTGTAATTCTTTTCAATTTAAATAAAATAAAATAAACAAAAACCATTCATTAGTTGGTGAAACTAAATGTCCCGCAGTCGATAATAAAACACACAAAAAAGGACAGTGGTTTTTTCTGTTCGGGTATCCCAATGATTGTTATGCAACTGGTGTTTGTGGGAAAATGGGAAAAAAATGTAGGTCAGTGTGCATCAACACATTGACTCAGCACATTCTGTCGAGTGACTGTCGAGCCTACAGAATTGGGTGAACGGCAACCCTTTGATATTTTTACTCCCCTTGTGGGATAACCAGACCCCCTCTGAAACCAGGGCTTCAGCTTTGGCTCCAGCTTAGAAGCCCTGTACCGAAAGCGCACATTTTCAAATAACTGAGGGCCTAAGCCCAAGCCCAAGCCCAAAGCTCTGAATTTCGAAAAGGGCCTTAAAGGCACTGGACACTATTGGTAAATACTCAAAATAATCGTTAGCATAAAAACTTACTTGGTAATGAGCAATGGAGAGCTGTTGATAGTATAAAACATTGTGAGAAACGGCTCCCTCTGAAGCAACGTAGTTTTCGAGAAAGAAGTAATTTCTCAGTAAAATATTGAATTGATTTTGAGACCTCACGCTTGAGGTCTCAAAATCAAGCATCTGAAAGCACACAACTCCGTGTGACCATGGTGTGACAAGGGTGTTTTTTCTTCCATTATTATCTCGCAACTTCGACGACCAATTGAGTTCAAATTTTCACAGGTTTGTTATTTTGTGCATATGTTGAGATACACCAAGTGAGAAGACTGGTCTTTGACAATTACCAAAGGTGTCCAGTGTCTTTAAAATATTGTCCACAGTGTGCCTATCCCCAAGTGAGTCAAGATGTCTGTTTGACTTACACAACATGGCTCTCTCCTTCAAAGATTCCCTCAGCAAAGATCAAGATGGCTCTGACAACAGTGTCATTAGTTGTAGACACGGAGAGCTCTACGTGGGGCTGAAGCATAAAGAATCAAGAAAGTTAACCCTTCAGTACTTACTAAATCCTTTAGCACTATTAAAACATAGCGGCGTGGACATTCACAAGATTTTCTGCCGTACCTAGAAATCCTCAAACAACTTTCATTGTGATTATTTTCTTGTGCTATTTTTCTTGTGAATGATTTGCCGTTGTTTTGTTTGCTTTTATCAAATTGAAGCTTTGTGGTTGGACACATATGACAGATCAACAAAAATGAGGAAACATTATTTGTGCCTGAAGTAAAGATTTGCTACATGGAAAGTTGTGCACACATTTTTTCTCAACTGTACTGTTGTGTCCAAAAAACAAATGTTACAAAAAGTGTTTGCAAATAATCACAACATATACCTTTGGGAATAAAACCAAATGCCTCTGTTACCAACAGATAATTTCTTAACCTGAGGATTGTTTTCCATCACCAGGTACAAAAAAAAGGTTTTTCTTTTAAAATCAAAGAAAGCATGTCAACATGAAAAAACATTGGAAAATTCTAGTTCAGGACATGACCTTTGTTATGACCTTTTTGGTTGAGTGGAAGTAGGTCAAAGTTCTTGCAGCCGTTTTGCGTCAGATATGGGGGTTTGGTTTGAGTCGCTTTCTGCTGCTATGGTCCCCAAAGGGTTAACCCTCCTAGTCCTTCTGTCAGTGACTCTAGGCAACATTTTCCAGTGAGTTGACCAACCATTTGAAACCATCCGACTGCCAAGGTTGTGTACGGTGGCACAACTGTGCACAGAACTAACTGTGTACTGTGTACATGCATTCCCTCATGGTATCATATTGCAGGCTAGCATAGTTTATCTATCATTCAAAACCACAGTGAATGGTATTGAATGGTCAGACAGCAAGAGGGTTACTATGATTAATGAGTTGATTATGAGTAAGTAGACTCACAGGTTTGTTAGTATCTCCTGCAGTCACCATGAGCGATGTCTGTAGCTGTGTGTTGGCTGGAATGATCCCCATCTGAGCCTTGTCTAGCTCACCCATCCCTGATGGACGCTGGGTCTGGCCCGCCTTCAAACAAATCAATCAATATATAATCATTTTAATAATAGTAATAATAATATGGGAGGCTACGTTCATCCTTTACTTGCAGCTGATAAGCTGAATCGCGAAGGACATGGCTACAATGTTGTCGAGTCTCAGCCAGCCACATCGACCCATATATGACCATGGGGGAATGAGGGGGGGGGGGAATCGGAGGGCCCAGAGAAAAACCCTTGTGGCACAGAAGATGATTGCACGTAGCGACCAAATTTCATGGCCCACTTTATTTGGCTCCGACACAAACTTGCGTGCGATAGTTTGAAGCTAGTTCGAGGAGCTACTCAGCGCTCAGTCGAGGTGAGCTGAGGCTAAACTGTCAGATTTGCTGTAAATTTTTACAGGGCTTTGTGGATGTTTTGAACAGAAAGGTATTCATGAATGGGAATCAAAGTGTGTTGAATCGGTTTAAACCAGTTGTTTAAACATGGTTGAGCTTGGTTCTTGATAACTTTACCTCGACTTTTGTCTGGATAAACTGTTGACTTCGTCTCAGTAAACCGTTGACTTTGTCTCGGTAAAACTTTCATGAACCAGGCCTCGACATGTTCAAACGACCAGTTTAAAACCGATTCACCGCACTTTGATTCCCTTATTAAAAAAAAATATCAACCCCCCCATCTATGATAATGGAAATTACTCTTGAGAATTACCTTGGCATTCTCTTCATAGTTTTTGAGTTCCAGCAGAAGGTTCTGCTTCCTCTGGCTGAGCTCTCTGATGGTCTCTTGCTCTACGTTGGTATCCATCAGGTTACCCTTCAGCTCTTGGGAGGCGGGTAAGTAGCCGCGCACTGAGAAAATACAATTGAAAAATCAAACCAACTGAGGTTAGCATCGGGGTTCTTCACATGATTTTTTGTTTTTAAATGGTGGGGCTAACTTGAACCAAATTTTGAAAGTTTTGCCGTAGCTCTCTGAATTGAAATGAGGTCCTTAAAGATGGTTTTTTATTTGGTGTTGTTCTTTGGTTTTAAAAAGCCCTACTGTGCAAATCTGGGGCATTCTAACTAGTTTCTTTATGATTTTCATGACCAGCCCATTGGGGCTACCTAAGAAACAAGATTGACAAGACCAAAGCTTTCTTGGCCAGTATTTGTTTGCACACCATACTTAGACAAGCACAATAAGAAGGCTGTGACACGGCAAACTTTTCTGTATTGTATTCCCGTCATGTAAAGCTTCAAATTCTAATGAAAAGGCCGTGTCCGAATTGGCGGCTACAGCTACGGCTACGGCTAGATCATCAGCATCAGCATGTGTTGAAGTACAGGATGTCCTTAGCCATAGCTGTAGCCTTATATCTCACCTTCTCCTTCCACTGAGCAGCAGATGAGTTCATTGTGTCCATCCATTCTGTAGTCTCCTTCGACGATACCGGCGACTGATGAGGCTAGGTTATCCTTGAATATCACCTCCCCAGTACGATCACTACGGGCATCCACCTGGTAACACCAGACAGGAAATTAATTATTCTAACAAGTTAACATCAAACTAATTTTAGATTTTAGGAAATGACCATCCTTTTACAATTTCTATGGGGTCTTCCGCAAAATACCAAGACATCCATAGATAAAAGTAGTAATCAATGTTTTGAAAGACAAGAACGGCCTGATGATAAGAACACCGGACTCAAGCTCTGGTGTTTCTGATCAGCAGAGTGTGGTTTCGAGTCTCGGTCGTGACACTAGTGTCCTTAAGCAAGCAACCATTATTGCTTTGTCCTTCGCATGGGACGTAAAGGCGTAGGTCCTGTGTGTTGTGATATGCACGTAAATAAAACATGTATAAAATATCAAATATAATCTTATCAAAGATATTGGTTTTGTTTTGCTAAGTCCTTGTAACTAACTGCTAAAAATTGGATGTCGCTTGTCGTGGCCGAGTGGTCTAGCACCCTGGACTCAAACTCTGGTGTTCCTTATCGGCAGAGTGTGGGTTCGAGTCCTGCCGCCGATTTCACAAAACTTGACTTAACTGCTTAAGTCCACTTGTGCAAGATTTCTTGTGTTAGTAGTGCACAACTTCAAATAAATGTTGCGGACGTGGGCTTACGCAGTTGCATAGGGTTTTATTAAATTGGCGGCTGGTCTTGTCTTGACACTTGTGTCCTTTAGACATTAGAGATTAGAATTAGACATTGGAATGGTTTATTCACCCAATGATTAAAAACAATCACAGAAATTTTAAATATTGGTCTCACATCATCAACCTTACGACTTCAGCAAGACACTCCACCATTATTGCTTCGTCGTAAAGTTCTAAAAATAGCCATCATTCTTTACCTTTCCGTTACTCCAGCCTGTGATCAACTCTGGTACCCCGTCTCCGTTCAAGTCAAAACTATGAATACTGACAGCCTGGTTCTTGGACTGTGTGGAAAGTGAAATGACAGAGATCAAAGTGGTCAATTCCTTCCATCTCATAAAAATCTGTTCTTGAACTAGATGATGATGCAGCACTGAAGTGCACTGTACTCAAGATGTGCATTTACGTTTATTTTCCTAAACGTTTAAATGGAACTTGTGACTTCCATTTAACCGTTTCTACCAATTCCAATTGGCACTATGAGCCCATCTGTAAAAGGAGCAGTATGTCAACACACTTTCAAAGGATTAATTAAAAATAGAACACTGTAACCCAGTCTTTACAGTCACGAAACCACAAACCACAGTGGTGCCCTGTACTAAGCAAAATGTAAAACAAACTGTAGGGGATTGAAAATAATGTATTACACTTGTAAGGGATTAAGATTTAAATCTTAATCCCCTACAAATGTAATACATTTTTAAGGAATAGTACACCAACAAAAGGGATACAATCTTTCTCCCTGGATAGTGTCTAGGACTAACATTTTAAAGGAACATAACAGAATTGGTAAGAAAACAACTTGTAAAATATACTTTTTGATCACAGATTTACATAAAACTTACACGGTCTAATGATGATGAGAGTAGAAAACATCCCTTGAAATATTTCTGTCTGAAATGCCATATTTGATAAGAAATGAATAAACTAATTTTCCGATTGAAGTTTATGGCTCAGTGAGCATTTTATTCATTTGTTGAATCTATATGATTTCATGCAAATGTGTAATCGGTTTTTCACTATTTTCTTGTGACCCAGATGGCCGATCGATCTCAAACTTCTACATGTTTGTCAGTTTATGTATATGGTGGATTACATAAAGTGCTTACACTGCCTGCAACTGTTTTGTTAGCAAAAACAATTCTGTAATGTTCCTTTAAGTGAGTAAACGTAGATGTGTTTCTGGTTCACAGCAAGCGTCGCAATGACGGGGATGAGACTCGATAAATGTAAAAATTCCCCAAAAATGACTTGTGGTCCTAGGTTCCCCCTTATTCTAGACCCAGGACCCTATCAGACATTGCAATTCAGGAGGTTTGCAGACTCTGTGCATAACCAGAAATACAACAACAATGTGGACTATTTCTTTGTCCCCTTGTCCTTTTCAAGAAAATTTTGAAGGCTGAAGGGAAGTTTGAGAAAATCCTGACGTCAGGAAAAATTCTTGACAGGGCTCGCCCTTAATACTAGCCCCAGCGTACATTCTATGGGCTAGTAAACACCACATCTCAACTGGCCCTGTGGGCTACTAAAAACTGTGCAACCTACTCGTTCAAAATGCTCATTTCTTCTTTTTCAAATGTGAAAAATTAATGTATAAAATGTGTTAATCGTTATTGAGTGTGTGAATATAACTTCATTTGGTCATTAAACTGGTTGTGATCGTTAACATTAACACATGAGAACATTACATTTATGGCAATTCCTGTTTAAAGTCTGGGCTACTAAAACTTCTTGGGGGCAAGTAAAATGCACAGTTTACTGGCCCGGCGGGCTACTTTACAAAAAGCTTAAGCGCAAGGCCTGCCTGAGATATCAAGCGCCTGTAACAAGCTTCTTCAGATTTACAGTGAGTGAGTTCCCTTAGGAGGTATCCTTGGTTTCTGTGCCAAAGAGTAATAATAATAATAGTAATTATAGCCAAGGTTGTTTCGGGCGGATGTCCGAAACTCCCCAAAGCAGACCACCCACCTTGATTCTCCAGTAGCGTGAGTTGTTCTCGTACACACCAACTGTTCCGTTTGCCAAAGCATAACCAAAACGGTTGTTTGCCATTGCGCACAGCGCTGATATTGCCTGCAAACAATTTCACAAACCAATTAGAATTTTTAATTCTATTGTCCAGATCATAAAAATATGAACACTGTAGTGATGTTCTCGTTCTCTGGACTATTTTTATTGTCCCTCATGTCCCTTTGTCCTTTTCAAGAAAATTTGAAAGCTGAAGGGAGGGTTCGAGAAAATCCTGAAGTTTTGTGAAAATCAGCGGCAGGACTCGAACCCACACTATGCCGATAAGGAACACCAGATCTTGAGTCCGGGGCGCTAGACCACTCGCGACACGCCACATTCAATTTTTGCTGTTAATTACAAGGTCTTAACAAAACAATGGCAGATATTTTACACAAAAACAACAGCAGACATATTCAATGAATTCTTACAAGTATCAAGCATTGGCTGAAGCTAAGGATATACTTAAAATCAACAGTACACGATTGGTGACAAAAACTTTTTTGATATCAAGGAATAACCACAAGGGAAACTGATTAGGTAAATTTGTAAATCTTTTTTAGGTTGAACAAAGAAAAATTTACTAGAGAGGGCCTTGAACCTGGGACCTGCATATCAACGTGCCGGGGCTCTACCCACTGAGCTATCTAGCCCTATGTTGGCAGTCTCCCTTGCTCAGTTTTTCCTAATTTTGTTTTGTTTTGCACATTAACGCCCTCTCTGGTAACTTTTCATTAGGTCCTTATCCCGGACAAGACAATATACAATTATAACCAACCTCTGTTTCTGTCATCTCAGCGATAATTTCGTCTTTCTTGAAGACACGGATGTCAAAATCTTCAGATCCCACAATGAGCTCTTGCTCCCCATCATTGGTGACATCACACAGGACAAGGGAACATACATTGTCTCCAGTTACCTGAGGACAATAGAGAGAGAGACAGATGGTGTTATACTCAAAGCCCAATCAACAATATCTTTGACCTTGAAAACTTTCCAGCTGGTCAGTGATAAACTGTTCAAAATAAAACAATTTGCCAAAGCGGTACCCTAAAGGCACTGGACACTATTGGTAATTACTCAAAATAATTGTTAGCATAAAACCTTACTTGGTAACGAGCAATGGAGAGCTGTTGATAGTATAATGTTAAAACATTGTGAGAAACGGCTCCCTCTGAAGTAACGTAGTTTTTGAGAAAGAAGTAATTTCTCAGTAAAATATTTGAATTGATGATTTGAGACCTCACGCGTGAGGTCTCAAAATCAAGCATCTGAAAGCACACAACTTCGTGTGACAAGGGTGTTTTTTCTTGCATTATTATCTCGCAACTTCGACGACCAACTGAGTTCAAATTTTCACAGGTTTGTTATTTTGTGCATATGTTGAGACACACCAAGTGAGAAGACTGGTCTTTGACAATTACCCAAGGTGTCCAGTGTCTTTAATGGTATTATACAGCCTTGGTAGAGCTGACAGAATAGTCGCACACAGTGTTCATGTTTTGTGTGATCAATACATGAAATAACAGACCTGTGAAAATTTCGCCTCAATCCGTTGTGTGAGTCAGGAGAAAATAGTGAAAAACCATGAACCATTTCCAGCCTGTAAACACATTGTCCTTAATTTTGGTTGTAACAACCAAAATCAGCTGTTTGCATTTTTTAAGGTCTCAGAAACAGTTTTCTCGATAATATTTCACAGAAAAATGGTTCTAGTATGAACTTCATAATCAGCAAGCTTTTAGACTAAAATTAAACAATTATGCTTTTTATACTTTTCAACAAGATGTCTGGGCTTGTAGCTAAAACTTTTTACTGGACCAGTGAGCCAATTTCACAAAGGGTTAAGACTGGTCTTAACTGTGTATCAATCTTAAATGCTAAGCTAAGTGTTCTGCCACATTACAAATCACTATGGCAATACTAACAACTTGTCTTTTAAAGATGAATCTTAGTGCTTTGTGAAATCGAGCTCAGAAATTGTTTTACAAAACCAGAACCAAAATGAGAAAAAGGTATCGGAATGAAAACAGTTTAACATAGTAATTGTTTCTACAAACAGTTTAACATAGTAACTGTTTCTACAAACAGTTTAACATAGTAACTGTTTCTACAAACAGATTAACATAGTAACTGTTTCTACAAACAGTTTAACATAGTAACTGTTTCTACAAACAGTTTAACATAGTAACTGTTTCTACAAACAGTTAAAAATAGTAACTGTTTCTACAAACAGTTAAACATAGTAACTGTTTCTACAAACAGTTTAACATAGTATCTGTTTCTACAAACAGTTTAACATAGTAACTGTTTCTACAAACAGTTAAACATAGTAACTGTTTCTACAAACAGTTAAACATAGTAACTGTTTCTACAAACAGTTTAACATAGTAACTGTTTCTACAAACAGTTAAACATAGTAACTGTTTCTACAAACAGTTAAACATAGTAACTGTTTCTACAAACAGTTTAACATAGTAACTGTTTCTACTTGAACAAGTAAACATTGATCTAATTTGTCTGACAGGTAAGTTTACTTTGATTCTCAACAGAACTGAAAGATATTTAATAAACTCAAAGTGAACATTTGAGGTTTTTGTTATTTTTTAGTTGAAGGTTTTACCCAGTGAGGTAGTATCATTCAATTGAAAAACTAAAAATCGTCAGACATGTCTGATCACGAGTTTTACTGGCCGGTCCTAAAATCACTGGCCTCAGGCCTGCAGTCCAGAGTTAATTTTAAGCCCTGTGTGTTCATATTTTCATGGGGAAAACAAAAATTGGTTTGTCAGGGATTTGTGCAGATTCTCATTGGGCAAACTGAGGCAATGAAAATCAAGCAACGGTGACTTTGGAGTCTTCAAATGCCTATCTCCAGAACCAATTAAAAACAGAAACTTACGGTCCAGAAGAGGTCATTTCCCTCGCTATCGAAGCCCTGCAGTGAGCAGTTACCCCCGATGATGGCCAAGGGTGTCTCAATGTCTCCGAGTAGACCAACGGCGATTGAGTTTACACCATCTGGAGCCTGTACCGGCCAAAGTCAAAAGAAAACAACAAACAAAGAACAAGGTTATAAAATATGCAGGAGTTATGAGGCTTGTGAAATTTCATTTAGAATGAATAGGAAATAAAAGTCAAAAACATCATCAGCAATTTGTATAACCTTGTTTCTTTTTTCCTTTGTCTATCACACTGGTCATAACGTGACAGAGAGAGAGCGGCTGCATGATAAAGGAACTAAACCACCTAAAAGCAAAGGTTGTTATTTTGTTTTTATGCGGAAACAATTTTAAAAACCTTCCTGCAAAGCTGGAATTGAGGGGGGGGGGCGGGGGTCCACTGGTCCACACTGCTTGTAGCTCAGTGTCATAACTGAACCAGAATATGTTTTACAAGACAAGAGTAAAAATGAGAAAAAAATATCTACACAGTTTAAAATGATGTATTTATTTGCTCAAACTAAGAGAGGATTGATTTCACTTGTATTATGGGTTAAGTATACCTCGGATTTCAACAGAATTGAACAATATTGAGTTTTGTATGTTTTATCTCATCTTTACCTTCGTAAACTGATGCTTTTAGGGTATTTTTTTTCCCCTGTCGATCAGTCTTAATTGTGTTTTAAATCAAAAAAATAAATATTTAAACAACTATTTATCAGACTCAAAACCAACATTACACAGTGTGGGGATGTATGTAATTACTCAATTGAAAAAAAACACAAGACCGCTAGACTTGTCCACTCGTTAGTTTACTGGCCCAAAGCTAAAATCACTGGCAAGTGGCCTGCAGTCCAGAGTTAGTTTTGAGCCCTGGCAAGGGTAGAGATTGTTGAGTAGCAACCTGGACGTCAATTTGGCTACCGATGCTGTATACTCCAACGGAGTTGAGATAGTTTCAGGAATGCTTCAGGCCCAAAGAACAGGGTCGTATTAGCAAAAGGTGCTTTGCTACAATGTTTAAAAGTGCCTATAAGGCCTAAATGCAAATATTGTGATTATTATTAGTATTAGTATTATTATTATTATTATGAAAGCAGACAATTGTGCTTACGTCTTTGTAAAACACATCAGTGTTATTCTGCACATCATAAGCCAGCAGGTTTGTCTGCGTCCCAACCATCAAGACGTCAGCAACCCCCAAGGAATCAAGCGAGCCGGCAGAGACTGCGCTGACCTTCTGGTTGATACTGAGCAAGCTAATATCGGAATCCAGGCTTGCTTCTGTTGCACGGCCAGCCGATTGGGCCAATCGAGTGTGGGGGTTATGGACAAAGACCTGAAAGAAAAAACCCACATGTTGGTTAGTGTTGTTGGGGGAGTATTGGACTCTGGAGATGAAGCACCCTGATCAATACAGAATGCTACATTTCAGAGGTTAAGACTCTTTCCATCACCTCTATTATCACCTCTTTTTCAAGTTTCAAGTAAATCTGAAGAAGAGGAGAGATCAATGGATAACCTGAAATCTGGAAAAATCTTGATGAATCACAGTTGGCCGATAATCTGCCATGGTATGCTGGGATCTCGAAACGTTTGGACTACCTCCCAATGAATCGAATACAATGATAAACAATGGTGGCAGCCTGTCCATGTTGTATGTCACATTTACAGGGACTACACAATAACCCCCAGAAAAAGGGATACTAGGAGGCATGAATGCCAGTACCTTGTGTCCCTCTTTGTACGGGGGGGGGGGGGGGGGGGAGGGAAACAAAGCGTAGCACGGTAGGTGCATGGCTGTGTGAGAGGCTACACGATGGAATGTGCAGGTGGATGATACATCAGCCATTAGGCTGCCAACAAAAAATTGTGGTCATTTCAAAGTTGTTTCGGTTGCAATAATTTAAAACCCTCAATCCTTCTGACGAATGTCTACGAGTAGACGACCGTTTACAACTGTCGGCAGGATCAGGTATTACGATTATCGCAATTAGCTTATGAATAAAATAAAAAACTGATAGCCTAATTAAATGCTTTAATTTTTTTTACAATACAGTTGACCTTTTTATAGCAAATGAAAGATGGCACGCTTAAATGTCGTTGTGTCAGTGAAAAAACGTTGCGTCTCCTAAAGTAGCACTGACAATACGCAATATTGTCAAAACGTTGTATCTCACTTAAAATTGCCCGGATGTACACACACAACAAGTAGGCGCCAAGATACGACATTTTTGCACCGATATTTTTCGTGCGAGATACAACGATTTTTGCAAAATCGAGACACCTGACGCGCGATGACTTTTGGAGATGAAGAAAGTCATCATTGTATACACTTTAGCTTGCTTTATGTGTTTGGTTGACTACATTACCTTGCCTGCCGTGGTAGCTGCTGTCAGATTAGGATGTTTGCCATCGTACTTGCCCAGGGTTACCATACGAGGGTTAATCTTATGGTTCAATTTCAAGGTGAAGATCGGGACCAACATCTTGACATAAACAGGTCTTGCTCACCTCCGGGTGTCAGAAGCTCTAAAATTAACAATGAATGTCCTTATGCGAGGCTTCAAAACTGTGAAGAGAAAAGAAACAGGATAACGAACAATAGTAATTAGTAACATTAATGGCAATGGTGTACAACCCATGGGGTGCGGGAGGGGGAAATTGTTGATGTGGTGAAATACTTCAGGAAAATGACACTTGATCGGAGCAATGACACATCAGGAAGACTTCTGGGGATGCCATCTTTATTTTATTCAGACTGAAACCTATTGATGTTTTCGGCAAGATTTGACCCGGCTAGGAAAAAAATGTTATGGTTTTGTAGAAGAAAACATCCCTCTTCATTTTATCATGTACAATGTAACACGATAAGTGTTGTAAACTTTTTCTCGATTTTTGAAAGGCAGATGCAGTGCCCTTTAAAAACCGGAAAAACATACTTGACTTCAAAAGCCTAGTTTTTAGACTTTAATTGTCCATCATGCAATTTCTCTATACTTCTAGCTAAAAAAAAACAGAGCAAATTGTTGAAACATTGTAGTTTGTATTTCTCTTCAAATTCTCTTTCTTAAGGTAGGCCTACATGTAGTAAACTTGTGGGGTGTCGTATATGATTCTAGGTGGGAGGCTGTTAGGGTTCTTGGAGAGAAACTGCTGTCGAATAGTCTTAGTTTTGGTACGCATCTTCAAATAGCCCACCTTGTTGGGCTGTTATGGCTCTCTTAACATCGGTCTTAAAAGAAGAGAGCCATAACAGCCCAACAAGGTGGGCTACAATCACGGCCATATCTCGTTGGGCCCCCCTGCCCCTTTTAATGTTGAATCACATTGTTGCACGGTCTTCTGCGTTCCAGTCAATGTTCACGTTCCATTTTTGTTTTGATTTTGTTCTTTTGTTGCCCTCCCATTGTTAGGCGCTCTGTTCTTTGTATAGCGCCATATAAATGCTTTGTATTATTATTGTTATTATTATTATTCTGCGTTCCAGTCAACATTGACGGGGGGACAAGGGGACGGGGGACGGGGGAGAGAATGTTTATTGTGAGACAGGGAATGGTTATTGTATGGTTATTGTAACGTTAGGAACGGGTGGCCCAAGCATTTTGGCCGGGATTGTAGCAGCTGCATGTACATTTTTGCTTAGATCATGTCTCCTTGATGAATGATTATTAGTTGGAATCAAACAGCATTTTGTTGGGATATCTGTATTGTAGTCCAGGTTACTTGACCCAAGTCCAGGTTACTGGACCCAACAATGAACATTGGACATTTAGCGGATTGCTCTTTTTAACATTTGGACATAATATGGCGTATTGTACGCTGCTCTCCTCTTTTTGTATTTGTCAAAATTTCAAAAAGAGGAGTACATTGTACATCACTGGGTCTAAGGCCAGATAATGTCCAAATGTTGAAAAATAAAAAGCATTGTTACATTTACGTAGGTCCAGTAACTCAGACTTTTCGGAGTCAGACTAGAGATCTACCAGTACCAGTACCAATTTGTTGAGAATTTTGTACATCGTAATGTCAGTTGAGTTAGTCTGCCGACTTTTTGCCTGGTGTCTATTGACGCGTCAACTATCCTTGTTTTTAAGAGAAGTAACTGTTCCTGTCGGAGTAGATTGATATTGTTGTTTTCTTTGCAATTCTAACAGTGAGTTAGAAATAGACTGCAGTGCTAGAGTAGTGCTACACTAAAAGTAAAAGTACATCGCATGTCCGTATTTTCTTACCGTGTGTATCTAGACACCCGTGGCGTGATAAAGAAAGAATATCCAAGAGGATCTACGTAAACAATCAATCAAATAAGAAATATCCGACCAAGACAGGTCCAAACCTGAAAGTATGCAGTGACTTACGAACGTTATAAAATCACTTTCAAGTGAAACTATGAATATTTATGATGAAACTTGTCAGATATTATTTGCCATTGTAACATGTAAGTTCATATTTAAAAGCTATAATTGCATGTTTTTGTCAAACACCAGCTTATCTGTGCAACATTTCCAAACTAAATTTTGCCCTCAGAAGTTCCTTACCTCCATGGTTACACTATGGCCCTCCATGGTTACGCAGTACGTAGAATAGAAATACAGTATACAAGCGGTGGATCTCGATCTGAGCTGTGCAGTCTGTGCGGTACAATTTGACGTTGACTAGAACGGAAAAAATGTGAAGCCATAATTAATATCACTTGAGGGCGCCATCTCAAACAATCTAATATCGCCACTCTGTAATCTCGGCACCAATTCGGCACAAACCGACTATGCAAGAGAGCCTTTCGAAGGGTCAAAAACATATAAAGTAAACACTATTATATAAAATAATTATTTATATATAAAAATCATTTATATATAACCATTATTTATAAATAACCATTATATGTAAATAACCATTATTTCTACAAACAATTATTTATAAATAACCATTATTTATAAATCAGCATTTTAACCATTATTTGTATATAACCATTATTTATAAATAACTATTATTTATATTAAACCAAGTTATTTATAAATAACCATTATTTATATAAAACCATTATTTACAAATAACCATTATTTATATGTAACCATTATTTACAAATAACCATTATTTGTATATAACCATTATTTATAAATAACCATTATTTACAAATAACCATTGTTTTATATAACCATTATTTATAAATAACCATTATTTATAAATATTCATTATTTATAAATAACCATTATTTATATGTAACCATTATTTATATAAATATAACAATTATTTATATATAACCATTATTTACAAATAACCATTATTTATATATATATATATATATATATTTTTTTCTTGCTTTGAAGCTATAAAGCTTCATTTATTCAACAACAACAAAAACACAAAAGAGTATACATCAATTCCACATTACCATGTATAAGGTCCACAAATATATCTATTATATAGAAATCTATGAGAAACACAACAATTAAAAATAAAACGGATAAGAGCATAGTTATACACAAATTAACGTGACATAATCACGTGATGATACAAAAAGAATTTAACAAATGAAATTCATTGCAGAAGTTGAAAACAAGTTCTACGACTCCAATAATTATATAAAGGACTATAAGTATAACCTGCACTTCTGCTAATACACAAGGGGACAAAGCTTGAAACCAAATGCAGGAAACTCTTTAAAACCCAAAATTTAACTCACCATTATCATTAAAGAAACACAGCGCTTTGTTTGCTGTATAACACACCTTAAAGGTTTTAAGACACATTCTTTTGTTTTCAAACAATAGAAAAGCCCTCAAGTTCCGTTTATAACATTGAATAATGTCAACATCATTAGGACATGTGTGACTGTTAAATATTAGTTTACATCTGATATTCCATATTTGTCGTAGCATTTTGACAACTACCACACTTTGCACTAATTTAAGTTGATACCCCATAATTCTGTTAAGGTCGGTCAGGTAAAAGTACTTATTTCCCACAAATTTCCTTAGAAGACATTCAACGAAAATCTAGGCATTAATTGTACACGAGCAGTAAATAAAAAGATGTTGATGGGACTCGTTTTCAGTTTTACATAGAGGACATAAAGTAGGAAGAACTCTATGTTTCACTTTGTACCAAAACTGTTTATCTTCAGAATCTAGCAAATAATTTTTAAAACCTCTCTCCCAAATCATGGTCCAATTAATATGAGACGCATAGTGAAACACTTCATGCCATTTCTTTTGTGCTTTAGGGGCAATGAATTTATCTAGAACGAGATTAGCATATGTACTTTTAGCAGTGGTTTTAGAAATGTGTACATTTTCCCCCTTATTGTTTACAACAAACATCCAATTGCAGATGTGGTTTGCAGGACCCTCTCTCGTGTCGCAAACCAATTCATGGTCGATTTGGTTGTTTATCCTGCCCAGAATTCTTCCTGCATTAATGTTTAAAATTCCACATTTATCAGTGACTTCTTGGAAGGTGATTAACTTGTTTTTACGAACCACATCTTTAATTTTTGTAATCCCAACAGATTTAAGCAATGGGCTCTTCATGACTGAATTGTCTTTCGTGGCCTTAATATTTTTCCACAAGGGCACTTCTTGAGACTCCAGACTGCTAGTATAAGTACAATTAAGTATTCCTCCCGCCGTTTTGAAGGCAAGGATTAACTCAGAATAAAAGGGCGTAGTTCTAAGTGGTAACTTAACATTACAAAAGACATACCATCCTAAGTGATTATCACCACTTGCTTTGTTAATCCAATATTCAAATAGGTTCCTCCACTTTCCCGTACTGGAGACATATCGAACAATCCACTGCATTTTTAGACTCATAAGTTTGCTGGATATATCTATTAGCCAAGTTCCCCCTAGGTGTTTTGGTCCCTGAATCGTTTTCCTCTTAATAGTTTCAATTTTCCCTTCCCAGAAAAAGTTCCAAATAATGTTGTTCATTCTTTTTATCCATTCTGCAGGACAGGCAATAATGCTTCCTAAGTAACTAATCCCCGCCCCAACAAAGGTATTAACAATAACGGCCTTCCCTACATAAGATAAATGGCGTTTGGACCACATGTTAAGAACACATTTAATTTTACTTATTCTGGGGCCCCAGTTGTCTTCAGGAGTTACATCGTTGCCGAAAACGATACCTAAAATTTTCATGTTGTCATTTTCCATTCAAAATTACATGGCTTGTCGATTCTATTTTTCCATTTTCCTAGCCAAAGACCTTTCGTTTTGGTTACATTGAGCTTAGATCCAGTACCTTTACAATAAATGTTCAGGATGTCTTGTATGGTGGAAAATTCACCATTGTTGTTGATGATGAGACTAGTGTCATCAGCATGCTGAATTAACTTAATACAGTTACCTTTGTTATTATTATTACAATTAGGAACATTGAAACCTTTGATATTATCGTTATTTCTAATCATACTGGCTAAACCTTCAGCGCAGATAGCAAACAAAAGTGGCGATAAAGGACATCCTTGTCTGATTCCCCTCTCCATGATAAAGGGGGAGCCTATGAAATTATTTAAAATGATCTGCCCTGTCGGTTGGCTATAAAGGACTTTAATCCATTTGATCAAATTCACTGGGATGCCATTTTTTTCCCATAATAGCAAACATATAGCCCCAATTAATTCTATCAAAAGCCTTTTCTTGATCTATGTTAACAATAGCAGATTCAATCTTTTCCCAATTAGCATAATCAACGATATCCCGAATAATCATAAGATTGTCTTGAATTTTCCTGTTTAAAACACCGCAAGTTTGTTCTTCGCCAATAACAAAAGGCATAGCATGCTTTAATTTGTCCGAATAGCTTTAGACAATATTTTGTAATCTACAGACAGGAGACTGATAGGCCTCCAATTTTTAAGCTCGTATCTGTTTCCAGAATTTTTGTATATAAGTCTAATAAGAGCCGTTTTCATAAATTTACTTAGACTACCCTTGTTAAGACCATAATTGAAAACTTCTAGAATATCAGTCTCGAGAATATCCCAGTATGTTTGGTAAAACTCGACGGTTAACCCATCAATACCTGGAGATTTATTCTTGTTCATTTGAAAAAGAGCATTCTTGAGATCAACAGCTGTAATGTTCTCTTCGAGATTACTCATTATATCATCAGGTACTGTTTTCTTTTCAATATTAGATATAATATCCTTCATGCAAGAAGGGGAAATATCCTCGGATTTGTACAAGTCGCTATAAAACGAATTAGCATAACTCATCATAGTATCAGGTTGGTCATAGTAGTTCCCTTCGGGAGTGATAAGCTTATCGATTTTATTATTTTGAATTTGTTGCTTTTCAAGATGCAAAAAGAATTTGGAGGTCTTTTCCCCTTCATTCTTGAAGGTATTACGGACTCTAACTTTAGCTTTCTCCCACTCCTCAACTTCATATTCTTTAAGTTGGGCCTCAATGTGCTTTAGGGTCTGGGTATCAATGGGATTTTTGTTAATTGTATTATTATATTGTTTTTCAAGATCCATATATTTCCGTTTCTTAGTAAAAGACTGTTCTCTACTAAAATCCCGAATAATTTCTTTAATTCTAAATTTACCGTTTCCCACCAGTTGAGAAGACAATCATAGTCGGGTTTTTTTACTTTTCCAGAAGGTCCAGAAGGTTCTAATTCTAAATTCACAATCACTGTTCATCAGGTGATCATTGTTACATATCCATCTCCCTTGACCATGAGGAGAGTTGATATTGTTTAATCTCATACAAATAACATGATGATCACATAAACCATACGGATTGTTTGAAACATCCCCCACAATATTAAGCATATTGGAAGATACAAAGATGTAATCAATTCTACTAGGTTGTTTGGTAACTTTGTGAACATGAGAAAACCCTTCTTGTTCTTGGTGGACTGTACGCCAAATATCGATGAGGTCTTTTTCTTGTAAGACATTTTTAAGAATAATTTTACTAGATTCCCTCAGATGAGTGTTGTCAATATTGCAATTGAAGTCGCCCCCAATGATCCAGTTACTATAACCAATAATGCGATCTGAAAGACCATCAAAAAAATACATTCTTTCTTTGGGTTGATTGGGAGCATACACTGAAGCAACATTGTATATATTGTTATTCCATTTTAAATCCCCTTTTATCCATCTGCCTTCATTATCAGTCTCAATATTATTAATATCAACACCAGATTTTTCTGAGGTAAGTATGGCTACTCCCCTCGACTGGCGATTTCCGTGATTGAAATGAATTTTCCCTTTCCATTCATTGCACCAGTATAATTCATCATTATACTCGCTGTGGGTTTCTTGGAGTAAAACCAAACTAAATTTACGCCTGTAAAGGTAATCGAATAAAACTTGTCTTTTCATTTCATTTCTCAAGCCATTGACATTAATTGTAGCTACTGATAAAGACGACATTATAAAAAGTATGATAACTATCTCTTTCATTGCATAAATCTAGAGAGAAAAAAACTTCAAATGCAAAACGGCATTACGTATTTCTACCTCGACCACGTCCTCTGCTGCTATTTGGTGGACTTCTGGGAGTTGATTCTTGATTTGTCTCGGACTGTCGTGGTCTTTCGGTTATCTTTTTGTTCACCTTTTGTGATGCCCTGGACTGCTTCTTTAAAGGATTTCTTCAGCTTGACCTGTCCCGATTTAGATTGGTTGTCTTCTTCACTTCTTGGTGCTGCTCTTTTGGGGTTGTCTTCTTCTTTCCTCTGTTCAGACCCTCTCATGTTCTCATTCTCTCTATCTCTTGTTTTTCTTGTTGTTGGTTCTTGCAATATTGATTGGGATGCTTCATCCTCTGCTGCGCTATCTGTTGCCTCCTCATCTGTTGTATATCTCTCTGCTTCATGTGTGTCGTCTATATCCTCCTCATCATTGTTGCTTGTGACCTCAATCTGGGTTTCCTCCTCCTCCTCGTGGGTTTGATAGTCATGCCACGCAGCACGGTGTTCGTAGCTACCGCAGACAAAGCATCTCCCCCTTGCAGGACAGTCTCTGGCCAGATGATCGGTTTGTTGGCATATCTTACAAGTTCTTGGTTGACCTCGATAACGTACAGGCATTGTAAAGCCTGCAACTCTTACGAAGCTTGGTATCGGCTTCTTCAAGTTCTTGACAAGGCAACTTCTAACTCCCGTTTCAATGTTTTCATTGAAGTCGTGATGCTGATGTCTGATGTTGGCAACCGTTCCATATTCGGAGAGGACATTGCTTAGCACTTGATCTGACATCTCATAAGGTACCTTGACATAAACCACTGCGGAGTTTTGTACGTTTGCTCTTTCACATTGGATGAGGTTCTGCTGTAGTATCATACCTCTGGCCGCAATCTGAACACATTGGTCTTCCTTGTCGAGGGTTACATTATACCACTTGTTGTCTAGTTCGGCGATGCATTTGATTGTTTCTACTGTATCCAGTTCATATTCAATAGCTCTGTACACTTCTTCTGGCGTGACTACATTCTTAAGATGGCGAGTGTTGAATCGAATTGTATTGGGTCTATTCAAACCCCTGGTTCCTGCTGGTCGAGCATACATAATGGGGTGGGTTTAAGATGGCGTACCCCTGACCAAGGGAGCCAATCTTGGTAGATAGAAAACCACCCAAAATGCGAATTTTGTTGGCCAAAGTATTCTCAAAAAGATCTCAGAAGATGACTAAAACTTGATCTTACTGTATCTTACCGAAGAAGAAGAAGAAACTTTACCTGATACGCTGAAAATACGCTGAAATCTCAAAATAAACGGGAGCGATGTCAAAGCACGTCTTGCGCCCTCAACGCTTATTTATTTATATATATTCATTATTTATAAATAACCATTATTTATATATAACCATTATTTATAAATAAGCATTACTTACAAATAACCATTATTTATATATATTCATTATTTATAAATAACCATTATTTATACGTAACCATTATTTATATAAATGTAACCATTATTTATATATAACCACTATTTACAAATAACCATTATCTATATATAACCATTATTTATAAATAACCATTCCATAACCATTATTTATATAATTATAACCACTATTTATAAATAACCATTATTTATATATAACCATTATTTATAAATAAGCATTACTTACAAATAACCATTATTTATATATAACCATTATTTATAAATAACTATTATATAGTTAACCATTATTTATAATTAACCATTATTTTTATATAATCATTATTAATATGTAACCACTATTTTATAATTATAACCATTATTTATAAATAACCATTATTTACAAATAAACATGATTTATATATAACCATTATTTACAAAAAACCATTATGTATATATATAACCATTATTTATAAATAACTATTAATAACTATAACAATAACTTTGCAATGGAGTAGGCCTAGTCGTTGCCATTCACCTAGGATTTTTATCCTTTTTTGTAAAGTTGTATTACAAGTGTCACTGCACATTTTGCCGCCAACCTTGTAATTTTGGACGCAGCAACTTTTGTTGTGTGTGGAACCTCCCCTGGTACGAACAACTGTGGCATAAATCGGCCGTTTTGGAACCGGTACCGAAATTACATGTGCAGAGTTTGCAAGGTGCCGGTAGTGTCACATGGAATTCTGGTGCCCCCCCCCCACCCTGCGCACAACGGTCCGGGGGACATAATCCCCTAGGGGAATGTTTCCCCTGGCTAGGGTTTTCTGTCCGCCAGGCACTCAGTCACTACAGGCCCTCTGGCTTCTAGTTTGTGGACTGCATACTTATTTCATTTTATGTCTTGTAAAACTGGATTCATTAATACTTCTTGAATTCGTTTTCTTAGTTATGCATTGTTTAAAATATTTTATGAAGGATGTAATTAAATGTAAGTTTTAAATTGATTTGGAAAGAGGAGTATTGTAACTGTCCATTTAGAAAATAAAAAATACTTGGACATTTCAAAAAGCTTGATGTCAGCTGTTTCTATTGACTTGTGATGCGTTTGAATATCATTCATTATTTTTTTTATTGCAAATGTAGTTCAATTATTTGTTAAAAAAAAAACTTGTAAAATCTACTTTTTATCACAAATTTACGTAAAACTTACACAGTCTAATGAAGATGATGGTCGAAAACATCCCTTGAAATATTTCGGTCTGAAATGCCATATTTGATGAGAAATGAATAAACTAATTTTCCGATTGGAGTTTATCGCTCAGTGAGCGTTTTATTCATTTGTTGAATCTATATGATTTCATGCAAATGTGTAATCGGTTTTTCACTATTTTCTCGTGACCCAGATGGCCGATCGATCTCAAACTTCTACAGGTTTGTCAGTGTATGTATATGGTGGATTACATAAAGTGCTTACACTGCCAGCGACTGTTTTGTTAGCAAAAAACAACTCTGTAATGTTCCTTTAAAACAAATTCCAAATAATATGTTGCTCAAGGATTCTGGTATGAGTTCCAGCGAGCTCTCAGAATAAAACGAGTCAACGACTTTACCAATAGTGTACTTTAATTTGTTCTTCAAAATTATTCCCGAGGGACAGCCGGTGTAGTCTTGGTTCCAAGATCATTGGTGTTTGCACAAGGTACACACAATCAGTACCAACGTTCGGGTGTATACACTGTGCACGTTTGTAATGAATAAACATAGAGGGCGCTTTGTAATTTTGTTCCCTGGATCTCACCAAGGTCTTGGACATTTGCAACGACGGGTCTTAACTTTTTCTTTGTTTTTCTGGAAATCTCCCCGACTTTTCGGGGGAGCCAATCAGTGATCTTGTTTTACTTTGGTTATGAATAATTCATCAATGTTGAGCTCTGTGCTATGTACTGTATATGTAGTACAAGTTCAATAAAGCTAGCTGCACTGGACATGCGACGATTATATAACACTGTGCAATGGAGATATTGCGAGCGTGAACTTTCGGCCCAGGCAGGTCGTGCTGCCTGCCGATGATAATCGACTCGGCAGTGCGGCGATCATGCTGACGTTAAAATGGCCACTTCCAGTGTGCGGTCGTGCTTATTATGCGGTACACAATTAATTACCTGTAAGTATGTCTCTCAATTGCTCTTCGAAAACTAATCCATCAATCAGTGAATGTAGCTGATGAAATTTCACTTATTACAAAACTGGACATAGACCAACTGAAATCAAACTAAAGTACATGTAGCAACATTTGCCAACGCCAAGTTCTAAAAGTTAAGTCGCATCGACAAACCAGCGAAGAAGTCCAGACGAGGTATATGGCGACTGTGACAACCCCAGATTCTTCACTAACAAAATTTACATTTAACTTGTCAAATCATTATGCAAAAGATTGTCCTTAGCTTCACAAGAAAGCTTACCGATTGTGTAGGTTCCAAAACTGGTTGAAAAGGAGAATTGGATTGGACACAAATTTACTGGATATAATCAGAATCGTTAAGAACTTGATAGACCACAAGCCCAGAACTTTTATGTCACTTGAGGGCGCTATACCAAATCAACAGAGCTCAACTATTACGAGTAAATTGAAAATTAGGCAAAAATTCGGAAATTAAAATCATAAATCGAAAGTCCAGCATTTCTATCGAATTCGGGCCAATTATTAAGGTTAATAATAATTATGAAATTGCTGTACATTTTCCATGCTCTTTGTTGCGTATTACCTGCTAGACACGTGAACAGTCCTGTGATTGATCTGTCTGAAGACGAGCAGAGTATACTGTTCGAAACGTCGAGACCAAAACCGGCTCTTCTCAGAGCCAACACCCGGTACAACTCTGTAAACATCCGGGTCAAAATTGACTCGCATCCGGGTCTCGTGGGGCCTAACCCATTTCTGGGTCATAGTGACCGTCACCCAGAAATGGGTCAGACAGACGCAGAGAACCCGAGTTGAAACCACTTTATTCCGGGTCGGCCTGAACCAGTATAGTGGGTCGGGCCTATTTGGGACCCGGAATACGGGTAAATTCTGACCTGGTAAAATGTTGTTAGAGTGTATAAGTCTTAACAAAACTATTGCTTCTGTTGATTCATCAATTTCATCGACGATGTTTATGAGTAATTCTTGTCCGAAATTGGCTTCTTGTTCGATGGCAAGCAATACTTTCTCTTCATTAATTAAAACTAAATTGAATAATAATGTGAACATGGTTTTAACCTCATACACATATATTTTTTTACATGATGCTTACGGTCTCAGCAGAGACAGTAATTTTTCTTTCTGTCACTTCTGTATAAGGAGACTTGAATTTTCTCTGCCCACCATCCTGAAACAAACCGACGGAAAACTGCACGTGTTGAGACCTCATTATATATACCACGACGGTTCTTTTTGTCTTTCATTATTCTATTTTACTAGTTCCCTTTTTTCACTCAGTGA
Source organism: Pycnopodia helianthoides (assembly GCA_032158295.1). NCBI lineage: Eukaryota > Metazoa > Echinodermata > Asteroidea > Forcipulatida > Asteriidae > Pycnopodia > Pycnopodia helianthoides. The sequence continues at coordinate 21,363,776 of CM063244.1, forward strand.
AAAAAAAAAATCAACCAACACAAGGTCTAAAGGTAACTTGGGGTGGGAGCTACAAGGAAAATAAAGAACGTTTAGGCTACAGAGAAACGGTTCAATTCTTGAACTTGGATAGATTGAAATAAAATGGCGGGAGATTTCCAACTGATTCAATCCTGAGTGGGTAAGTTTTCAGTCTTTACCTGATTGCGTGTTTTTTTCTCCAGGAACACTTCTCTGGGATTTTCCTCCCACATCTAAAACTGAAACTTTCTTCCTTGTCTTCTCGTCATGCATGGGGTTCTTGGCTACTCTTATAGTGATTACGTTGGCTTTTTCTCAAAGTCAATGGCTTCACGATCGGAATTACGAAATGAAATGAAAGTGCAGTTTAAACGGTTCTGACGAATTTACAACGACCCTATTTCATCCTCATTCCACATGGTTACCGTTTGGAAATCGATTTTGTCAAACATTCACGTTGTTGTTACAAATGATTGGTGGTAAAAGGTGTGACCACCAAAACTCACTTTCTGCGATGTAGGAACAGGGCTTCCTGGGTTGACTTTACAAACAGACACTATGGCCAAATAGTAATTTAAAAAACATGTCTAGCGTCCCAGCCCGCTTCCTTTTTAGAGGCTGCCTCCTTTTCCTCCTTTTTACGAGGAAAAAGGGATAAATTTTAATGATCTCTGACCCCCAATTTGTTTATTATATAAATAAGATCGTACTTTTAGACTTTAGCACACCCAAAAAACATACCGAAAAAGCAGGCAACCATCTTGAAAAATAGCCCGGCCGGTTGTCTTGAAAAATGTGTCGGCAGCCATTAAAAAAAACAAAACAACAACAACAACAGGCTCTCCTCCTTCCTTTTTTTCAAAAAGGCAGGACGCTAAACATGTTTAAAAAAATATTTTGCCTAATTACATTTCAACAGAATGACAATATTCACATTTACAACCATGCATTGTGTTCTGTCCAACTGATTTTAATTGCAAACTCTGGTATTACACTTTTCAATTCGATATAAAGAATTTCACCGTTTTATCTTGTATATCTGAGGAGTGGCATATAGCAACTTATGCTATAGCTGTTTTGGAAACAAAGCTTCTGGCAGCTTCCAACGACAAACTTTTACGCGTCTTTCCCCATTTACGTTTTGGTGACAAGCAGTTATCTATAAAATATTTTGCTCAAGCAGATTGGCCAAGTTTTTGAAGCATTTCTCGTCCCGTTCTCTGATGAATTTTTCCCCCAAATAAATATGTATTCTTTTTCCAGTTCTCGAGCCTTTTTTGGCTTTCAACGGTATTAGTTTCGGCAAGTTTTTTTGACACATTTTTTAATAGTAAAAACAGGTTTTTGTCGATATTTGTTAAAAGATTTATTTGTCTAGATTTATTCTTTTTTTTGCAGTTATTGATAACATTAAACCAAACCTAGGACGACTTTTCGAGAAACAAATAACACGATCAGTTCTGAAGTATAGAGGGCTAGCTATTTTTTGTTTTCCATCAAAAATATAGTATGAGATTATAAAGAACGCAAAATCAAATGTAGTCTTTCAGGCGAGTCTCAAAATTGTTATATGTTTCTGTACATAATCATTTGAACAGTTTATTGCTAACTTATCTTATACATACAGTTTATTTGGAATAAAATTTTCCACCAAACACACAAAAAAGAATTTCATATTAACTACGAGTCGACCTAACACAAACATTTAGATATTAAGTGTATTTTAATGACACGTTACAGAATAATACAAAAACGGCAAGGACATTCAAAATTTCCTTTAATGTGTTCAATTTCTTTTTGTGTGGTTTTCCCTTTTTTTTATCGGCTTGTCACGGACATCATACGTCCAAAACCGAGTTCGACCTTTCTCCCAACTTAATTAATAGGTCAGACGGGCCCATAACTTAGGACAAGTCTTGATCCTTGTCTGAAGGACGACCCTACCGCGGACCACCCTTACCACCTAACCACCCCATGTTGGGTTAATTTTGCGGCAGTGGTTAATTTTACCTCTTTTGCAATTGCAGCAAACAAACACGCGCTGTGCTGTAGTAGTGGAGTATGAAACATGTTGCAGTCATGAAGCTGGAAATGTTTAGATTTCAGGAGCTGAAATCTCGGTCCAGAACTTCAGCTGCCACTTTTTTTTTTAATGAACGCTACAATTGTTCTGCTTTCAAATTGCTATTTAAAACAAATAGTTCTAAATCAACACACACGTTTGTATAATCATAATATGTACATTGTCAGTGCACTTGTGATTCACACGAAACATCAACGGAGCTTGTCACATGTCATCAAAGGTGACAATCTTAGCAGGCGAAGGTGGATATTTACGAACAAGTGGATCGGTGCTACTGCAATTAGCAGTAGAGTCAAAAAGCGGACTGACGGGCTCGTCCTGTGTGTGACGTGGTTCCTTCCGATGTCTTGCTTTACTGTTCTTATTTTTGGCTGCAACTGGAGGATTGGGAACCGTCAGGGTGTAGAATCCAGCTTCTACATCCATGTTTTCAGGTGATGAAGCGGGTCGTTTTTCTCGCAGAGATGGCAACAGGGGTAAACTCTGCCCGGGGGCTGTCTCGTGCATGTCCGGTATATCGAGGTGCCTCCCGAGGGGTTTCCTTGGGCGATGGGCCGGGGACATGCTCCCCCGATCCCGCCGTGAGGTGTACCTGACAATAGTCTGCACCAATACCTGAGGGTGGTAACCAGGTTTCTCGATGTAGATGACGAAGAGGCGATAGAACTGGAGCAGCATGACCAGCATGTTCTTGCAGGTGAAGAAGATCATCATCTGGTTGATGGCCTGCATCTCGATCAGGATGTAGAGCCTCATGGCAAGGTAGGGACCATCTTGCATTATGATGGTGGTCATCAAGCCCCAGACCTCCGTCTCGCAGCACATCAAGGTCACCTTTGGCTTGTCGTTGTCGTCTATCCCAGCCATTCGAGGCTTCCTAGCTTTGGTGGCCGTCAGCCCCAGTGTGAATTGAAGAAGACTCCACGTCCAGATGGTCAGTATCCAGTACACCATGACATAATCACAGCGGACCTCTTCCATTTTCAGGCCCTCTGTGGAAAATTCCAGTATGTCCGCTGCGATGCCGATATACACCAGGAGAAGCTGAGACAACTGATCTCGAGAGAGGGAGCCCTTTGGGAGAAGCCATCTGCCTACGATAAGAACGAAGAGCAGAGTCTGCTGAAGGGCCAGAGACCAGTGATGAGATGGCAAATACAGTGGTATCACAATCTAAGCAAAAAATAAAGTAGATGAAAAAGAAGAAGAAACGAAATGAGAACAAGAAAGATTTACAATGTAAAGTTGTAATAAAAAAGAACGAAACCCCCCCCCCCCGGCCCAATACATTACAATACAATTTAAATTAATACAAGACATAGAACTATAGTATGTAGTTCTCTAAATGTGTAATAATGAAAGCAATATATATTTTGCTTTAGGATTAAAACAGCCTCATAACTCACGAATTGCTAGCTTCAGCCTGCAATTTACCTTTAATATGGTGCGGCCATTTTGCCTTTTTTTCTATGCGACCTAATGTAACAAGCCCTCTAAACCTTCACAATTCAATGTTTCCCTACCCCAAAAACATTTACAGTAACGAAAACATTTACTGTTCGAGTAGATGCTTCAAGGAGAACCAATCATTAAGACATAATGAGGAAAGATCGCAAGAAAATTAGAAACTCACCCCCGGAAAAGCAGCAAGTGATGAACTGTTTAGATAGATGTTATCCGATTCTAGACACACCTTGTCACCAAGAGCGTGCGATTCCGCCACACGTTCACTCATAAGTTGCAGTTCCAGTATCCATATCGCAGGCACTGTCGATATCAAGTACATCAACACACTTGGACAAAACCTGCAACAACATAGAAACGGGTAAGGGGGGCCGTTATTTTTTAGGTTTCTACCCTTGATAATAACACCGATGATGTGTGGAAAGGATGGTAAACTCTGTGCCTGCCGAGTTCTACAGGAATAACTCTATTACAATGTACTCGGTGGGGTTTGAACCCACGATACACGCGATCTAGAGCAGATGTCCGATTGGGCGGTTCGAATCCTGGAACTAGCAGCGGCTACCGCAACATTTAGCCTAATAGATGTACACTCTAAAAAATAATTCCGGGTCAGAAATGACAGGGTCCCATGGGGCCTGTTTCTGGGTCAGTGAGACCCGGAATCTGTGTTAAAATAGTCAAGAAAAGGGTCAAATTGACGCAGAATCTGGGTAAATTCTCAACTAATGTACAAACAGGCTATTAAATCTGGTACCGGACCACGAGACCATGACGAAGATGTGAATTTCGAAAAGCAGCCAGACTAATCTAATTTGCGAACGTATCCAAAAATTTCGGATATGCAAATGATCCAATACCAGGGTGAGAGAGCGGTCAACCTCGTACTGCTCGACACACCCTGGGGACGAGGTTGGTAATTCCATTGCTTATAGTGCTAGTCTGACGCAGAGATCCATTTTCCAGTTGTTTTCCTTTGTTTTATAATAGATCCGTGACTCGTTGAAATGCATGTAAGAATAATGCAACAATTAGCCTTGCCGCGCCAAAAACCAGTTTCTTTTTGTACGTACAGTTATTATTGACTACCAACAGTAGTTTTATTTACATCGCAAAGTTACGTTTGTAATGATTTTGATGAGAACTTCAGATTATTTTTTCTTACAGGGATAAAAAAATGAAGGACACAAGACTTTAAATACGATCAACACATCACCTCAAACACATGAATAGATTGTCAAAATGCAGTGGTTTCAAATTGCATGCTTACACTGCAAAATGTTGCTTTATGTATACTGTTTTACATGAGTGAAGGAATTCCATGTAATGCTACCGGTTCGGGCACGGATATTCAAGGCTGTGGATACTTTTGGTAATTACTCAATTACCTTTGAACCTTACTTGGTAAGGAGCACCTGAGAGCTGCTGATAGTAAAGTATATTGTGAGAAACGACTCCCTAAAGTAATGTAGTTTTTGAGATAGGGGTAATTTCTCACTAAAATATCTGAATCTGAGAAAGGCTTCAGGCATTTGAAAGCACACAATTCTATGCAACAAGGGTGTTTTTTCTTTAAATATTTTCTTGCAACTTTGATGACCAATTAAGCCTTATTTTTCACAGGTTTGTTATTTTATGCACATGTTGGGATACACCACGTGAGTATACTGTATAGTCTTTGATAATTACCAAAAGTATATCCTGCCTTTAAGGTCACCCAATATACCGAGGTACGGAGAATTCAACCGGCCGACAACGGACCGCCCGAGTTGTACAGGAAAATCCTTCGTTTGGTTTTATTGTCGGAATAAAAGTAGATAATTGAAGTTGAAAGAGCACGTATATAAAAGAATGATCCTCAACCCCCGAGGCATGCCCAGCAGACGCCACAGCTTAGACTTCATCATCAAATGATTTTCAGGGATGAGTAGCAAATTAAACTTAATGAAGAGAGACACACTTTGCTGATATAAATTGGTCGCCAAACGTTGGGCCATTGCGATGAGACGGGCGAGCATCCGTCTCCAGACGTAGCGCCCATGCTGCGCAAGAATTCATCAAGATCAATGCTATATACGATTGTAGACACCACGTTTGCGAGATACGAATGTTACTCATGGACTCGTGTTCTTGTTGCACAGCAGTTTGCAATCGATGCAGAAGGCTTTAGTTGGTTTTGGCTGTAGAACGTGTTTTAGTCCGCGGGCAGTATGGTCCGTCCCTACCGTGTCCACACCCTGTCACTTACGCACACGTGCTCACGCATGTTTGTCGACCCGGATATATTATGAGCGCTGCTCTTTGATTTAACGTGTTGGGAATTCGCGACGTCCCGGTTGGTTTCGTACTCAAAAATCAAATTTTGCCACTGAACCGCCCAGGTCCCTTTAGTTAACTTGAGCATTCCACATCAATGGTTAAATTCTTCACTGTCAACGGATAGACGCACAAACACACCGCTTTGAGTACATCAGTACATTAGTTCCTTTAGGCTGCCCTTAATACAAAAAGTAGAAGTATAAATTTAAACTTGTGGGATGCATTGTATTTGTGGCACTTGTTATCAAAGTTAACGCGAACCAGAGATTATTCCCAATAAACGAAACCATTAGTTGACACGAACATTTCCAACAGAGGGCGCTGCACTAAGGTGTTCTTTACGTACACTTATGTCTTATCATTTTAAAATTTACTTTCATTTTCAATTCAGTCATCATCGGATACCTTCGGCCGTTATACCTCATTTGCAAGCCTATAAGCATCTTCACATTTAAATTTATGTGTTGATTTGATAGGAACGCAATACTTGCTGCCACCCGTCACTAACGTTTTCAATTTTACACTAAGGCATCAGTGTGTGGAAGAACCTGCTCTTTAGGGTAATTAGCTATAATATATTGCGGTATTGTTCCTCATATCTGATATACCTAGGGCATAGAAAACCAAAAGGTGAACCTACATGAGTATGGTTACACCTGTATCTATCTGTTCCATGGAACCCAGCCCTGGAACGTACAATGTAAATCTTGTTGTAAACCTAGGGTACAGGCCAATGTAATGCATATAGAGATTTTAAAGCGACTTCTAAACATTCAATCACAAAACAAATGTTCAGTGTATGTAAGTAACAAATATGTATAGCACATGATCATGTGGTCATCATGCATGACATGTACAAAATGGCGAACAAACAAAAAAAATAACTGTACGGGAAGTTAAGCTATAATCTATAAGTATACTATTTTTTACGAGGGTAGGCCTACCCTGGAAATCTCAACAGGATATTACATAAAATACGAATGCTACAACATGAGTTGCAAAAGTTACAAGAATTTGAAGGAGTAAACACAGGCATAATACGGATAGACTCTATTGGCGTTGGGAAGGAGGTTATCGTGAAGGAGGTTACGGTTTTGGCACATTTTTAATGACATTGTAAGAAATGCCAACATGGGTTGCATTGGCAGTTTTTCCCACGGTTTATTGCTGTTAAGGGTGTTCGATGTTAGTCTAAGTTATTGTTGCTGAAATCATTGTGGTTGAACGAGGAACATGGTCCCCGTGTTTCCAAACTAAAGAAGAAGAGAAAAAAATGCCACTGTTGGTTTGAGTAGGAAATTCAATACCACGGTTAGCCTAGTGCACTCGGGTTAATACAGACGGGAACTAATTGGTGTCTAGAAACGATACGTGTGAGCGCGACACCTGTTTTAACTGTGGCAGTCACGTAAGCGATTCTTCGTGCACGAATGTTCCCCCGAACAGCATGCCTCAATGACAAATCAAAGATCAAATATTTATAATAGCTTCCGAGTCACGCCTTAAACACCGCCGTGAATTCTGCGTGAACAATATTCATCAATACAGTAGCCCCCTTTACGTTTATTATTTTTCATACCGTAACCTAATTCTCTAATACCGTGTAGTATAGAGGTGAGCTGCACTTTTGCGGTGGATATACATAGACTGCTCTTGACTTAGCCTTTTGGGGTTCTCTCGTAAATTAATTTTTAATTAAATTGCAGATTCTTAACTCGTTCTGATCTGTGTTCTTGATAAAATCTGGGAGAGAGGGGCACGTGAAGTATTTAGCGTTAACAAAAAAACTGATTGAAAAACACCTAAGCAGGATATTTTAGTATCAACCAGTGGCGCATCAAGTTAAACTCAATTCGGCATTTGACCCATATAAGTGACAAATAAATAAAAACATACAAGTTTGGAACAATTGTTTAAATCACAGACAATCAAGAACTGATAATGAAGAAAACAAAACAAAACAGTGGAATGGAGCAAACAAATTTGGGGGAATTTTCAGGAGCAAAGAGGACTGCAGATACAAACCGGCACAATTTGCAGCAAAAACCAAAGCAACAAACAAACAAATACTAACAATTTAACTCAAAGATGAACACGTTGAATGAAAATAATAAATTTGCTAATATAATAATAATAATAATAACAACACTATCTATAAAGGTGATATTTATAATAACAATAACAAGAAGGAGTTAAGCATTATGATGATGTGTCAAATGCATAATGCAGAGTTGAGAATAAAACACGGGGACAAAATATGGTTCCGGGACACCAGTCAGTAATGAGTGCGAGCGTCGATGAGTTTCGTTAACAGAAGTTGATAGCGACAGTGATGTGGATTTCTTGGTGTTGAAGCAAAGCTGTGCACTGAAAGAGCTGCGACAGGAGGAACCAGTTTTCATTGGTCACGTGGTTGCTGGACGCCATTTTCGGTCCCATTGCAGCACAACCCAATGTGCAGTCTAGTCTGGCACCCTTCGTGCGCACAATCATGCGTTTTCGGACGTAAATTTGCTTCTAGTCGCAGTTGTCACAATTCTCTTATTTACGGCTCTGGCGTTAAGACAATCTAGGAACTGGGCAACACGTTTTGTCGAGAGAGGTTGAACATGATAAAGTTCCAAAAATATTGTTTTCAACGAACAATTTTTATTATTGTCCTTTGCCCAGCATCCCCATGATGACTGCATTCTAAAATGTTTTTCATTAACAACTTAAACTCTAAAACCACGACTATTTGTTCCTGTTTTTTAAATATTTTTCTTGCATTACTCTATCTGGAAATGTAACTTTTTTAGCCGGCAACTCTAGTTATTTACGCCATAGTACTTTTCCCAACAGAACTTGTCATTCAATTAATGTTAGGACCATTGATTTCCTGAAAGAAAGTGACTTGATAAAGATCCAGAGCCTGCAAAAAAACCCAACACATTGGCATTGTTTATTGTGTCCTTGATGGAGACGACTCTAATAATGTTTATTTTTACCTGCCCAAATATTTGATCTTAATTTTTGTTAATTACATAACATAGTGACATCCTTGAATTATCTGGCGGCACTTCAAAGAGGCATGTAGAAAACTTGACCACGCTATGGACATCAACTAACTAGTAATAATGCTGATTATAGAAACAGATATAATTGTTTTGATTTGGTCATTACGGTCTTCCATTATTTTTTTATTGACTTTATCGATATAATTTTCTCTTTTTCAAAACGAGTGATATGACCTAAATATCCAACAGTGATTCCCCCGAGATGATCTTACCATGTGTGCATCAAGCCACGCATGTTATAATTAGGAGTGAATTGTCTTCCAAGGTCTAAATTGATGAAAAAGCTGGTACAGTCCAAACAGAATCAAGCCGTCGTAGCCTCCATCTTTCAATTAGCGATCCAGTCAGCAGGCCCGTTCCTTGGTTCGCGAATGTACTCAAATTTACACTAACCTTTAAATTAAAGTGGTAGGCCTATATGTTGCGTCGCTGCGCGTTATGATTATTTATTAATTTTTCCTCCATTGTGATGCAATAAACAGACATCGGAATAGATGCAAACAAGTATTTGACCATATCTGAGGGTTTACGGACACCAGACATGGAAGTAGTTATAATACAAGATGTAACCTACACACTCGATGACATCTGCTTATCAACATGTTGAGCAGTTAAGCATGACCGAATGTTGCAATGCGGTAGCAATAACTGTTTTATGAATTACGTTTTGTGATGCACTCATTTTCCAATGGATAGAGTCCTCGCGAAAGTGGCAAAACATTACAAGTCTCTAACCTCACGTCGAAATGGTGTAAAGTTTCAATTTATTTTATACTCTTTCAGAGCGAAGCATGACGTCATTGGATGTCAACAACAAATGAGTTTCTCCACTCAAGAGGAATTTGTGCGTCAGTCAAAAGGTCAAATTCAATGCTTTTTTGATTGATTACAATCAAAATACGGGGAAGAACTTAAAATTGCTGGTACAAAAATGAACAGAGTTGTATATTTGAAATTTTAACTTCATTTGATGTTTTAGGATGTTGACAATATTTGCACTGGAAGGGTATCGAATACAATGGCATTTTACATCATTTTAGTGCAATTTTCTCCGCGTTCATAAGGGCTCTATCCTTTGGAAAATGGGTGTATACAAACAATATTGGAGCTATTTCAAACTCAGTAACAAATAAGATTGCTCTTTACATAAAGTTAAAGGTATTACACAGGATTGGTAGAGCCGGCAAAATAGTCGCAGACAGTGTTCATGTTTTGTGTGATCAACCATACAGGAAATAACAAACCTGTGAATATTTGGGCTTAATCCGTTGTGTGAGTTGGGAGAAAATTGTGAAAAACCATGACAACTTTCAGCATGTAAACACATTGTCCTTAATTTTGGTTGTACAATTAGCTGTTGCATGTGGTTTTAGAAAAAAAAGGTTTTCAGATACAAATTATTTTCTCGACTATGTCTTCAATTCAGAGGGTTATTTTACAGATAAAATAGTTTTAATAATTATGAACTTCATAATCAGTAAGCTTTTAGACTATAAAATTAAACAGTTGTTTTTTATTTTACCAATCCTTTATAAAACTTTTAAAGATTAATCTGTGATTTTCTGTGAATTTTTCCCCCATATAGTTTGTTTGCATTTCTGGCTGTATACTGGGGTTGTATTTATGTTTTTATATTTTATATCTTAACTTTTTTACACAAAATTTTTATATTTTTTGTATGTATTATGATATACCTGAATAAAGTAGTGATTATTGTTACTAAACTTTCATTTTAACCTTTTGACTTATCCATTTTTCTTTCCCGACTTCCCTTCATTTCTTACTTAAAGACACTGGACACCATTGGTAATTGTCAAAGACCAGTCTTCTCAATTGGTTGGTGTGTCTCTACATATGGATACAATAACAAACCAGTAAAAACTTGAGATCAATTGGTCATCGAAGTTGCGAGATAACTATGAAAGAAAAAAACACCCTTGTCACACGAAGTTGTGTGCTTTCAGATGGTTGATTTCGAGACCTCAAAATCTAATTCTGAGGTCTCGAAATCGAATTCGTGGAAAATTACTTCTTTCTCGAAAACTATGCTCACATCAGAGGGAGCCGTTTCTCACAATGTTTTATACTGTCAACCTCTCCCCATTACTCGTTACCAAGTAAGGTAATAATAATTATTTTGAGTAATTACCAATAGTGTCCACTGCCTTTAATCCAGTGTCAGCGTGTGTTATGATGATGTTCTCCTACAATTATTTTTTTAATTATAAAATAATGCTCTAGGAATGAAATGAATGACTAAGATGATAAACGCTGATAACTTTGATCTCTTTGATACCCCCCAGGCTAAAAGAGTCACCTCATGCAACAAGTATGCAAAGACCAATGACTTTGAAGGTTGACAGCAATACCTCAAGACGCATTAGGCTGACTTAAGATGAGGTTGTCTTAATTGAAAATCTGGTCAATCACAATTAGATCAAAACCTGAACGCTCATTTTCATGATATCTGTTTCTCCATCCAGTCGTACAAAATAAAGAGGACAATTAGAAAAACGAAATAATATACGGTTGAGCAATCACACTTTGTCATTCTGGAAGTATTAAGGTACCGTGATCCTCGTTCATGTGCCTCAAGGCATTATAAGGGCCAGAATTCTCTGCTATCTAGTAACTCATGACACACGATGTAGTATTTATAACATGAAGTAAACTCCCAATGTATATGACCCGGTTTTTCCCTGAAGAAGTAAATGAAATCATCTTTTATTTAATATTCAAAGGTATAAACATTACAGGTTTGAGAAGCATTATTTAAGCTGTTTCGAGGCACAAACGTCACGCTAAACGTAATTAGTTGGTCCAAATCGCTTTGATGAGATAAAACTCTATGCAATTTAATCCCAATCAATCTAATCAAATTCAATTCAATTCATTTATGACTAATATAATTCAATCATACACAAATTGTTTAAATTCGTCCAACTCTTTATTATTTGCGTATCAGAGACCAGGGCAGATTCATGGCGGCTTGTGTTTAAAATAGATTACTAAGAACTACACATAATATATATGACTATTTAGCAGTAATGTTGGCCTTGCTTATAAAGACACGCCCCCATCTTCAAACCAGCATAAGAGCCAATGTGAATCACTTAACTCCGTGGATGGACATACAAGAAGAAGAACAATTCAAACAACCAACAAACACCCATAACCTTCTAACACCCTCAACAAACAACCATGCTTCGAGGAAACACAGCTCAAGAAACGTAAACAAATGTTTTTATCGAGGATAGGCCTACTGATTGAACCGAGGAGCACGTTTGCCGGCAGAAAGAAAGTGTAAACAGAAGACAGGAAGTGTGGCCGACAGCCCTACCGTAATCTGACCCCCATAACAAAAACACTAATTAGCTAATAACTAATTAATTTGTTAATCAAATGTTTTCATACTTTGTATGGAGAAAACAAACTGGAGAAAAAAATCACTTGTCTGAGAAACTTCGTTCAGCCCGATCAGCTGTTTAGGATACATCATTCCGGTGCCTTTGGGTCATTACACTGCACAATCTGGGGGTGTTAAATGATTCTTTCCGGTATCTATAATGTGACAACACCGCCATGATGTTAGTTATCCCCATTTTCTATATCAGTCGTCGGTGAAATTAACACCGTGTCGGTGGTGTCAGATAAACAGACACCAAGAGAATCAATTTAACACTGGGGTTTTTGCAGTGTATACTGTAAAAACACTTAGCCTCCTGTGATGGAATGTAGTTGTTTTCAGCATTAATTATTTTTAATGATCAATAGATACACCCCTTTAGAATAACTTCAAGAAGATGTAAGAATATGTTTTTGATTAGTGCAAACAGAGCGTTGTTCTGTGACTGTCAGCAACATCTACACCCTGCACATGATAATTATTATTATAATTTGATATAATTCATCTGGAAGGGCTTACAATGTCTGCTTTGTTGCTGTTATAAAAGGAGTATTTCAAACCGAAAGAAGATTGCTTTATTACGGGTTGATCACAAATCAAATCAATCAGCAGTTGAAATTATAATGATAGTGAAAAGCATTTATGTCCAACTTAATGCGGACTGCGAAAGCGGAGCTATCTTTCTTTGCGTCACAGCGCACCGTAATTGTTTTGCGTCACGTGAAAGATCGCTTGGACCGCGGGCTTAATGCGCCATCGATCTACTTCACTTTGGCGCAGGAGGGGGGGGGGAGGTATTAAACACAGAAAGAAGATAATTTTAAGTTCAACAAAAGTTCACTCAACGTGATTAAAAATATAAACTTTGCCAACATATCAAATAGTCATCAGGTTACATCAGTTTACGTGCCATGTTATTCAACCCCTAGTCGAACATGTTGAAATATGTACGGTACCCATGTGAATAAAACATGAATTGCCAATTAAGCTATAGTGGCGGCATTTTCCCTTTACAATGACATAACTGGTGTGCCTGTACAGTTGCGAAAGCACTTCTGCGATGTTGCAGGCTCATTAATTTGTCGGTGGTGTTATTGCGTGTGGTTTCACTTGGGTAGGTGCAGCACATTTCCAGATTGTGCAATAAGTGACGAGTGATGTGGAAAGACGCAACTGACAAGTGGTAATTGAAGTCACTGTGTTACGTATGTTAGGAAAAATGCAATTCCATACAACAACATGATCGAGAAACATTTGTGGAGATTGGCATTCAAACTTAAAGGCACACACCTAAAGGTGTCAATGACAATTCCCAAGGTACTCGAGCATCAATGATACCAATATCAAATATCAAGTTTGAACAATTTTTAATTGGTGTCACATTAATGAGAAATAACTGGGATTACTGTTGGCTCGCTCTTGTTTTTTTAAACTCCAGATGTCTGCCTGAAACGTGTCGAGTCATGGAATCCCAAATTGCAAGCGGATAGACAAGTTTATTAATTGGGACGATCATGATTTTTTGAACAAGTAGTATATCACTTGCAAAGAGTGCCATCTGTCCGAATTTTTAACGTGGATTAACAAAAAATAAATCAGTCGGAGAAAATGATCTTTAGAGAAGTTTACCAGAGCGGAATGGGGGAAAATTGATTATCGTCTACTGCTTTTGAAAAGGACACACATTTACCCAAGGGTTTTGACTCCGAAATTTCTAGTTATAGCTAACAAATTAGTTTAAAACTAAACCAGCATAGTTAAAAGGCACTGTATACTTTAGGTAATTGAAGAAACGACTTCCTCTGAAGAAATGTATAGTTTTTGAGAAAGAGTTAATTTTTCTTTAATTTCTCAATAAAATAACTTGAACCTGAAAAAGGCTTCGTGAAGCCTTTTTCAGGCATTAGAAAGCACACAATTCCATCAACAAGTTCTTTGTTGTTGCTTTATTTATTTTCTTGCAACTTCGATGACCAATTGAGCCCAAATTTTCACAGGTTTGTAAGTTTATGCATATGTTGGGATACACCAAGTGAGGATACTGGTCTTAGGCAATTACCAAAAATATACCCGCCTTTGAGCACTGAGCAGTTTTATTTTGTGTCGATATTCATCTCACGGTTTTCCTATCCACTGTCTCTGTTCTTTTGATTGACTTTGTTTTTCTGTAGTTGTTTACACTTGTTGCGTTAAACTTTAATACATTTTTTTTACCTCCTGTAAACTCCACATAATTCAGCTCTGTGCTACCAGTTGGATTTTTTTAGATGAATTTGAAATGAGCCTGTGTAGGCTTAAGTCTAATTTGTTAATTGTATAACATTGACTATACGTCAGTAAACCACATTCATGAGCGAGTTTTGCGCATTATCCAAATGCGACCATTCAATGTTTTTTATATAATACTAATACAACTGACGTGTTTACATATTACATTGAACGCTGGTACAAACTTAGCACGGCTATTTTCCACGTGTATATTTTGCGTACAATGTGCGCAAACTTACAAACATTAAATAAGCGAGGAAAAGGTCTCTATGTTTGCATATTATGACATGTTTTTTTTTCTTTCTTAACAAGTCAAACTATCTAGTAGTGCATGGATAGCTACAAATACGACGTCCGTGGAAGTCGTGTGGTATTTGATATCCGTCAAGTTTCTTAAGGCGTCTGAGTGGATCTGGATGCAGAGGGAATAGCCTCAGTGAGGGCAAACTGACCTCAGCAAGATGTTTTAACTGTGTATTGTTTAAATTAGTGTACTAGTTGACAACGGTTTTTACATTTTACGGTTTTCTCGAAATGTTTTATTCTTTGAGATTCTCTTCTTTTAAAATATCAAAACATTTCCATTTCTTTCAACGACTATTGTTATTATTTTTTCTCTCAAAATAATGAACATACACTGTGTTTTAAAGGAACATTACAGAATTGTTTTTTGCTAACAAAACAGTTGCTTGCAGTGAAAGCACTTTATGTAATCCACCATATACATACACTGACAAACCTGTAGAAGTTTGAGATCGATCGGCCATCTGGGTCACGAGAAAATAGTGAAAAACCGATTACACATTTGCATGAAATCATATGGATTCAACAAATGAATAAAACGCTCACTGAGCGATAAACTCCAATCGGAAAATTAGTTTAATGATTTCTCATCAAATATGGCATTTCAGATAGAAAAATTTCAAGGGATGTTTTCTACTAGCATCATCATTAGACAGTGTAAGTTTTATGTAAATCTGTGATCAAAAAGTATATTTTACAAGTTGTTTTCTTACAAGTTCTGTAATGTTCCTTTAAGAGAAAAAAAGAAGAACAAAAAACCCGGTTCGCCTGCATCAAATTCTCGTGCGTACTCGCGTACATTGCTTTATCGCGTAAAGGAAACAAACTCGCGCACTTTTTTTACGGATCCCAATGTGTTCAAATACACGTGAGATTTGCACAGTCTATTCTCGCTCACACCCCCCCCCCTTCCAATGAAAATGTCAAGTTACACAATTATTAGCAGGTGAATCTGTTGTGCAATTTCCGGCTTAACTCTTAGAAACGAATCTCAGAAGAATCATAAAAAAACCTACAGTACTGAAGGCCCCTACATGGCCTGAATACACTGGGACATATAACTCTCAGCTGATGTAGAACCTTCATCAAGGACGGACCGGATTACAGATAAAATTCAAATCGATGTCCACGATACAACTCGATAAGAGACGACTCTGAAGAAAACAACGGAAGGTGGCAGGAGTCAGATGATGGTCTAATTGTCTTTACCTCCCCGCCAAATGGTATAGTTAAAAACACCTGAGGACCAGTTCGAATTCTCTGCAAGTGGTCCGCTGCACTCTAAAAACTCCCGGGTAAGAACTGAGCCAGATTCCGGGCCCCTAGGAACTAAACCCATTTCAGGTACAGTATGACCCGCAATCTGTGTCAAAATACTAAAAAAAAAAAAAAAAAAAAAAAAAAAGAGGGTCGAACTGGCGCAGAATCCGAGCTAAATATCTATTTTGTGACCAGTTCCCGGGTCAGCCTGACACAGAAATGGGTCAGCACCCCTCCCTGGAACCTGGAATATGGGGCAATTCTGACCCGGGAGTGTGTATGTTTTTTTTTAGAGTGCAGGCACGGTTCTCCCTTATACAGAGGTCCGAGGACCCGTTTGAAATTCTCTCCAAGTGGTCCGGCTGGCTATAAGCGAAGTTTCTACATTTAATATGAAATATGGACTGACGGGCATGTGAAAGGACAAGGCAACTGGTCCTGCTGGCTAACAACTTGCAAAGTTATTGGGCAACCACTGCCAGGTTATTTCAGATAACAAGAGACTGAGCACGTTTTTGCTGCATATTGAATTGACTCAATCAATCAACGCGAAGTAAAATTGCCGTGATAAAGTGTTATTTATTATTGGAGAAAATGGATTTCTGTCAAAATGCACAAGATGCAAATTACAGGGAAACCCTTGCACCCGTTCAGCTACGAGTAAGCTGTTGAGAGTTCATGTGTTATTTTTTTATTAGAATGGGGACAACATCAAAAGCATTTGGTGGTACCATAACGGAGCTTGCAATGTGCGGAAGGCTCACCAATCTTCCCCTTCTAAAGCCAACTGTTTTTAATGAAAACTCACAAGACGCACGACATATCAAAAACGAAACCGGAACACACTGAAACCGTATCAATAGGTGTACGTGACACCACTTCCCCCCATGCCGTCGAATCGTCGTAATCTAGTTAATAGAAAATCCCAAGATGGCCCTTTTTTAAACATTTGTTCGAAAGTATTGGATGACGGACAGTTCAAGCATGATCAAGATTGAGATCTGGGCTCCGGCCGCCTGATGTAATTAGGGCCGCGAAATGAATTGCTTGCCTGTAAATAACAGGATGGCCCCGACTTCCTTTGCACGTTGTTGAAATTACAAACCCTCTCCAACACCAACAAGATACCATGTGAGAATTAGGAAAATTTATTCCTCCCTCCCCCTTCTTTGTCTTTGGTGTCTTTCCGCTCATTAAACACCCATGTCCCTATTTTAGAATTGCATAATCAAGTTCAATTATCAGGGAAGAGTCAACGAAACACATTTTTCTGACCGGTCTTTATTGAGTATCACTGGTTCACTAAACCCTATACATGTAAGTCGTCGTGAGCTTTAAAAAAAAAAAAAAAAAAACCTCCAGCTGTTTTCCCCCCACGTGCATATTTTCTCCTGTATACCCATTATTATTGACTTAAATTTTGACCGTGTGATATCAAGCAGTACATTTGGACTCCGTCGGTCTCAACAAGAGGGGTCTCTACACAGAGTCAGGCATCGAGAGGCGTGAACCGGGAACATCGACTCGTTACAGATGCTTGCACACTGGACTAACGCGATTAAAGAAGACGGCTTAAATTGCACTTTAACTGGTTAACCCTTTTTTTTCGTCTTCCCATGTCTCCAGGGCGTAAAGTGTATTGCAGTATATTGCCCACGTGCCCCCGTCTCCTCTTCTATTCTATTCCCCTAGTTAGCTTTCCATAAAATAAAAATACACATTAGAGAATAGTTTCATTTCAATCATTCATGTACACTTATCTTGTTCCCCTTTAAGCTCCCGTTCAATTCGCCAGAGAGTAATTACATTCCAATTATTTTTTTTCTGCATTTACTTTATTCCCTAAAAGCTTTTCATACAAAAACATACATCAGAGAGGGAGAGTTGTCTTAATTCCAATATGTTTTTCTTGTCTGCGTTCCCCCCACAAATGAAAGCTTTCCATACAAAAAAACATACATTACAGGGTAGTATTATTTCAATCATTTATTGTCTGCGTTTTGTTTTCTTCATTCTCTTTAAAGGTATTATACAGGATTGGTGGGGCTGACAAAACAGTCGCAAACAAAGTTCATGTTTTGTGTGATTAACCATATACATGAAATAACAAACCTGTGAAAATTTGAGCTCAATTGGTCATCGGAGTCACGAGGAAATAGTGAAAAGAGACCTTATGTGTTTTCTGTTTTTCAAACATCGAGTTTATTATCGCGCGCGATAAAAACTATTGTTTCGTTCATTCCTCAGAAACGATAGCATTTCAGGCAGAAATATTTGAAGGAACACTTTCTACCCTTTCTTACTTTAAATCATGTAAGTTGTGTGTGAATCTGTGAACATTGTGTTTTTCGATCTTACCAATAGTGTACAGGGCCTTTAAAAGGAAGGTTATACGATTGGTAATCACTCTAAAAAAATTAATGGCAATAACAACTTACTTGGTTAGAAGTACAGCAACTTTCGATAGTAGGCCTATAAAGCATTTTGAGAAATAGTTCAATTCAAAAAAATGTGGTTATGTAAAAAGATGTCGGTTTTTATCCCCCAAAATTTGAGTCTGCAGATTGTGTATTCCTATTAGGGGTTATTCTTTATGCGTGGACATATTCGCTGCGGATTTTGGCGATATTTCAAAAAACGCGACCACCTTTTGAAATGAAATTTTTACAGGTTAGTTTTATTGTATATATCTACATTTATATAGGATTAAAACAATCAAACGGTCCCAAAGCCAAAGGTAAACTTTGCCTTTAAGCTTTCAATACAAAAATGTACTTTAAAGGGTAGTTTCATTTCAATCGTTCGTTTTTAATGAGAATTACGACAACATTTCAGTTGGAAACTTGTTTCACAGTAATAAGGTACTTTCCCAGGAATTCGGCTGCTTTGGAGAACTGTTCCAATTTGGGCCTAATTTCATATAGCTGCTTAAGCACAAAATTTAGCTAACCAAAGCATAAATGTGCTTACCAGAAACAGGCTACCATTATGTACCATTATTTTCACTGGTTTCCTGCTACTTAGCAGAAACTTGTTAAGCAATAGTTTCTGCTTAGGCAGCTCTATATGAAATCGGGCCCCGATGATTGTTAAAACGTGCTTACATAGGCCGCTGGTCCGAAATTAAATTCAGCCTACACTAAATTCATGTTATTGGCAATGTGTTTTAAAGTTTAGGTTTCTTAGTAAAAAAACATGTGGAGGGATTCAGTTACAATCGATGTAAGTTACATGGAATGCTCTGCAATGGTAACATAATTATTTCTGCCAAACAAGAAGCCATCTGGTGAAGAAATTGCACGCCGAGCACCGATATAACAAAGGCATGGCGAGTATTCAAGGGAATTGGTGTTATTTCTTTATTTATTGTATCATTATAAATTTTTCAATTTGTTATTTTGCATCTTTAATATTTTACAGTTTGAGTACAATCTTTACTTAGCCTTATGCCTTTTTTATATTCAGATTTTTTAATAGTAGTGTAATTCAAATTCAATTGACCTTTGAAATGTTTTTAATTAAACCAATAAGCGATTATGAATTTTAGAAAAAGGGTATGTCGTACACTTTTTGGCAATGAAAACAGGAACAATGTAAAAAACCAGGGGCCGTATATCATGTACATTTAAAAGAGAAAGACAAATAAATTTTCCCTTTTGTCGTTGTGAGGTTAGGCAAATTTCTTACATACTTGAATAAACGAAAAGTAGCCGAAAAGTCAAAAATGTGTAGAGTATGATCATAGATTCGCCTTGGTCCGTTTATTAAAAGCAGCGTAACTGGGATGGTGTGTGTGTGTTTGTAGTGACATTCAAACCGAGGACTTACAACAAAAGGGACAATAGGTCCACGTTCGCTATCACAAAGGAAAACAATGGGGTCCACGTTTGTCAGGACAAAGAGTTGAACAAAGGAGGGTCCACGATTGGAGGTCATTACACACTTGTGAAGTGAGTGGCTCGATAGTAAATTTATCAACGACAAAAACCCTAATTGTTTTGCCCCCGCTTGCCCATATGAAAATTTCTGTAAGGACGCCCACGGAGGTCTCGTGCAAACTTATATCCCCATATAGGTTCCTCGTCTGTTTTCAATTCAAATAAACCTCCGACGAATACGACACCATTTTCTAACTTCTGGTTGTTGCTGCGTCGAGGTGTCATCGGTATTTCAATTAGCCACTGACCCGTGGTGTAACGCAAGCGGTCTAAACACGGTCATGCCGATTCGTTTTCATCACCTGCCTCTCAATTGGAGCTAAGAGATGGCGATGACAATCGCGAATCCAACGTGTAAACCATGCGTGAACGATGTATAGGCGTAAGTAAAATAAGACTGGTGCTCTTTCTCTTCACAAATGAATAAAGCGTGGGCAGACAAACGGAATTTATTAAGGACTTGACTTAATAGAAATTTAATAATAAAATGAACACCTTTTTCCCTTCTTTTTCATCATTTGAGTGTGCCGAGGCGTGTAAACCCACGACACTTTGGACTTTGACAAAAGGGACGCAGAAGAGTTGCAAAACGAGAACGTCGGCGATTTTGTTTTTGTGTACCCGTGGGAGCGTAACAAACAAGAAATACAAAATACAACAAAAAGTGGAAGAAGAAATCGAAGTTATTGATTTAGCAGGTCTACAAACATTGACGAGGAGCAAGCACACGTTCAAGTGAAGAACTTCAGCAAAACAATTTCCATGGGGTTTGACAAACCAACAATGTTGTCGGTTTGATTTTGAGTCAAAACACTGCAAGAATCCCCGGTGCAACCTTAATTTGCGACGGTTCAAACGGTTTCAGAAATGGCTTCACCCCCCATCTCCTCCCACGCGAGACCCTTAGTTCCCTTGACAGACAACTCTATAGGCCTAAGACTATTGCCAGCAAGACAAATCGTCTTGCACTGTATCTGGTTGACCTTAGAGGAAGTTTTCACCGACGTAATAATAATTTGGATGTGTGTTTGCAATTGCAGGAATTGCAGCAGGCACGGAACGTTTCCACGTTGCTTTATCTCGAGGGTAAAATTGCGAGGCGTGCTTTATCAACTTATGAGGGCTCGCTCCAACGGAGCAGCGCGAGTTTCGTTTGGATGTACACAGGTCATGCGTTTTATTTGACGGACAATTTGAAGTAGCCCTTTAGAAGCGAACCGGTCAGTCAGAAGTATACGGTGGCTCATGTTTGCCAGTTCCTATAGCTCTTTTTGCGGCGTTATATCGCCGTAGTATAGTAATATATCGCCGTACTAGTGCGTTATATTGCCGTACTATCGCTTTATAATGCGTATTTTAATGCGTCTTTTCGCCGTATTTTATTGTGTTATATCACCGTAATCTTTTTGCCTTATCTCCGTACTGTAACTTTATATCGCCGTAATTTATTGCGTTATCACGCTGTATTTATTGTGATACATTGCCGCAATTGCGTTATATCAATGTACTATTACGTTACTTCGATGTACTTTGCGTTACATCGATGTACTATGTACATCGATGTACTATGGCGTCATATCGCCGTACATGAGTCTTGAGTTAAATCCTTATTCAGCTATTGTAGCTATATTAGCTACTACAACGCAATAAAGTATACGTTGATACAACGCAATAGTAGGGCGACGTAACCCAAATTGCCATTAAAAAACATGAGGAATTGGCGAGTATGAAGCCACTATACAGACGAATATACAGTTGTACACCATAATAATGTACTGACCAGGGCCCAATGTCATAGAGCTGCTTAAGCACAAAAATGGCTATGCAAATGATGCTTACAAGAATAAGGTTACCAGCCAAAATACCATTCCACTTGTATCATTTGTGGCTGAGACCCCGCTCATTTTTGCTGAGCAGAAATTGTTAAGCACAATTGGCCGCTTACGCAGCTCTATGAAACTGGGCCCAGTTCTGAATACAGTTTCGTTTGGTGTCATACAGTAATGCACAAGCAGTAGCGGACTGGCTGCTTCCATTTGCATTACAGAACCAATAACATTATTCATGAAACATCTCTATCTTCGTGGTTGATTTGGCGCCCATACGCGAACTGAGGGAAGAACACGTGTTTTGACAAAGTTGCCTCAACAGACGGCTATTCGGGCTACGGTGTGAGGCTTGGCTGCTGAAATCACTGCTTGTTTTTCCTGTCTGGACGAGGCATTTGCAACGCGTCTTAATCAACAAGATCTTATCGGCCTTATGCCTTGCTGCTATCAGATACAATAATCTCAGAATTAGAACAAGATCAACGAATTAACCCCCCTTTTTTAGTTCAGTGATTAGTATCACCTCACTGGATCTCGAATGTTGAATGCATTCCATTCAAAGGAGCATATCTGGTGGATAAACTAGAATTCTAAAATGTTGCTTTACATAAACTATATATTGTAACCAAACCACTATACTAAATACGATCACCGCCTTAATAGTAAAAAAAAAAATAATAATAGATAGGCCTAAATAAATAAAATAATAATGATAATAAGATAAAACTCAAAAACGATTAACAAACAAAAACATTTTACTGATTTGTTTTTTATCTCTCTTTTCCTCGACGTGTTTAGTGATGTTCGATATCCTCAGGTCACAGAAGGGAGAGACTAGGTATTAACCCTGAGAAATAAACCCCACATTCTGTAAACATTAATTATTTAAATGGTTTCCCTTTTGAGGGACCAGAAACACAGTTAATTGATTAATGGTGTCGAGCTATGTGTACCTTGCGGACAAGAATATATAGGCCAACGCTCGACCGGCCTGGCGACTCAATTTCGAATCAATTTCGGTGCAGCGATGTTTCGCCGGGAAAGAGGGGCTTGGGTTGAACAGTGAGGGTGTAAGTAAACGTTTACGAGCAGGCTTTGAGCTATTACAGGTTAGCGGGATGAACACTCTCTTGGGGATAACCCACGCCTTCTACGACAGCTCCATTTCACTCGATGACTATACGTAAGGAAACGAACGGCAAAAGATGTTCGCAAGTATGTAGTGTAATTCAGAATGTCGTGCATGCAGTGGCATTATACTTAACCTTTTTTTTGGGGGGGGGGGGGTGGGGGCCTTGACATAATTTGAGAGTGTTTTTTAATGTAATGTATGGAACCATTCATTTGTGCATTTTTTCGATCCCATTTTGGGGTAGGGGAGCGAGAGGGTTCTGAGCGTGGGTGGGGGATCCCGCCCCTACCCACCGCGCTGGTTACACCACTGCTTGCAAGTGACACAACATACCCGTATGGATAAGAATAAAGCACTTGTTTAACTCCTAAATGTATAAAAAAAGGACTGGGGCATTAAAGGTATTATTCAGGATTGGTAGAGCTGACAAAACAGTTGCAAACAAAGTTCATGTTTTGTGTGATTAACCATATTACATGAAACAACAAACCTGTGAAAATTTGAGCTCAATTGGTCATCGAGGTCACGAGAAAATAGTGAAAAGAGACCTTATGTGTTTTCTGTTTTTCAAACATCAAGTTTATTATCGCGCGCGATAAAAACTATTGTTTTATTCATTTCTCAGAAACGATAGCATTTCAGGCAGAATTTTGAAGGAACCCTTTCTACCATTACTTACTTTAAATCATGTAAGTTATGTGTGAATCTGTGAACATTTGTGTTTTTCGATCTTACCAATAGTGTACAGGGCCTTTAAGGACGTATATATTCTCTACCAATATGTACCTCACTTTGTGTTCCACGAAAAATGGGGATCTTACAGGCTACTGTGCCCCTTCAAACCATTGTGGTCTTGCCGATTTTGTTCCAATACATTAAGCTCCAATGTTATGGTCGCCACCTTCTTGTTTTGACAAGGATTATCTGTCGAGTGTAGGGACATAGAAGGTATCCGACTGGCTGAGATCGGACGCCTGTAATGCGAATATTAATAATTGTTCATAATCCACTGGTTAAGACAGATAACAGATCATTATGACACGTTCATGCTGCTTAGTTTTTACGTCAAGGCTACCGGGCTATTATTACATGCAATAATACCTACGCTTCCGTTTCATAGATTAATAAAAATCTGTAAAAACCATCACGCCGTAATATAAAACACCACAGAAATAAATTCGGCAACATAGGGTGTAAGTTATATCTCTCTTTATACATTGTTTATCTGGTTGCATTATATGATGATAAGGGTGCACTTTCCAATTGCACCAAACCACTAGATTATCCAAGGAGCTGAAGCAGAAAGGTTTGGGTAACTGCTGTGGAGACAACCATGATACATTATTTGGGTTTAAGGTAGAGCTAACAAAATAGTTGCAGAAAGTGTTCATGTTTTTAATCAACCATTAATACATGAAATAACAGACCTGTAAAATTTGAGCTTCATCCACTGAAAAACCATGCACAATTTTCAGCATGTGAACACATTGCCCTTAATTTTGGTTGTAACAACCGAAATCAGCTGTTGCGGTTTTTAGGTTTTCAGACACAGTTTTTTTTTCTAATATGACTTAATTGCAGAGGGGAAATATTTGGTTCTAGTATGAACTTCATAATCAGTTAGCTTTCAAACTAAAATTAAACAGTGATGTTTTTTATGCTTAACAATCCTGTATAATACCTTTAACTTTGGTTGATCGATGGATAATTAGTTGACACAAGTGTTCCTTGAGTAATATATACGAACATATATTATTTAAGGTGTATGTTTTGTTATGACGGCATTCATTCTTAGTACAAAGTGGGATCGAAAAAGGCCCTTCAAAGTATTTTTATAAGCTTTTTTGTGGATAAATCGCCACGTAGTTTATCAGAGTATTTCCATAACTATGAATGGAAATGTTTTATTAGGGTTCCCTCCGAATAAAGGCTCCTCCTTTTCCAAAGAACGTTCATACTGTAATAATTTCTGCGATATCTTGTCTGGACTTGGTGAAGTCTTATAGTACAGTAAGTGGCTGATGGGATTGTGCCTTTGATGATATACACGCATGGAATTCGGCACACAGTCAGAGTATGTCATGATAAAGATATTTGGCTATAGGGCCATCACAGATTTGACCATAGCAAAAAGAAAGGTAGTATAACAAGCAATGACAGCCATTTTGAACAGTTTCGAAATTGCTTGTTGTTCCACCAATAATTGTTTTTAAATTGCAAACCTGTGATGGCTCTATTGCCTATAGCCAAATAGCTTTCTCATGACTGTGTGCCGAATTCCAAGCTTGAATCATCAAAGGCACAATCCCCCCATTTATTTTTCATTTATCTGCCCCGTTGTTGGCATTATTTAGATTCCGAAGACCGTATTTGGGATGGATTGGAGGTGCCTCCAACGTTGCAATGTACCGGTATTTATCAGTAGCATGTAGCTGTAGCCACGACCGCGAAAGCCGTCGACACAAACGCGGCATCACTGGCGAAACCGAAGACGGAGGAGTAAAAATATACCCCGACTTCTATTTGTAATGGTACAAATCTAATTATCATTTGCTTATTGTATTGACACCAATGATCTCTTAAGGCAGACTGAATCGTTAAAGCTACGAAGCCTATGGAAATGTGTAAACAATGCTTCAAGTAGCCAAGCACAATACAAACTATGCTTGCCAGAATGAGGTTACCAGCCAAAATACACATGTACTATCGGTGACTGGTATTCTGCATTTTTTGTGTGTTTTGCTTAGCAGAAATTATTTATTGACTTTTTGAATGCTTAAGCAGCTACATGAAATTGGGCCAAGGAATGCTGGATAAAGATCAAATGACAAAGCTTCTGCCCTTCTTAAGTGCACATATAGTACCAATGCACCTATCGTCCCATTAGAACAAACAGACAAACACATTACATAAATGATTGCTTTTTCAGAAGTGTGTAATGTAACCATCCTCCTCTAGCTTTCATGAACTTGTAAACATTACATGACAACTCATAAAAACCAGTTCATAATTTGGCTGAGCCTATTACTTCAATTTAGCAACCGAAAAATAAGGTTAACAAACTGGGGTTAATGTTCTTGCAGATCGTCATTTTTCATACAGGAAAAACCTATTTTCATTTCGCACTTGACACAAGAAGAACATTGTACCACACTTGTAAAGCTCACACATAAAAACAATGTGCTACAACCACATTGGTGGTGAGTACAATCACAGCGATCCTTAAGCTACCACGACACGTTACATTTCACTATAACCAGTGCTAAATAAAAACAAATGCCATAACACACTTTTACATTTTCTTTATGTAATATTCATACTACTTAATAATTCATATTTATTCGTGTTACACATTTTGTTAAGAGCAAAGTGACAAGATTACCATTTCCATTCTCCAGATCTACGGTAGCGGAATGTCATGTAAGCCTCGAAGTAGAGAAAGCCATTGATTGACACCAGAAGCCACCACGTTGGGTCATTCTTGACGGTAGCTACTCTCCAAACAGCGAGAATAGACGACACGGAGAACATAACTCGCACGAACACGCCCTGAGCCATGGTGTAGATGCGGGGAACAGAGCACCGCTCCTCGGTCCCGCCGTCCTCCCCTCCCTTCCCGTTCTTCATGGTGTCACGCTTCTCTTCCATGCGGCCACACAGGTTTAATAACTTTAAAAGATGTTTGGAATATTATTCTTTCACACCCAAATGCGTAAAGTTATTGATGTATGATAATTCTTTGCAATTTAGACGATCTCAAAGTGATAAAGCTGAGTGCTGAAGTTACAGCCATTCACGGCTAATGGTTTGTCCTTGAGATGGGTAAAGGCCTTAGTTATAAAACACAGCAACAACTAAGGAGCTCGTATCGATGTCCTCTTTTCTCAAAAACGCCCTCATTCCCCCTCCCTCGGAAGAACTCCAAAAAATGTCCGACGGCGATTTGCACGTCTTGTGGTCTTCACGCAGTGACAAATTGATGCGTCTTACCGTAAACCGAAACTGGGGTCATTAAGGAGCACTGGAGCCCTTCAAACCACGCGTCGATGGTTCGTCTTCCAGCTGTGGTTTCCAAACCCTAGAGCGAATGGTATCCCAAGGGTAACTTCAGAACAGATCCGTTTTGGCGATTTTCTCCCCCCACGAGTCACCATATAGTGGATGAGTATTACGAGAGCTGCGTCGTCTATCGTGTACGGCACATCAAACGTAGTGAACTGCAGCTTGGGGGCCTTTATTCGCGTAAACGTTAACGGTATCAACACACAATATGGACCAATAGACTTGTGCAAGTGTTCCGTGTGTTCTATCTTTAACTATATATATTATATTGTTGATAATTCCATTGTTGCGACTGACACGCTTTATAGTAGAAGTCCAAGGCGATGACACATTGGTTGCGTTTACCCCCCCCCCATCCGCCAATATTGGCAGTTCAGTTTCCAAGAAAATGTAGGACCATCTTATTCTATAGATTTCCATTTATATATATTTTAATGATTATTATAACTGCCTGTTATTTTTAGACCGTTGTGATCGTCGTTACTCACCCTAATCCGGATGACATTTGCTAATATCGGTGAAAACGCCAATGCATTTGCAATTCCGAATGCAACCCCAAAAGATTGGCAGACACCCCCGTGAAACATGTTTGGCCGTTGACTCCCTGATTGGCATTCACCAGACCACCCATCCATCCTCCAATACTGTGAAAGGGGACAGTTCATTAAGAGTTTGAAGCTCTACATTGGTAATGTAGAGAGTCAAAAAAGTTACTTGTCTTTTGTTCGAACAAATTTTGTTCATTTTTCATTTTGGTCACACAAGGCGGCATTGTGTTTAACGAACACCTGCTCGAAAGCAATACCGATCAGTTAATGTTAAAATAAAAACCGAAAGGCTCACCACTATACAAGCGTAATAATTATAATTTAACAAAGGAATTGTGATATCTGGTTCAGTATTTGGTTTTACAGTGTTCAGTATTTGATCCAAGGACATCTTAATTAAAACTGGCAGCATCTTATAAATGCCAGGTCATATCTTCCCTCGCTGCTGATTTCCTCTTCTAATTCATCTTCGTTAAGGAATTATTAGTAATCGAGAGACTTGCTGGAAGTTTACTGTTTTCCAAGTTGATGTTATCATTCAAGAGGCCACGTTTTATTAAGTGAAGAATACGTCATATCATTAGCTGCACTATACAACCAGCAGTGGTTCATTATTATATTTAATAAGTCTAGCTGGTCCCTCAAAATTTCATTTGCCGTGAAATTCTTTGAACACGTCAGACAGACCTATCACATGACCACACAGACTTTATAGAGTGTTTGGCTGTCGTCGGAATCGTAAATTGAAGGGCTTCTGGCTCACTGCAAAAAGGGCACACAAGCCGACAATACTAATTGAAATAAAAACTAAAAGAGTGCATTCGTCCCAAGCCATCGATCCTTTACCGTCAAACCTTTGCACCAATTAGTGGGTGTTTGATCATCATATCTGGCGATTCAAACTACACTCTCAACAGCCGAAAAGAACCCACAACGAAACAGTTAAAGTTAAAGTTATTTATTTAGTTGTACATCCACATCTTTTCTATAAGTTCTGTCCTCTTCTAACCTCTTCGAAATCATTTCTAAAGACCCGGCAATCCAAGGAAAGAAATTGCCAATGGCATCACAATTCACAAAAAGCATTGATCACAGTCACAATTCTAGCATGCAGCATCGCATTATGAATCTGCCCCTGATGTGATGCATCATTTTGCCTATCCTCATTAGCGACAGAGAAGAGAAACCAAGGAACGGTGGACAAATAAAGGCAGTAAAGATTACAGGGGGAAAGGGGCTTGCTCCCCCGAATGGGAACTGACAGTTTCCTCCTGTCTGCCTTGAGCCATTCCAAAGAAGAAGAAAAAGATACATATACGAAATCATTAAACTGAATGCCAGTATTCACGTGGCTATAACGGTGCAACAATTCATCTCCCATGACTGAATGGAAGGTGACGCGGGAAATTGGTCTAGCGATCGGTCAGACCGTACACTCCCCGAAGGGACGCTCTTTATTGGGGAAAAAATGATAGCTGCCATATTATTATCACTCAGTGCTTTTTTATAATACGGGGGCGGCTCTCCGCTTTAGAGCATGTGATGCACTGCAAATATTAACAACTCTTAATGTTGACCATACAAAAACCGGTACTTGAGTAGTCCCTGCTGAGTACAGCTATACCAAGTACCATTCATTAAACTGTTAATAGAAGCAGTATGGCTATAGTGGGTTTTTTTTTCTACTAAGGGGTAGCTCATAAAATCTCCCTTAAATGTCCGCTGGGAATGAAGAACTGACGCTTATTACGAGGTACTATAAGCTTCCTCAAGCTCTCCACTGGAATAGCAGGCACACAGGTTCAATGGTACTCCGTAAAAATAGGGAATATCTCGGAGAAAGAACACCAGAAGACCGAGTTCTAAACAATTTGTCCTCTTTCATTTGAAGCCCCGTCGGTAAAAGAAGAACCAATTTCACTCGGGCAGAGCTCGTCCAGAACAAAACTCAGTAGGCAGAGCCCCACTTCAGGGTTGTCTGGTTAAAAAGTTGATTATGTTTCGTAGTTTGATATCCGTCAGTTTGATACTGAAATGTACTTTTTTTTCTGCCCACAATAAAAAGATTCTTTGCTCGCATAAAATAGACGATGTGCCTAGATAAATAATGAGAGATTACACTGAGAGACGGGATACCTATTAACTAAACGATCAGAGACAAAACAAAAGTGACAGATATCACAAAATATGTCTTTCGTTAATAATAAATAAACAAACAAATTGAAAAAAAAAATTAAAATCATGAGCGGGCGTTGACCTACCTACTCCCGCTAACTATGAATATAAATATGTAATTTTACATAAAATACATTAAGAGATAGAAATATGATATTGATTAGCATATCCTCCAACCTGCTCCACCGGACTCTGAGCAAAATTGACAATAACGAAACCTCCAGTGCAACACTTATAAAGCCCGTATAACAGAATTTACCATGGAGAGTATTATTAAGCTTGCATTCTTCAGGTGACGAAATATTGACTGGTATGTTATGAATCACGGTCGCTAGTATTTGGCAGTCTATCTTTTCTGTGAAGAATAACACCTGAGAGTACAATGCAATCGGGACGTGGGTCGCGAAGGGCATACAATGTCAAACAAGAGTGAAGTGGGAAGAACTATAAATAAATAAACATACAGTAAACTTGCGGGTACAACCATGTGTACACATGGTTGTTTACCCGGAAGTTTACTATATATTTATTTATTTATTTAGTTCTTCCCATTTGTCCACACCATGCAAAGCTTCAAACAATACTTACAAGAGTGAAATGTCAATTAAACCCAACGATTCGTGTTTTTTTTTATTTTTGGATTTTTTTACTTTGGATATGTTTATTTAAATCTTTATTTTGGACAGAAACAGTCTAGTTTGCATTTGGATAGGAACACTATTGTCAAAATTGTATCTGTAAGGAATGAGTCACACTTAGGTCTGTGTAATTCAATCAATTGTCATACCGTAATAAACCGATATTTCATGACGCCATAGGATTGTAAATTAGCTTCGCCAAAATGAATACGATTCCAAGAAAAGTATCTTCTATATGTTAAAATTAAATTGATATAGATTGAACTAACAACCGATGGTCGATTTCTGTTCGCACAGAATCAGTATTGGTTGGTGCCTTTCAAAAAAAAAGATTATTGGTTGTTCTTTTTAAGAAAACAGAGTACTAACCGTGTGGTTTTTATTATTACTTTTTTTAAATACAGATGCTGTACAAAAACAAACCTGTGGGAATATCATCATCTTAGTGACACCAACTCCAAACAGTTTTAATTCTGTCAAGGGTTGTTTTGTGTGCATATCAGGCTTGTTTCGATTGCCATGATCAAATTAATGTGACATATGTGACATGTCTCCATGCAGCTAACTGAACAGACAACATTTTATACAAAGAAAATATAAAATAAGTCATTGTAATTATTAAGTAAACACAACAATAAATACTTATTGATGGTAGCATAAAGCGTTAATATGCCTTACGTAGACATCTATATACATTGTTTGTTTTCTGTATAATCGGTCTGGTGACTTTTACAAGTGTATTTGCAAAGCTTATTACGAAAGCCCATTAGTGCCATCGCAAGTACATATTCAGCGATTCTTGTTTCTTTTAAGTACATACTGAGCGATTCTTGTTTTTTGGAGGTACATATTCAGCGATTCTTGGTTTTTTTAAAAGTACATATTCAGCGATTCTTGTTTCTTTTAAGTACATATTGAGCGATTCTTGTTTTTTGGAAGTACACATTCAGCGAATCTTGGTTTTTTTAAAGAATACATCTGTTAGATCACGATTCTTGTTTTTTTGAAGTACATATTGAGCGATTCTTGTTTTTTTGAAGTACATATTGAGCGATTCTTGTTTTTTTGAAGTACATATTCAGCGATTCTTGTTTTTTGAAGTACATATTCAGCGAACCTTGTTTTTTTGAAGTACATATTCAGCGAACCTTGTTTTTTTGAAGTACATATTCAGCGAACCTTGTTTTTTTGAAGTACATATTCAGCGAACCTTGTTTTTGAAATATGTACTTCAAAAAAACAAGAATCGCTGAATATGTACTTCAAAAAAATAAGGTTCGCTGAAACATATTCAGCGAACCTTATTTTTTAAAGTACATATTCAGCGATTCTTGTTTTTTTTAAAGTACATATTCAGCGATTCTTGGTTTTTTGAAGTACATATTCAGCGAACCTTGTTTTTTTTGAAGTACATATTCGCTTTTGGGCGGATTTATGTCACAGCAATTCCCAACCCACTTGGGAAGTAACTTTTCTCTTAGCTTTGTAGGATACTTCATTAATTTGGATCTAATTATGTCTTCATTTATTATAGACACTTGTGCACTTGCACTGTTTTCAACTGTTTGTAAGTGGTTGTTCACCTCAATCCACCACTGCCCAAAGTCTTCCAAAATTTTGACTTCAGTTTTTGTTTCAGTAGTTCCGGGTCAGAATTGACCTGTATTCCGGGTCCCATGAGGCCTG
Organism: Pycnopodia helianthoides; assembly: GCA_032158295.1. NCBI lineage: Eukaryota > Metazoa > Echinodermata > Asteroidea > Forcipulatida > Asteriidae > Pycnopodia > Pycnopodia helianthoides. The sequence goes on from CM063244.1 coordinate 21,395,943, forward strand.
ACTCATTTCTGGATCAATAATGACCCGGAATCTGTGACAAAATGGCACAGAAATTGGTCAAACACACTTTTAAACTAGTCTCCGGGTCAGTCTTTCCCAGAAGTGGGTAAGGCCCCCAATGACTAAACAAAGCCAAGCAGAGCACTCTGAATATGATATTTATTTCACCGATAGTTTAACCACGTCAGTAAAATGATGGAGACTATAATCAGATATCATAGTCCATTATGAGGGTACATCATTTAATGCAATAATAAATCAGGTTAATCAAAGCAACCGAGGCCTTCTTTATATCCATTAGAGATTTAAGTAGCCAAGCGAAACCGGGGTATCGCCGGGGAGAGGGGAGGGGAGGGGAGGGGATGGCGTACCATTTCAAAGTAAAAGGTTTGTACGACTTGCCAGGAAAAAGACTCGGTCCTTACTAAGTGCTATTTCTGGGTAGAGTAAACGGGAATCTTGCTGACTTATTTGAAGCAATTTGATGTAAGTAAGACTTGAAAGTTTGCATGGTGAGAATACAATCTAAAGTGAGGTTTGCGGTGACGCCGTTTACTTAAAACTCTCTATGAGTTGCAATGGTTCTGAAAAGCATCCGTTCTTTTCCAGAACCGAAAAAAAATCACGATAGAGAGAGAGAGAGAGAGCCCGAAACATTGTCGCCTTCGTACGACTGACAGAGGACAGGAAGCTGTGGCGATCCCTGTCAGCAGAAGTATCCATCATGGCACCCCAACGACCAGTCAGCACGACGGTCACGGGATGAATGAATCATAGAGAGAGAGAGATTTATGTACATGGTTTCTTTGCAGACATCACTAGATTAATTTATATAAGTTTCCATTAAAATTATCTCACTGAGCATATTTTTCAATAAACATGATGTTTGTTTAGTTTTATTAATTTGTTTCATTCCGATTAAAAAATTTTTAAAAAAAAAATTGTTGACAAGTCAGCTGAGAAAGGCCGTTTCGCCTGAACTTGTCACTTTTGAAAAATACCCTTTCGCGGGAAAACCTTTGTAAACTATTAAAACCATTGCAGTTTGGAGCTCCAGCATTTACAGGAGCAAAAGGGAGATATCTTCCACAAAGTTTCTTTTTCGCGATCCTATGACTCTACACACATTTTAAAGTTGGAACTAGCACTAACATTAGTATCTAACTTGTTGAATAAAAAAAAAAAAACCCACAACAAAACTTGGGATTCGTATTGAACACCAAACCCAAAGCCTAAAAAGCATCCCTTACCAATGAAATATTTTTTATAATTGCACAGCACATGCCGTGATAATGTAAAGCCTACTGCAAGGGAGGGAAAACATATATTATGCGATTATACCACCTTCGTTATGAGACCCACATCAGTACATGCGCAACCCATCCATTCACTAAAACAGATCAACCAACGAGGGGGGATATAGTTATGTATTACGCCTCCACCTTTGTGGCCTAATATTTATTTTAAAGTAAACCGTCTTATAGTTTGCGTATAGGTAACGATTTCATTAAAGCTCGACTAATAGAGTAATGACAAACACTATAGTGTGGTGTGGTCCACTATAAACACAGGTCCATCATGAACATACGTTTCATGTTTCTAAGAACCTCATGTATCAAACATGCCACAGACATACATGTAGTGAATAAAAATAGCGCCCTCTTTACATTTTGCTATGAAATGCCCCCTCCCCCAACCTCGAGAGCGTTATTTACAGGTTCGCAGTAAAACCCATTCCCAGGTTCTAATGTGTGCATTGACCAGTGAAGTAATGCAATAGACTTGGAAATCTTCATTGAATTTATTAGGATATCCATTTCTATTTGTGATTTGTATTTATTTTTTTATTTAAGGAAACAACTTAGTTTATTTTCCAATCCAACTAAGCCTATTCTAAACCACAGAGGGCTTGATGATATCTACTTCATAATAAGAGATTTAAGGTAGGCTGTGTTTTGCAGGAAGATGCGCGACCTTCAAACTTTTATACCACAGAAGACAATGTGGTTTATAAAACACTCTAACAAAATGTCATTGTATTATTACCCTTCCAGTGCAACTTTTCATCATACTGAAACATCCAATGAAGTTGCATTTCAAACAAATGACTTTCTACATTTGTGTACAGGAATTCTTAAGTTCTTTCCTGTATTTTGATCAAATTCAATCAAAGAGGCATTAAATTTGACCTTTTGACTGACGCACAATTTTCTCTTTGGAATGTATATACCTGTTTGTTGTTGATTTCCAATGACGTGTGTTTCGCTCGGAAAGAGTGCAAAAAACATACACTTTACACCATTTTAACGTGAGGTTAGAGACTTGCAATTTTTTCCCACGTGTCTTTGATACCCTTTCAGCGCGAATTGTTATTGTCAACATCCTAAAACATCCAGCGAAGTCACATTTCAAATAATATATAACTCAGAAAATAGAATTAGCTGTTAGCAAACTGCTTACCAACCAAAAGGACCTAGGGTAGGCCTATAAATGCAAAATTCAGTTAGTGGCCTAACGTTTCGACCCTAGCAGAGTCTTTCTCATAGCTTTCGAGAAAGACTCTGCTAGGGTCAAAACATCTGGCCACTAACTGATTTTTGCATTTAATATAACTCTGTACATTTTTGTTCCGCAAATTTTAAAATCTTTCCTGTATTTTGTTTACAATCATCCTACGTTTAAAAAGAGAGAAAGATAAATGAATTCCCCCTTTTAGTCCATAGGAGGTCGGGCAATTTCTTATACATACGGGGCCTACTTAAAAAAAAAGGAAAAGTCATATAGGCCCTTTTCGAAACGACTGGCTTCGGCTTCAGGCTCCGGATTCGTTTTCTGGGGGCTTCGGCTCCGCGCGGCTTCGGCTTCACAACAAGCAAGATGGCTACGTGTTTGTTTCGAACACTTCGGCTTTCCCCGGCTTCGTGAGCATGAGAACAAACGAGCGTCGTCTGCTTTATTTTTGTGTCGGGCATTATAAAGGTAGTTCCAAAAAGTATCAATTAATATAAATACCACAACAAATTAAAACAACATATTCCAATCATTATACTGTAGCATACACATCATATTTATGTTCTGACAGCTTAACTCAAATACCTGATAACTTTTAATACAAATAACCGGCCTACAGCCCACACGAGCTGTTCAATTATATCTATTATATTTTATTTTAGCTTCACTTGATTAAATAACCATATATTTCATTCGTCAACAAAGCTGACCAGTTCATAAACAAAAATCTGAGAATACACTACTGTAAACAAATTGATACTTCCACAAACCTTGAAGCAGGCCTAAAATGACATTTCTGTAAAGGTTAGTTCTGTTTAAAACAAAGGTCAACGTGGAGGGATCGTCTTGAGTCTCCCTCAAGCTCAAGATCACCACTGATTAGTGACAATATCTCAATGTCAGAAGGTGTGAGTATATTAAGAACTAAGAAACAAAAGTCCTATTCTTTAATAGTATAAGTACCAAAGTCTTTACTATATAGGTAGTCAATCTGAAAGTGTATAACAATATTTTGATAAATGACAATTTTATTGTGGGGGAAAACCCATGGTTTTCACGAATTAGATGCATCACTAAGTTTATCGGCCACATATCCGTTATTTGAAATGAACTTAACTACCATCAAGAAATACATTTTATATCATAACTTACCTAATAGAATTAAGGCAATTTGTCAGCCGTCTCATGGTGGTGATATGTGGGCACTGTTGATAGAGGAATGTCCTCTATAAGAACTCAATTTGTTAAGTTTTGTAACTGTAACCGAGGATTTAAATTTGCTGCCGCACGAAAAAAAGTTTTACCGTCATGAATGTGACGTCATCAAGCCAGCAAAGCCATCTCTCGGTCTGGCTCCGCATCTCGATCATCAACTAAGCATTGGCTTGCCGAAGTCAGGAGTTTCACAATGAGCTTCAAAATTGCCATGGGGACAGGACCCAAAGCCAAAGCCGAAGCCAGGAGCTTCGCAATGAGCTTCAAAATGGCCCTGGGGACAGGACCCAAAGCCAAAGCCGAAGCCAGGAGTTTCGCAATGAGCTTCAAAATGGCCCTGGTGACTGGACCCAAAGCTGAATCCGAAGCCGGTCATTTCAGGAAGGGTAAAGTCAGGTCAGACCACTTAGTAGATTTAAGACGCGAAAGTAAGCGGGGCACTTAGTGCAAATGCTTTGTGAAGATTCGTCTAAGTTGGGTATTTTGTGACTTAAGTAGTTTCTTGAATATGGCCCTAGCTGGATCATCCTGGATGTTAAGTACAGTGACAAGAGTAAGAGAAAAAGAAATATCCACAGGGAGGCAATGGTGTGAGTGAACCGAATTAATATTCATTAACCTTATGGAGACCGAAGAACGTTCTAAAGAAAGGGGCACTTCAAGCTCACTGGCGGACAAATACACCCACCCTCCTTATTAGGAGATAAGACGCGGGCAAAGCTAATCGGCTTTGGAAATAAAAAGTAATTTCAGTTCAACCTTGACTAGAGCGTGTATAAACCGTAGGGAAATTTGAACCTTTTGCGACTTTTGGACAGTATTCGCTGACTAAATGAAGACTGGAGACAATAGGATAAAAATATATCCACAGGAAAACTCTAAAGAGAGGGATGCTCCCTAAGGAATTTTGTGCACAAAGTACGTAGACAAAGGGAAGCACAAAACAAATCTCCACAGGGATGCACAAATGGAAATCGACCGATTTGACATTCATTATGCCTAATGGAGAACGAAGACATTGGCCAAAAAGTCACCACAGGGGAGTTTTAAAGAAAGAGATACAGTTGCAATTTCACTGGCGGACAAAATACACTCTCATTATATGAGAGAAGACGCGGGCAAAGCTGATCAGCCTTGTAAATAAAAAAGTAATTTAAATTCAACCTTGTATGAAGCATTTATAAACCGCAGAGAAATTTGAGTCTGTCGCCATTCTTGAGCAACACACCTCTGTGTTGCATACACTCGGTGAACATTCCTATTTGTTCTGTGAACTTTGATTTAAAAAGGCATATTCTTCAACACGTTAAAAAAACCCACTGTGTGTACGTGTGTAAGTCCACTGTAGTGTTGCAAGATTGTGTGGACTTCTTTTCCTCTCAGGTCCCACTCTTCGTGTGTGCGTGACCATCAACATTATCAGAAACCAAACTACTATTTTTATCAAACTACTAAGGTGAATCGTCTGTGGACACACATTTTCATTAGACAATCCACAGTACCACCACTCGTCGTCAAGTTCAATTGCCGCTTATAACTTGGGGAGGTGAACCTCATCTTTTACCGAGAGTTTAAAGCCTATCTGCGTTCACGATGGAGAGCATTCAAGTTAGCAACTCTTCTGCTGAAATGCAGCCGCGTGACGATCAAATTGATGTGGCTACTTACTCATACCGGATGTTTTGGTATATTCTTACCCTGGTGGTCGGCGTACCTGGTAACTATCTTATCCTCCGCGTATATTGGTCAAAGCCTATCAAGACAAGCACAATTATTCTAATCATGTCGTTGGCTGTGACGGATTTCCTGACCTGCTTAACTCAGGTCTTTGATCTTACCAAAGATGCCATTTATTTAGCGACAGGTACAAAAAGTGACTTGTTTGATTTAGTCGGATTAATTGAGACTACCGCCCTGATTACATCAATCTGTACCACCGCAATGATTGCATTGGATCGTTACGACTGCGTCTGTCGACCACAACGGCGATTCTTCACTGAGGCAAGAGGCAAGATAGCGACTTTCATCTCGTTTCTGGTCGCTGTGTGTATAATGATTCCACAATATATCAAGGTATTTGCTGATTATGACGATCCTATACTGGAGGACGCAATCCTCTCATTGCGACTATTTATTTTATTATTTTCATTTATGATCATCGTCATTTGTTACTATAAGGTCTTCATGGCCATCAGGAAGCATGTCAAAGTAGGTTTGCCGTCGAAACACGTTCCGCGGATTGACCAACCACAACAAACACCAGCTACTCAAAATGCGCCACTACAACTAGATCCGGCTTCACTGACCATCCCTGCCACCACCTCAGGTGATACGCCAATTCAGACGATATCAGTAGCATCAACATCGACAAGTGAAACCATCGTGACGGCCTCGGAAGGTAGCAGTGAGAGCCACCACAACCTCAACCCCATAACATCGCAGGTGGGCACGAGTGAATCCAAAGTGCCACCTCAAGTGCACCGTCATAGAGGGCGTCAAGAAAAATCGACTGGGGCGCCCTCCCTACAGCGTAAGACGACGAGAATGCTGTTTATCACCAGTGTGGTGCTAATGCTGACCTGGCTACCGTTTTGTGTGTTCGTCTGTGTTTTGCTTGCCTACCTTGATGGGTGGTATGTTGATCCACTGGCCTTCGATATACTGGATCAGATTTTCTTAGTTTTGTACTTGAACAACATTTCAAACCCCATTATTTACGGACTTGCAAACAGACGGTTTCGAAAAGACTGCATTGCGTTGCTACGCAGTAATCGCATCTGCCGTTAGACTTAAACTTTCACACGTACCATAGTTGTTTCATTGTTTCATGTTATTTGCATTTATTAAGTGGGACGACCTCTATGAGCCCATAATCCTTTGTTTTGTAACTATTATTGCTGTCTATTATTCCCGTGGTTTTTAGTGCGCCTATGCCCTAATATTATTACTACCACTAAGCTGACCCATGACATGTAGCCATTTCAAATCTTCAGGCAGTGTTACACGGACAAGTCGTTATTATGTTCGTCGCTGCGACAGCGTTACGATTCTCACGAAACTACTCTTGCAAAACTGCTGTGCTCGTAATACTGCTGCTCCTGCGAGACTTCTGCTCTCGCGACTACGGCCTGAGGAGCTTTCAGTCTCGTGAGAGCGGTTATAGTCGCGTGAGAGCCGATACGCCATTAGCGCGACAAACATTTAACGACTTGTCCACAAAGCCACACTGTGCAGCTTTTGTAGAGCACCAATTTTACAATCCCCATATAGACCATTTTGAGATATGGCGGACTCAATACTATGACACTATAGCGTTTGGGTAAACCAAACAGAGCACTCCTACAGTGTCCACCATATCTCAAAAAGCTCATGCACCATCAGCTCTTCAGCTATCTAAAGTACCATACTTGGTGAATCTGCCACGAGATGCACCGCGTCAGTATGTAGTTATTCAGAGTGCACGTGCAATGGTTTAAATATGCAACAATCACTGCGGCTTCTGACCAATGGGTTTAGCAAATAATGATCAATTGTAAGAATTGTTTGCTGCCTTTGTATACACACATTGCACAACTTGTATTAGGCCTATAGGCGTTAAATGATACTCCATCTAAACCGGATATAAGACAATAGAAAGCGTCCAATTCTAGAATAGGACATAATGATATTCCTGTAAACCTACATATTAAAAAAGAGAGGAAAAATGGAAACACTCGCGCACAAGAGAAGACGTTACCAATCATTTGAAAAAACAAACAATCTCAACTGCAAAAACAAAAACAAGCAGGTTGTAATCTCAAAGCTAACTTCTCATTAGTAGCAAGTATCGGGGCTCAGTATTCAAAAATATTTCCTTTTGAAATCGCAAGTACTTCCTTGTTCTTAACATCATCAGGATAGCTGTAATTGATGTCTTTCCTAGTTTATGGTCTGTACCAGTTCGGTTGAGCGTTTTAGAAATTAACAGGAACACAAGTTTTGTTGGGACAATAATAATTCAGTATACAACTGTGTGGTACAACGTCTTCCTTGCTCTGGATTTTGCTTGATAAGGAAACCGACCTTCTAAATCGGCATTGTTTGCACTATTAATGAGTAGTTCTGTCTAGGTACATGTATAAGTATCTGTGTTGGTCTTTAGTAGCCGGTTTATATCAAGGTTATTACGTCACGTAATATAATGTAGCGTTGATCTTTTTCTCACGAATCTGAAAACTCATCAAAACGATAATTCAATTTCACTTATGTATGTAATTTACGTCATGCGATTCAAAACCATTCACATAACAACCCACTGGAGCAGCATTCAAATTCGCAGCAGCTTTTCACAGAAAATTATAGTTGCTCAGATATATTTTGAATGCCGATTTCGCATGAATAAAAAGACACCTTTTTAAGTTCTAGTAAATATAATGCACTATTATGCCATGTATTAAGTCGCATGCCTCTAAAGTGGAAGTTGGTTGACAATTTCGATTGAATAGGCAACATCGCTTTAATACTAATGCATGAAAGTGAAAGTGACCGGGAAAATCTAGAGTAGGTCCTATACAATTTCTTCGCCTCCGGAAAACTGAACGTTCCTGGTATCCCGTGGGCAGTCGTAGTTTTAACAATAGCACTCAAATCAGTCAATAACTGTTTTATAACACACTATAGACATAGATTCTGCACTTGAGTTAAGATTACATGTTTTAATGTAAGAATATACTAAGCCAGTATAAATTGGTTGCTATAGGTGTAGTACGCTGGTTGCTATGGATTTGGTACATTGGTTGCTGTGGATATAGTACATTGATTGCCGAGGGTATAAAACATCAGTTACTCCGGGTATAAAACATTGGTTGCTCCGGTATAAAACATTGGTTGCTCCGTATAATATACATTGGTTGCTCCGGTATAGTACATTGGTTGCTCCGGGTATAAAACATTGGTTGCTTCGGGTATAAAACATTGGTTGCTCCGGGTATAAAACATTGGTTGCTCCGGGTATAGTACATTGGTTGCTCTAGGTACAGTAAATTGCTTGCTCCGGGTATAGTACATTGGTTGCTCTAGGTACAGTAAATTGGTTACTCCGGGTATAGTACATTGGTGGCTCCGGTTATAGTACACTGGTTGCTCCGGGTGTAGTAAAATGGTTGCTCCGGGTATAATATACGAAACAATCAGGAGAGATATTTTAAAACTCACTTTTCATTGTAAATATTGAAGCATAGGCCCTATAGGATATGTCACTAAAAGGTTTAAATTAAACTATCAACTACACTTCCCTAGAAAATTTCACAGTTGTTCACTTCGATAATCATTATACGAACACTCCACTTTGTATTTAATATATTAAAAAAAAAAAAAACCCCGCTACACCGTTGGTTTACCTCGTACCAAAAATATTAGTAAGTGTTTTAGTATTTCTTTGCGAGTCAATGCAACCAGATTATTTGCTTTACATTAGGCTGTTTCTCTCAGCATATCGAAGTGGAACAACAAAATATGGTTTGTTTCACCTTTCCCCAAAACACAAGAAGAATCATTCGAAAAGTAGGGCATAGGTTTTTTCGGTTGTGTCATATCATCATATCAATATCGTCCATCAGATCCAAGCCTTCTTTAATACAAATTAAGTTCTATGCTCATAAAGCTATACGAAAACAAAAGTAAAAATAAAATAATTGAGCCATTAAAATGCTCTTCCGTATGTGACATGTCTCCATGCAGCTAACTGAACAGACAACATTTTATACAAAGAAAATATAAAATAAGTCATTGTAATTATTAAGTAAACACAACAATAAATACTTATTGATGGTAGCATAAAGCGTTAATATGCCTTACGTAGACGTCTATATACATTGTTTGTTTTCTGTATAATCGGTCTGGTGACTTTTACAAGTGTATTTGCAAAGCTTATTACGAAAGCCCATTAGTGCCATCGCAAGTACATATTCAGCGATTCTTGTTTCTTTTAAGTATATATTGAGCGATTCTTGTTTTTTGGAAGTACATATTCAGCGAATCTTGTTTTTTGAAGTACATATTCAGCGATTCTTGTTTTTTTTAAAGTACATATTCAGCGATTCTTGTTTTTTTGAAGTACATATTCAGCGATTCTCGTTTTTTTGAAGTACATATTCAGCGAACCTTGTTTTTTTGAAGTACATATTCAGAGAATCTTGTTTTGGGGGAGTACATATTCAGCGAATCTTGTACTTCCAAAAATCAAGAGTCGCTGAATATTTACTTAAAAAAAAAAAAAAAAAAAATCGCTGAATGTGTACATAAAAAAAAACAAGATTCGCTGAATATGTACTTACAAAAATCAAGAGTCGCTGAATATGTACTTAAAAAAAAACAAGAATCGCTGAATATGTACTTCAAAAAACAAGATTCGCTGAATACGTACTTGCGATGGCACTAATGGGCTTTCGTAGCTTATCATAAAAATGTACCATCATTTCTTATTGTACAAAATTTGTAAACAAAAATTACGTGACCTATATTCCAATGGCCGCTGGTACCACGTGCAATTGCCATAATAATTGTTTTCAGAAGTATTTTGGGACTAAACATGGCATGTGGTCTTAGTTCTTACTTAAACCTGTATGTAAAATTAATTGTCGTTTCAATTGGGTCTCTAGATAGTAAGTTGTGTGCATGTTAACAATTTTAAAATATTGAAATGGTTGGATGGTGTATGAGTTGGCACAAAAGTCAAAATTTTGATATAATAGCGTATATCAGACACGCCCCGGTTCACGCCAGACTAAATGGTCCGGGACAACGTCCGAGTAATAGACCTTTATCATACTGCCAACACCTTGGTCATGTTCCCTGTATCCAATAACAGTGCTGCACGCTAATAGCCATTGTCCCCAAAAGGAACCAGACTATTTCCCCTTCCAGCCTCGGTTTGGTTACATTGATTTGAATTGGAAAAAATTAAGATGGCCACACACCATAATAAAGGTCTGTAAAATCTACAGAAGCATCATCATCATCGGTCAAATTCATAGCCATAAGAAAGGGGAAAATATAATTAGCTGTTGCAAACTGCTTACCAACCAAAAGGACATGTAGTATAAATGCAAACAATTAGTTAGTGGCCTGACGTTTCGACCCTAGCAGATTCTCCAAGGCTAAAAAAAATAAATAAAAATAACAAGAGAAAGGGCTCAGATAAATCAAGGCAAACCAAGCCGACAGTGGTTATCATAAAATGGCGAATTTTGTTTCTTTGACAAAGCTGTTGTTAACACTGTATACACAAATGGCTCCCCGTGTGTCGCAGAGAAAAAATGCAAACGTCTCGTTTCAACAAAGCACTATTAAGGTTCGTCTCAATTCGGTACATTAAACAAATAATGCCAAGGGTATAGCTGGCTCGTATTCAGGGGCTGATTTTACATGAGACCAAAAATAGACCGATCCATTAAGCCCCACCCCTTTAGCATATTGACCAATCACAGCATTGGCTGACTCACCACTGCACACGTGTACAGCACATGTGCGTCTCTCCAATGCCACACTCGCGACATGAACGTGCGCGCTTTAAGTACGCGCGCACGCATGTTTACTTTTCTAATGGGATTTTAGCGTGTCGGACTTTGTCGGACTTTCGGTGGCGTATAGCCAAGGTTGTGATTGGTCAACACGTAAGGGGCGGAGCTTAATGGATCGGTCTATTGATCTGCATCTGTTTGTCAATCTTAATTGCTAAGCTCAGTGTAATGTCACAATACAAAAATGATAATATTGGCGATTCATCTTAACAAATACAAACCCCCACAATTTTCAACTAACTATTCTTAGATCGTAAAATCATTTCACAGATAATGAACCTGGACTCGTTTTCACAAAGAGCTGAGATTAATCTTAAGATGTGTACCCATCTTAATTTCTAAGCAAAGTGTGATGTCACAATTCATATCACTACGGTGATATTAATCGATACTTCATCTTAAGATGAAACTTGGTGCTTTGCGGAATCGGGCAAAAGTGATATCTGCCCGCGAAACTCAAAATCAAAATTACTGTCCTGCGCAATTATATAGAGTTTCAGCATACACTTTAAAGACACTGGACACCTTTGGTAAATGTCAAAGACCAGTCTTCTCACTTGGTGTATCTCAACATATGCACAAAATAACAAACCTGTGCAAATTTGAACTCAATTGGTCGTCGAAGTTGCGAGATAATAATGGAAGAAAAAAACACCCTTGTCACACGAAGTTGTGTGCTTTCAGATGCTTGATTTCGAGACCTCACGCGTGAGGTCTCAAAATCAATTCAAATATTTTACTGAGAAATTACTTCTTTCTCAAAAACTACGTTACTTCAGAGGGAGCCGTTTCTCACAATGTTTTATACTATCAACAGCTCTCCATTGCTCGTTACCAAGTAAGTTTTTACGCTAACAATTATTTGGAGTAATTACCAATAGTGTCCAGTGCCTTTAAAAACTCCCGGATCAGAATAAACCCGGATCCGAATCTCGTGGAACCTGACCCGTTCCTGAGTCACTATAACCCGGAATATGTACCAAAATGACACAGAAATGTGTAAAAACCGGACGCACAATCCGGGTCAACCAAATGAGTTGCCCCCCTGGGACCCAGCCCGGAACCTGGGTCAACTCTTCGACCAATGCGTGATTCAGAGACGAATCGTAAGTTATAACATGTAGCTTTTGTATTGGTTTTCTTTAACAACACTCCGATCAGCTTTAATCCAAAAAAAAAAAAAAAAAAAAAAAAATCCGATTTGTTTTACTATGGTAGAACCAGAAGGAGCAGGGCGAGAACCCTCCCCTCACTCAGAATCCCTGTCCCCTTGCCCCCACTCCCCCCCCCTTGAGATCGAAAAAGGGGAACAAACAATGGTTCGATACATGAAATAGGCCTCCTCCGTAAACAAAAAGATAAAAATAAAAATAAATAAATAAATTGAATACATTAAAGAAAGAAATATAAATAAAATTGTGTCTTTGATCCTACTCCCCCCTCCCACCCAAATGAAAATGTCTGGTTATTCCACTGACTTCAAGCATACTTCCGTGCAAAAACCACTTTTTTGTTGATTTGTCTTTTAAGGGGGTCTGACCCACTCCTAAGTCAGTATGACCCGGACTCTGTGTCAGAATGACCAAGAAATGGGTTTCAAACTGTCGTAGAATCCTAGTTAAAATCACACTTTCAACCAGTTTCTGGGTCGGCCTATCCAAGAATGGGGTCAGGCCCCCTGGGACCCCCGAGTACGGGGAGTTGTGACCTGATTTCATAGAGCTGGTAAACACAAAAATTTGCTTAGCATGAAATGTCTTTCGTGATAAAAACAGGGTTACCAACCAAATTTCCATGTGTTGCATATTGCTTGTTACTGGTATTCAGCTGTTGTTTGCTTATCCTGAAAATCAAGTGGAAATTTGGTTGGCAATCCTGTTTTTATCAATGAAGAAATTTCATGCTAAGCAAATTTTCGTGCTTAGCAGCTCTATGAAATTGGGCCCTGGGAGTTTTCTAGCGTGTAAATACGATCTGCTTGACTCCCTCGAGCATATCACAGAGAAATGAAGGATTTCATGAACACTTAGACATGGTCAGAGTGATACGAGATCCCATACTCCTTCGAGGATCCCAGTCTTGTGGTTCCGAACCCAAACTAACCACGGAAATTGCTTCATTTTTAGAAGTTATAACATGAAGTATAAAATGATAAAAATTGTGATTTAAAACTGATCACAGCAATATTTAGAAGAGAAACTGTGACCTAGATTCAAAAGAACGTCATATATTTGATAGTTTACTGTTTTTAAATCGATTTCAACTCTTGTTTCAGTCAACCAATGACAAAGTAACCAGGGCCATAAAAGGATAACCAATGACAAAGTTACCAGGGCCATAAAAGGATAACCAATGACAAAGTTACCAGGGCCATAAAAGGATAACAAAAGCTTACGTGCACGTGATGCCGGCTATGTTACTTCTTTGAAAAATTGTAAATGTAGGTCGGCGTGTTCAACTATGGTATAGTTAAACTTTCATTTCCAATTCACCAATGATACATTATCTACTTCCCTGGAAAAAAGGGCATTAATTATCAGACATTAATATGAAATTAACGCAAACTAAGGCCCCAGTTCTGAAGTTGAAATGTTTATAAGGGATGCAGCTGCTCTGCAATACTTCACAATGTTCCTTGGCAATCGAAATTGATGCTGACCATCCTCAACAAATAGCCCCGGCGGTAAGTGACTCTTTCATTCACAGGAACTGTAGCTGGATTGGAATGTGCATGTTCTTGTTATTTTCAAAATCGTCTTTACTGCTTTAAATCTATTGGAAGTCAAGTTTTTGCATAATTTCACTATCTCTGCATGCTACTCTTTCCATCTCGAGATTAGCGCGATCCAGGAAGCATTCAATTAGCGAGGTGAAACATGTGGTAGCGCTCCGATGTTTTCGCATGGTGTATTGTTCATTATTTGGACGTTGTAACTATTACGATTTTTGTTGAAGGTGTATCACTTTTTTGGGGGGGGGGGTGTTTCAGCCTTGACAAGACAAAGCGTTTAAGAATGATATCGTTTAGCTATGGCGTAGATAACCTACACAATCATCACACGCACTTAACCAGGCGCAAGCCGTAAGTATGGTGTGCCAAGGAGAGGTGCGTCAAAATTTACGCGTCTCATGCCAGTGGTAGTTACGTGACGTCACATGTGCAGGCTCATGTGTACAAGCCATGCGCAACTTTCAGCCAATGATCGGTCTTTCCTTTGACCACGAGGGATCTTTAAGCCAATGATCGGTCGTTCTTTTGACCACAAGGGGTCTTTCAGCCGAAGGTCGGTCTTTCCCTTGACCTCAAGGGTGCTGTTTATTGAGCCTTTTTGGCGTTAAGGTAAGGGGTCTGTTACTCACACATCCATAAAGTTATTACAAGAACTAAGAGGGGAGCAGTGGCTACCTCAAATACGTAACACCGCTGACCCGCCATGGGCACAAACTACATACGAATGTCCACTCGGAAAATGTGTGCTGTGAGCAAATATTTGCCAATTAATTCCTGATGAATCATGATGGGTCAGCACCATAGTCTCAATGGGCATAGAATGCTTCATGCCGGGGCCGTGTTGACACTTCTTTTACAGGTGTGATGGTCCCTGAGTGTGACAATCCTGTGAGTCATGTTTTTTATCCTCTTCCCCCTTCCAGCTATTTAGTGTTCTCCCCAAACCCCCAAATCCAATATTTTTAAGGAATCGGCCTGGGAGGACCGCCTCTCTACTGCCTCCTCGAGCTAACCCCACTGCATTGAATTTTCAGCGTTTTGTTTTACAGCCGCTTTCCTCCGTTTTGTCCACCCCATCCCGTTTAATTTCAGGTGTCATTCCACCATGAAGGTCCAAAACATTCTCCTCATTTGTTACATCACCTCCGTCCTTGTCATGGTATCGTGCAACGACGGAGCCTTTAACATTCACGGTGGATACTACGATGTGGACTCATTCAATCAGGGTGTGGTAGGAGAAAGATTAGCCAGAATATATAAATGGGGTGAATCCAGCGCCGCGGGTGAGAACAGAAAAGAGATTCCCGGCACGGAGGCCCTTTGCTGGAGAGGTGACGATTTTCAGTTGTGCAGATTGGTGTTTATTGTCTCTGCTAAAAACGTCCCGAACGAAGAGCACTACCAAATCAAAGGGGCCAAAATTGACATTCAGGATATCCAATCTAAATACAGTGTGGATGTGACGGGTTTCGGAACGCAGGAGGCTTTTAATGGTGTGGAGGACGTTGTGGTCGCTGACGGACAGATATGGAGTAAAACTCTGTCCGATTGGGGATATGGCTACCTCCATCTCTACGTCAACAAAACCACTCGACCGTCTACTGCAGACGCATTTCTAAATGAAAAACGAAATGCCGGTAAGAGTGAGTTCTCGTCGGATACGAACATGGTCGGCCAGAGAGATCCGCGAAGCAAAGACCAATTTATTTCAACGTTCAGAACCTGGTCCGCAACGTGGTACGACTTAACCGTGCACTGGTGGAAGGTGTACATAGCGCAGACAAAGGTGGTCAAACATGCCGTTATCTACGACGAGAAGGTGACGACGCCCGGTGCTATTAGTATCGTCGACTCTCTGACGTTGGAGAACAGGGGCTCAAAGGTGACCTCCGATACCTTTGCCAAAATAGGCTCCAAGGAAACCATCACCCTGGAAACGTCTACTAGTATGGAAACTACGTTTGATTTCTCCATCGATGTGGGATCGAGTGTGTCGGTTGAAGTTGGGTTTGTCGCCGCCTCTGTTGAAGTCAACCTGCATGCTGGACAGTCCAGCACGGAGGCGTCCAGTTCCACCCACACCACGTCAACAGAAAAGAGCATCGAGTGGCCCACGGAGTGCCCGGACGGGATCAGACTTACTTTGTCAGTTCAAAAGGTCACAAGTAGGCATACCGTACCGATTGAGTTCACGTTCGAACGCACCGGAGTACAATGGAAGGAACGAAAAACCTTCGAAGCGACCGTGAACGGTGTGACGCAATTACTGGAGCATTGTTGTTTAGAGGCTTCGGCGAGTGCGGACTGTGGCAAAGGAACACTTCAGATGTGCTAGACGATTAGCTTCGGTGTAAGATGTTGGAACAATGTTGGAACAAACTTTTCAAAACTACCCTTTTTCATTGTTAGGTCATGTGAGCATTCAATTCGTGTTTGGCTATACGACTATGGATCCGAGTGATTAAAAACCTTCAGTCATCTTACCACTGCCGAAACGCGAAATTAATAGTCCCTTATACGTAAAAGAGTGGCCATTGGTCGCTTTTCAAGGTTATTGCATAAAGGTTTCTGGGTTCAGGCTAATGGTCATAACACAAACCATTGGTTCTAAAACCCTGCACATTTTGACATTTTAAAACATGTCCATTTGTCTTAACGACATCGTACACTCTTTATAGTGAATACAATCATGTTACAACGTCTTACACTGCATGCGACACGCTATAGTACAAGATGCTCAAACGTTTCGATCCTTGACCCGATTTTGACCCTCGACCTCGATTTGCATGTCATTAAGTTTACATTTGGTTTTAAATTTAAATAGGTTTAAACCTTTATGTCTACTGAATTTTACTTTTGCATTCAGAATTTTGTTGGTATCTAGGCCTATCATAAAGTGTTTATGTGGGCAATGGATTGTTTTAGCTTTTTTGTTGTTGGAGTTGCCATTATTTTTGCCTCAAGATGGCAGACTGCTCGATGGTTCAGTGTTACATAACGATTATTAGCATTATGATGACTCTAAAGAGTTCAGTACGTAGAAGGTATCAGGAAACTCTAAAAATGTAATTTTCCTCAATTTAATCTCTATATACGTTCGAGTTGACTTTTGAAAAAAAGTGATCTAATATTTCGTGTTTGGTTTATGGGTTAGTTTTCAGTGTTTAGTTTATTGATTTATTGATTATCGCACAAGCATAAAGATGTTCATGGTGGAAAACTTTGCCTGATATGTAATAGTTTCTGAGAAACGAGGTAAACAATTAGTTTTGGCCCCAGGGGGTCCGAAATCCGCGATTTTTGAAAACAGTTAAATCAGTGATGAGGTTTTTCACTGTCGTGATGTCGTGACTCCGATGACCGATTGAGCACACACTTTCACAAGTTTGTTAGTTCGTGTATTTTATGGTGGGTCACATAAAGTGCGGATACTGGTGGTCTTTGACAGTTAGCAATGTTCGCTGCGTGCTTTAAACTTGTAAGACATGAAGTTCAAGTAACTACATAAGAATTCGAAATAACTGATATGATATGGAATATTTCAGGTCAGTGGATGATTATTAATAGAGAGACATTGACAATTCAAAGTTGAATAGTAACTGACATTTTAAAAAATCAGCACAACATAAATGGAAAAATAATTGTTTACACTCAGTATTGTTGTTTGTTGTCTTCAGAAATTAGACCAATCAGTAAATTAATATTATTATTAGTTTATATTTAACCAATAGACTGTTCAGGCTTCAGATAATAGGCCTACATGAAGAGAGTGCCATCGTCTACTCTGGTTATGCAAATAGTAAAGTGTTAGTCTAAAATGATAGGGGAAGTGACGGGTTGCATGAGTTTAAGTTTTTTGTTTTTATTTTCTTCATCATTAATCATTAACTATTTAAGCTTGCATTGCAAAATATTTCTAGTTCAAACTCTTCACTGAGTCTGACAGGTTTTTTGGTCTAGTCAAAATTTGTACAGGTGTTCCACGAATTCCTTTCAATTCTACGGTCATTCCTGTTGTTTGTAACCAGAAGAAAGGGAAGCATTTGTTTTCACAGCACACTAATTCATCAAATGAACTTGCAGACTTATCGAAAACTATACACTGTTTTACACATCCTGTCTCCAAAGAACAATGATACGGTTTTTCCTCTCTTCAAATTGAAAACAGAGAAGAATTGATATAAAGAAAAGTGCAATACCGATGAACTTTAAAGAACATGTCTGTGCTTGAGTTATTTGGGGTGAATGAATGCCTTGTCATTTTAACCCCAAACCGGCTATACCACCCCCATCAAGTCTGACCTTAAGCCCATACCATCCTTTGCTTTATGCCTTTCAAGACCTATTGTTCCATTAACTCCGAATCTGTTTATGAAGGAGAAACAAGCTTGTGTTGATTGTATCAACCCAAGTGAAGTTCGCTCAATTTCTTAGTATTCTTGTACGTGAAAATATATCTTGGTGCCCCCGTGCGCCCCCTCCCGTCCACATTGAGTTCCCCTTTTACAGATCAACCAGGAATGAAAATGAAAAAGTTTATCAAGGTTCTTTCGAAGAAACAAGGTTTCTATAAAATTTGAATTTCATATTGAGGGGGGGGGGGGGGGAATTGTTGAATTTGAACACAACGGGGTAACATTTTGTGTTGTTTTTGTGGGTTTCCCTTTTTACAATATTTAATTGAGTAAACAATTACTCAAATTTGTGATTTCTCTATCGCCAATATTATCTAGAAGTGTTCTACTCATGTTCAAGGGCCATTTTTTCAGGCTGCTACTGTCTGTGTGGTACCCAGTATCTCACCCATACTTAAATGCGTACACTAATGGTTTGCAAACGCCATATAGTTGTGCACATTGATCTCCATTATACTGACAGTATAATGTAGATCAATGGTTGTGCACTAGGCAGACGCACAAATGCGTACGCGTCACGCCACCATCAGTCCCTTACAACAAAAGGCGCGATGTTCTCTCATTTTGCCAAGCGCGATGTGCAATTTACATGGGAAGCGTCTATTATGTCTTGCCAAAATGATAAACAAAAACAAGAATAAAGTAAACAGTTGATTTGATAGTTTCCCACACAAAGTGCAGTGCATACAGAACTTGTCCACAACAATATTACGCTTGTTTAGGGGCCATTTTATTCGCTCAAAAGGTAAATATTCTAACTGGATCTTATTAATCTGCTCTTCTTAATCGAACCAACACTTTGCTTGCATCGTAACAGCTTAAGCTCTATTCATGTGAGCATTGTACTTTCAACTTAATAATTTAGTTTTTCATTCTCTGTCATGTAATTTGCATATCATGGTAAACGATTGATTGCTCTTTAGGAAATAAGGTTCTGATACCAGCAGAAGGTAGTGCATTCTGCTCCACCAGCCAGGCTCCTAGTGGATGACCCATGCCGACATCCTTACAGACTGTGAAGGGGGTGACCCTGTTTCAGCCCCAGGAGTAGGTGGCAACGTGCCCCTGGTGCAGTTGATTTGGGTCCACAGCCCAAATCAGTTAAGTGTAGCCCTCACCTTGAGTGGCCGTTCGGCCTTGTGAGTAAGGCGATATCTCATTTTAAAAAGAAGAAAACATAGCATAATAGGCCTAATATGCCGACAGCCAGACAATACATGGAATACTTTATGTCATTATATCTTCCCCACACACTCTACAACAACTGACGTCCAAAGCGGTCACTGGCAAAACACCTATCCTATTAGATCCGAGCCGAAATTTCTTCCACAGTCCGAACCAACAATCCGATTTGATCCATACATTCGAAAAATTCCTCTTTAGAAATGCTATTTTCAGAAATCAAATAGACATTGATCAGTGATGTCTCCTTTTTGAATATTATGTTTGCCGTGCCCGTCATTTTGTGCATGTGCGTCGCGTGACACGAAAGGCCTACGACTGCTGGAAGTGGGTCGAGATGGTACCACTCTTAAAATATTTTTTTTGTCTTTTTCGAGTTGATAAAATACAACGCGCGGTGCCGGTAATGTGGGAATCAACATCATGCAAAAACAGTAGATACGATCAAGCAACAAAACATTGTAAATATTTGTAAATGAATTTAATACACTTTTTTTATGTGGACGGATCACGGTCTCTCAAAATAACTATCTCGATTAATATTCACAAAAATATAAGTTACCATATTATATTTTAGTGCTAAATCATTACATGTTTTAAAACATGGTTATCACACTGTCTCTCTAGTCATTTATAAAACATATTCATATTCAAATTAAATTGTGAAAACAAGTTTCCTGCTTTATTTAATAATACTTTTTTTCCCAATTTCATATATTGTCTTCCACGGCATGAAAATGTGCGTATTTGACCTGACCGCAATAAAACTATAATCTAGCTACTCAAGACGATATCATATGAATCATTAGAATCAATGTTTCTAATAAATGAAGTATACATAAAATGTAACTTGTTCAAATTGTTGCATGTGTGTTGTGTATAAACTAATTCTAATAAGAAGAAAACAATACTGGACAGTGCATTAAATTTACAAAGTTACATGCAAGTCAAAGTTCAAATCACATTTGTATCCAAAATACACAGAGTAGTAACAGGAAAGCTCAGAGTATAAAATTTGTTCATGAACACATTATTCGATGGCCGTCTCTTAAACAAAAATTCGATTTTTAAATTTTAATTTTTTAAGTTCTCAAACATGATTCCATGGTTTTGTTCTGTTTTGTTGGTCTTTTTTTTACAAACAATTATTTACAACTATTTTAATACTGATATCCAGTATTCAATTTTGAGCAAGATATACCACAGCTTCCGACTTTAACACAGCTATATGCCAGACAGGTTTCTGAATTTATCAAGAGAGCATATGCAATGGAAGCAGGTACAACTGACCAGTACACACGTAGGGTAGTTAAGTTGAACCAAATCAACACACAGTTGGAGAGTGTGGTCAAGATTCCTTCTGATTGCTGATGTTGTCAGAGTTTGTACCTGGGTTGTTCATCCGCCTGTAACTGCATAATGGTCTCATGGTGGTTAGGTTGAAGATCGGTGAGAAGCTGCTCGGCAATACGATTGCGTAGACGCGTACCAACCTAGAAGAGAAAACAAAGTAATAAGACTTTAGTTAATATCTCAGCGCATGACTTCTTTTTTGTTTTCCGCTTATGCAAAGAGAATCGGTACTCTGTTAGCAAATTTAAATCTTTGTACTTTTCAAAAACATCACTTCCTTGATGTCTGTATCCACTTTGAGCATATTGAATCATTAGTGTAACCAGAACCCTTCCCCCCTGCCCCCCCCGGAACCCTTGCCTCCATATAAGCTATGAACATCAATCAATGCTGTGTTTAATGCTACAGCAGAAATATCAATTTATTCAAATCACCCTATCACAATAAATTGAATGAAATGTGAATAAAATCAGTAATTGCCAGTATTTTCTGTTTGTGAGGGTTGCAGTTGGGCAGTACTTGCTCACCAAGATCACCTGTTCTAGAGCGCCCCCCCCCCCAAAAAAAAGGGGGGGGGGAAAAGAGAAAAATATATATATGATAATTTCTTTGCCTGGCCCTAAAAATAAAGTATATATTTACGCCACTGCCTCACTACGCTAATGTAATGCTGTAATCTAGAGTCAACATTATCACACAATAAAGGTTATATGTTTGAGTAAAGCAATATATAGTTCTCAATAGATGCCATCTTTATGGGCAAATTGCATTTTGGCTTCCAGGTGCGTCAAGCACTCAAATTATTATTAGCCGTGTAGTTCACTGACCAATCATGCAATAAGTTTTGTGAAATGCGGGTGGCTGCACGCCACTCTCACGCGAAACACTTGACTGAGTGTCCCAAATTGCCCGTAAAGATGGCCGATTTACGTGATATTGCAACCTATCTATAAGGAAGACAATGTACCGATCTAGTATGCCACGCCCACCATAGCAACGAACAAACGTGTCGCGTGTCCCCCCGTCCACCGTGCACGTTGTTTTTGTCGGACAAAATTGGCAGTATAGTGTCGGACCTTAAATCCCGCATTGTGATTGGTCAATTTGTCATGGGGCGTGGCCTACTGGATTGGTGTATTTTACATGCCGCTCTCACGCAAAACACATGACTGAGTGTCCCAAATTGCCCGTAAAGATGGCCGATTTACGTGATATTGCAACCTATCTATAAAAGGAAGACAATTTTACATAACATCATTGTCGTGGAGCATTTTGTCCCCTACAGAATAAAGAAAGCATCATGAAAAACTGACCAGGTAAAGGCCAACCATTAATCTCTTTTCAAACTCACTGTTTTTGGTCTTTGTGTAATACGATCCAACCTCTCCGTGTTAGCCATGGGTGGCCAGGGATCTGGGGTGAGTGAGCGCTGCTGGAAGTTGGGCGGCATGCCCGTGTGTGGAGGCCAGATTCCTGTACTGGCACTTGTGGCTCTGTGACTCATGGGACGTTTATCACTGGTAGTCGACCTGGACTTGGATCTCATTGCTGTTGGAGAACCAGTTAAAACCAAAAAGACTAATTAACAAAATACACAACAGCGTAGAATGATAATTAATACCCTAGTAGGCTAGTGACTTATCATCAATCATTTTTCCCACCAGTTTTCTTTTTAATGATGAAGACACAGTGCCAGTTAAGAAGGTTGTAAATTAATTTCAATACCTGATAATTACTATAATGATGAGAGAAGTCTCGTAAAAAAAGTACAACAAAATTGCTAATAGTGTTATACAAATGACAGGTGTCGAACCATACAGGTCTACTGGAAAAAACAACAACTACAGTGTAAAAGTGTTAAGATTTAGAGTGGTTTAGTTCAGTTAAACATCCACCACTATTTAAAAAGTGGATGAGTCCACAGAGGGGTACTCTTCCTGGGTAATATGTGAGTTTCAAACCTTCCAGAATTTTCACCCCTCTCCCCTCTAAAATAAAAGGACTCTCCAAGAGAGGGTCTTGCACCTGAACTTATCGCAACAGCTGACAAGCACAGAGCAAGCCTCTGTCCTTGCTCCATGTCACAAGTGACCATCAATTACAAAGCCAAAATTTGAATCACCTGAGCAATTTACACGAGTAGTTTGCAGGGATTCCAATGTATAAAATCTCGGCAGAATTTTCAATCACAAGTTTGAAGTACAAGTGGTTTCATGCTCATTGTGTGTTGGCCATTATGAGAGTTTTTTTCACTCGCACTAAATTAATAACGAGCAGAATAACTTGATTATTTCAGCTGAAGGTATTAAGTAATAAGTGTTGAATAATTTAACATTTGTGGTTTTACCACACACCAATGTCTGATAAGCACTGTCTACTCAGTGCTTCCCCCCACCCCCAAGTCATTCAGAAAAACAAAATCCACAGCATACTACTCGGTAGGGATTCGAACCCATGACCCCAGCATCCTCAAGCAGATGTCTGAAACCCTAAGCCACTGATTGAGCCCAGTGACAAGAGGCCAGTTTGAATCCTGTAATAAGTGGTGGTTACCGCAAACAATTCAAAAGATGTCGTTCATGTTGAGTGGATATTTCAAATAAAAAAAGGACCACTTTGATTGACCAGCAAAGCAGTTAAAGAGGGAATCCAAGGTCAAATTGAGTTTTGCGATGCACTAATTTTCCAATAGATAGAGTCCTCATGAAAGTGGAGAAAAAATTACAAGTCTCTAACCGCATGTTAAAATTGTATAAAAAGTCATTTTATTCGACACTCTTTCAAAGGGAAATTTGAAACATGGCGTCACTGGGCAACAAAAACAAATGGGTCTTTACATTCGGGAGAGAAATTTTTGCGCCAGTCAAAAGGTCAAATTCAATGCCGTTTTGATTGAATATCATCAAAAATTCAGAAATGAACTGAAAATGTTTTGTAGAAAAATGTACAGACCATGTATTTAAAGTGTAATGTCATTGAATGTTTTTGGATTTTGACAAAAATTGCGCATGAAGGATATTCCCCCCCCTTCTCATTAGGACTGTATCTATTGGAAAATGGGTGAATTAAAAAACTAAATTTGACCTTGGTGCCCCTCTCCAAACATTTAACTTCTCGACAGAATATTTGCAAGGAACCAGTCAATAAGCCATTTGAGATATGGCGGACTCAATACTATGCCACTATGAGGTTTGGGTAAATTTATCTGTATACACCCAAACCAAACAGTGCACTCCTATAGTGTCCACCATATTTCAAAAGGCTAATTGCAATCACCCTGTATTCATCTTGTATACAGGCATGCAACTGTAACTTCACCAAAAAAGAGGAAAATACAAAATTTCAATGATTTTGTATAGTATTTTTTCCATTTTGAATGGTAAAACTGAGAATAAAAAAAGAGGAAATCAGCTGATCCGAGGAAACGTTGCATGCCTGTGTATAGGGAGAAAACCATTTATTTATTGTAGCTATGCAATGATGCCATACTCAGGTTAGGGATGAGTTAAACAAACGTTGTTAGTTTTGCTGTGAACAAAAAAAACTTGGGAAGTAACTATGCTACAAAGTGAGTAAAAGTTAGTACACAGGATGATCAAGTTATATTAAATTATCTACATGGGTTGGCTTTTAATATGTTAATCTAAAAACTGTACATATAAATCCTGTTTTTTAAGTCAGACATAATTCCCACATACACCACGCCCATTTGCACATGTTGGCTCTGCACTGAGGTAGGTTTTCTTTGAGGGTCTACATCAGGAAACTCTGAACCAGTTACTCTCGCTTTTTACATGTGTTTGACAAAGACACAAGGTGTCATTTAAAATGAAGATTTCTGGCATCACATTTTTGTTTTTAAAAGTTGGAGAAAGGGAATATTGACCCATTGCAGAAAGTGCAGTGCACTTACATGCGCCTATTCAATCACCTTTTTGGGAGTCAAATTGTCCACAAAGGAAGTGATTCCCCAAATGGTGGACATGCATGGCGCGGAGATACGTTCTGCATTGTGCAATGGGTCAACAGGTGAAATTACACGCAGACATATGGAAGCTTTGGAGCCAGAAGTGACAAAACACCTGGGCCAAAGTCCATGG
Organism: Pycnopodia helianthoides; assembly: GCA_032158295.1. NCBI lineage: Eukaryota > Metazoa > Echinodermata > Asteroidea > Forcipulatida > Asteriidae > Pycnopodia > Pycnopodia helianthoides. Next base: position 21,421,009 of record CM063244.1, read on the forward strand.
CACTGCTCAGCGAGGAATTCTACACTTACGCCCCTCAGAATCACGCGCGTGGCAGGTCGGTGTACACGCGGAACTCTGCGGTAGAAGTGCCACGAAGTTTGAGCACGCCACAATTTGGTACGGGTATGATGTACCGACTTAAACAGGACACAGTTAAGTTAGATGAAACATGATCGAGTGTATCCCTAAACAACATTGCTTGTCCTAATTAGAGTAATGTAATCCGTAGTTAGTGTGTGACCGCTGCCGGTGGACCTCCCATCCAGTCCAATTAACCATCACCTAAACCAAACCATATGTTAACCGGACAGAAAGACATGATTGATGGCGGATGACACGCATCAAGGTTCTCACATAATTTTAGCATTAATTGAAGGCCAACAAACTTATAGTCCTGATGAGTAGGCCCATATCAGATGAAATCATGTTTCCAATAATCAGCCATTTACGTGCACTTCTCTCTTAAAGGCCCTGTACACTATTGGTAAGATCGAAAAACACAATGTTCACAGATTCACACATAACTTACACGATTTAAAGTAAGTAATAGTAGAAAGGGTTCCTGAAAGTTTTTCTGCCTAAAATGCTATCGTTTCTGAGAAATGAGTAAAACAACAGTAATTATCGCGCGCGATAATTTGAAAAAACATTTTCTCGTGACCTCGATGACCAATTGAGCTCAAACTTTCACAGGTTTGTTTGTTCATGCATATGTTTAATCACACAAAATGTGGACACTGATTTTGAGCTGTTACCAAAAGTGTACAATACCTTTAAGATCATGACTGTACAACAGCAATCGTGCAAATCTTTTCATTTTGATATCACACAAAGAGTCATTCACATTTCTTTCGGATGGTAAAAGATTATATAAAAAAAAGGGAAAATTGATGCAAACCATTTTTGCGAGAAACACACAAATTTTCAGTAACAATTTGAAGTGAAATGAAGGTTACTAGTTCTGGCTAATAACAATGGCCATAGTTGATAATGTTTGTATTCAATAGTAAAGTGTGAATTAAGATTGGATTTTAACGCAACTTTTTGGGTCTCTACATGGGAGATCAAATTGGCTAAATATTTGATATATATTGAGAGTATTCAAATAAAGACCATGACTTAAAGATGAATATAAAAACTTGTTAAGTTTGTGGAGAGACACTACTGTATCTCATCCCTGTAAGACACATGGTTTGGCAAAACGAATGTACCTTCATTATACAATTGTTGCACGCTGTGATGGGGGGTCCACAGTGTTTTGTACACCCAAGGGGTCAACTGGCATCAGCAGAGGGTGCTATTTGCCCAAGAGGGTGTACAAAACCCATGGACCCCACCACACAGCAGTGAAACAATTGTTTTCTTATACCATGGTAATAGATTGTAGGGGGAAACAAACATTATAAAGGGAAACAAATTTATTGTTGAACATTGCATTTCACTGTTTCGTTGAACAAATTCAAATACTTTAGCAGAAAAATAACCTAGTACCAGCGTAATTACAACCTCATACCCAGGGGCTATTTCAAATATTGTACAAGACGGTAGAAAAGACCAACGGTGGGCACCATCAAGGTAATGTACCCAGTGGGATACATCACTCATGTTCCCCTGAGCCATGTACATGCGTCTTTGTAGCACATCCCGTGATTGGTTCTCGACTAATAAAAGTCACAATCTATTACCGTGGTAAACCAAGTATACATGGATGTCTGTAAAAAATAAAATGTTCCTCATTTTTTATTTAAACTTCAAATCGACAGCAAATTATGTGAGAGTCCCATCTGGGGAGAGTGAAAGATTAATGTTAAATGCATTAATGAGTTAAATAATGTGATGATGATGATGGTAGTTAGTCATGTTTATGTTAGCCATGATGACCTGAAGTGAAAATAACGGTTAGATCTACGTGTGTGTGTGTTTCTATCAGTGTGACGACTGTGACGAGAAACTGTGCATTTGATCCCAAAATGCACTGTGTACAAAAGTGTAGCCAAACGTGAACATCCGGCTCAGTGACACCAGAACAACACTGCCCCCTTGTGACCACAGTGGCAAATGGACAGGCTATATAATATATAAAATAAAAACAATGTGTGCTGTTGTGCTTTTTTTTAAAACTTCAACCTTTTTCAAAGTAAAAAAAAAAAAAAAAAATTTTGACCCACAACTTTCTACGCTACAAATGCAACTTGCTGCCAAGTTTATTTTTGATCAATTATAAAGTAAATATCAATAACATGTTGTTTGTTTGTTTTCTTGTCCGAGTGATATGTATTGACACCCCACGCTAAAGTCAATATTCATTGGAAAATGCTGCAGAAACTGTTCATTTTGTTGAAGTATTGATTTTCACAACAATTGTAATAAATTCACCTTTGCTTGAATTTAAATGAATAAAAAGTCGGACGTAGTTTCTTTAAAAGGTGATGTAAGAACCTCAAGAAAGTCCTTTTTTAAATGTTTGTTTCAAGATTTCCTAACCCTCCCGAAAGAGTAACCTATATGCAAATGGAAGACATGAATATGCATGAAAAATACACCAATGATTTACAAAATCAGTTTTGCCCATCCACCCGCTCTGAAAGTGTGGTTCTACAGGGAGCAATGCTCGGTCCACTGTGATAAAATACATCAGCATTTCAGCTTTACTCACGAGGCAGTTGGCGTGGTGTAAAGAGACCTGTTGAATGGCAGACATGATGACGGCCATTGAGTAAAATAGTGAAAAAAGATGACACAAAACAAAAGAGAGATTTGAATCATGCAAGGAGACGAATAAATTAAATTTTTGAAAACAGGTCAGCCTTTCAAAGAAATAATCTTTGGATACAGTTTGAATACACCCCTAAAGTGTGACACAGTAACTTTTTAAAAACTGAATTGGAAACCTGACCCACTCAATAGAAAAACAAAGGTCAGCAGTATATCCTAGAAATAGCCTAAAAATAAAAATTAAAATTAAAAAAGCAAATGATCAATATTAGTATTTAACTGCAAGGTTGCTGCCTAGATCTAATAAAAAAAAAACTTGAAAAACTTCATGAATGGTAAACAAACTATCTGGAGTACATGTATGTGATAATCAGTCTTTAACTCAACCTTGTTATTTTGGGGTTTGAAAACAAAATGTAAAAACGTGCTATCCATGTCAGAATGCCCAAAAGGTAATAAAACTTAAACCATGGTTTTTCAATTTTGAATCATTAATGTTAGTTTGGTTTTTGTTTTAGTCATAACTAAGTCATTGTTTTACCAATGGTATATTTTAGTTAAGATCTGTATAATCCAACAGGGTTAATTGATGAAAAATACAAATATAAATTAAAAATTAATGATCCTTTGTGGTTTGATAATCCATAACTTTATAAGAACTACGTGAGATAACAGATTTCACGTGTATATATCTTTTTACTGCCAGACATGACATTTTTACTGCCAGACATTTTAATTGTCCCAATGGGACAACAAATGTGTTTTGATTTATCGTGAGGAATGCATCTTGTTTTGCTCTAATCAATCAATGTACCTAATCAAAATCATCATAAAGCCTACTGAAACTGTAATCTCCCTTAATAATCAAAATAAAAATCATATAACTTTGCGTGTTTTATCCACACACCGATGTGTCTGAAGCACTGTTAACTCACTACTTTCCAGATGCCTTTCCAAAATCTGCAGGCATAAACCTCAGATGGGATTCGAGCCCACAACCTTTGCCATTCTAGAGCAGACGTCTCACCACTAAGACCACCCTAATTTTCAACAGCGTGCACCACAATGATATATTACCCTAAATGTTTTTTTCCACAGGACACAGGGAAGTACTGAGTAAACAGTGCTTAACACACATCGGTGTGTTTGGGTAAAACACAAATACTAGTCTTTAACGCTGTTTCAAATTTAACACCTATTAAAAGATTATGATAACAAAACCGACAGACAAATTAGCCTAATATTGAGTAAATAAAAATTGCGTTTTGAGGTGTACTCACTCGTGGCAGTGTAGGGTCGAGACACACTTGAGACAGCGACCTCGTAGTCATACACCTGAGTCTGTAACTCATCTACCCTCTGGAAGGCATCCAACTTGAGAGAGCGTTCGTGATCGAGACGACTCTTGATCTGGTGGCTTTCCTTACGCGCCTTTTCCTGGGTGGTCTGGTAGAGACGCATCGTTCGGTCGTACTCTTCGCTCAGGATGCGTAAACGAAGCTCTTTATCGTCTATCTCATCCATCTATGAATAACGAGGGGATAGAACCAAACTCCAATTTTTTTTGTCACAGCATTGTTAAAGGTATTATACAGGATTGGTAGAGCTGACAAAACAGTCGCAAGCGAAGTTCATGTTTTGTGTGATTAACCATATACATAAAATAACAAACGTGTGAAAATTTGAGCTCAATTGGTCATCGAGGTCAAGAGAAAATAGTGCAAATAGACCTTATGTGTTTTCTGTTTTTCAAACATCAAGTTTATTATCGCGCGCGATAAAAACTATTGTTCTATTCATTTCTCAGAAACGATAGCATTTTAGGCAGAAATATTTCAAGGAACCCTTTCTACCATTACTTACTTTAAATCATGTAAGTTATGTGGGAATCTGTGGACATTGTGTTTTCGACCTTACCAATAGTGTACAGGGCCTTTAATACACACATTTTGTTAAATTCTTATTATGCTCAACTGTAAACTGTAAGTGTGAACGGGGACAAACTTGTGATGTAGACATAGACGTAAATAAATGAATAAATAAATAAACTGAGCCTTGAGCTTTTATCCTTACCATTCTCTCTAGGTTTGATACCCTTGCTGCCTCCAGCTGTCTAGCGCTACGAGCTTCTTGCTCCATCTTGTGCTGTCTCTCTTGCTTAATACGCATCTATAAATTATAAGAACAATGAGATGCAATCAAGTACCTTGGTTTATCTCATCAAACTAGACTATTCAGTGTTGGCTTCCTGATTTCAAGTTTGTGAGTTTGTGTATAGACCCCCTGCATATGACATCACAAGCCCAAACATCGCCCTCAGTGAGGTCAATGGAGAGCTATCATTAGCTGAGAGCTTTGCGCGGCGTGAGGCGTTTCCATTGTTTGACCTCAGTGATGGCAGCCAATTCAAGGGGTCTATTCTAGCAACAATATTAAATTCTCATAATATTGGCTGGTTTTGGGCATGTTCCCTGTAGGATTAATAGTGCACCTAAAAGAACCCAGAACACTTATCGTGGAAGAGTAGGGGTTATCCCCGGTGTTTCTGGTTCACATAGCAAACACCCTTTCTTACAAGTTTCCTCAGGCTTGCGAGCTACAGTGATTAAGTTTACTTATGAGGCATCCTTGGTTTCGTCGCTAGAAATACATAATAGGAATTATATGGATACTATTTGAGTTGTAAGAGTTTCGGGATGTTTGGTGATGTATTTGATAAACGGAGTTGTACGACTCCTCTAAAAATAATAAAAATAAAAATACTACACTTACCTCTTTATCCAGCTGTTTCTGTACTGTTTCACGCTCCTTATCAGACGTAGCCAGCGCTTTACGTAGAGACACAAGTTGTTGTCTCAGTAGGATGACTTCTTCCTCTGCCATCATTTTAATTGTCAGGTACTCCCTCTTGCATCGATCCACCTCATGACGAAGACCATCCATCTAAAGAAGAGAGCAAAACACAGCCATGGGAAATTATCTCCATCCTAAAGTTGCTGATTGTGCGTTCTTAGCAATAATTAAGACCAAGACACAAGACAAACCCATATAAGGGCACTTTTATGAATAATTGAGTATGTTAATGGAAGTCTGGGACCACTGTTTGTGACAGGATCTATTGAAATATTTTTGGGTTGAACAAAGAAAGGTTGTATACAAAAAAAAGGAAGGCGTGATCCCTGCTGACTGGCACCCCGAACAAAGATATTGACAAAAACAAGGTAAAAACCGCCAACATTAGGGCTAGATAGCTCAGTTGGTAGCGTGCCGGCACGTTAATACTAAGGTCACAGGTTCTCTTTGTTTAACCCCAAATTAGTTAAAATTTACCCAGTCAGTAACCCCGGTGTTTCTGGTTCACATAGCAAGCACCTTTTCTTACAAGTTTCCTCAGGCTTGCGAGCTACAGTGATTAAGTTCACTTCTGAGGCATCCTCGGTTTCATTACCAAAAATATATCATCATAATAGTAATAATAACATTTAAATAATAATAATATAATAATAACTAATAATCTACTTACAGTTCCTTGGTAGGTTTCTTTGATATTGGTAAGTCTCCAGTTTGTGAGTGACTTCATTTCAGTAAGAGTCTGTTCATGTTATTGTTTGAATGACGTAATTCTTGAAGCTCAAGAGCACGTCGCTGGTTCAGTGTAACACCAGACTCGTCTGTTGGACAAAAGACAAGACAGCAATCTTATGAAAGGAGAAATGTTTACATCAATATTATTCTGGTTTAAAGCACAAAGTTCTGTATAATCAGTCAAATATCCACATGCTACTTGGGTGGCAGTGGAAACCATGGCCCAGCATTCTGATAATAATAATAATAATAAAAAACGCTTTTCGTGTCACACAGACATTACAAAGCACCACACAGTTAAAGGTTAAAAGATATTAAGAAATCCAGATAAAAAGCAGTCCAAACAAAAGACAAGTACAAGTAATAAAAATTAACAATAACAATAATGGTGATGAGCAATTCTTGTAAACACAAACATCATAAGGCATGAATATTAAAATCGCTGTCCAGGTTTCATCCAAGCCAGCCTAGCCAAGATGCTTTAGGCAGCATCTCAAACACTCTTCAGTTTCCTACTGATGACTAGAGCAGGCTCGTCAAAACGTTGAGACTAATTTAAGAACTCTCTCTGCGGCAGTCCCCTCAATCCAATAAGCGAAACTAGTAGTCCGATCGATTTCCTACCCCAAACCAGGTAGTAGTTAAATAAGCAGGACAGTTCTTTCAAGAACTAAGTAGTCTCTTCTGATTCCTAAATCTACTCCGCAGCAGCAGAATACATAGCAAGACAAGTTCTCACAGAACAAATCTACACAGCATAGTAGCTAGATACACATGGTCTTGCCCCTTTTGCTTGACAATAAGCTCAACAAGGTTTTATTTACTTACCCTTTTCGGCTGTTCTTGGGGTAAATTTTTTCATAGCTTCCATAGCCTCCTGTCTGACCTCTCCAACGATGCTAAATGACTCGTCATAAAGGCGCACTCTGCAAATAACAAGTAAAACATCAAAATAACTGCCAAACTACGAAATTCCATCCACAAGGCTCTACTATTGGAAACCACAACATGAGTGAAAGGACAATCTAAGTTCTATCATTAAAATACATCTACTATCTTTAAAGATCCAGTAATAAAAGAACAATTAAGCAAAACTAAAATAGAAAGAATTAAACAAGAATTTAAAACAACATTGCAAGTAATTAAAATAGGTAAAACATATATTAATATTTTAAAATAAGACTTGCATAAAAACAGACATAAATTCATATATAAAAATGTAATATGTGAATATGTTTTAAGTAAGGAGATAAAACGAAAAATGGTTAAACGGTTTCATTAATTAAAAGAACAAATAACAACAACTACTATACAAAGTCTGCAAATAAAAACAGAGATGAGTAAATACGATTGAGACAAGCAATACAAGGTAAATAAAATAACAGTTGTAAATTAAAACCCATCCAAATGATGATAAAATTTACACTTATGCGAACACAACAAGTACAACCGCCTTTAAATGAAATATGAAGAGGTCTGGATAAAAAGAGCACTACCTGCCAGGAAAACAAGGGTCACACAAAAGAGCAAATAAAATGCAAAGAAATGTTACAAACATGTACCTCAATGCAATCAAATAAATGTAGTAAAATTTTCTCAAATAAATGTAATCAGTCTCTTCGATTGTAGAGGTTTATTATGTACTCCTTGGGTGGAGTAAGGCCGCATTCGAAGCGGCGACTATAGCTATGGCTACGGCTGGGTCGCCAAGTCACTGTGCGTTAAAGTACAGGACGCCCTTAGCGATGCCCTTAGCAACAGTCGTAGCCAAAGCTGTAGCCGCCAATTCGGACACGGCCTGATAGTAAAACCTTTCAGGTCTTACCCAAACTCATCAAACTTGAGCTTCATGGCAAATGCGCCCTCAAAGAGGTTTTGGACGAGGGAGTCGTAGCTCTCCTTAACCCTCTCTCTGATGTCTCTCTCTTGGGTCAGCGCCGTCTCTCTCATTTCGGCAATTTTGGCTCGCAGTGCAGTGATTTCTGATGTGATATAAACAAGTAGAAAATTTAAGTCGTTGGCTGGAAATATTTGCTGATCAAACATGGCAAAAAAACAAAATAAAGTGGAGCACTTAACTACCGTCACGTTAGCAGTTTTCTTTTTCCAACGGTTGTATTTTTTGTGCATGTGCCTGAAACCACCCAAAAGTTTCCAACATGTGAATGGGCATGCAGGCTTCACTGAAAATAATTTGAGTCGATTAGTATCATTAATTTTTTAATTACTCTCAAATTTCAATAAAAAAAATTGATGGAAAAGGTAGGTCACTTTTTCTGAGCATTTTTTATGGATATTTGAGGGCGATTAAAAAAACATGTGGGCATAGCATTACCTAGAATCAGCTCGTGACTTCTATCAGCTAGTTGGCATTGGACATCTACTAATGCTGAGGCAGTCGCATCTTTGCAAGCCTTCTTCAGATGCTGAATCTCCTACAATAACAACATGTCACTTTTATTATTTTCATATTATTGCATATTTCTGGTAATGAAAACCAAGGATGCCTCATTAGTGAACTTAATTACTTTAGCTCACAAGCCTGAGGAAACCTGTATTAACATGAGTGCTTGCTATGTGAACCAGAAACAACAGGGTTTAAGCCCGGCTCTTCCACAACAGGTGTTCTGGGTTGTTTTACGTGCACTGCAAATCCTAGTACATGGGACCTATGGCTTAATGTCCCATCGAAGGACAAAGCACTTGTTCAGTCAGAGACACATAATTTGGAGTTTGAGTTTGAAAAACAAAAAAAAAACACTAAAATGTAGAAATGTAGGGTGTCAGGGCCGAGTAGTATAGCACATGGAACTTAAGTTCTAATGGCTGAGCCATTGGAGTGTGGGTTTGAATCCAAGCTGTGACACCGTGTTCTTAGGCAAGACACTTGGCTATAATTGCTTATGATCACACCAGCAAGGGTAGAGATTATTGTAGAGACCAGTGCTGGTGCAGACACGGGAAAGAGACCCGGTCCTCTAATTAATAAAGGACGAGCATTCGCCAAAACACAATCAATAATAATAAATGCAATCAATGACGTCTAATATATCAAATAAACTCTCCTGTACTGGTTTTAATATACCGGTACTCCAATACCAAAGCATACAATAATACAATACAATGCAAAAAGTCACAACAGTACTACCTAGTACATGTACATTAATGCACAGTCACAGGTCACAAAAAGGTCGGCCACTACACGAGGTTTGCATGGCTACACGCACATAGCAATACACACATGGCAATAACAAATAATCCGATCAAAAACAGAGTCCTACAAATCACGACAATTCAGGTACAGAACCCCAAAGAGGGTTTACATACAAAATAATACTCACAGATATCTCTACTACTCTATTGCTCCCATATAATTAGGGTTTCGGAGCATGGCCAGAGCCATGCTCCCTACAAAAATAGAGAGAAATACCACTCAAATAAAATGTGCTCTTTCATTATTGATGTGAATGGTTAGCAACCTGTGTGCCCATTTGGCTACAGGTGCTGCATACTCCAAAGGAGATGGGTTCCGGATTGCTCAAGGCCAAATAAACAGGGGTAGTAATAGTGTATGGTGCTTTGATATGTTTGAAAACGCCTAATAAGTGCTTGCTATTATATTTAGTAAATTATATATCTTTCATAAACCCTGACGTGACAGATATTCGTTGCCGTTGTACGCACCTGTTCTCTCTGATACAGCAACTGATGGTGCTGTCTCAGGAGGTTCTCGTAGAACATGGAGTAGTTTTCATAGTTACTCCTCTCTCTTGTCATGATCGTTGTGGCCAGTGTGGACAGCGCTACGTTCAGCTGGTCATAAGTAAGCGCCAGGGTCTTCTCATTATCCCGATGGTCACCAACTTCCATCAGGTACCAGGCAAAGTCTTCAGCAATCTGAGGCTTAGCGATTGTGAATCGCTCATTGATCACCTGGTTTTTTGAAATATCACAATAATTGTTATTATTTAAAAAAAATCATCATTGTTTGTTAGTTCAGTTATCTAATTTATTTATAATTCTTCATAATTTTGATTGGTCGAGAGGAGATCACGTGGCCATGTTTAAACGTGCGATACAAACATGGTGAGGAGTGTTTAAACATGGCACGAGGAAGTTGAGTCACTATCAGATGATTGCACGGAGCGCGCGCAAATTTCACGACCCAATTTCAGTTGGCAGGTAACATATCTGGCTTATGCAAACTTTCATGGGGTAAGTATTGTTTGAAGCTTTGCATGGTGTGGACAAATAGGAATAACTATAAATAAATAAATAGTAAACTTGCGGGTACAACCATGTGTGAATCTCTTTTGTGTGAGTGTTGGCTCTGAGAAGAGCCGGGTTTGGTCAAAGTTTCGAACAGTATACTCTGCTCCTGAAGTATACTCTTCTCCTGAAGACGAGCAGAGTATACTGTTTGAAACGTTGACCGAACCGGCTCTTCTCAGAGCCAACACTCAAACAAAAGAGATTTACACATGGTTGTACCCGCAAGTTTACTATTATTTATTTATAATTCTTCCTATTTTCATGGGGTAGTTATGAAACTTTAGCACGTAAGTTCAAACCTTGCACAAGGAGCTATTTAGCGCTCAACATGGATAGAAAATCAAGGCAGAGCCGAGGCTGAACTATCAGCTTTGTCCTCAAATTGTTAAGATTTTTGAATGTTTTTAACTGACAGATATTTATGAACGGGAATAAAAGTGTGGTGACTCAGTCTTAAGCGGCCATTTAAAAACCCACAGGGTCGTGTAATAAAGGACTGAGCCAAAGGCAAGGTCCTTTATTGCACGTTCACGAGCAGGGTCGTGGCCGTGCCATCGGCCACGACCCTGCAAGGTTTTAAACGACTGCTTCCCCGTACAACATCTGCAAAGAGTTACTCAATATTCATCTGTTGCTCATTTGGTGTATTTGTAACAAAAAGTGTACCCATTATTGTTGCTGTTCACATCTACATACTATACATATTTGATCACAATACACATGAAAGTTTTCACGCAACTGAACATTTTGAATCAATAAGTACTTCTTGAAAGAGGCACTGTAGAGATGTAATACGCACCGGTTTCTTCCACAGGTCTGTAGGAAGATTTCCTTCTTCCCTCGATCTCTCCGCCAGTACTAGGGAATGTTCCCTGGCTACTTTCCGTCTTAGCTCATAGATCATATAATTCTCCAAGCTGTCTAGGAGTTTGACAAGCTGCTTGGCTCTTATCTCCATCTCCGAGGCACCCTTGGGGGCCACGATGGGCTCGGAGTCTGACACCATACCTTCATAACGATCAACCTAATCGTAATAACATATTATTATTTAATTGTGGTAATGAAACCAAGGATGCCTCATAATTGAACTTAATCACTGTAGCAGGCAAGCCTGAGGAAACCTGTAAACAAGAGTGCTTGCTCCGAATCTGACACGGTACCTTTATAACGGTCAACCTAATCATAATACAATCAAAGAATTAGGTAAATGTGGCATACAACAATGGACAGGCTGCCACCATTGTTCGTCGTTATATTCAATGGGATGCAAGTCCGAGCGTTTCAAGATTCCAGCATACCATGGCAGATTATTGGCCCTGGCTCACAGCCGAGGTTTTTTGAATCATGGCGAGTGCCTACTCATATTTTCTCACAAGACAACACCAAATCCCGGTGCAAATCATGAGACCCTTTGTTTTCTTCTCTTTGTCAAGTTGAGGTTTCATTGTGGCAAGGATATATTTTCAAAGGAAAATTATTACTCAAGTAGCTCCAAAATGTTCACAAAAATTATGTTCACAAAAATCGTGTATTTCCACTTGGCTGCTCTTGTCACCCTTGTATGCATGTATGTGTGTTGTCTTGTCATTTAGCCTTCGAGAAAGACTCTGCTAGGGTCCAAACGTCAGGCCACTAACTAATTTTTTGCAAAAATTATACCACGGGTGGGCAAAGAAAAATGTGGGTAAAATAATGTCTATTGAAAGCATTCCTCCATCTGGCATAATTTACCTCTCCGTATCTCTTGGCAATAATCCTGACGACTGGGTACAGTATATCTGTCTTGTACAGTTTGCTGAAAAGACAAAAAAAGCGTGACGTTCAACAACACTCCGAATAAGGGTGTTATTGTTACCAATAGAAGCCAAGTACAACGTGTCAAACTTCATATAAGTTAAATATTGACAAGAAATACACGTGACTTACCAGAACTTTTTATAGCGAGTGGGTGTGCCTATGTCTTCTACGCCAAGCTTGCGCTGTCCCCATTCCGCTTTAAAGACTTCTAGGCGCTTCCATAGTAACAGGAAATCTTTCAGCAATGAGTATGCTTTGACAGATTCGGTAGTCCTTGACAGTGACTTCTTCACAATGGCTGCAAATATTGGACAATTTCACACAGACGTTGACACGTTGACAGTTATTAATCCAAAAGACATTTATTTCCATACTCATCCCAAGATCAAGTTGGTTACGACAACAGATTAATCAATAGACCCCTTACATATGACGTCACAAGCTCAAACAGCGCCCTCACCGAGGACAAAGGAAGACTAGACTGGTCCCCTGTCTTTTTCCGCAAGGATAAAGACAGGCACTGGTCTTACAGGTCCATTGTTTTCATTGGTGGAACATGCAGTGAGGTAAGCTTGCCATATCTGTGTTATGATTTGTCTGCTCCGAAGTGACGTAGTTTGTCAGTTTCCCACTTTCGATTGTCTGCTGCATGCATGTGTGCATAGTATTTGTACATGTATGTAATGTTATTTTGTTCACTATGTACTGTGTGTATGTGAGTAGTAAAAGAATACGATTCTCAGTGTGAATGGAATGCGAGGTCAAAGGAACATCTCGCAGGATCCTGCCAGGCACTCAAGGCCGGTATCTGGCGTTATTCACGAGCCACCAAGTGTGACATCAGATATTCAGGCTAAAGGCCCACTCTCATTGCCTGAGAGTTGTGACAGCATTATAAAGCATACCCCATTCCATTGCAAACAGTCTGTTTTGTGCCCGGCAAATTTGTGTGATGAGCAGCTCTACTGTTCAATCCTAATGGACCCAAGAGACCTACCGTCTTTCCCCGATTCCTTAGCTCCAGCCCCACTGCCCGGTCGTGACGTGACTGACTTGATGCTAGCAGCACTGCGAGGTCTAGACCTCATGGAACTCTTGCCCTGACCACTCCCCTTGGGATTCTCTCCTTCGTCATCGCTATCATCTGGTACCATACTGATATCTTGCTGACCACTCTGTAAGACATCTTCCATCAGTAGAGAGACTCCCAAGATTTCACCATGAGCAACGTGTCTAGAGAGAAAAACAAGTCAATTAACACTATGAAAATCTTTGTCTTGAAAATAAAGTGAAAGTCCATTTTTCTCCATGAAATTGTAACTTCCCCTTTCACCTTGTTTTCACGGAGTTCTCTTCTAACTAGACAGTGTTTTACCTTGTTTTCACTTTGCTGTACTGCTGAAAACAGCCCAAGGCTATCTATTAGGTGAAATTCATCAATGGTTTGGAGTCTATTTTTTTTTTCAAGGTGATTTAAAGGGAACTGAAATTTCCTTTAAGTATAACGAAAGAACAAAAATTCCTTGAATTTCAGCCAAATCCTGCATTCACTGAGACTTCATGGTGGTTTCACAATGAAGATTTTCATAGTGTAAACTTGGAACTTGATAATATCAGAATAATAAGAATCCGTTCTTCTTGAGTGCTTTATTTACATGTGTCTCTAAGCGCTTATTGCAGGGTCGTTTTAAGACAGGTTTGTTAATTTTTAGAATTATGAGACCAGTTAACATAGCACCTTGTACAGGTTTTACAAGGTGCTGTGGCATATCTGCTGCTAACTATGCCAAAAACATTGCAGCAAACCCCTTCTCAGAACTGCTTAAGCACAAAATATTGCTTAAAAATTGTCCGCTGAGCAAAAAATGGGCAGAGGATACCAATCACAAATGTCACATGTGAAATGGAATTTTGGCTGGTGACTTTATTCTGGTAAGCATATTTTTTGTTGTGCTTAACTACTTTATGTGCTCAGGCATGCAACTGTAACTTCACCGAAAAAGAGGAAATTACAAAATTTAAAAGATTTTGTACAGTATTTTAACATTTTGAATGGTAAAACTGAGAATAAAAAAGAGGAAATCAGCTGATCCGAGGAAAAGTTGCATGCCTGCGTGCTTGAGCAGCTCTATGATATTGGGCCCAGGGGGCTGGGGGTGGCTGTAAGGATAGTTTACTTCTGGTCCTACCTGTCCACATCTCTCAGTGCAGACATGCTTAGCTGCATGTTGTCTTCTATCTGCTGCCAGCGCAAGAACCGATGTGGGAATGGACCTCGTCTGTGATTTAAAAAAACACAAGAAAAATGGATGAATATAATTTGAAACAAAATGAGAGATAAAAAGCCCATCAGTGTAGTTGACTATAAACAGGCATTTATCTACTATTCAGTAACCATATAATCTGTACAGAACATTTTTTTTTAAAGACAAGAAGTTGTAAATTATATTATATTTGTTTTAACACACACCGATATGTAATCAGCCTTGTATACTCAGTGCTTTCCAAAGCCATGTGTAAAAAAAAAATAAGCCCTGTGTAAAAAATCCACACGTCTATCAAATTTGGAAGGGGTTCAAACCAATGACCCCTGCCATTATAGTGCAGATGTCTTACCACTAGACCATCGAGTGCCCAGCGACAAGAAGCCGCCAGTTCAAATCCTATATACTAGCAGTGGGTACCGCAACATTTTAATAGTTGTAATAATATCATCAGGAATACAGAATATTATTATTACTTTCATTTGTTTATTTTTTTACCCACACCAACATGTATGTGATAAGCTATGTATACTCAGTGTTATCCCGCTACCCCCCCCCCCCCCCCGAGTCCTGTGGAAAAAAATGATATTCTTTATTCCTGTTGCAATCAACGACTATTAAAGCAAATTGTTTACCACAACGCCTAGGTAGTAATATCAAAAACGTACCCTAATTATTATGCAACAAACACAGTTAAAGGAACATTACAGAATTGGTAAGAAAAAAACTTGTAAATTATACTTTTGATCACAGATTTACATAAAACTTACACGGTCTAATGGTGATGATAGTAGAAAACATCCTTTGAAATATTTCTGTCTGAAATACCATATTTGATGAGAAATGAATAAACTAATTTTCCGATTGGAGTTTATCGCTCAGTGAGCGTTTTATTCATTTGTTGAATCTATATGATTTCATGCAAATCGGTTTTTCACTATTTTCTCGTGACCCAGATGGCCGATCGATCTCAAACTTCTACAGGTTTGTCAGTTTATGTATATGGTGGATTACATAAAGTGCTTACACTGCCAGCAACTGTTTTGTTAGCAAAAACCAATTCTGTAATGTTCCTTTAACATAATAAATTCAATCCTACACATAACAGGGAACCAGTCTATGTGTGACTTGGCCTTGAGACTAACCTCCCAAGATGTGCTCTCCATGGAAAGATCTCACTAGCCTTCCAGTCTCTCGGCTGCAGCGGCTCCGGTACTGGCAGGTAAGCATTGAAGAGGCTCGGCGTCTGACATTGCTGAGTCCAGTCAGGAGAATATAATACTGTCTGAGCTGCTCTGGTAGGCAGCCAGGTTTCCCATGGAGAGGAACGTCTCTCTCAGTGAGTGTCTCATCGTTGAATCATACTCTAAGAATAAGACGTCTCGTCTTAGACACAGGAAGTCGGCAACCTGATCAGATGAGTCCAAGAAAACAAGATGAATAAACAAAAAATAATAAAAAGTGTCTGCTTGCCATTGAAAGGTTTCACAGCACTAGGTTCCCTAGGTTTCACAGAGAACACCACGCACGAGAACGTCAAATACCTGAAGGGTTACAAGATTCCAGAGAATGTGGTAAGGAAGGGAAACGTGTAGCAAGCTCTTCCCATTTCAATAAATCAATAAAAATATGTCGCAAAATTTGAATCTCCAAAAAAATTACCTCAAGGGCAAATTCAGTTCTTGGACTCACTCATTTTTCAATAGATAAAGTCTTTTTAAAAGTGGGGAAAAGTACTACAACTCTCTTTTTTCAATTTATGGGTCTGTACATTTTTGTACGGAAAAGTATAGTTCATGCATTAATTTCCACAATATTCAATCATAACTGCCTTGAATTTAGTCTTTTGGTTCAGAAAATAATTCCTGTGTGAGATGTACGGACCAATTGAATTTTGTGACTTTCAGAGACATTATGTTTCAAATTTTGTTCTACAATACCATCAAATAAAATGACTTTTTACATCAATTTTATGTGGGTAAGAGATTTGTACTATTTTTCCACTTAAACAAGGACTCTAACAATTGGGAAATGAGTGCATCACAAACTCAATTTGACCTCAGAGTCCCTCATTAACAAAAATATGAAATACACCTGAATAGTTTTACATTTTTATAATCCTTTCTGAAAAATAGTGCACTTATTAAACATTCATATGTGCCAAAGTTGTTTTGTGTAAACAATGTCATCATTAAGATCCATTTTTAATCCTCTTGGAAATGAGTCCAAAACTTCGTAACAAAAACTTGCATATTGTGCATGTTTTTTTATTTAGCATTGTACGACTAAAAATGTTCTGTTTCCAATTCTTTCATAATGACTTAGGCTTCCAATTCGTTTCACTGTTATCGATGTCTTTAAGCTAGCCCTAAAACATTACTTATCTAAGGTTAGCCAACAACAGGAGACGATTCAAGTATTTAATGGGGACTGTCGTGATGATCAAAGCAGGTCTGTGGCTGTACATTAAATTATGAAATCTCACCCAATAGACCTAATGCACATGACATCATTTGAGATGGGGGCCCTCGGCTAGAGGTCAAAATAAGGTTGCTCATTGGCTCATCCTCTGCGCCGCGTAAAAGATGTGTATTTTCCATTGTTTCGTCATCGTTTTACCTCCAAGATGGCGGCTGGATGACGTAAATGCATAAGGTCTATTCCTGCACGCGCACGCCCTCTCTGTATCATATATATATGGAGAGCACATGCAAGCGTGGGTGGGAGTTCAAAATTCTATATACAGCCACAGGCCTGCTTGATCATGACGACAGAGCCCCTTTGAGAAAATACAAAACTCGTTGTCTTTTATCAAAACCACAATTATCCTGTCCATTTTGTCTCCTACCTGTTGTGGATTAGTGGGATTATCCAAGTGGTTAATCTGCTTTTGGATCTCTCTAAGCTCAGCAGCAATCCCTTCGGTGCCTCCCCAGTCTGCTGTCACATATTCTATTTTACGAGTCCCGAGTCTAGTCAAAGAAATACATTCCATAAAAATCGTCACATTTAAAACATTTTAAATAAACAAATAATAACCAGACAAACCCTTGAGTTCTCTGGATCTCAGAATCATCACTTCTTCTGTCAAGAAATAATTGTTTCGTGGCCGAGTGGCAAATGCAACAAACTGAAAATCTAATGACCCGGTCATCAGAGTGCGGGTTCGAATCTTGGTTTGACCCTTGTGTTCTTGGTCACTTACCACAGTTGCTTCTCATCACCCAGGAGTAAATGGGTACCTGCTAGGGTTGATTTTGTTGATGTGAAGAAATAGCAACCTCTGAGTCAATTTGGTTACAGGTGCTGCATAGGAGTTGAGATGGTTCCCAGGAATGCTTGAAAGGCCAAATGAACAGGGTAGTAATAGCGTAATGCGCCTTGATACAATGTTAAAAAGCGCCTAATAAATGCATAGAATTCATTCCATGGTTGTCAATAATAAACTCATTAATCTTCTTACAACCTTCACCCTGTAACATTTCAACTATTACTAAGAGTAAGTAAATGTGAAATTTCACATGCCTTTTGAAATAGACCAACAGAAAATCCTTTCTCGACAAAGAAATTTGAACAAACCTTGCATGGGAGCAGCCCAGCTTGGAGTGTGCACAGAGATACTGCAGCATATCATGAAGTGATCCAATGATTCGGAGACACTGGGTAAGCGCCCTCACACAGGTATCTTCATCCAGGGTCTTGAACATGTGGAGTACCTCAGTGTGATGAGGGAGAAACCAGAGGTTGAGGAATGTAGTACCGTCCAGCGATAGCAGACGTCTTGGACGTTTCTTAAGGTCTCTGTGATCATAAACGTGAAGTTGGTTTAACTGTCATCAAAGCTCAATGCACACTGTGGCTAAATTGATCAGAATCTTCCAGAATCATAAAGAAATGTTCAATCTGAAAAACCAAACCTAACACTCAGCAGGGTTGGTTTGGCTATACATGCAGTACCTACTTACTGAATAGATGGATTGCAATAAGCGTCATTGACCACCATCTTTGATGAATTGTGCACGCGTAAAGAGCTATCATTGGCTGAGAGTGGTGCGTAGTGCGTACACGCATGCACTCTTCCATCGTTTTACATAAAAGATGGCGGTCACTGATGCGTATTGCAATCCATCTATAGCAATTGGAAGAAGTTTGATTAACTATGTGACTTAAACCATGAGGACGACACTGGTAATTTGTCAAAGGACTGTATCTGTACTTTGTGTGACCCAACATTTATTTATTTAAGACACATCCAACATCACAACTAGTGCAAATAACAGGATGAATAGGAAACAAGTACAAATGTTCAGTTGATTGTATCTTTCTTGATAATTTTGCATATAGATCACCATTACGTCTACAAAAACCAAACGATTACCCTTTCTTGTACTACTAAACTAAAAATTAAACAGTAATAATTTTGTTTGAGAATAATGTTGAACCAAAAACGTAATATAAAGAAGTGTTCAACAAACTTTACCAACAAAAACTGCAATGCCATGCCAAAACTAGTTTTAAATTCCATTACCTTAAGTAATAGCAGGACAGTTCTTTTCAGAACTGAGAAGTCTCCGAATTCTGAAAATCTACTCCGCAGTAATAGAATAAATTAGCCAGACAAGTTCTCTAAAGAACAAATCTACACAGCAAGTAGATAATTTTACACATGGTGTTACCGCAAACGAATATTATACCTTGGATTTGTTGCTAATCCCTTCTTGTCATCCATCGGTGTCTTCTTCTCATTAGCTAAGCCAATGACAAAGTTACCGTTCCGTATAGTCGGGAAGTTGTCAAGTAGAGACATCATATTGTTCAAGTAAGCGATAATCTGGCCTCGCAATGAATACTGGGTCATCCGGCGCATGAAACGGCGGCAGAAATCAGCAATCAGACTCCTGCGGATTTACAATGGACAACTAATGCTTAAGCTGGTCTAGTGTCCTTGTAGTAATTTGTAAAAATTGGTTGATGTCATAAATGAGAAGTATGAAAAAGTATTATAACAAAAAACGGACTTGGACAAGTTCAACCTAACCGGTTCATTTGCATATTATTGGTGCACATGTGTACTCACCTTTGGGTAGCTCTTTCGACTGCTTTGTGTTATAATACCCACTGAACCCAATGGAATATGTAAAGTCGTATAAAACTTTGGTGCATGGATTAGGGCGTCAATTTTGCATAAACCTTGGTCTGTGTTTGAAAAATCAAACTGGTACACAAAATAAGAATGGAGCATGATGACATGGAGTGGATTCAGATGGCTGCAGTTGGCTGTGATGATAATGTTGCAGCATAGTTTACCCACAGTCAAATGGAAAAACCAAAGCTAAAATAGTTCATTATTTTCTAACAACTTTCACACTCAATAATTGACAAAGACCAGTATCCTCACTTGGTGTGTTCCAACATATGCATAAAATAACAAACCTGTGAAAAACTGGGCTCAATTGGTCATCGAAGTTGCAAGAAAAAATAAGTGTGTGCTTTCAAATGCCTCTCAGATTCAAGTTTTGGTGTGAAAAATTACCTCTTCCTCTAAAACTACTTTACTTCAAAGGGCGTCATTTCTAACAGTGTTTTATAATTTCAACAGCTCTTTAGTGCTCTTTACCAAGTAAGTTTTTTATGGTCATCAACTTGTGGAGTAATTACCAAAAGTACACCCTGCCTTTAATTACTGAAAAGTACTAACATCAACAATGGCTTATTTACCGTTTGAGTTTTTCCACCTCTTCAGGATTTTTCATGATTGTACCTAGACCAGCTTTCTTAGTCAGGTAAGTATTCAGCATGACATCCCTAGATGGCGTCTAGAATAGAAGAAAATAATATCGCATTAGGCAAAGTATGACCAAGCCACTTTCATAGAGCTGCTCAGTGGACGATTTGTGCTTACTGTGTGATTTCCATTTCATAACGCTGCTAACCGTAAGCATGAGAAAAGACTTGCTAACCTTCCAGCGCTTACTGTAAGCAAATGAATGATGTAACAGTGCAAATCCACTGTGAATTTGCAAGCTAGCAGCCTAAGTTTCTTGCTTACCTGTGAAATACGCTTGCGCTTAAGCAAATTGTTCAGCAAGTATGCAGAAACATTTGCTCATGCTCAGCTCCATGAAATAGGTCCCGTCCTCCAATCTCAAAGCTAAGTACAACTCAACGATGCTGAGCTAGAATATGAGTCCTTGAGTAATGCGAGTCAAACCCAAGCTGGAAGTAAACTCAGCAAAACCCGAGTCTTAGGCTAATAAATGATTAGGTTAGAATCTTTATTCAAATCCGAGTCTCGTTCAACAAAAATGTGACTGCAAGTCTGATTCAATCAAAATAAATATAAAGTTCGATTTTTTGAGGGAGGAAAACTGAGGGGCATGGAGAAAAAACTTGTGGCAGAGGAGAGAACCAACGCACATCTCTACTTGCATAAGGCTGTAGCCAGGAGTCGAACCAGGGGCACAGTGGTGAGAGGTGAACACTTCACACACTAGTCACCCACTGTATGGAAAATGAGGTCGCAGCGTAACATCCTTGCCCCAAAGACTGTGCTTTTTTTCATAGATACAGGGACCATGGCATGCTGAGAATTGCTTCAGTGCCAGTTTAAAGATTATGGCCATGTCTGAATTAGCAGCTTTGACTGTGGCTTGATTGCAACGTTTACAGCTTTGAAGCATAGGACTCCCACAGCAACAGCCTACAACAGCATAGCCACTGGCCCGATTTTAGACAGCCTAACTATGGTTAACAATAGCTTAAACAAATGAGCAGCTACCTTTTCTAGCTGCAGAGAGACAAATGATTCTGGTGATCTCTTGTGGCTCTCCATAGATGACTTGAGCTTTGCAGCGAAGATAACGGAGGCAGTGGTTGCCATGGGAGTAGCAGTTGAGGTAGTCAGTAAAGAACTCCTCTCACTACGAGAGTCCGTCGTTGGAGACTTCCTCCCACTGTACAGATAAACAAAGATCATTAACACTACATTTCGGTAAAGTTCTCATAGTCTTGCATGTGTATTTTGAAGTATTACCATTGCTTGTTTTGACTGAATGTTATCGAAAGTCGATTAGGAACCAAAACATCCCCGTACAAAAATGTAGAAACCCATTTTTCTCAGAATGATGTCATCAGATGTTTTGGATATTGACCAATTTTTTGCACTTGGTATCGAATACAATGGCAATTTACACCATTTTAACATGAGGTTTATAACTTGATATCAAATAAATAGATCTTTAATAATTCGAACGTAGCTCCACTGTATAAAAAATAATAATCACTTTTTAAGAACTGCGTGTTAATATTATTATGAGCCGTCATCTTCTATACACACCTTGCTTTAGGACCGTCATCCTGACCGTCTTCCTTGAAGAAGGAGCATACACTACTCTGTTGTACTGCAGCGAGCAAGGCATTCTTATGTATGACCTGTGCCATTAGAATCACCTGCAGGTTATCGAGCGCAGTTCCCTTCATCATCTAGCGACATGCACAAAACAAACAAATTATGCAAATATTTCACTTTGATTTGAGGTTGTAACAAAATGTGTCACTACCAGGCATGAAATTTGGTCCTTGGGAAAAAAAGTAGGAAAATATCATTGAGTACAAGGGCTGACCTACATGTACCTAGTTGTATAGACTATTTAATCACAGTGTTTTTGTTTTTTCCAAGGGCAACAAATCAGGAAAAGTAGGAAGACTATCATGCCTGGTTACTACTCTTTGTTTTTTCTGAAGTTGACATGATGCAAATCTTTTTTCCAACCTAACAGTTTTTTCAAATTCAATTCAATTCAACTGTACATTTATTTCCATATGCAATTCACAGAGTGAAGTGCAACAGATAAAGCAATAATAAGGTGAGAAGAAAATTGCATGGAGGCAAGGTCCAGGATAAGCCAAGGCTCGTAGCGGCTTGCCTTAGATATTAAGTGGTTAGACTGCAGGACTTACAATCACACGGTTATGGGTTTGAATCCTACCAAGCAAACTACTAATTTCACAATGACTAGAAAAGTATTGTCGTCTAGTTACTGAATCACAATTTTCTTGATTTGTGCAATTCATAATCATAGAAATTAAAACAATGACTGTATACCAGAGAGATTGGCTGTTGCCAGCTTGGCTTTTATATCCCCCTGTGGGAGCTTTGCACTAAATAAACCTCATCAAAGGACCGAACAAAATCTACAGAAAAAGGAACAAACAAAACTGACAGCTACTGGAAATAGTAATCATGAGATTTGCACAAGCTAAGATGAGTATATACATGAAAATTGGATAGTTTCAATAGGCACCGGAGGCATAATGTGCATATTTATCAAAAGTGTTGCACGGCACACTGGTAGAAATAAAATGGAATGAGCTGAGTTTTCAAACTGGCAGAAGCCAGAACTCAAACTATTCAATCGAATTCAACCAGTATGAGTGACTTCAGCCATGAGTACAGGCCTTGCGCTTAAGCTTTTTGTAAAGTAGCCCGCCGGGCCAGTAAACTGTGCATTTTACTTGCCCCCAGGAAGTTTTAGTAGCCCAGATATAAACAGGAATTGCCATATAAATCATAAAATGTAATGTTCTGATATGTTAATGATTAATGATCAAATGAAGAACATTCACACACTCAATA
Organism: Pycnopodia helianthoides; assembly: GCA_032158295.1. NCBI lineage: Eukaryota > Metazoa > Echinodermata > Asteroidea > Forcipulatida > Asteriidae > Pycnopodia > Pycnopodia helianthoides. The sequence continues at coordinate 21,444,277 of CM063244.1, forward strand.
ATGATTAACACATTTTTTACGTTAATTATTCACAATAGAAGAGGAAGAAATGAGCATTTTAAACAAGTAGGTTGCACAGTTTTTAGTAGCCCACAGGGCAAGTTAAGAAGTGGTGTTTACTAGCCCATAGCATTTTTTACTAGACAATGTACGCCGGGCTAGTGTTAAGGGCGAGCCCTGGAGTAGAGTTCCATTCCTGCAACCAATAGTCTGTGGAATTGTATGTCAAAGTTGAATGGCTCTTGTAGCCGAAAAAGTTGCCAAACTTTTGTGTTTATACCAGACTGTTTTATGTAGTTTAGTTGGTGAACTTGCAGTTTGTGATAATTGCGCGATGACACATAGCCACCGGCTCGAACTGCCTGTTAACATTTTGCATTAAATTGATTGAATAACTAGCTTTGGGACTGCTTGCTCACATTCGGGGATATTTGGCCATGAAATGGTCTATTACAGGGCCCAATTTCATAGCGCTGCTTAACGGCCGATTCTGTGCTTACGTACGAGTTTCTATTTCATAGCCCTGCTAACCGTAAGCACACAAAAAGGTGTGCTAACCTTCCGGTGCTTACTGCCCGAAAATGAATGACGTAACAATGCAATTACACGGTGAACGCGCAAGATGACTGCCTTATTTTCTTGCTAACCTGTGAAATACGCTTATGGTTAAGCAAATTTTTCTGCTACAGTTAGCACGAAAATTTGCTTACCGTTAAGCAGCGCTATGAAATTGGGCCCAGATCAAAACAAGTGTCTAACAAACATGCTTAGTATGTGTGCAAGTCACTCTTACCTTAAGGAATCCATCTTTACTACGGAAGGTAAACTGGCCGACATGCTTCTCATCCAATTCATGAATAGACAGAAACAAACTTGACGGCACATATCTAAGAAAACAAAACAGTAATAACAAAAGAAAAACAATTCAGGAAGATTTTTTTACAAATGTTAAACTTTAACAGGTACCCACTATCACCAATGTTCTCGTGAAAATACCTTGAAATTTTGTTGCAGTTTTTTTAAAGCAAGTGGACACTTTATTCAGCTAAAACTTTCACGAGTACCTTTCTTTATAATTTTGCCTGTAAATCAGCATTTCATTGACCCTACTACAGTCTAGTAGATTCCTTACCAAGTATTTCCTTAACTCGGTTACATTAATATCAGGGGTATCCACCCAACAAGCTTGTTTTTAGGAGACTCCCATTAATTAAACATTGTATTTAAATATATATGTATTATTGTGTAAAGCTAACTGACTGAGTGGAAATAAACCGAACTGAACTGAACTGAATTCAACTGAACTGAACTGAACTGAACTGAATTTAACTGAACTGAACTGAATTCAACTGAACTGAACTGAATTTAGCTGAACTGAACTGAAATGAACTGAATTTAACTGAATTCAACTGAACTGAACTAAACTGAACTGAATTCAACTGAACTGAACTGAACTGAACTGAACTGAACTGAATTCAACTGAACTGAACTGAACTGAACTGAACTGAATTTAACTGAACTGAACTGAACTGAACTGAACTGAATTTAACTGAACTGAACTGAACTGAATTCAACTGAACTGAACTGAACTGAACTGAACTGAATTCAACTGAACTGAACTGAACTGAACTGAATTCAACTGAACTGAATTCAACTGAACTGAACTGAATTCAACTGAACTGAACTGAATTCAACTGAACTGAACTGAACTGAACTGAATTTAGCTGAACCTTTCTTTATAATTTTGCCTGTAAATCAGCATTTCATTGACCCTACTACAGTCTAGTAGATTCCTTACCAAGTATTTCCTTAACTCGGTTACATTAATATCAGGGGTATCCACCCAACAAGCTTGTTTTTAGGAGACTCCCATTAATTAAACATTGTATTTAAATATATATGTATTATTGTGTAAAGCTAACTGACTGAGTGGAAATAAACCGAACTGAACTGAACTGAATTCAACTGAACTGAACTGAACTGAACTGAATTTAACTGAACTGAACTGAATTCAACTGAACTGAACTGAATTTAGCTGAACTGAACTGAAATGAACTGAATTTAACTGAATTCAACTGAACTGAACTAAACTGAACTGAATTCAACTGAACTGAACTGAACTGAACTGAACTGAATTCAACTGAACTGAACTGAACTGAACTGAACTGAATTTAACTGAACTGAACTGAACTGAATTCAACTGAACTGAACTGAACTGAACTGAACTGAATTCAACTGAACTGAACTGAACTGAACTGAATTCAACTGAACTGAATTCAACTGAACTGAACTGAATTCAACTGAACTGAACTGAATTCAACTGAACTGAACTGAACTGAACTGAATTTAGCTGAACTGAACTGAAATGAACTGAACTGAACTGAATTCAACTAAACTGACCTAAACTGAACTGAATTCAACTGAACTGAACTGAACTGAACTGAACTGAATTCAACTGAACTGAACTGAACTGAACTGAACTGAACTGAATTCAACTGAACTGAACTGAACTGAATTCAACTGAACTGAACTGAACTGAATTCAACTGAACTGAACTGAACTGAACTGAACTGAATTCAACTGAACTGAACTGAACTGAACTGAATTCAACTGAACTGAACTGAACTGAACTGAATTCAACTGAACTGAACTGAACTGAACTGAATTCAACTGAACTGAACTGAACTGAACTGAACTGAACTGAATTCAACTGAACTGAACTGAACTGAACTGAACTGAACTGAATTCAACTGAACTGAACTGAACTGAACTGAACTGAATTCAACTGAACTGAACTGAACTGAACTGAATTCAACTGAACTGAACTGAACTGAACTGAATTCAACTGAACTGAACTGAACTGAACTGAATTCAACTGAACTGAACTGAACTGAACTGAACTGAACTGAACTGAACTGAATTCAACTGTCAGAACTGAACTGAACTGAACTGATGAGCTGAACTGAACTAAACAGCCGTGTAATTTTGAGTTGAATGATAAACCTCAATGACTGAAATGAATGAATTACCTGTCAACGTTAGTATCATCCTCATGCAGTGCAGTTATAAAGAGAGGAGGTGGCTGGTCGGCATTCTCCTTGTGAGATGCAAACTCAAATTGAACACACCTCAGGAATAGATGACACGCATCAAAACCCATCTCACCCGCTTGCTCTCTGTACATCTGTAAGAAGGAAATATTACAAATGACCATTGAATAAAAGCTAGTGGCTTTAATTACATTTGTATAAATTAAGATTGTTTAATGTTGAGTGTCCTCACACTTTTGTTAAAGACACTGGACACCTTTGGTAATTGTCAAAGACCAGTCTTCTCACTTGGTGTATCTCGACATATGCACAAAATAACAAACCTGTGAATATTTGAACTCAATTGGTCGTCGAAGTTGCGAGATAATAATGGAAGAAAAAAACACCCTTGTCACACAAAGTTGTGTGCTTTCAGATGCTTGATTTTGAGACCTCACGCGTGAGGTCTCAAAATCAATTCAAATATTTTTACTGAGAAATTACTTCTTTCTCAAAAACTACGTTACTTCAGAGGGAGTCGTTTCTCACAATGTTTTATACTATCAACAGCTCTCCATTGCTCGTTACCAAGTAAGTTTTTATGCTATCAATTATTTTGAGTAATTACCAATAGTGTCCAGTGCCTTTAAGGTACTTCGGTGTAGTCATATAAGTTGTGCAAATTATTTTTACTTGAAATGTTCTTATGTTTTCATATCATATCTTAAAATGTGTTCCATAGTATAATAATCATTATTTGTAAAAAACTTTGACTTTGTTTTGAATACAATAAACAGAGTCGTAAAACTCCACCAGAAATTAAGAAAATTAAACCAAAAAAAAGCTAGCATGACACTCATGACGCTTGGCTATTATTTCTGGTTGTTTAAGAATGAACATGTAGAACAATCTTAACTCCAGTCTAAATTAATGGTGGGGTTGACGTTGCAATGATGTCACATATCATTGAAAGATATCAAAAAATCTTGGTAAGCATACCTTGGAGAGAACTTCCGTTTCGCCAGCGGTTTCCACAAGCCTATGTCTAAGCGTTACAGTCTGCAGGTAAAACAATCAAGTAAAATGACAGTGTGGCTACTACTAGTACTGTGACTAACTAATACGTGGTTTAACGTCGCTTGTTCCCTGAAATCAAGGGTTGGCTGCATTTGCGGGCATGTCGGGCCTGGCTTGATTGCATTTCTCCAGGTATTTCTCCTGGGTGATGAGAAGCAAAGTGTCTTGCTCAAGGGCACAAGTGTCAAGACCAGGATTTGAAACCACACTTCGATGACTTAGCCACCAGACCTTGAGTTCGATGAGTTGGACTGCTCAGCCATGATACGCCACAAATCATTATTACAGGTAATTTGAAAAATAAGATACACTTTCAAGGGTGTGTTCGATTAGCTACAGCCACCACAACCCCAGCTCACAAGCGGGTCTCTGGTGGATGCCCAGGTGTAATGATGTAGTTTCTGGCTGCAGGCGTACCATATCAAGATGGCGGGGGACAAGTTGACAAATTAGTACACAGATTTATCATCTTTAAAACAATTATGGCAAATGGCAAGGAAATTAATTTTCCTGAAAAATCAAACAGTTGGTGACCTTAATTTTCCTAGAGTGCCAAGCAAAAGCACAGCGGCATTCGATTAGCCTCGTTTCGTAGCTACCACAAGTGAAAATCCCTGATACACACAAGGAAGCTAATCGGACGCACCCATTGAGAAGAAAACACAAATTCGAGAAATAACAAGAGAAACATATCTTGATGCAGCTTGGGGGTTAAAGCTATCTAGTAACAGTTATGTACGAGGATGAAATGGCAGTGACGTTCAAAATTACCTCTAGAAGTCTTGACCATATCTTAAGTAAGTCAGCTTTCCTTTCCTTAGGGGTCCTCCTCCCAGCTGCAGCATCCAGAGAGGTCATCACTGATTGGCCAATGTCACATATGAAGGATGGATCCTCCGCAAACACGTCTGCAAACAACTGAAGTAACAGAAAGATGATTATTGGCAATGTGAACATCATCTAACATTTGAGTAATGTACTCTTAAACATCACTTCTGATACCAAAAAGGAACCTGCTGTTTCAAAGATTTGTTTTTAATATCTTTATTTCTATAGAAAATGCCCAAACACATGGCCAAAGGTCAAGGCTACAAGGGGAAAAAAAGACAATTTGAAGAGAGAGAAGATATCTGTTCACCTTCCTTTTAAACTGGAACAGATTGCAAGATGGTAGAAAGCAAGATACAGGCAGGGAGTTTCAAAGTGCAGCAGTTATACACAGGTACAGGGGGAACAAGCTATTTGAATATCGCACAGTATTGGTCTTTGGAACAGATACAGTGAAGGGGTGAGAAGATGTGGCAAAGTGGGTGCTGCGAGTGAAGGTGCATACAGAAGGGACAACGAGTGAGAAACCTTCTGCACACATACCATGAAAGTACCTGTAGAAGAGGCTGAATGAGGAGAAAGATTGCTAATTTTTCACAATGCATTTAACAACACTTAAAAGAAAGTTTAAAAGATTTTGGTGGTGCATATTATATTTTATTGTCATTTTGAAGCAAGCGATTTTGAATTACTTACATCTCTCTGTATCTGATTGGAGAAGGTGCTGCCGATTGGTTGAAGATGATCCCACTCCCTTTGAGCAATCTCCAGTATCTTCTTCTCTATCAGAATACTCTCTGTAACATTGCGGGGTTGATGGACCTGCACTAATTCCTGAAATCATGGAAAGAACTCTGTCACAATGAAGTTGTGCCTGACCTAAATCTTAAACACTTCAGCTTAGACTACTCTCTGTGACATTGCGGGGTCGATGGACCTGCACTAATTCCTGAAATCACGGAAAGAACTCTGTCAAAATGAAGTTGTGCCTGACCTAAATCTTAAACACTTCAGCTTAGACTACTCTCTGTGACATTGCGGGGTCGATGGACCTGGGGCCGATAAAAAAGCCTTTTCAGTGATTTGACCATAGCTACTGCCAAAGCCATCAACTCCGATTGATTGATACACATCTCTCATGATCAATCTTAGCTCTTTGTGAAATTGATCCCTGCACTAGTTCCTGAAATCACGGAGAGAACTTTGACGTCACGACGAAGTAATACCTGACCTAAACCTCAATACTTCCGCTCAAAATAACTACAGGTTTACATAATGTTTGATACTCTCACTGTTACATAAAACAAATCAAACATGTTTTTACATCACAAGAGAAGGAATTGTACTTACATTGAACACATGTGATAGAGCCTGTGGTATTCTACTAGCCAGGGCTAGACTGGGATGAAACTCCAGGAGATATACAAACTGTAGAGCTGACCTACAAATCATACCACAATCAAATATAGAGTTGAGTTAGTCCCCGCTGATCAACTTTCACTCGTGTCCACCCGAGCCTCATTTAACAAAAATGCTTACAGCATAAATATCTGCTATAAGCTCTTAAAATCCTGCTTCAATGCCAAAAAACATTATGTGGTGTAATTGTGTTGTGCCCATACACAGAAGTGTGTTAAGCACTTTCCAGAGCCCTGTGAACAAAATTCCACGTGCATTTTACTCGGGTAGGATTTGAACCCACAACCTTCGCCATTCTAGAGCAGATGTCTTCCACAAGACCACCAAGCTTGCCCGGTAGCTAGAGGCAGCTCGAAAGATTTTAATAAATGTTAAAATTTGCATCAGGAATAGAGAATATTATTTAGTTTTACCCATACACAGATGTGTGATAAGCACGAAACACTCAGTACTTTCCCTCGAGTCCTGTGAAAAAATCCACAGGCATACGACTCAGGTGGGATTCAAACCACCGAGACCTGGCATACTAGAGCCGATGTCTTACCACTAGACCTTCACTTATGTTTCTCAAAACTATTTTGTTAGTGTCACTGACTTTCACGTGGCAGTTACATTTTTTGGACAGTGTCTACTGCTACACAGAAAATCAGCCTAGCTGGAAGACATTACTTATAAACTCATCCGTGTATGGTAAACCAAAATATTATTCTTTATCCCCGATGCAAATATGACATCTATAAACAAGGGTCCTGACTGATTTTTTCCAAGATGTATTCAGCGAGTTTCTTCCCACCCACTGCTGCACGTTGGAATTCCTTGCCTGCATCCTGTTTCCCTGCTGCCTATATTCCATCCCCAGTTCATATTAAGAGTAACGTGAATGGTTTCTTTAAGCTTAACCTCTAGGCTGTCTTTTTCTGTCCTTTCTGTGTAGCTCCCACCTCAAGTGGCCTTTTGTGCCTTGTGATGGGTGACTTGCATAACAAGATTTTTTTTCTTCTAACCTTGGTTTTGGTAATTTTGTTCTGAATAGAAAGAAAAGGAAAAGATGGTTGCAATGTGAGCAAGATGCATTACCTGCTGAGGTTGATGGAGACAGGCTGTTTAGGGATGATCTTGAACGGCATCCCAACTTGATGGTCACTACCATCTCGGCAGACCTTCTGGATATACTCTCTCTGATCGCTGATCTGTGAGAAGAAAACAACAGGTGTAGAAATATAATGAGAGGAATTTTAAGGTAACATCATTTCCATAAAGGTTTATGGTTCAAACACTTCTGATCCACCGAAGACGTAATAACTTAATTTACGTCGTTGAAAGCATGGCATATAAGCATGTAGCAACATAAACTGAGAGAATTGGGCTAGTCAAACACTGCACATAAAGTGTGAAGGTTCAAGCTGCTTAAAGCCGGCATTTTACTCCGAAGGTCGCATGCTCAAATCCTGTTCTAGTCAATTTTGTTTGTTCACCCCAAAATTTAAAAAAAAGTTGAAACAAAGCAATAATACATTGCCATTTCAGAATGTCATAGAGATACATTTCAGGGGCCAATTGCATAGCACTGCTTAACACGTTGACTGCCGCCTACGAGTATATTCATAGTGAATGAAAGGGCTTTGTATTGTTATTTAAATACTCTGGCATCACTGAGCACGCAACACATACGCTTCTGGCAGTGGTGAGGTCATCGACCTTAGAATGTGCTCGTTAATTTTTTGTTTTTGTATAGCACCTATTTGGTATGCGCGTACGCGCATTGCACTTAAGCTTGGCAAATGGGAACGCACTACTAATATAATGACCGGCAGTCAACATGTTAACGGTAAGGAAATTTTTGTGCTGGCTGTAGCGTATTCCTAGCCCAATAAAACCTCTGACCTTTCCAGATGAATTTGTTTACCTGTTGGTCTAGCACTGACTTGACCAAGCCGCAGTGAAGACGTAGGCAGCGGCACTCTGCCCGGTACGTTCGCACAAAGTAGTCTGCCTTCAGGTCAAACCGAGGTCGTTGATAAGCTACGTTCGTAATGACCTGAGCCAGGGAGCGTTTTTCATGCATGTCAAAGACGTGTTGGTAGGCCTCCAGGTACACGTCGAACAACTGAAAGAAAATGTCAGCAGTTAGTTTTGATTTGATTTGCGTGACGTGGCCGAGCGGTTTAGTGCATCGGACTCAAGTTCTGGTGGCCAAGTCATCAGGATGTGGCTTCGAATCCTGGTCATGACACTTGTGTCCTTGAGCAAGACACTTTAACTATAATTGCTTTTCTCCACCTAGGGGTAAATGGGTACCTGTGAGGGCAGAGATGGTTCTTGTGATTGATTTAAATAAGTGCGCTACATACTTAGCAGCACAGGCTGTATACTTCCAAGGGAGCTGAGATGGTTTAAGGAATGAAATAAATGGCACAGTTATCAGGGGGTAATAATGTTGGAGAGTTTATGCACTCCGATTGGTCAAAGACTGACCTTTGGATGGTGGCTGGCCGCTGTTAATTATTATTATTTTATTCGGCATTAAAATCAAGCATACAGAGAAATTACACAACATTGATACTGATTAAAAGCCAAGGATAGCCCAAAAAGCGGCCAGCCACCAACCCATTCATTACCAAGCAGTGACCACCAGCTCCTCACACTGTTATCAACACCCAAATAGATCTTTGTAATTTGACTGGAGCATTGTAGGTCAAGCGACATTCATCAATCAAGCCATTACATTTTGTTTCCATTCACCGTGCATTTTCGCTCTATCCTGTGTTATGCTATGCTCCCTCAAGAGTGCATTGGCCACAGGCCTAACTAAAATGTGCCATATACTGGCACACGTTAACCAATACCGTGATTTATGATCAAGCAGCACATAATGAATGACAAGCGAGATCGATCCCCTCTGGGAATGAGGTTGCTAGCTGACCTTCCTCCCTGATATTGGTGGCCAGTTGATGTTGGATGCGGGGTAAATAAACGAATCACTACAAACCTGTCGTTTACTCTCCAGGAACGCCGTCTCATTGGACCACAAGTCTAACAAGACAGCAAAGCGATCCACCTGCTGATGACCATAGCTGGGTAAGTCAACGTCTCCAGCTGCCTGGGTCTGAACAAAATAATACAAAATGATAATGATTAAATAAGAAAGACAAACCAATGTGGGTCCTACAAGTGCAATACAAAGCGTTTCAAATGTAAATTTTAGAGTATGCTTGCCAGGTGCACTCTTCTATTACTGTTGCACATTCTGACTACAGTACAGAAATGTGCTTGATGCATCATCTTAGGCTCTGTTCAGGCTCGATTCGTTAACTTTAGAAAGCAGGAAGTTTAACCGTATGCTTAAGTTCTGGAAAAAAAACTTGTTGAATTTAAAAAACCAAAATTTAGACTGGCTACTTCAATGACAGTGAACTCTCCTGCAGTAGCCAGGTAGCAGCCACGTCAAACACCTCTGCTTGATGACTAAGATCATTTCCAGAATAGTAAAGTATGACACGACGGAAAACACCGAAATGGCTTTTAGGACTTTTGCACCTGCTACCAACGCTATCATTAACTGCAGTACCTGTTTCTTACGCCCCTGTGAGCTGCCTTTGCTGAAACCTGTCTTATGGGTTCTATTCTCTCTGTCTTTCTCAATGTAAGTGGTTGCCACTAACAACAGGTCCTTTTCCAATTTCCTGAAAGAAACGACATAGCACCAATTAGTGATGACCTCAAAAGTCCGACATCAACTTGTCATTCCTTTAGTTTTGGAATTGTAATAACTCGAAGCAAAAGTAGTAGTCCAGGCTGATTTCCTACCTCCCGCCCAGGTAGTAGTTAATAAGCAGGACAGTTCTTTTCAGAACTGAGAAGTCTCCCGAATTCCAAAAAAACCTACTCCGCGGTAGTAGAATAAATAGCAAGACAAGTTCTCTAAAGAACAAATCTACACAGCGAGTAGATATTTTTTACACATGGTGTTACCGCAAACCGAATATATACTAAACTCGAAGCAACACGCTCAACTTGTCTCTATAAGAAACAGAAAGCAACACACGTAATTCATTTATGAATCCACACATTTTAGGACATCGAAAAAATAGTTAGTGGCCTGACATTTCAACCCTAGCAGAGTCTTTCTCAAAGTTTAGCCTTCGAGAAAGACTATGCTAGGGTCAAAACGTCAGGCCACTAACTATTTTTTTGCATTTATACCATAGGTCCTTTTGGTTGGTAAGCAGTTTGCAACAGCAAATTCTATTTTCTCATGAATAAAATCTCTTTCATTTACAGTACAAAGCCAAATGCCCAGTGAAAAAAAAAGTGGCTTACAAACATAAATCTGGAGGCCACTTTTAAGGCACTTTGCTAATCACAGCATGTTGTTCTCACTGCAATCCTTCTGAGCATAGACGTTCAAGTAAACACAAGCACAGATTCTTTTCTCATCGATGAAAAATGCTTGACTGACCATGGAAACTAAATCCTCCTTACACATTGATTTTCCACTCCAATAAATTCTTACAGAATCTGTAACACAGTCCCTCAATGTCTATCATCTTGTTTCAGATAAGCAAAAAACCAGCAGCTACGATGGATTTATTTGAGACCCCCATCTTTTTCTTTATTGACTACAAGTAAATTTGTATATTGTATCAAAAATGCGCGAAGGCGAGACTAAACATTTTCATTTGGGGGGAGGCAAGACGGGCCAAAGACATAATGTTGGAGGGGCTTTTGATGTATCAAACCATCTATTGTGCATTTTTTCGATCTCATTTGGGTAGGTGGGGGTTCAAGTGGGGGTGGGGGTGTACTTACTTGAAATCATCTTCGATCTCATTTGGGTGGGTGGGGGTTCAAGTGGGGGTGGGGGTGTACTTACTTGAAATCATCTTCGATCTCATTTGGGTAGGTGGGGTTCAAGTGGGGGTGGGGGTGTACTTACTTGAAATCATCTTCGATCTCATTTGGGTGGGTGGGGGTTCAAGTGGGGGTGGGGGTGTACTTACTTGAAATCATCTTCGATCTCATTTGGGTGGGTGGGGGTTCAAGTGGGGTGGGGGTGTACTTACTTGAAATCATCTTCGATCTCATTTGGGTAGGTGGGGGTTCAAGTGGGGGTGGGGGTGTACTTACTTGAAATCATCTTCGATCTCATTTGGGTGGGTGGGGTTCAAGTGGGGGTGGGGGTGTACTTACTTGAAATCATCTTCGATCTCATTTGGGTAGGTGGGGGTTCAAGTGGGGGTGGGGGTGTACTTACTTGAAATCATCTAAGGCTGCTTGGTAGATGACGTAGTACCCACGTTGATCTTGAACATGTACTCTACCTTCGTCAACCGAGTAGAAATCATCATGGTTCTCAACTTCAGAGAACTCCATGAAGTCAGACTCACTAATTCTGAAAGCAAAAAAAGTAATTTTTTTAAATAAAAAAGCTGCATAAAAACCGCTAAGCATTTTCTTTACTTTTCATAATTCACCTTAATGCAAAGTTATTATGGGCCGAATTTCATCAAGCTGCTTAAGCAGAATTTGTTGGTAAACATTTTTACACTAAGCAAAAACAAGCAGAATATCAGTTAAAGACTGTACACATGACATGGTAATTTGGATGGTTATCTTACTCGGGTAAGCAAAATGGTATTTTACCGGTGCTAAGCTTAAGCAGCTGTATGAAATTGTGCTCTGGTTCTGTTAATTCACAGGGATTAGTATTTGTATAGTTTTAAAAAAATCAGTAAACAAACATAATCAGGAATGAGATTTGACAAATATGACAATTCCTGAAAATAGTTTGCAGGGCCACACAGCTCCGCTCTTTTCTCGACCCGGAACCTCACAGATATTGAAATTCAAGAGGTTTAAAGACTGTGCGTCACCAGAAACACAAAACTACAGGTTTATACACAACATGGTCTACTTCTTTCTCTCTTTGGTGCTTTAATTCTTTCAAGAAAATTTGATGGCTCATTGAGATTTTGAGAAAATCTTTAAATCTGGAAAAATCCCGAGAAATCACACGCCTTCTTAATACAAGGCTCTAATTCTTCTGCCGCAGTTCTGTCATGAGTAGACTTGGTCTACAAGAATATCATTAGGCCCATAATAATAATAATAATAACTGTATTTATATAGCGCCTTTTGCCAAAGGACACAAAGTGCTCAGTATTTTTACCTGCCATGTATGTGGAGCTACGTTTTGAAGTATGAGACCTATGCATTTATAGCACAATGTAATGGTTTACAAGGTGCAGTGGCGCAATATGCTGCCAATCAAACCAGGAACACCGGGGCGAACCCCTTCTCTTTTCGATAAGTGCACTGGGTTCTTTTACGTGCATTACACAACACACGGGACCAACGGCTTTACGTCCCATCCGAAGGACGAAGCAATAATGGTTAAGTGTCTTGCTTAAGGACACAAGTGTCACGACTGGGACTCGAACCCACACTCTGCTGAACAGAAACACCAGAGCTTGAGTCCGGTGCTCTTAACCACTCGGCCACGACACGCCATGAATCAGTTTTCCATCAACACAGAAGACCTCATTGAGGAGCAGTTTGCCTAATGATCTTAAGTAGGTGTACTTACTTGAATTCAGCTGGTGTATAGTGAAGGTAACCATGGCTGCCAAGACCACCGCCGCCTCCAAGACCACCATCGTTAAGTCCCTGCTTGTGATTCTGCTTACTGCTTTGAAAGTAAAACAAAAAAAAACAACATCCAATGAACGTGACTTGTGGATTTCTCTACACCTTGGCTTAGGGCTTCGGCTTTGGCTCCCTCTCTGGCTCCGGTCTTCGTTTTGATGTTGTAAACACTTTGCAGAATGAACACAGCTCCAAAATTTATTACGGAGCCCGAGCCCAGACCAAGGTTCAGAAAAGGCCCTTGATAGAAGAAACATCAGCTGATGCACAATATTAATAAAGGGTGTACAAAGACACCTACATGCCTCTCCCAGTAACACCATGACCCTTTAAAAAGAAAAGCTTTCAAGGCTGGCGTTTTTTTTAAAGATTAGACTATATCTTAAGTATTCACTTGAAAACTACAATCATCACGCCGACGACATTGGTTATCGTCACAGCCTACAAAGTAACCAAACATATACATAAAATAGCAAACCTGTGAAAGTGTAAGCTCAATCGGTCAATCGCAATGAGCAACCTTCTTTTAACCTCTAGACGAGGGTGCTCTGTTGTTTAAATGTTTTCATGTGCTTAAGGTCTATTCTATTGGATTACGTCAATACCTGACACGCTTCTGTTGTTTTCCCTCTAGGGATAGCCCACCATCATTGATTGTCAGCGTTCGTTCCACAGACCGGAAGTAGTTCAAAACACTCAGACACTGATGGGAAGTAAAAAAAGGTTTTCACTCACAGTTTCAAGTACAATTTACATGTAATAACAATCTGATTAAACTCTACTGCAGATAGTTGCATAACCAAACTCATGTAGAATGCTCTTGGCTAGATTGAAAACTCACTGTCTGATAATAATGAAATCTCACATAACGCCAAAGTCTGCCAAAAAATATCCTCAAGGGCTTCACAGAGATTAAATTTTTAAAGCTAAAGGTCCAACACAATTTATAAAAATACAAATGTACACAAAATGAGTGACCAAACAAATCTAGGCACATTAAAACAAAGCCGACAAAATAAATGCCATGGGGCTAGCTGAAGCGGAAGTTTCAGTATAATTGCCACTCAAACGGGCCCGGGCAAGCTCTGGTGGCCTTGTGTAACTGTGAGGCAACAGCAGAAGTCTTTAAATTCTGAGATGCCTAAGAGGAAGTTTATGTGTATGACAGATTTTATCACGGACGACTTCACTACTCACTGTTCTCTGCAAGTCTCTGATTCTGAGATGTCTCAGGTGAAGGTAAGACAGATAACCTCCTTGGATCATGGTAGGGTCTTGCTGACTGCTGTCATCGTCTTCAAGACCCAGCATCTGCATCGCATTGGTGTACGTGTACTCATCTTCTTCATCCTTCTTACGGCGTCTTGAGGAAGCAAGGGCACTACTCGCCCTGGAGCCGGTGCCAAGGGTGACGTTGTCTGTATCTTTCTCCTCAAAGTCAGTGACAGCAATGTCATCTTCTGCGCTGGAACTGCATAGACGGAGAAATAAAGAAGTCACTTTAAAAACATGATTGGAAAATGCAATTGTATTTGTTTCGCTGAGATGCTATCCTCAAGAGTTGTCCTGGATTTCACATTGCTGTCTGGTTTCTAGCTCTCAGAGAATGTTCAAGGTAAAGTCATCTGGGACCAATTTTGTAGAGCTGCTTCAGCAGAAACCATTGCTTAAAGGCTTTTCTGCTAAACAGAAATGAGCATGATACAAGTCACAGATTGTACATATGACATGGTTTTTGGCTGGTAACCTTATTTTGATAAGCATATTTTTGTTTTGCTTATTACTGCTCGTGCTTAAGCAACTCTGTGAAATAAAAATAAAAATTAAAAAGAAGAGGAAAGTTCCACAGCAAGGCTTGTGCAAAGGTCTCAAGGAACTATTTCAAGTTAGGATATGAAGCACTTGGTGGGGCACTCACGTGTTGAAGAGATCTGGACTGGCGTATATCTGACGCCAGATGTTCTTGGTGTCCAGTGGCGTCCTGTTTGAAGTTACCGACACCGACGGAACCGGGGGTGGGTCACGAACAGCAATGGCATGCTCCTTCAAGGCATCTTGAACCTTCTGCTCAAAACCAAACCAAACATTCTGTATGAATACCTCTTGTTCGTTTAATACATAAAACAGGACTAGAATGAATGGAGAAAGTGGAGTAAAAGGGAAAGGGTGGTCACTTTGAAAGATAACTGCGACTGTAGAACAGCAATGACATGGGCTCCTGATCTGCTTCTTATTGTATACACTGTAAAGCCCAGTTCCTACTTCCTGCGAATGCGAAAGCGAAGCGAGTTTCGACGTCACAGCTTTGTTTTCGCTGCGAGTGTTTCGCAGGAGTCAAGCACAGCTCAACCCTTGCAAATTGTTCGTTGCGAATTTGTGGCGTCAAAATTCGCTTCTCATTTGCAGAAAGTATGAACTGGGCTTAACTGTTTAGATCTCTATTATCTTGTTGTTTAACTAAGCTTGCTATTAGTTTCTGCTCGTCTAATCATACTTGTCTGTCTAGTCTTTTGTCCTTACAAGATAGACATTGTGGGGTGATTTTTAGGTAGGAACTGTACTTGTGTTTTTTTTTTTTTTTTTTTACAATATAGGGTTAGTCCCACAATGCTTTTAACAAGAAAAATTTAAAAAATCCCTCAATGTCGCTCTACTCAAGATGTTTCTCTCTTGTGCCGTCTGTATTGTACCAGGGCTGATTTCTGCAAGTTTCAACTTACTTAATCAGCCCCCATACATCCCTTTCTACTATACTGTTTAAATTGACTTCATTAATTGGAATTGTTACATTATTTTTTTCTTGTATGAGAGTATGGAAATAAAGGTTTTCTTGAATTGAATGTGGGACGCCCGAAAAACAAACATGGAGGCGTACTACATGTATACTGTTGAGAAAGAAAGTAAACCTCTACGATGGAAGCCAAGCCGGTGACCAAAAGCAGAGCAAACTGGAGAGAGTGCCTTGTGGGCCACTCGGCACGAAAGAGGCTAGGCAAGGTGAATACTAGGAGGAATTTGACTTACATTGATATCACTGACTGAGAAGAACCTGCTTTGGGCTCTAAGAAGCTCATCTACATTATTAGCGTGATACAGACTTGTCATCGTCTTCTCCTGCAATGGATCCTTTTTAGCTCTGCAAAAAACAGTGAATAGACAAAAATAATGAAAATACTGGCTTCTTGTATAGCACTCAAATTAACGCACATGGTGCTTCAACATTATTAACCTGTCACTGGGCCATTTCTTAAACCACTCAGCTCCCTTGGGAGTATACATCCTGTGCTGCCAAGTATGTAGCGCACTAAGCTAAATCAATCACAAGTACCATCTCTGTGAAGAGAAGCAATTATAGTGTCAAGTGTCTTGCTCAAGGATGGAAACTTTAGGACAAGTATTTCAATATCAAGATGTGCTTCTTTGTGATGCAAAGATAGCACAAAGTTCTATGCTTGGTACAATTTGAATGGTGAAACCAGCAAATACTGAGAAATATTGTGTTGTAATTGTATTGTACTATTGCACTTTGGAGCTCCCTACATGTATCTTGCTTTCCATCAACTCAATACAATCTGTCACAGTTCAAGAGGAATGTGAACATGTATCTTCTCTCACTTAAAACTGTTTTTTTTTGTGTATAGCCCTCAGCCCGAGTGGCCTTTTGTCGGGTGATTTTTTTTTAATAAAAAGATATAATAAAAATGGAGCCAGGGCTTGATTTCACAAAGCACTAAGATTCATCTTAAAGATGAGTTGTCAATATCGCCAAAGTGATTTGTACTGTGACATCACACTTTGCTTAGCAATTAAGATTGATACATAGTTAAGATCAATCTTAGCTCTTTGTGGAATCGGCCCCAGGTGTACAAACATGTTATGATAGTAACCAATTCACCAGCGATATCTAAGACGTTGGATTTCTTACTTGATTTTGATATACGGCAGCCAATTGGATTCCTTAATCAGTGCATGGTTTGATGTATCAGCTCCCCAGGACTCGTTGCCCATCTAAACACAAAATCAATATCCACACATTAACACAATAAACCTAATACAAAAAATGCATCCTTTACATTCAGAGTGAAAAATGCACAACAAAATAACAAGTA
Organism: Pycnopodia helianthoides; assembly: GCA_032158295.1. Lineage (NCBI taxonomy): Eukaryota > Metazoa > Echinodermata > Asteroidea > Forcipulatida > Asteriidae > Pycnopodia > Pycnopodia helianthoides. The sequence goes on from CM063244.1 coordinate 21,461,384, forward strand.
ATAAAGGGAAACTGACTGGGTAAATTTCAAATAGTATGGGGTTGAACAAAGAAAAAACTGTTCAACCCCATACTAACAAAAATTACTTTAACTTTCTGAAAGCAGGAGATCCTAAAGAAAGTCTTTCAAAGAATAAATCGCTAAAATAATAATAAAAAAGCCCAAATAGGGAACACAAGTATTCAGCAGGGCCCTATTTTATAGAGCTGGTTGAGTACAAAAAGTAGAAAAAAACGTTTTTAAGGAACAGAGTAAGGTTACCAGCCAAATACCGTCTCACATGTACCGTCTGTGACTGGCATTCTGCTTATTTTTTGCTTAACAGAAATCTATTTGGCATATTTTCTGCTGAAGAAGCTCTATAGAAATTGGGCATTAGGAAGTGAATTCTACTGATGTTAAAGGTGGACTTTCACTCCACCGAGGCAGGGAGGTGCTGGAAACACTTCACCAATCTGGGCCCAATTTCATGGCTCTGCTTACCGCCGAATTCTGCGCTTGCGGTGACCATTCTCCACTTACTGTTCAAGCGCCGAATTTCTGCGCTAGCTGTGTAAGCGTAGAATGCCTAGTAACGTGGAGTACGCACGCGCACAAGCCGAAATTCCCGCTAACCCGTGAAATATGCTTGACGTAAGCGCGGAATTCCCTGCTTCCGCAAGCGCCGATTCTATGCTTACGGTAAGCAGAGCCATGAAATTGGGCCCTGATCTATGACTCAAGCAGTATGAATCAAACAATAATCTTTTAAATGTTCCAATATATACACATTCTATGATCTATACAAGTCAGACAAGACATCAAAGATAGTTTTTCAATAAAAGATAGAATTGATTTTCTTCTAAGATCTTGCCTCTAGCTTGTCATATGTAGGCCATGTCTTCTGCTCCTCCTGCTTGGAATACACCGTCTTAAATCGCCTGTTGACATGAGACAGCAATTCCATCTCATCTGATGGACCATTTATTTTCTCCAGTTTCTGATTTGTTGACAAACATAAAATACAAAATACAGCGGGTATTACAAGATTTTGCTTGTTTTTTTCATTACTGTTCATACAGACATTTTAAAAAACAAGTTTCCTTTATTTTTGCAGCCACGAATCCTTCAACGTCTCTTATATAGATAATTCCCACATTGTAAAGTCAGCCATCTTTAAAGGCAGTGATAATCACAGAGCTGCCAACATTTGTATCTTGCAATCAGGGAGATTTAGTGCAACACTCAGGGAGATATTTAGAATCACATTCAACACAATAGGGAAAAAAGTTTCCATAATCAGGGAGATTTTCAAATTTGTTCATCCGAGCATGGAAAGATTGGTTTATTTCCTGGGAACTTTCTGCAGAATCAGGGAGACTTGGAAGCTCTGTAATCATTTTTTAACCCACAACTATTCATTTTGCGTAAATACTGTGAACGGCACACAGGAGTTCTATCAATCTTGCATGATTGGTCGGTGAACCACTTGGAAGCGTACCAAAATTAGAATGCCTGACGCAGCTCAAACCACAACCGAAGTTGCCCGTCAAGGCATTTCATTTATTAATTCTGGTTGTGAAGCCAAGGACACTCAGAAAGCGAACTTAATCACTATACTAGCCAAGAACCCCGTGGAGAGAAGACAATGAAGGAAGTTTCAGTTTTAGGTGTTGGAGAAATATTCCAGGGAAAACCCACGCAATCAGGCAGGGTCTGAAAAACCCAATCCACGTAGTGCCCTGGTGTGATTTGAACCGGGGTCCACAGAGGTGGAAGGCAAGGCAAGATACCACTCGCCAACCTGACTGCCAGAAACTGTTTGCAACTTTCTGTTAGTACTTACAGTATGAATTCCATAGCAACCCATCAGAAATGACAGCAGAGGTGTGATTTGTTCAAAGTCTGTAACATGGCAGGGTACACCTAGAGTTTCTCCATTTGATGCTGGACCACCTCCTGAAGTAAAAAAAACAGAGTGCTTTGTGAGAACATGAATTCCTGTAACCATTACCAAAACAGAAACCTGCAGGGCCAAATTTCAATTTTTCTGAAAATGGTGCCTGCAAATTTTCTATGAAGCAAAAATTAGTAGGGTACCAGTCTCAAACATTATAAATTAACAATTTTGGCTGGTAACCTGTTTCTGCTAAGCAAGTTTTCATTGCTTAACAGCTTTGTGAAATTTGGCCCTGGTCTAATATCAAGACTTCAAACTCCCAAGACTGACAGTCTGAGGCCGAGACCTTGAACACTAAAACGGTTTCATAATTACACAGTACAAAATTAAAGCAAGTCAAAAACCTACATGATATGTGTTATAAAAGATGGCCATGAACCGCTCCATACACCGATGAGGAAAATTAGTACCCAGCTATACCACCACAATGATTACATGAGTAATGAAGTGTAATGCCCATAGAATCTGAACCCGGAGAACACTGAGTATGAATAGTATCTGCCAGGATGAGGAGGAGGTATGTTGAAATGATGGCATTTCCACCCTTTGGAAACTTCCGGAGTAATAGATTTCAAGAAGTTTCTGGGAACAGTATCCTCAGCACTAGACAAATAGATCAAAGAGTATGATTTCTTTGTATCTGAAGAAAACAGCTCCTTTTTTTTTTACCAGGCAGACAATAAAAAAGTCTGAATTTAGATTAAAAAATGAAATTTCTCATCCCTGATCTGTGAATGAGGAAATTCATGCACGCAGCCATTTTGACTGTATTGCAGTTTTCACATTGGTCGGTTAGGGCTTGATTTCACAAAGATCTAATAGATCTAAGATCCTGTATCAATCTTAATTGCTAAGCAAAGTGTGATGTCACAATACCAATCACTATGGCAATATTGATAACTCATCTTAGGTTGAATCTTAGTGCTTTGTGAAATCAAGCCCAGGTACAGTTTGCAATACACTTTTGTCACGTGGTATTGATACTTTTTGTGCGCATCGCTAACACACAGAATGAAGATCAGCCACAGCGCTCTCCAAGATGTATTTCTATGGTAACGCCACCAGTAATTGCCTCCATGTTAAAAAAGACCGAATACAATAGTTGTTAAAATTATTTATGTTTGAAAGTTACATGTGTATTTTTTTGTGCGCGACGCTAACAATCAGAGTATACAAAGCATGCACAGAATGAAGATCAGCCACAATGCTCTCCAAGGTGTATTTCTATGGTTATGCCACCAGTAATTGCCTCCAGTTAAAAAAGACGGAATACATTAGTTGTTAAAGTTATTTATGTTTAATAGTTACATGTGTATTAAGTTGACTTTTTCTAATCATCCAACGTTTTACTTCTAAGAAGTTCAAGCCCTATAGTGGAATGGCTCGGTAGTTAGTTTTCATTAAGTTTCCAGTGAACAAAGAAGAACTGACTAGAACGGGATTTGAACCTGCGACCTCCAAGTTTATGTGCCGGTGCTCTACCAACTGAGCTATCTATCCCTAATGTTGGCGATCTCCCAGGGATCATGCCTAATTGACAATAAAACCTGAGAAGCGACTGTAATATTTTTTGTTTTTAATGAGAAAATGAGTATGTTGGAGCCAGTTGCATCTAAATTGTATCAGCAGTGATGTCAAAGATGACATAGTTCTGGCCAAGGTGTTTGCACTTTCATCTTGACTACCAAAGTAATCAAAATACAAACAACTTGATTCAGCTGTTACACTTTACAGCTCGACACTCACTGTGTGGAAATACTTCCCTGGAAAACTTGATCAAGATGCTGGTGGTCTAAAAAAAAATGTACCAAAAGTCACGTTTACCTGTTTGCGTGTGTTGTGTTGTCATTTAGCCTCCGAGAAAGACTCTGCTAGGGTCGATACGTCAGGTAACTTGTTTTTTTCTTCATTTATACCATAGGTTATTTTGGTTGGAAAGCAGTTTGCATCAGCTAATTATATTTTCTAAAAAATCACATTTATTAAAGTTAATCAAATTTTCACCATAACTAATTTTGCAATGGAAGCAGAAGACATTGAAATTTGTTTTTGTAATTCTTCACAACTATATTTCTGTCCACATCTTATAGTTTCCAGAGTACTTTCTGCTTTAAAAAACATACCAAGTAATAAAGGGAAAGTGACTGGGTACTTTTAAAAATAATTTTGGGTTGAACAAAAAAAATTGACTAGCGCCGGACTTGAACCTGTGATCTACGGATAAATGTCTCGACGCTCCACCAACTGAGCTATCCAGCCCTTATGTTGGTGGTCTCCCTATTTTGTCAATATCTTTGTTTGGGGGAGCCAGTCAGAAGCCATTCAACCTGTAACTGCCGTATAGCCAGGGATCACACCCAAATTTACGCTACAACCTGGGACAAAGATATTGACATAATAGGGTGACCCCCAACATTAGGGCTAGATAGCTCAGTTGGTAGAGCGATGACACGTTAATCTAAAGGTCTCAGTTTCAAGTCCCGCTCTAGTCAAATTTTCTATGTTCAACCCAACATTTTTGAAAATGCCGGTAGATGAATGAATTTTGTGCAACTGGCCGAGTGTTAATGTACCTGCAGCAGAAGCGGCTGCTATACCCTGTGCAGTGTGAGGAACTGTGTTAGTGCCCGCTAGGTTAACTGAGGATGACATGTTCGAGGAACATTCGCTTGTCGCGTCCGACTCCGACCGCTCCAACAGCGGCGACTGCTGTCGGAACTGGTCAATCATGGACACCCTACCAGCTGTTGACTCCGTCAAAGACATCCGGCCGTCGAAAATGGACCAGCGACCCTTGCTCTGGATGACCCTGCCCTGGTCAGACACGGAGGACCGAGCGGTGCCAGGTTGTGACCTTGCTGTGGTAGTCATCATTGAGTCATCCGCATCTTCCTGGGCATCTTGTGTTTGTTGCTGTTTGGGGTCTGGTAAGGACTCATGTTTGTGAGACACTGGAATCCACTCTAAGACCTAGGGAAAGAAAGCATTCAGATTCAGTTTAAAAAAAAGAGGAACATTGCACTTTGGTTTTGGGTACTGCATCCTTCAATACCAGTTACAAGGAGCAATGGAACATACGTGAAAAAATCCACAGACATATCACTCATAAGAGATTCGAGCCCAATAACTTTGCCATGCAGATGCTAGAGCAGACGTCCTACCACTAGAAATTCAGCTTTTAATAAAATTGTTACAAATATTTTTACTTTTTTTAACTGAAGGGTCTTTTGTCATGTCTGTGCTGTTCCATTATTATCAATCAACCTTGTTGCGATAGCCAGGTTCTGCCAGATGGGGGAGTTCGCATAAATTTTCTCTTTCTGTTTCAACGACAAAGTCATGCTGGAAGCCAGAAAAAAGCCAATGAAAACTCCTGAGCTCGGAGAAAATTGATCTGAAACATCTGCTTCATATGAGGCATTAACCTTGTTCTTCAGTGTATAGGGCGTATGGAATAGTCTGTCTATATTTTAAAAATCTAAATTTGGGGTTGATGGGTGGGTCAAAACATTTTCAAAAGAAAGATCAACATTTTTAAACATTAATTATTCTGAATTGCCCTGTAATTATGCAGTACTGATGGCAACTAAATCCATCAGGAAGTGACTTTTAAAGTTAGGGTAAACGATTAAATTTGAAGAAGAGAAAAAAATACTTACTTTAAGATAAGCGTGTATCTTCTTGACAGAGTGAAAATGACAGGTGAGCCAGCGAGTGTACGTCATGAGGTCGTCTTCAGTGATCAGGTTGTGTGCTGGTGCCTTGCCCATCAGGTAAGCCTCATGGGCGACAGATAGACGGCGTGCCCTCGCAACAGTGTCAGAGTACTCCGCCATTATCTCTCTAAGATCAGACCAACAATCGTAGAAATTGATTAAGTTATTTAAAATATTCTTAAGATACTAAGTAAAATAAATGCAATTACACTCGTAACTTCTTTTGAATGTAGCGTCATGGATCGGTAATGCTGATTTATAGGGCAAAATCATAAAGAAGGATACGATAACAGTCACATGTAAAAGTTTCAGCTGAATACCTTGCTGAGAAAACAGCAAAAAAGCTGTCACAGTGTTTTCACACAAACATCAAAATCATCCACGTTTAGCGAGGTGATAGTGGGTACCAACCGCATCTCTGGCCGCAGCATTTGCGAACGGACACCAACTCTCAGCAATCTGAGAAATGATTCAATGCACAAATCATTTCTCAGATTCAATTGTGAAAAATTATCCAACTATATCACTTCGAAGGGAATCCTTACTTAAAATAGTTTACACTATCAACAGCTGCAGTGCTTCTCACCAAGTAAGTTTTTTATGGTCATAAATGTTTGCTCTTCTTACCAAAGTATGACCCTATACCTTTATAAAAAAAATGAACCACAGTAAAGTTTCAACTTACGCAAGTCTTTTCTGGTAGGGTGAGTAGAGGGCTTCCAATGCGCTGGTGTGTTCACAGAATCTTTTCCATCTCAGCATATGCATATGTTTACACTGAACCAGCTGCTGTATACGATCAGTGAAATGCTGCAAAGACAATATCACAACTTCATCAGCGAGGACTAGATAGCTCAGTTTGTAGAGCATCGGCAGGTAAATCTGGAGGTTGCAGGTTCAAATCCCGCTCCAGACAAGGATCGGTAGAGTTGGTCTATAAAAAGCATTTGTAACCGTTTGTTATAAAATGCATATGGTTAGAAAGATGTTTTTAAAGTAGAATACAATGATCCACACAAATATGCCTCGAATTGCGTGTTTTCCTTGAACTTGCATAACACAGTCGGCAATTTTGTGAGTCAAAATTTTGACTCATAAAATGGCCGACTGTGTTAGTTCACGTGGTAAAAGAAAGGCATATTTGTGTGGATCATTGTATTCTACTTTAAAAAACATCTTTCTAACCATATGCATTTTATAACAAAGGTTACAAACGCTTTTTATAGACCAACTAGGCCGATTCAAGGCAACGTGTACCTTTAACTGTCGGAAATGGCAGGTAATCTTAATCTAGTAAGCATAATGCTGCGTGCTTAGCTATATTGCTTACACTTCATAAATGCTTTGTTCTTTGCATATTTACATGCACAATGATGAGGTTGGGGACATGCTAGGATAATAATCTTGAGACCCACCTGATGCAGAATGAGGGGTAGACTTTCATCGGTGTATTCTCTCTGCAGACTAATCTCCATCTCTTCTTTCATAACATCGGCCTGGATGACCAGGGGCAGAGGTTCACATACCTAACCAGACAAATGATAGTAGGTGGGCAATATATTTTTTATCACGCACAGGGAAGGAACCAGACTGAGTTCTTCAAGATTAATTATCCCCCCTTTAAATAGAAAATGGTCTTTGAGTCTGGACTTTACACTGGGAATTAAAGAGGTAACTTCAATGGCATATCGTGGCCGAAAGATCTAGTGTCCAGTGTTCTGATCAGTAGAGTATTGGTTTGGTTCCAGTCTTGACACTTGTGTCCTGAAGCAAGTCACATGACCATTGTTGCTTTGTCCTTCGGATTGTATGCCGAGCACTTATCCTTTAGAGAAGGATTTGCCCGGATGGTCCTGATTGATATGGTTGGCAGCAGATTGCACCACAGCACCTTGTAAATCCTTTAACCCTCTTGCTGTCTGACCATTCAATACCATTCACTGTGGTTTTGAATGATAGATAAACTATGCCAGCCTGCAATATGATACCATGAGGGAATGCATGTACACAGTACACAGTTAGTTCTGTGCACAGTTGTGCCACCGTACACAACCTTGGCAGTCGAATGGTTTCAAATGGTTGGTCAACTCACTGGAAAATGTTGCCAAGAGTCACTGAGAGTAGGAGGGTTAAAGGTCCTATGATAAGGGGTCTCATTAGGGTAGACTTTTGAGACGATAGAGGTGTCCCTCCTGGTCTCCCAATTGTCTCATGCTAGAACAATGGACAAGGACCATTAAGTGGGACACTAAGTCTCCCATTCAAATAGAGCATCTGTCTTAGAGCACTTTAAGATGCCCAAGATAAACTGCTATGTAAAAAATTGAAAAAAATTGAACGCAAACAATGAGCTATTTTTTTACAATTTGCCATCAGTCAAGGCATAAAAAGATTGCCAGATAACTGATGGCTGCCCTAAGCCCCAAGTGTTCATGTATAATGTGTATAAATGAGAAAATAGAATTAGCTGTAGCAAACTGCTTACCAACTAAAAGGACCTATGGTACAAATGCAAAATAGTTAATGGTCTGACGTTTCGACCCTAGCAGAGGTTTTTCTCGAAGGCTAAACTTTGAGAAAGATTCTGCTAGGGTCGAAATGTCAGGCCATTAACTAATTTTGCATGTGTATAACATGTACAATTTTGCGTACATGCTACATTCCAACTTCTAACAATACTTTATATCAACAAACCTCTAGAGCTCTATTGATGACAAGTTCTCTTTGCTTGCGAAAGTGATCAATGTTTTTGGGTAAAGATCCAGAGCTGCATACAAAAAACGAAATAATACAAAAGTTAGATTTGTTTTATTTTCTTTCAAAAACATATAATCCTAGGCTAAACGAGGTTAAGAAATAAAACAAAATCAACATCCCACCACCTCCCACAACAAAGAAACAAGAAAAAAAAAAAAAAAAAAATAAACTTGGACTTCCATCATCATACAGTTCCTTTTTAAACGTTTACCCACAAATAAAAACAGAACCGATAGGAACCCTCGCATAACACGCCACAAGCTCAAACAGCACCTTCACTGATGTCAACGAAACCCCTCCCTGGCCGAGAGTCGTGTGGGTGGATACACATAGTGCTCGTTGTCAGTGTTTGACCTCAGCCATGGCGACGTTTGCAAGGGGGTATTAAGACCATAGACATATTAGGATCCCCCAGCACCTGGATGGTCAAGACCCAGAGGCCTGGATCGAGTCACTGGGTCTACCCCAGCCAGGTTGTCAGATCAGTGCGCACTGGACCCCAGCTGTCTATGCAAGAGAGATGAGTGACATATTAAACTAAGGGGAGACAGTGTTGTCTAGAATTTCCCGCACATTAAAAACCAAGAGGAGTACCCAGGTTTCTTAACAACAAAGTTCAGGATATTTACCTTAATAAGTGGTGGGTAGCCGTGTTAGTCAGGTATTTGAAGAGAGGAAAATAAATTGTATCACTTTAATGATTAACTAAAATAAGCTTGCGTAGCAACAACTACTTGCATCTGATGAACTAGTTCTTGCTACGAAAGCTTATATCTATATATTTTTTAGTGGGTCGTTAAAGTGCTACAATTTATTTACTCTAATAAGATCAGAGCCTGATCTTATCCAAGATAACTACCTACCTGGCTACTTTATGCATACCACCAATCATCTCATTCTCCTCGATATCGTTCTGCAGATCTGTCAGTTCCCTTGCGAGCTCATCCTCCAGTTACGAATCTTTTCTGTACCTCCAACTTGGTACAGCTCCATGGAAGACATTGTGACTGTGGCAACAGTAGCTACCCACGATTATGAAAAATCTATGTGTTATTGTTCTCCTCCTTCCTAAAAGTACAAAGAAAATCAAGAAATTTCTTCTCAATACTGTATCACAGAATTTTAATTTTTTTTAAAGAAAGCACCATAGTATACATAAAATTTGTTTTTAACCCTCTTGCTGTCTGACCATTCAATACCATTCAAGTGGTTTTGAATGATAGATCTACTATCACCTGATATGATACAATGAGGGAATGCATGCACACAGTACACAGTTAGTTCTGTGCACAGTTGTGCCACCGTACACAACCTTGGCAGTCGAATGGTTTCAAATGGTTGGTCAACTCACTGGAAAATGTTGCCAAGAGTCACTGACAGTTGGAGGGTTAATGAAGAACCATTTAGCTGTTAAATTTAAGGAGGGTGGAAGGTTTTGGGCGTAAACATCTTTTTAAAGAATCCATTTGATCAAGTGATCAATAAATAAATAGAGTGTAGGTAAAAAAGTGTGTACCACCTGATCAGCCAGAATTGTGTGAACTAAAACATTATTTAATTACTATGGGGTTGAACAAAGAAAAATTGACTAGAGCGGGATTTGAACCAACGACCTCCGGATAACGTACCGGCACTCTACCAACTGAGCTATCTAGCCCTATATTGGCGGTCTCCCTATTTTGTCAATATCTTTGTTCGGGGGTGCCAGTCAGAAGCCATACAACCGTTAACTGCCGTGTGGCCAGGGATCACACCCAAGTTTACGATACAACCTGGGAATAAATTACAAGACTTTAAAGGCAGGATATACTTTTGGTAATCGACAAAGACTAGTAATAGTATTCCCACTTGGTGTATCCAAACATATACATAGAACAAAAAGGCTGTGAAAATTTGGGCTCAATTGTTCATCGAAGATGAACAAGAAAATTAGCAAGAAAATAAAGAAAGGAAAAAAAACAAAAACACCTTGTTGCATTGAATTGTGTGCTTTCAAATACCGATTTGAAAAAAATTTGTGAGAAATTACCTCTTTCTCAAAAAGGACATTACTTCAGACGGAGTTGTTTCGCACAATGTTTTAAATAAAAACTTACTTGGTAAGGAGCTCCCGAGTGATAGTATACAACTTTTACACTATCAGCAGCTCTCAGGAGCTTATCACCAATTAAGTTTTTATGGTAATGTATTTCTTGAAAAATTATCAAAATTATCGACTGCCTTTAATGTTTGGATGATGGAAATACAATAATGCAAGAGTTTTATGGTGACACTATGTGGTTAAATCTCTCTTTTGAGCATGTACATTGTATGAAACCTCTGAATCCTTATAAATAGTCCAGCATGTCTTACACTCTTCAGTCTCCTGACGATGACTAGAGCAAGCTAGTCGAAACGTTGAGACCAAAAGAACTCACTCCGCGGCAGTGCAGTTAATTACGAGAAGTCCCCCCGATCCACAAGCTAAAGTAGTAGTCCAGGCCGATTTCCTACCTCCCGCCCAGGTAGTAGTTAACAAGCAGGACAGTTCTTTTCAGAACTGAGAAGTCTCCCGAATTCCGGAAAAAAACCTACTCCGCGGTAGTAGAATAAATAGCAAGACAAGTTCTCTAAAGAACAAATCTACACAGCAAGTAGATATTTTTTACACATGGTGTTACCGCAAACCGTATATATACTGATACCTCACCATGCAATGCCTCAAAACCCATATACATTGTATGGTTCCGAAAAATTAGTCCACCGGTTCCTTTCGGAACAACACATACTCAAAATAGAGTTTTAACTATGGGGAATGGGGTCACTGCAAAGTTCTTACATTAAATTAAATAATATTTTACATGCATTATCACCTACTCCAGTGTTTGATCTTTCAGCTTTTTTATCAACACTGGAATTATTTTATCCATAGATGACAGAGCAAGGACCAATTCATTCATGTGGAATTATTTTTACTAGACTAGACTAGCAATCTGTTCAGTTTACAATTGTTTTCTGCATTATCCTTATTTCTTGTATTTTTCTCTGCAATTTCTTCTTTCTAATGTCTCGCTTTTCAAATTTTCTTCCTTTTCCCTCGATTTTGATGTTCATGTTGGTCCTTACTTTCAATTATCGTTTATAACTTATATAAGGGCTAAGGGCCATTTCCATTGGTCCCACTTTCTGTTTATCACGATTTGGATGCAGTGGGAGTCAGACAGGCATTATTTATAACGGTTTGTGTGCAAGTCTTACATTTTAGCTCTTGAGATCGTCGTTACTTATCTTGCAACACAAAACTTGTTAAATGATTTCAAATTTCTTACGTTGTTTTAAATATATTCATCCTTACCTCTGTCTTTTTCGTTACATTATCAAGTTAGAGAAAGTTGCCGGAACTTGAAGATAAACTTAGCACACGAAGTGTTTATCAACGATAATGAATTGATCTGCACATGCGTAGTTTACACTAGCAACCAGACTGGTACCCTGTCGTCGCAAGGCGTACCTACGTGCGGTAAAAAGATGACTGTCTATTTCTGGCCATTTTAAAATTATATTTAGTTATTCGTCTTTTCACAATCAATTATTGGACCATGGTGTTGTTTCTTGCCTTCAAATCCACAGAGTGATCTTTGGACACCCGTAACCAAAGTTGGTTGTTGTTTTCCTTTTAATGTATGGGACTTGGGACTTCTTCAGACGCTCAATAAATAATCCACACTTCTGTCTGAATTTAATCAACCATTCATTTAATTATTCATATTCAAAGGGTTGAATTCTATTATTTTTGTTTAGTGAATCAATTTCAAAAAGGGAAGATTACACCAAAGGCTAAAGCAAAACCATAGCTAATTAAAGCAATGTTTCATTTATGAGTCACTTATAAACCTTCATTGTCATTCTCATAGTTGTAATGGATTAATGTCAAGGAGAACAATTTTGTGCGATGTGCGAAGAAGAACAATATATTTAACTATTTTGATATTTCTTTATTCACTTTTTATTAATTTGTAATCAAATAGGTCGGCAAAGAACTTGAGGTCGCATTTTTGGATAAGAAATCAGGGTCAGTGCCTACAAAAAAAACAACCAAAACAACAACACACCTGAACTTTGAAGTACAAACTGCCGTTTTTTCACTGGGTCTTTTTATTTGTTATTTTCAATTTTTGGGCAGGTTCACATTTTAGATAAACACTGATTTCTGGTGGTTCAACTGCACATTGAGTGACCGGGGATTGGGCTTGCGTTTGCTGTGTATATGCCCGAACCAAGATAAACCTCGTAATATGTCAGTTCTGGATTCAAGCGTTAATGTATAGAAACCAGGAACGTAGGTTTATATTTAGAGTGGGGGATCATAAAAATTGTATACAGAAAAAAAGAGAGATAATTTTGGTTGAGTATCAGACTACGCGTACAATGTCCTAGTCTTTCGTAAAAAGCCAAGTTCATCCAGATAAATAAATAAATTCAAAATTTTCTCCCGCTGAATTTATTGGCATGTTGAACCATACAATGTATAGATTATCAATGCAATTATTTAGTTCAATGGAGTTCGTATTATTTTAGCAATTAACATAATTGTTAATTCAAAATGCGAGTCACTAAGTATCCACTGAAGGCAATCGGTTGTGTCTGATCTGCTCCAACGGGCTCAAATGATACGAGGTACATCTTGTCACCCTTGTCTAGTTTCAGTAGAATCGAGCCTCCTTGAGCTGATATAGGTGAGTTCCTGGCAGCCGGTCGGCCTTCGGGTTCCAACAGCGTTGTTTTGGTGCTATCCGCCGCCTCCTTGGTCAGCCTGATCCACGTCTTCTTAGTTGTGCTTTGGGTGAACACTTTGTCCTGGTGAAAACTGAAATCGAAGGCGTAGATTCCTTTGAGGGGCGAGGTGAAGACGCCCAGAGCGGCGTCGAAGTGGTTCTCGTCTGGTCTAGTGACGGTATCGTAACCGCCGAGGATCTCCCCGGCTGGTGCCGTCACTTGCACGGGCGATGTTCTCGCTACCGAGAAAGCAACAGTGCGCAGGTATCGGAGGTTGGCATCACCGACGGGCGAAAGAGCTAGCAGGAGAGAGATACAGGCCAAGCTATGAAGAAATCTCATGATGTAATCTCTGTTGCACAGCAACTGGTGCACGGACTGTTATACGGACCAATACAAAAAAAATTGTGGAAGTAAAATTTAAATGAAAAGTTGCTCCACGTGCACCGCAATTCAGCATTTACGAATTGGTTAATTTTGGTCAGTGTCTGACAGCTTTCAAGAAGTTTAACCGTGTAAGAAATTATACATTGTTGATGAACAATTTGACACAATATTGGCTGCCTCCTTGAATGTAAAGGAAGAACATAAATATCAGTTCCAGTCATGCCATAAAATATCAGATGAAACAAAATGGAGGGGAGTGTGAGGATAACGACCATCCAGCAAATGACTGGTTATTCTGCTTCTGCTACTATTAACTGAGAAAACAAACAAAGGCATATAACGGTGGAGCGAAAATACGCTGGACCGGGGGCTTGGACATACAGTTGTCTTGGGCAAAATAGGTGGTGGGAAAACTTATTGGAATACTATACAGAAAAGCAAGGTTTACTTGAAATACATGATATCACACGGGCGTGTATTTTATACGGCTTTCTACACACACACAAAAACAGAAGAAGAAAAAACACCCCCAAAACAACAACTCTAGTCGCATTCAGAAAGTTTGGTGAATCAAGTTCTTAGATCTGTCCTCAATGTGTTGACAGATAATAATATTGCGCACAGCGAAAACTTAAAAAAGAAATTTACCCAAAGAAGTTAAACAATGTTCCTTGCAAATAAACACTATGTTTGTGGGTCAAAATCTTACCTCTGATAACAGTTCCCGGGCAGCGAATTTCCCCTCTTCAGCCAAAAAATATCAAGCAAACCTCGAACCTTCAGTGTGTTATTAGCGTGTGACTGAATTCAGTATGGTGACTTCACAGCTCAGCAGTTTTCTCGTTGAACATGTGACGATAAAGACTGAACGGACCCTAGAATGTTATGTAATGAGATTGTCCATTGAACAATCCCAACAATTTCAATTATTTCAAAACATTGGCGCAAAACACGCAGGGGCCCGGCTGGCTTGGTCACCCACCCTGAACAGACAAGGCTTGTATGGACCCAGGCTCTTTTGGCGATTCAGTCCGACACGTGGTGTAAATTTCTTTAATGTTCATGCGTTTTCCCGCTTTTAAAGTTTTTCCCCCAACAAGCCTTCTCTATCTCTTAATTTTATTACTATTATTTTTTGACAGTGCGGTCGAACTGTTACTTTAAAAATCATGCAACTTCCAGTTTTTTTTTTATTTAGATTGATTTGTTGATGGTATTTTGCGTAATTTTAATTCACTTGTTTAGCATCTAGGCCAAGCCAAGACACACTGACACTCAACATTAAGATTATTCGAGTGGAGCGACATGGGTTGGTTAGATACATACGGGGGTTTTAAATTAATCAGAAAAATGCCAATCATCCAGTGACCATTTTTTGCGCTCAAAGTTTTTAAATGCTTCTTATAAAAAAGTATTCAACAAATATTTAAAATGCTAGGTCCGATTTTTCGCCACTTTGACCCGAACATTTAAATTTAAATTTTAAATAGCTACATGTTACTTTGTAAAGATTCGAGAAAGTTCAAAACTTCCATTCAAGGTTTTAAACGAAAAATCCACCAATGAAAGGCGTACGACCCGGGGGGAACTCCCCTCCCAAATTCGGGCAAAACAGTGGGAAAAATTTGGGCACAGCAAGAAGTAAAAAGAAAAAATGGACAGAGAAAGCAAAAAATACTTTTTATCCGGTATTATAAATTGGTACTTGTGCTTTTATCTGGTGCAAAATTTCGGGGCAAATCAACCCCCTTGCCCCCCCCCCCCCCACCTTAACCAAAGAGTCCCCATACGCCAATGAGTGGTAGTTTCGGTTTGAAACAGCGTAAAGATTTCTCTCGGCCAAAATTGGTCAATGCAAGTTTAATGGGTCATAATAAGGTAATGCTCGTCCTAAACAAAGGCGTTCTTACAGTTTAAAAGTGAAACAAAATGCAGTGGAAATTGATTTAAAAAAAAAGAGGATCATGAACAATAGTTAAAGCCAATAGTTACATAAACAGACAATAATTACGCGAATAAAAGAAAGTGGCAACATTTCGAGCATCCGCGTCGCCAATGTTTTTGGTTGTATTGTAGGATTCATAAGGATACATTCAAATCACTTGGGAGTAACTTGTTTTGTCTCTTTACCAAGAAAACACAAAATTGAGAAACAAATAAACTGAACAAATACACTTACTTAAGACCTTATTTTCAATATTATAACCGAGGGCCCAAACTGATCATGGATAGTCTATATCCTCAATAAAGACGGTTACGGTAATCAATTTAAAAATTGCACGCCCGTAAAAAGTTAATCGTGCTACGATCTTGGTCCTATTCTTGTGTTATGTAGAATTATTTTCTGCTTTGGTTTTCAACAGGTGGGATATGAGCTAAATTTTGTGTGATGAATGGTATTCATTGGGTTTTTTCTTGCATGTATTTTCTTTATTACAATTTTGAAGTGAACGTATTTTTGACCGCAAGACTTTCCTTGCATCACAAATTACAGTTGTACATCACCTGGGAACATTTCTACAAATACATCTCTGATATTTAAGTGAATTTATTTCAAAAATTCTCTGTAAAAAAAAATGGGGCCACAATAATATCCTTTCAGGACAAATGGCCCTTTTCAAAACGGCTTAAGCGAGAAAAGCGCACCGTTTTCCAAATAGCCACAGCCTCAGCCCAAGCCAATGGTTTTGAAAAGGCCTATGTCTACTAGGCCCAACTTCATAGCTCTGCTTACCGCCGAATACTTCGCTTATTACCATCACCATTCTTCGCTTACAGGCCAAGCCCAAATTTCTGAGCTCGCTGTGTAGCAAAGAATGTCTATAGATGGATTGCAATACGCGTCATTGACCACCATCTTTGATGAATTGTGCACGCGTGAAGAGCTATCATTGGCTGAGAGTCAAGCGTAGCGCATACACGCGTGCACTTTTCCATCGTTTTACATCAAAGATGGCGGTCAATGATGCGTATTGCAATCCATCTATAGAGTAAACATGCACATAAGCAAACATTCCCTGCTAACTTGTGAAATACACAGTAAGCGCAAAACTCTCTGCTTCCTCTCTGCTTACAGTAAGCACAGCCATGAAATTGTTCCCGGATCTTGGAGTACGAATCCATTAAAAAAAAAACCTGTACTGCTTGTACTTTCTTGACTTGGTTTAATTTACATGAACATGAACATTAAAATAAGCATACTTGGTCTCCGTTAAAAGCAACTCTTGATTTATGATAAAATCAACATAGGGAAGTTTGTTCAGCTCTAACCTTGGGGCTAATCCCTCCTGAACACTACTTATTCATAGCCGTTTCCTCCTGGTTGGATTAGCATCAGTCCCTCCTTTTAAACTTACAGAAAAAAAATGATTAAAGTAAAAATTGTCACCTGCCAACCCAAAACTTGTTTCTGGTTAAAGGAAAATTAAAATATGGGTACATGATTTGAGTTGAAATTCATAATTATCTAAGAGTTCATCTTAAAAAATAAAGAAAACAATGTATAATAGTAAAATATTTTGTTATGTGTTGATGTTTACAAACATTCCTTCCATTGTTTTTCTATTAATGATATGTAAACATGCTTACAGCATGAATTGGCATATTTCATCTTATTTGCACCGTTTGTTTAATATTTGCTTGTTTTTGCTTTTTCCCCTCTCAACAAAGTTACTCTTTGTGGTAAGTCCTCTGTGAAATAACATCAAACTGTTAATTTTAAATCAGGCATAATGGTTTCACAGATATTTTCAAAGAGTCTACTTCATGGCTTTGCCAATGGTTATGCCCGGAATGCCGGAAACTCCCTGTCATTGCAACCAACAGCCATATCCCTGGCCGGAGGCAGCCTGAAACTTGATGGTAAGGTCCATCATAAGATTACAGGCTCTGATCTTGTATTTAATTTACAGTAACCTGTTTTGAATGTCATAAGTTAAGGCAGATTTCAAGTAGTTTAGCAGTCTAGTACAAGATGTTCTCAATTGCAATCTTCATTATCACTGGGTACAGACTCGGTGGTAGTCTTGTTTCAAGAAGCTTTTCTCAGCTGCAACCTTCACCACCAGGAAGTGGTAGTCATTTTTCAAGAAGTTTTTCTCAGCGGTAAGCTTCACCACCAGGTAAAAAGCAGTCGTTTTTCAAGAAGTTGTTCTCTAGCAGCAAGCTTCACCAGTGAGGCAGTGGTAGTCTAGTTTCAAGAAGTTGTTCTCAGCTGCAACCGTCACCATCAGGCAGTGGTAGTCTCGTTTCAAGAAGTTGTTCTCAGTTGCAATCTTCCTCACCAGTGGGTACAGACTCGGCTTCTGCTTGAGCGGCTGTATTCAGAGTAGACTGATGAGCGGCCGATGTGTCGATCTTGAGCACCTCCCTGATGGCCATAGTTGCATAGCAACAACTGGATAGGGTGAATTCCAACCTCAATGCACGTAGATGACCATCTGCGAGTAGGAAGTCAATAACATATTGAGGGTTGGTGGTAAATGCATCAAAATCATGAGACAGGAAAAACATTGTTAGATTCTCCTGAGGAAGTTTTCATTAATTGCTGTGGTGTAGTCTTTTTGAGCATAGCCGTCACATAAGCACGTTTCTTCTTTTTGGAGAGTAATAAAGTTTCTTATGCTTATGTTCTATGTTTTAAAGGCCCTGTACACTATTGGTAAGATCGAAAAACAAAATGTTCACAGATTCACACATAACTTACATGATTTGAAGAAAGTAATGGTAGAAAGGGTTCCTTAAAATATTTCTGCCTAAAATGCTATCGTTTCTGAGAAACGAGTAAAACAATAGTAATTATCGCGCGCGATAATTTGAAAAAACAGAAAACACATAAGATCTCTTTTCACTATTTTCTCGTGACCTCGATGACCAATTGAGCTCAAACTTTCACAGGTTTGTTTGTTCATGCGTATGTTTAATCACACAAAATGTGGACACTGATTTTGAGCTGTTACCAAAAGTGTACAATACCTTTAAGCAATGTGACAACCGAATTTAGCGGGAAGCATTGGAGGTCCAACTAAAGGTTAAAGCTCCCACATACCGGTACCGCAGACTGCCACAAAGCACCATACATTTCAGGCTAGCATTTGGTGCATGGGTTTCTTCTCTTTGTACAGCTGGTATTA
Organism: Pycnopodia helianthoides; assembly: GCA_032158295.1. Lineage (NCBI taxonomy): Eukaryota > Metazoa > Echinodermata > Asteroidea > Forcipulatida > Asteriidae > Pycnopodia > Pycnopodia helianthoides. Next base: position 21,480,070 of record CM063244.1, read on the forward strand.
TGTGAAAACCCCATGGCTTGTGTACTGTCGACTTAGAATGTGATATGCGATATACAAGAACGGTTCATTATCATTTTCATTATTTATTGCCCACAGTCTCCTGTGAAATTTTGTGGCTAGAGCCAGATGGGCAGGAGAGTGCAAAGGCAGTAGATTGCAGCTAAACCCCCCCCCAAAAAAAAACCACACAACAACAACATAAGAAACAACAACAATGGTGTCTCTATTTAACAACTTGATCATCCAGCTTTCCTGACGAAATAAAGGTTGGTTGGCTTAATCTTGCTTGTATTAACAAAAACACCCATCAAAATCCGCCATTCATCGGCGTCCTTCCTCTGCGCCCTTCTACCTTCCCCCTCCCCCTTCCCTCTGTCAATTTGGCATCTGTCTGACACGGGAGTGGGTGCGTGCCCTTGGGGCTTTGTGCAACGATAATCTTGGCATCTTAATCTTGACTCTGGACCGGATGGAATGGTAAACATGAGGCTAACGTCATTTGCGGTGATTCAAGGAAGTAATTAACGACTATTAGTCTTATTGACTGGTGACTGACCAAACATCTTGTCCTGGGTCTTCCTTGAGGTCATGGACAACCTTTAAGACGAGAAGGCTCATTGATGACAGAAAAGGTCTGGAACAAGGTCTAATGATTTATGAGATTACACTTGTGATAGTCAATTCAATTTTCATAAAGTAACAGGAAATCTTCAGCAGACTCTGTATGTTACAAAGACCTCGAAACTAAACACAAAGCAAGGACAATAGAGAATCAATGAGTTAATCTCTGCTTTTTATTGATGAAGAATCCAGTCGTACAGCTCAAGGATTTTAATAAAATAATAAGCCTCACTAAAAGAAAGCCTGTCTTTCCCACTCTTTCGTAGTGTGTTGTGGCAGAGCGGTCTAGAGCATCAAACTCAAGTTCTGGTGGCTGAGTCATCAGAGAGTGGGTTCCGAAGCGTGGTCGTGAACACTTGTGCCCTTGGTCAGGGCTCTTAGCTATAATTGCTTCTCATCACCCAGGAGTAAATGGGTACCTGCGCCTGGGAGGGTTGAGGTTGTTGATATAAATGATTTAGCAACCTGTGCAGCAACTCACGGTGCTGCACACTCCAAAGTTGGTGAGATGGTTTCAGGGATGCTTAAGGCCAAATGGACAGGGGTAGTAATAGTGTATGGTGCTTTGGTACAATGTTTGAAAGCACCTAATAAATGCCTACTATTATCATCATTATGGTATGCAGTGCATGTGTAGGCTTAAAGGAACATTACAGAATTGGTTTTTGCTAACAAAACAGTTGCTGGCAGTGTAAGCACTTTATGTAATCCACCATATACATAAACTGACAAACCTGTAGAAGTTTGAGATCGATCGGCCATCTGGGTCACGAGAAAATAGTGAAAAACGATTACACATTTGCATGAAATCATATAGATTCAACAAATGAATGAAACGCTCACTGAGCGATAAACTCCAATCGGAAAATTAGTTTATTATTTCTCATCAAATATGGCATTTCAGACAGAAATATTTCAAGGGATGTTTTCTACTATCATCATCATTAGACCGTGTAAGTTTTATGTAAATCTGTGATCAAAAAGTATATTTTACAAGTTTTGTTCTTACCAATTCTGTAATGTTCCTTTAAGGCCAAATGAACAGGGGTAGTAATAGTGTATGGTGCTTTGGTACAATGTTTGAAAGCACCTAATAAATGCCTACTATTACATGTATCATCATTATGGTATGCAGTTTCATGTAAGCTCTTTGAAAGTTTAATGTTCTTTACCGACATTCCAATTTGTTTGTCGAATTCAGTGGATTTTGCTGTTTGACCGTACAGAGTCTAATACCACCAGAAATCATGAGACCTTAGAAAACATACTGCTATAAAAAGGATACCACGTTGAAAACCACCAGACTAAAATTGAGGATCCATGATTGTCACCTATTACTGACCTGTCTCCACTTGTGGTGGTTGCTTTCCTTGAAGTCTATCCAGATCACTTTGCACCAAAGGATACACAAAATCACTGTATGGTACAATGGACCTGTTATATAAAAACAAATAACACTCTTCACATCTTATCTGTTCAATAATTTCATGCAAATATTGTTAATAGCCTCACATTTCGACCCCAGCAAAGGCTTTATGGCAATGCAACACTTTTTTTAAAGTTTAGCCTGTGAAAAGACTCGCTAGGGTTGAAACGTGAGGCCATTAGAAAAGAAATTGCATTTATACCCAGGTCATTTTGTTGGTATGAAGTTTGCAACAGCTAGTTCCCTTCCAAAAAAAGAAGTTTTAGTCACTATTTGATAAAGTATTTAACAAACTTCTGAGCAAGCCTTGCCTGCCCCCTCCCCCAAATGAAATTTTAAATGATGCACAGCTGAATGGTTTGACTACAACAAAAGCACCAATCCTCCCACCCACAACAAAAATTATGTATTTGCCATCCCCCCCCCAAAAATAAATAAATAAATAAAAAAAATAAAAAAATAATAATAATAAATAACAAAAATAACAAATGAAAAATAAATAAATAAAAATAAAAAATAAATAATAAAAAATAAAATAAAATAAAATAAAATGCTTTCCTAAAAAGGAACATTTTAAGATGGGATTAAAAAAAATACTCACCATGATACATTTTCTGGTTTGACTACTATCTTCCTATAGGTCCCTGTTAACGAATAATCTCTGTAAAAAAAATTAATCAATGCAAAAAAGTTCAATTGGGATAAGGCTGAGTTACGCACGTTTTTGTCTAGGACTGTACATTTATTGAGCAAACCCCAATCATCAGGCATAAGAGAAGAGGTATCTCTTAGCTGCTTTCCAAAGATAACCACCAATTTCCCACTTTAAACATTTATCAACGTTAATTAGAAATGACTCAAACAAGCAACCTGTCTCATAGCTCTCATATAGTCTCTGTATTTCCCCCACCCACACCCACACCTGTCCACACTTAACAATGTATATTGTCTCCTAATAATGGACAATTTAAAATGAGACAAATCCTTATCATGAAAAAAGCTCTCCTCAAGGCTTAATGTATCCAAACGGCTCACCCTTCCTTCCCCTCCCTTCCCACCCCTTACCCCCTCAAGAAATGTAAGCATATGATTCAAAACATCGGGCATCATTCTCATGAGCTACACTCTTTATTCTGGCTTTCTTACTTGTTGGAGTCGGGGCAATGCGTACAACCCAGAACAAGTGATTGACAATCAAACCAGCGAACCATATAGCCCTTATACCCCCTTCTGCTCCTTATACTCCATTCCGTTCCACTCCTCAATACCCCTTTCACTCCTCATACTCCCTCTTCACTCTTATACCCGTTTAACTCCTTATACTTATACCTCTTCCACTCTTACACCCCTTTGCCCTTATATCCCTCTTCACATCTTATACCCCCTTCCACTCCATATACCCCGTTCAACTCCTTTTATCCCCTTCCACTCCTTTCACCTCCTTCCACTCCTTACACCTTCCACTCCTTATACCCCTTTCCACTCCTTATACCCCTTTCACTCCTTATACCCCTTCACCTCCTTCACTCCTTACCCCATTCCACTCCTTATACCCCTTCCACTCCTTATACCCCTTTCCATTCCTTATACCCCTTTCCACTCCTGACACCCCCTTCCACTCATTATATCCCTTCCACTCCTTATACTCCTTTCCACTCCTTATACCCCTTTCCACTCCTTATACCCCTTTCACCTCCTTCATCCTTACACCTTCCACTCCTTATACACCTTCCACTCCTTATACCCCTTTCCACTCCTTATACCCCTTTCACCTCTTCCACTCCTTACACCTTCCACTCCTTATACCCCTTTCCACTCCTGACACCCCCTTCCACTCATTATATCCCTTCCACTCCTTATACCCCTTTCCACTCCTTATACCCCTTCCACTCCTGACACCCCTTCCACTCATTATATCCCTTCCACTCCTTATACCCCTTTCCACTCCTTATCCCTTTCCACTCTTATACCCCTTTCCACTCCTTATACCCCTTTCACCTCCTTCCACTCCTTACACCTTCCACTCCTTATTCCCCCTCCACTCCTTATACCCCTTTCCACTCCTGACACCCCCTTCCACTCATTATATCCCTTCCAACCCATATACCCCCTTCCCCTCCATATATCCTCTTTCACTTCTCATACCCTTTCAATCCTTACACCCCCTTCCACACCGCTAACCCAACAGACGCAAAACGATTAAAAGCCAGTCTCAATATTCGATAAGGGTTTTCCACACTCTAAAAGGAAGGGATGGGCACTTTTTTGCCATTTTCCAAAATAGACTTTGTCCTGTATTGCCTCAGGCCATTCGCTGCACCATGAAAATACGGACTGCCCCTCTCCTGGGACGAACTGCTCACTGTATATGACGAATGATTAAGAATCATATCCTCCTAACAGCAAGTTACGTACCTGACCTGATGCCTCATATTCTTAATGTCAAGGCCGTCTTTGTGCATCAAGTCACCGTACCAGTCACCGACTGCAAAGGAAACAGGCCGTGCCGTCAAAAAAAGGGCTTACTATTTATACAATATTAAGAGTCACTTTGTAACAGTCAAGCTGTCATGAGCAATGAAGGACACACGTTAAAAGTAAGCTATGTAAAAAATATCATAATATACTTTCTCCAATTTAAAGACACTTAAAAATGAATTCGAAGAAGAAGTAGAAGAAGCACAAATGTGCCATACCCTTATTATTACAATCACCAGACTGACATCGTACGTTACATGAACTGGAGCAGTCTGAGACTGTTTTAACTTATGATTTGGATTGAAGTATAATCCGGAACACATTCTCACAATCCTTCCTATGAGTCTACCTGTCTGACGTCAAAGCTGACCTGTCTCTCCCATTTAGTCTACGTGGTTTAAAAAATGCCAAGACAATAGACTTTGCAAGTCTTGCACGTATTAGAACTTCCGGAACCAAGTTGGTTCCACCATTAGTGAGTTTTAAGTGTGCGCAATTCCGTTTCTTCAAATAGTTGTAAAAATTATATCACATTGTTGGGTAAGTAGAGTTTAGTGATGAAACGTATGTGAAAGTAAAATAAATAAAAAAAATGCCAGGAATAAGACTTCTGCCCTTTTCAATTACTTGTAAACAATTAAGAATTTTGCCCAACTAATGTTTATGTTATCATTTAACCTATGTAACAGATGCACAAATTCGGGCATGATTGGCAAACTGGGTTTTTGAGAAATAAGCACCCTTTGTCCCAAGTTTTAACTTTGTAAACTTTAACAAATTATCTGTACTATAGTATGAAAATTGTAAATTGAAATTATAATAAATTGCTGACGGATTTTTATTTTCAAGTGTTTCCAATGCGCCCCTAGCCCAGGTTGGACTCCTCTATTGCATACAATTGCGATGGTGCAGTGAGTAGTGCAGTGCAGTGCAGTGCAGTGCAGTGCCGTGCAGTGCAGTGCCGTGCAGTGCAGTGCCGTGCAGTGCAGTGCGTGCAGTGCCAGTGCAGTGCAGTGCAACCCGAGACTGGCGTCCTACCAGGGCTACCCCTACCCTTCCCCCCATTCCAACACATATGTGCAATGAGCCTGGCTGAATTATCCTTGATGTTATCAGGTGCAGTCAGTGAAACAACCTTCCATTAGGGAGGGATTTATCACAACCTCATAGCTTTGGGTAAGGTTGTCTGTTACGCATGTGGTACGTAAGTCTTAGTGACATAGTCTTGCCATGCCCATGTCTAGGAACAGTCTGTGTTTCATCACTTTATTGAAAAAAAAACATTAGCATTTTGACTTGCATATAATACAGGGATTGGTCTCAAAATCCGAGTTCAGTTTCCACAATTATTTTGAAAAAGTCTTTGTTAAAAATTTAATACTTTGAATAATTCTGGGCTGAACAAAGAAAATTGACAAGAGCGGGACTTGAACCTGCGATCTCATGATTAATATGCCAGCATTCTACCAACTGAGCATCCAGCCCTAATGTTGGCAGTCTCCCAATTTTGTCCATATTTTCGTTTGGGGGTGCCAGTCAGGGATCATACCCAAGTTTATGATACAGCCTGGGAAGCGGCAGCAGAGGGATCACCTTAAGGGAATGCAACTTTATATTTCAATATCAAGTTTATTACTTAACATTTATTACTATAAACACCTTGTTACAACTGACTCTAGAAGATGTTGCACTCATACCTCTTAAATATTAGAGGGTTAACAACAATCTTGCAGTAGTTACTACTAGCGGACATTGTATGTCTTAGAAATTGCCTTGGGAGCAAGTTTAAAAAGTGACCCTTTGAAAAAGGCTTTGAGCGGTTAATCTTTAAGACACTAACCAAGATTGGCATACAGCCTGCCTTTACATCACAACTGACTGACTCTCTCAATTAAACCACAAGGCGTATGTAATTCGTCAAGTCAGTCTCTGTTATTGGTGACTACCTTGAGGTGGTGTAATTGACCTTTGACATGTCAATCTAACCTCTAGGTCGGCAATAGTTGAGGCCCGAGTTCAAGTGGCTGTTAATCAAAATCATAAATCCTTCACCTATGCAAGCAAGAACTAGCACCGACAAAGTCACAAGCAATGTACATTAATGTTACATTTCAGCTGGTAACCTGTTTTGGCAAAGCAAGATTTTTTGGAAATATTTGTGCTAAGCAACTTTATTGAGGTTGGGCACAGATTACAAAGATCAGCAAATCTCTGTCCCTTCTGTCCCTCTTTGTACAGGAATAATGAATCATAGCACAGCAGGTGCTCGCTACACAATGGAATTTCCACATGGATATTCACGTCAGCCGTCCGACTGACTGCAAAACTGAGGGCACTACCAAGTTGTTCCGGGCGGATAAACCCGTCCGCCATAAGCCAGTTTAGAACAAATTTAGCGGATATAGACATCATCCTACGTGACATGGACAGTGGTGGATGATCTTCTGTCAAATCCAATTCTGTCAGTTTTGCTCTTTGTACACTTACCATCATTCTTAGGGTACTCCATTAAGTAACCTGGTAGTGGTAACACAATGTCTTGTATGGTAAAGTTACCCACGGTGTTGGCATCAAGCACTAATATTTTTGTTGTGGCTTCACCATTCCTCCCCTGCAATTTATAAAAGAATGATTTTTTTAATCTTGAATTGATCTTGAGCAAATACGGAGAACAAAATTTGCAAAAACAAGAATAAATAGTAGTTGTTTGAAAGTGCAACGAAATTTCAATCTGTTGTTTTCAATGGAAAGCAAAACTTTATCGAACTTTCTTGATATAATTTACCATTAGAATAATTAATGTTTACAAATTTTGTTTTTTAAATAATGAAAGACTATTTAATATATCCAATATATGGAAGACAAATTGATGCCTCAAACGCAGAAGATATTTTAGATAAATGCTCTTCCAGCTCAGGAGTTTTCAATGGCTTTCCTGGCTTCCAGCATGCAACTTTGTAGTTGGAACATTACTGCTTTCTTTTAATACCGATATTGAATATCGATATTGAATACCGATATAATGTGGAGTGTTGTGGCCAAGCGGTCTAGCTCACTGGACCCAAGCTCTGGTGTTGTCAGCAGCAGAGTGTGGGTTCGAATCCGGGTCATGACACTTGTGCCCTTAAGCAAGGCATGTAACCATAATTGCTCTGTAAAAAGTTGGGAAGGTAGTGCATTCTGCTCTACCAGCCAGGCTCCTAGTGGATGATACTCATGCCTACGTCCTTACGGACTGTGAAGGGGGTAACCCTGTTTCAGCCCCAAGAGCAGGTGGCAACGTGCCCCTGGTGACAGTTGATTTGGGTCGACAGCCCAAATCAGTTAAGTGTAGCCCTCACCTTGAAGTGGTCATCCGGCCTTGTGTGTCAGGCGATATTTCATTTAAAAAATTAAACAAAAACAACAAAACAAACAACTCTGCCTTTCAGATTCAACACAAATGTCAAAGTTTCTCAAAATGAAGAGGAAACCCAACTGACTGAGTAATCTCTCATATTAAGAGGGATCATCACTTTCTTAATCCCGCCATAGATGTAGAAGGATCTTAGTGCACTTTTAGGATAATCCCACACTTGTACCGCCTGATGTGGTGTCATTGTCAAGGAAGTCTGTGCACTTTCAAATACTCCCAGGAATTGAGAAATAATGAGACGTCATAAATAATTTGATGTATGGGGACAACTGTGCAACTTAAAGGAATGGTACAGTTCAACAGTAGTCATTTGCAGCAATTCGGGAAATGTTTAACAATTCACCGGTATAAGTAATATAATTTTTAGAAACCTCCGACTCCAGCATATCAGAGTAAAAGTTTTATAATAACAGTAATAATAATGCTGGTGAACAGAAACTTTTTAAGACAGGTATATATTTGAATTGTTTATATTATGATAGGCCTACTGATTTATGCAACACCTTGAAAGGGTTAACAAGGTGCTGCGGCACATTCAGCAGGCACTGCTAGAAACACCGGGGCAAACCCCTTCTCTTAGCGATAAGTGTAACTGAGTTCTTTTACGCACATTACACACAGGACCTACGGCTTTACGTCCCATCCAAAGGACGAAGCAATAACGGTTGAATGCCTTGCTCAAGGACACACAAGTGTCACACCGGAACTTGAACCAACACTCTGCTGAGCAGAAACACTAGCGCTTAATAGTCCAGTGTGCTTGACCGCTCGGCCACGACACGCAAAAGTTCTAACTAGTTACATGTCTGTTTCTTTCGTCTTGGCTTATTTAATTGACAGCTTGAATCTTTTTCAAAAAAAAAATAATAATAAACCACAAAGGAAACTGACGGGGTACATTTTAGGATGACATAGGCAAATTTACTACAGCGAGACTTGAACCTGTGACCTCCGGCTTCGAGCTAAATAGCTCAGTTGAAAGAGCGCCGGCACGTTAATCCGGAGGTCCCAGGTTCATGTCTCGCTCCAGTCAATTTTTCTTTGATTAACCCCCAAATTTGTCTGAAAAACCTGAACAGTTTGCATGAATTGATTCTTTTCGATGCTGTACCAGCAGCCATTATTATACTGAGCTCGGCTGACAGCCCCCGCGACATCCGTAATCATTTACCTTGCACTTCCTCTGCTACGATTAGATCCCCTGGTATGACATTCAGGCCATATTTCTTGATGCGCTTTGTTATCAGTGTATTCCAGATGTAGCTTTGGTAACTGTGCACGTACAGCAGTCTCACGTTTCTTGGAATCTGTGCTCGGGAAAAATTGCATCATAATTAGAACTTACTGGGTGTACAAAACATTGCTCAGATTGAAAAAAAAAAATGTTTGCAGATTTGCACATAACTTAAGATATACAGATGGTCATGGTGGAAAAATTCCCTTGAAATATTTTTGCTTGAAATGCTATAGTTTTTGAGAAATGAGTAAAACAATAAGTTTTGATTGGTTTGATAACAGTGAAAAACCATAAAAGGTTTTTTCTTTCATTACTTTCTTGTGACTCTGATGACCGATTGAGCGTAAATTTTCACAGCTTTTTTATTTCCTGTTTATGTTGGGTCACATAAAGTGTGGTCACTGGTCTTTAACAATGCCCAATGTTGCCCACCTGCTTTAAAACGCTCAAATGAGGGCCGCTGTCAGCACTCGCTGACACATTTTATTACTTCAACTGTCTTAACCACATCGTACACACTGGTCAGCTCATATGCCATGATGTCCTAAGCTGGACAATGCCGCATATCCCAGAGGGGGTGTCAATCAACAGGGATCAGTGATTTGGTCAGGAGGGAGCAAGAAAAAACTCTGCCAGCATCCTTTGTGTACAAAAGCGGTTCATCAATTGTCGATGGTGGATGTAACCAAATGATGCAACTAAATCATTTATCCACAAAAGTAAGCTACAACTAACCCAGGCAACACCTGGACATGTAAATAACACATATAAAATAAAAAATAAAAAAATCATTGAGAAAGTACAATACAAATGCTCTTAACCTATGGAAAATGCTTGGAGGCATGCGCTGACATCAAACACGGGTCCGCCTAGACATGTAAATAACATACTTAAATTTAAAAAATCATTGAAAAAGTGCAACGCAAATGCTCTTAACCTATGGAAAATGCTTTGAAGCATGTGCTGACATTGTAACGGGGTTCCGTTGGGACCAAACAGGTGCCACATTTTAGGGTTAAGGGGACTGCACGAAAAACAAAAAACAAAATGTCTCCAGTTCGCTTGGCATCCTGTGTTAACTAGACTAGATTCAGTACTGAAAACATGATCATTACCATTTGGTCCAATCAACAGACTGGAGCCCAACCAATGATAATAGCATACCAGCAATTAAACTGTAACCATCCTCTAATCACATCTCCCCCCCTCAATATGACTTCATTAGTGAAGCCGACAACAAAAAGCTTTTAGTTAATTTGATTTCCCTTCATTTGGCTATGAAAGTCTATTCAACATGAGTAAGATGACACTGAGCTCCATAATTGATGCAGAAATGTATAGTGTGCTCATTCTTCGGGGAGCCACTTTGCCAGACAAGAAAGCAGTTACTTTGAGTGGTTTCCAAACACATGTATTTTGCATGAAAATTTGCAAACGCGGCATCATATCTCCCATGTGCTGCATGCCGATTTTGATTTCCACAAATATGACTCGAGTCCAGCCAGTAACCCTCCATACTAAGAGAGGTTTGCGGTAACACCATGTTAAAATCTCTTTTGAGTAACTGTTGATTCTGAAAAGAACCGGTCATTAACGACTCAACGTTTCGATCAGTATGCTCTGATCGTCTTCAGGAGAATACTGGATTTTAACATGGTGTTACCGCAAACCTCTCTTAGTTATACTCCCACCATGCAAAGCTTCAAATCCTACCAACCCTCCATACAATGTATTTATTTTGAAGACGGAAGCCCCAGACTAATTTTATGCTTCACATGAATATAAAGTTAATTTTCAAACTATTGATTATGGCTTGTGAAGGTAGTGCATTCTGCTCTACCAGCCAGGCTCCTAGTGGATGATACCCATGCCTACATCTTTACAGACTGTGAAGGGGGTAACCCTGTTTCAGCCCCAGGAGTAGGTGGCAACGTGCCCCTGGTGACAGTTGATTTGGGTTGACAGCCCAAAATCAGTTAAGTGTAGCCCTCACCTTGACTGTGGCCGTTCGACCTTGTGAGCTAGGCGATATCTCATAAAAAAATGTTTTAAAAGCTACAAATGACTTGTGCAAAAATTTGTTTAAATTCCCATTCATAAATATCTCTTGACAGTTCAGGCAATCCTATTGGTTGAAAGGTGGTCACATGACCATGTTTACCTGGTAATAATTGGCTGATAAAGACATAGCTGGAGCTGTTTAAGACCCAGTTGGCTTAACGTTGGCACGCTTTCTTAACCGGGCACTAATTATGCGCAATGCAATTAATACATGAGGTACTCAACATATAATCTATTAGAACCCGCAAGAACACACAACTGTTAAGCGTCACGTACAATTTGACCTTTGGTGAAACAGCCCGAGGACAGGAATACAATTTAAAAAAAGACAAATTAAATTAAAGTTGTTCCTTTATTGTTATGCTTTTAAAAAAAAGAAGGGCTTTTGTGAATGGAAATTATAAAAGGCTTGGTCCTTTATCTCACGGCCCCGACCCTGCCGGTTTTAAACTGCCGTTTAAGACCTCGTGGCCACTCTTTCAACCCCTTATTCATCATGCATTTTCAGTAAAATACAGCAGAGCCAACCTTACACATTGCAACGCCTGGAAGTAATTATTCCTCGTCTCAAGCAATCCCTTGAGTAGCTGCATCTCAATGGAGATTGTCTTGTGCTTTGGGAGGATATCCATGACTGACTTAGCGTTCTTTGTGTCCATCCACATCTGTCTCCATCTGTTATCTTGTCTGTCTGTTGGGGGACAGATACTCAGAATTAAATCGTTGGCCCTCTATTGATGTATTTATAAAAACATTAAAGGCAGTGGATACTTTGGTAATTACTCAAGAAATACATTACCATAAAAACTTACTTGGTAAGGAGCACCTGAGAGCTGCTAATCGTATAAAACATTGTGAGAAACGACTCCTTCTGAAGTAATGTAGTTTTTCGAGAAAAAGGTAATTTTTCACTAAAATAATTAAATCTGAGAAAGGCTTCAGGCATGAAGCCTTTTTCAGGCATTTGAAAGCACACAATTCTATGCAACAAGGGTGCATTTTCTTTCATTATTTTCTTGCAACTTCGATGACCAATTGAGCCAAAATTTTCAAAGGTTTGTTATTTTATGCATTTGTTGGGATACACCAAGTGAGGATACTAGTCTTTGACAATTATCTAAAGTATACCCTGCCTTAACCCAGTGCTTCTCAGCTCTATGAAGATAAAATGTACACTTGTCCCATGGCTGCTAATAAGTAAATAATTATAATAACAGTCTAAACTGGGACAGCTCCATTAATAGCTTTACTGACATCAAAAACAAGACAACTGTGCATTTGTTGAATGCATGTATTCACCAAGCCCCCTCTAGTTTTCAACACACGCACACCATACAACCAAACTGTGAAAGTTCCATTAAGTTTGGCAGATAAAGAAGAAACAAGCCAAAGTATTCTTAAGATTTCTTGTTCTAATCTAGAAATCATATTCCTACGGATCCATCTTCTCACATCGGCTCCCCCTTCTTTGTGAAGGTAAATAACGATTTGTTAAGGATCCTTTACAATATTTACACACCATGTACATTTATCTACACATCGGCGCTGTTTGACCCAAACAAACACTCACTGCATGTATAGGTAGACATTCTGGCACTGAAGTATTTGTCAGTCATTTCGTCCACATTGAACGTATAAATGGATGACAGTGAGACGCAAATCACCATGTATAGTGATGGCTGAATGGGTCATCAACACAAACCTACTTGTTCTGTGAACAAGACGGGCAGACTTATTGGTTTTCGTATCATCTATTAACTTACATCCTTCTCTTGGTTTGAGAATCAAGTCCACCACTTCTTGCCAGTTGCTATGAAGAATGGCTCTATCAAAATAAAAATCAAAATGTAAAAAAGTCAACTCGGACCTTGTGCTGTATTCTTGAAGGCGGGTAAAAGGTACTTGGAATGAGTGAGGGAATAACTGAAGTGACATTCGAAATCCAGAATATATTAGAACAACAAAACCTTCAACCTTTTTTCCCATTGTGTTTTCTATGTCCATTTCATACATATTTTTATCTGTAAAAATTGTCTCATTTGGCCTCGGGCTATGATGATGTTTTGATTACGGAACCATTTCAAATCAAATTCCAAGATTAAAAAGGTAGAGTCATAGATTGGTTTTTGTCAACGCAATGCTGATATAGGCAAAATTATATAGAAAGATACAATACTGTAAATACAAGTCACAAATGAAAATATCTTCTGAATAGAGTGTCTTCTTCTTGAGAAAATAGCATTAAACTGTCACAGTATTTTAACAAGAACATCAAAACCATCCACGTTTAATGAGGTGACAGCAGGTACCAACCGCAATCTCTGGCCCCAGCATTTGCGAGCATGCAGACACTAACCCTCAGAAATCTGAGACACGATCCATGCATGAATAGTATCTCAGATTCAAATGTTTTTGGTTAAACACATTTTTAAAACCATAATACTTCAAAGGAAATCCTTTCTCAAACTAGATTATACTATCAACAACTGCAGTGCTTCTCACCAAGTAAGTTTTTATGGTCATTAATTTTTGGAGTAGTTAACAATCTATGACCCTACATTTAAGGCAACAAAGGTCATGACCTGAATGACCTCCTGGAAATCAAGGCTGTGGGTGTTGCCAAGAGCAGCCTATCCTTCAATGCCTACTAATGTGGTGATCCTCCCTGCAGCTGCTAATTTGTAACGGCCTCAGGTACAGTGGAAAGTTTAAAATGAATGACATATGCAGGAACATACTCATTAGATTTGGTTGAGCATATGAAATGTGTTTCAAAAGCAGTATCAGTGCACGCTTCCTCTGATCAATAAATGCTAGAGCTGAAAAACATCTCCAAAGCCAAACCCCACCCAAAGAAATAGGAAGTTAAAGCATTATTCAGATGATTGTAAGCATCCCCTTAAGGTGATCCCCCTGCTGCCGCTTTCCAGGTTGTTTCGTTAACTTGGGTGTGATCTCTGGCTACACGGCAGTTACAGGTTGAATGGTTGCTGACTGGCACCCATTCAACGATATTGACAAAATAAGGAGACTACCAACATAGGGCTAGATAGCTCAGTTGGTAGAGCGCCAGCAGGTTAATCCAGAGGTGACAGGTTCAAGTCCCGCTCTAGTCAATTTTTCTTTGTTCAACCAAAAATTTTAACAATTCAATAAATAAATAAAAATAAGTATTATATTTTTCCAAATTATTTAAGGGAAGTTCACCTGAACAAACAAACATAAAAAGTTACTGCAGTACCCTCAACAAAAGCTCCAAATAACCTCTCAGAATAGCTTCTACTTTGCAAATGTGCAGCTACCGGATGATTTAAAAGATGAGTGAGGCTTAAACAAATGTCCCATCAAGTACTTTCTAAAGACATTTAATTGGTTAATTTGTAAAAAAACAAAACCTGAATAATAAAGATACAAAGATAAACCCAGAGACCCTAGGCTATTTCTTTTCCAATTGTCTGCCCTTTACTAATTCCTGACGCCTCTTTAACCATGGTGGAAGGTTTAACGCTTGGTTCGGTCAACTTCCTGGAGCCGTCATATAAAATGTTTGTCTACGTGTGCACCTGTTTCATGGACAAACACAAATACCTACAGTATTATATCCAGGCTGAAGATCAAGCACATTAGTGCCTGCTTAGACCTATAATTACACAAACCAAGATTGTTTAAGCCCTTATTGTGAAAAAAACAACATCCCGAGTGATAAAGAATGTAGCACTACTAAACTTAAAGGTAAAGGACACATTTTCTAACGTACAAGTTTACATAATGCCAGGGTTGAAAGTCATTGCTGACAACAAATTCTGAAAATAGGATCCAAATTTTAGGAAGTAAACTAAAATGATGACGCTTCCACCTTTTGGCAACCCCTGGAGTTCTAATATAGAATTCAAGGAGCTTCTGGAAGCAGTAACCTCAGTTGCTTGAGAAGTAGATCAAAGAGGAAGATTTCTTCATCCGACAAAAATAACAGCAATTTCTTTTCCCCGAACAGACATATGAAGGTCTTGACCAAGATAGTCTGACATTTCTCATCCCTATCAGTTGTCTGCAAATTTTTTCTCCGGCTGAGGGTTTTGAGAAATCTGACTTTTCATGTCCCCCCCAAAAAAATTAAAATAGAGGTAAGGCCAAATGACATCTTCATTTGCTATATGACCTACTTTGACACGGAGCTGGGTCTAAGGTTTCTGCACTGTACATCATGACTAATACAGAGTCATTGAGACAGCCTTGGCTTTGGTCTATCGTCACGTAATGTGTGGCACATACAATCAACACTCTGTACTCGTACAACGGTCGCTTATCAGAAACGCATGTGTGTACTTTGCATCTCTGCAGTTCTGAGATATTTTTGTCAAAGAGCTATCTGTAAAAACGTTCCTAAATAAAGGAAAACTCTCATTTTAAAGAAGACATTTTACTAAAAAGTTGTTGGACATTTTTTTCTTGTTATTAGTTTGAACTCATTTTGATAAAATAATAATAATAATAATTTTCATAATTAAAATGTATAAACCCAGAAAGTGCTTTTGGCGCTATAAATGCATAACAAGTACAATATTACTAAAATATAAAATACAAGGATACAGCTAAAAGCCAAGGCAGCAACACAATGCAAATGCTTTATTAAAAAGATGAGACTTGAGTTTTTTTTTCTTAAATTGAATAAAACCATGGAGGTAGAAATAGCAAACAGGTGATCTGACATGTAATGGCAATTTATTCCATAGATGCAGTGCGGCATGAGAAAAAGATCGGTCGCCCATGAACGACTAGATTTATAGGCTCAATGGGGACGTTAGAACTGTCAGAATGGAGTTTACGGGGAGGATTGTAAGGGTTTAAGCAAATCATCGATATATGCGTCACGGGCACTGTTCGCGAGAGATTTAACACAAAAAGCAATTTTTTGTTCTTAGTTTGGTCTATGGAATAATCTCCCTCCTTGTATTAGACAATCATCTTCACTTAATGTATTTAAATTCCAAGCTAAAAACCCATTTGTTTAGGATTAATTCCTTCTAATACTGTTAGTGTCATTTGTGTTGTTTTTTTCTGCATTTTTTTGGTGTATTTTTTTTAATGAGCAGTAGAGAATATTCATATAGGTATTGCGCAATATAAAAGTCAGTTTTTACTAGTTTTATCAAGTAATAACCACAAGGGAAACTGACTGGGTAGATTTTAAATAATTTTGGATTGAACAAAGAAAAATTGACTAGAGCAGGATTTGAACCAACGACCTCCAGACTGACGTGCCGGTGCTCAACCAATTGAGCTATCTAGCCCTAATGTTGGCGGTCTCCCTATTTTGTCAATATCCTTGTTAGGGGGTGCCAGCCAGCAGCCATGCAACCGGTAACTATTTATTTATTATTATTATTACTAATTCTGATATTTACAGGCAACCACTAGTGGGCAGGTATGAACCTTTGCCATTTACAAAACTATTTCCGCAAGTTTTTTTTCTCGTCCTGAATGTACTCTTGTTAAAGGAACATTACAGAATTGGTAAGAAAAAAACTTGTAAAATTTACTTTTTGATCACAGATTTACATAAAATTTACCCGGTCTAATGATGATGACAGTAGAAAACATCCCTTGAAATATTTCTGTCTGAAATGCCATATTTGATGAGAAATGAATAAGCTAATTTTCCGATTGGAGTTTATCGCTCAGTGAGTGTTTTATTCATTTGTTGAATCTATAATGATTTCATGCAGATGTGTAACCGGTTTTTCACTATTTTCTCGTGACCCAGATGGCCGATCGATCTCAAACTTCTACAGGTTTGTCAGTTTATGTATATGGTGGATTACATAAAGTGCGTACACTGCCAGCAACTGTTTTGTTAGCAAAAACCAATTGTGAATGTTCCTTTAAATGAGTCCCTCAAAAGTGACACAGGAACATGAGGGGAGGATTTGTCTGTCATCAGGTAACACTCTGACCCGGTCTATTTTATCCATCCTCTTCGTAAACCACTCCCTAAGTATGAGAAAAGCTGTTGTAAGACTGCGTGGGGCATCCAGCAGTCTCGGGTATTAGTGACTCACTGTCACATGTGTGTAGTACCTTCCTTCATAGGTCTAGCTGTTTAAGGTGAGTCATAGACTCTTGTAGGATATACCACAACTGCCATTCAGCCGCTAACAGACAATACAAAGTTGCTGAGAAAAAAAAACGACCCCATCTGATTTTCACTTGTCAATTAAACTTGTTCAGTTAGTCGTATTATCACCTCAGAAGCTCCAAGAACTTTGGATCTGTTCATAACGTTTTCTTCTTTTTTAACATTTTTTTTTCTGACCACATACACGTATGGAGATTCCTATGCATATGTCATCTTCCGTCTGAGGCATTTTGGGGGCTACAAACTTTCTCCTGTCAATCAGAATCTTCATCAAAACCGAAAAACATTGGGTTTTATCAAGACTGGCACCTACGGAACACCAATGAATGCATGTTAGCAAATCAATCAGCAATGATCACTCTGCCGGAGGAGCTTAGGTAGTACCCGTTAAAACTGACAGCCATAACATTTTCCAGCTTATGCATCGGTGAACAAGGAAGCGACTCTATTGTCAACTTTTTCAAGGAAAACGACACCAAATTCTCACTAGCTTAATGAAACAGACAGTCATCACATGTTCCAGCTTATGCATCAGTGACCAAGGAAGCGACTCTAAATTCTCACTAGCATTGTGGAAACAATACATCCATGTTTGACTTTCTCCACCTCGGCAATCTCTCTTATTGACTTCACACTTGAACCCACCAACAAATCCAAAAAAATTGTGTCACAAACCATCTTCAATAATTGAAAGGATTGTTATCTTCTTTTCACGTTGACCAAGTCAAACACTCATCCCATCCAGGTCCCTACCCAACAGGTGGAAAATTGATTGTTTACAGTGGCACCTGTTTTAGCATCCCAAACACATGCACGTCAAACCTAAACGAGGGTCCTATTAGCATGCATAGTTACGATGAGCCCCCGGGCAAATTATAGGGGGGTGGGGGGATGGGGGTGGTGACTGGGGGTTATAAAGACATTTGGAGTCTGGCTTTAATGGAACATCTGAAGCCCAGATGTGGAGTACGTCAATGGAAGACTCCGAACGCACGAGCCAGTATCATGTCCCTAGGGAATGCATACAGGGGGGGGGGGGTAAGCTAAGGAAGTGAACGCCTCATAGTACGTGGTACATGTGACTTGTTAGCATTCAACATCCAAACAATAGAAGTACGTGGGATGAAGAACTAAGGGGAAACCTTACGTTCCCATTAAATTGTTGAGACAAATTCCAGTTGGTCCATCTCAGTTCAATTTTAAGTCATGTATACGTCGGGAGGTGAGAGTCATTGCTGACAAAAAGGTCTGAATCTCAAATCAACATTCTAAGAGGAATGTTGCAATTTTGACATTTCCACTTTTTGGTGATCCCTGGAGTTTTAGACTGCAAGAAGCTTCTGTGACCAGTATCCTCGGGAGCTAGAGAAGTAGGTCAAAAAGCAGAATTTCTTCATAAAGACCTTAATAATTTTTGGATAGACACAATGTATAGAGTCAGTCATAAGCAATGCCAAACAATGTGTTTTAAGCATGCTTTTGAAAATGTCCAGGGATTCTGTAGCTAACATTTTTAATGGTAAAAAGTTCCAGAGTTTGAAAAGGCGCGATCGTCATAGGATGTGGTTGTTTTAGGGACAGTTAGAAAAAGTTTGTTTGTAGATTGAAGACTGTGACTTGGAGTATAAGGTGAGAGAAGTTCCTTGAAACCAGTGGTGCATTGCCATTCACAGCTAGCTCTACAGTTGCCAAATCTCTTGAATAATGCATTAACCATTAGGACAGCAGGAAAGCCCCATGAGCTTTTATACTTGTTGCTTTCCGATGCACTCAATACCCAGACAACCTCATACATCAGTTACAGGGTCTGTGACAGGCTCCAGTAATAGACCCCTGGGAAGAAAACCCAAACGTGGTTGCTAAGGTAGAAAAGCCTAATGAGGTATATAGACTTTTATCATAAGCAGCCATCTTGTTTTTGTTTCCTTTATACCGATGTCACCAAACTAAGGCTGAAAGGGAAAGTAGTCTGAGCCCCTTTTTATGAATTGAGAATTCATAAACTATCAGCGTGGATGTGCATACAGGGAATCTGATAAAAAGATGGGTGAAGTGTGATCAGGGTCTATTCACTACTTGCAAGGATCTGCCATGTGCGTGTAGAGCCTGGACTTCATGCTTCATTTGTATTGCATTTATGCATCTGCTTGGATGAAAGTGTCATTACATTACCGTGACAACACAGAGTTATAGAATGCTTCTATAGACCTTTCCGATGTTGATAAACTAACCGCGCAAGTTGGCATGGATGGCCAACATTTAAAAAAAACATGCAATCGTTTTAACAGATGTTGTGACTAAATTAAACATTTCTGCACAAATTCAACACCAATTTTTTGAATATTTGTGTAACAATGTTATAAACTGTGGCTATCTGTTTGTGCTTCGCATTTATGGCTTCCCATAGTTTTCCAACCTTGGTTGGCAAAAACTTGGGCTGTGACGTTGCAATGGAAAAAGGTCTCTTCACTTCTGTCCCCGATTCGAGGCTGTACACGCATTAATGGCTGACCGTGCAAGGGGCCAATTGTACACTCTTAGCTCAGTGTTGAATCATAGAGTTGAATCAGTCAACAGACATTTCAAGATACATGTATTTGCTTGAAAGCTAATATGCAGTAGTGAGTCACTGCTAACAAAAAGGTCTTAAACTAGGATCAACATTTAAGGAGGTAGGCTGAAGTGATGACATTTGTTGCACCTTTTAGTAACCCCTGGGGTTATAGATTTCATGGAGCTTCTGGGAGAAGTATCCTCAGTGCCAGAGAAGTAGATCAAAGAGCATAAATTGTTTATATTATGAAGAAAATAACTGCAAATTTCTGAACTCAGACAAGTCTAAAATTTGTCATCCCTGAATACGACCATTTAAAAGCTTTTCCCAATCCTGTTTAGAATCAACTCCACTCACCTCACACAAACTAGCTCCAAACATCAGAAGCCCAGAGGAAATCTTTTCTTTGACGATTTTTATGTATCAAAAAGATAGTTTTTTGGACTTGCCTTTCACCTACCGTCTTGCAATAAGAATAAAGGTCTTTTGAGCTCCTGTCTTAAGAAATGCCTTTGGGTGATAAACTGAGTAATCTCGCCCACTTCACACAAATTAGCTCAACAATTCACCAAAAGCCCCTACAAAATCATTTCTTTCACAATTTATGCATCAAAACGATAACTTTTTAGACTGACCTTTCACATAAATGTCTTGCAAAGACTGACGGTGTTGTCATAAGAAATGCTTCTGGACAATCAACCAAGTTAATTTTGGTATAATTACAAACAAACGTATGCCTTCTTTGGGGCCAGAGGTAGTGAAAAGACCTTAGGTGTACAGCAGACGTGACATAATGTCATACTGTACATGTACCGACTCAATTGGAAAAGAAAGGTGTAAAAGTGTCGTACATTACCAACTTGGGAAAGGTAAAAACTGACACAAATGTGTAAAATAATATTAGTAATCAGCCAATAAGCAAACCTCTCAACATTCAAACCAGCAGAAGATAATTTAGAACACTTTGAGCACCTTTAACCCTCTTGCTGTCTGACCATTCAATACCATTCAAGTGGTTTTGAAGGATACATGTAGATAAACTATGCCAGCCTGAAATATGATACCATGAGGGAATGCATGTACACAGTACACAGTTAGGTCTGTGCACAGTTGTGCCACTGTACACAACCATGGCAGTCGAATGGTTTCAAATGGTTGGTCAACTCACTGGAAAATGTTGCCAAGAGTTACTGACAGTAGGAGGGTTAAGAAAGACATCAATAATGTATTAGCTAGTTCTTGTTTGGCTGTCTTGCTTTAGAGGGGGTATAGAGGTGATACTAACCTGCCAACCAGATGAGTAGCTACTTGAGAGTTCCCAAAGCGTTGCATACCAAAGTAATTGATGAAGCCCACGTCTCTCATGGATATCATGGCATGGTCAATCTGCTCTTGGGTCCCGTCTACATCTCTGCACAAGAAAAAACACGCATTCAAAATAAATCTTGTCATAGACCACGAAAGAAGGACGTAATGAGTGTTTGCCCGGCAATAGGTCAGAGGCAAATGATGTGAACAATTGTGTTTCAAGAAAACTGAGTGTAAATAGGTCAGAGACAATTAATGTGAACAATTGTGTTTCAAGGCAATTAATGTGAACAATTGTGTTTCAAGGCAATTAATGTGAACAATTGTGTTTCAAGAAAACTGAGTGTAAATAGGTCAAAGGCAATTAATATGAACAATTGTGTTTCAAGAAAACTGAATGTAAATAGGTCAGAGGCAATTAATGTGAAAAACTGTAGTTTTAAGAAAACTGAGTGTAAATAGGTCAGAGGCAATTAATGTGAAAACTGTACTGTTTTAAGAAAACTGAGTGTAAAGGTTTGATTGCGTCTCTGCCATTCAGACGTCAAAGTAGGGAAGTTAAACTCCGCATGGGAATGCAAAAATTATGGCTCTAGAGTAACTGTTGCTGCAAAACCACAACAGTAATGCACCCCCAAAAATTGAAAGTATCCACTTTATTGCTATTGTTACCATAGACCGATGTGTGATAAGCACTGTGTATTCGATGCTTACCCCCCCCCACCTCCAAGTCCTACCAGAAAAAAATTCCACAGGTATGCCACTCGGGTAGAATTCGAACCCACGACCCTGTATTCTAAAACAGATTTCTTAACCACTAGAACACCAAGCAAGCACTATTACGAAAGGTGCTATACAAACTTATGTACATACAAATGTAACCAAACCGCAAAAAGGGGATTTAACTTTTCACTGTGATTGGCAAGGGCCCATACTTGTAGCATTAACCCTCGGAGCAGCGGGCCCTTCTGTAAAACGCGGTGGATCCAGTTGGAGAATTTTTTCACCACCCAGTTTTTTAGGTCAATGACCCCCTCCTGCAAGCCCAAAGCAATTTTAATCTCCACAGGGCTTTTGTCTGGGCCAGCAGTGAGTGTTATTTACGACCTGTTTTAGCTCTGGGAGGCACAGGGTTGACACAAAGAGATAATGGCACAAGGAGTTGGCTCACTAAGATATCAAGTTACAATTCCCAAGGGCATAGCTGTCCATTGGGACTGCTGTCATTAAATAATTCTTACTCAGCAGTGGTTATAGCCTGGCCAATGGGAGTCTACAGGCTTGTGGTGTATACAAGGGGTGTCGAATACAAAAAATCGTGGCTTTTTTGGCCCATTGAAAAAAAAATTATGACCATATTTGGAAAATGTGGAGAATTTTTTCACCACGTTGCTTCTCCGAGGGTTTTAAGGAAATGTTTCAAG
Organism: Pycnopodia helianthoides; assembly: GCA_032158295.1. Taxonomy (NCBI): domain Eukaryota; kingdom Metazoa; phylum Echinodermata; class Asteroidea; order Forcipulatida; family Asteriidae; genus Pycnopodia; species Pycnopodia helianthoides. Next base: position 21,502,730 of record CM063244.1, read on the forward strand.
AGTGATCACCAAAAATGATAGCATGTGGATGGTAACATAACGCAAAACTCTCAATCACAAGATTAACAAGTACATTTTATTTCATCTCGTATTCTTACCTTAATACAATAACAAAATGATTTCCAGAATGGTCACCGAGGCTTAAATGATCCTTCACATATCTGAAAAATAATGACATAAATAACAATGTTACTGTGATAATATTGTTGCAAAAATTGTTACTGTTCATTTGATTTGAATACTGACTCTCGGTACCAAGCGTATCCAGAATATATAAAAAGACTAATGATCTAGTGTCACCACAGAAAACACACCCTGGCAGACTGGCAGACATGTCTATTAGTGTTATCGACAGCTGTACCTTCCATTCAAAGAGTGTTATATCAAGCGGCCATTTATACAGGTTTCTTATTCAGACATATTGCTTTGCTTTTTGGCCACCCCCCCCCCCCACCTACACAAAAAAGAGGGAGATAAAAACAATTTATAAAGAGAAATCATACTGTGTTGTTCTTTCTTACACCACGAGGAAACATTGGTAAATGTCAAAGACCAGTATCCACACTTTGTCACACTTTGTGTGAATCAGCAAAACATGTTCATGAGAAAACTTGTGAAAGTTTAAGCTCAATTGGTCATCGGATTTACAAGAAAATACTGGGGGAAAAAACCTTAAAAGTTTTCACTCTTTTCAAATATCAGGTTTTTTATCCAGTGAGATTAAGACTAATTGTTTTCCTCAATTCTCGACAACTTTATAATTTTAAGCAAAATCATTTTAGGATAGGTTTTCCACCATGACAATCTTTACACCATGTACATTATTTTCTTTACAAGAAAACCGTCCAACAACAGCCATAGTGCCTTATGCTGTTCAAATGCCCGATGTCGCAAGAATAATCAGGATTTAAAAAGTTCCCATAAAGCAAGACCTTCGGTCAGAGTTTTGTGATTTAATCTGTCATCGGTGACAGCGACAGTGGCCGATTAGTCAGTTGGGTTTGAGTGAGTACTCAACCAGTCTGACACCTCTAATGATTGCTTAGACATAGGCTGGTTCTAGCCGACACCGATTCCGTTGAAGCATGCGCCAAGAAGAACGGTAAGACTGACAAATAATGACAAGGAAAAGTAAAACCAATGAGAACAGGAAGTGCTTTGAAGGTAGACACCAACCTCAGGAGGGTTCTTATCCTTGATGGAGGCCAAGCTTTTCCGCATCATCATTATATGCCCAGACAAGGCTCAGATTTTGTTGGTTAATATTCAATTAAATATGCTTTTCTTTCGAGTGTATTGATATAATGAAAGCAGTTGTCTTAAATTTATAAATGATAGCCAGATATTTACTAAGATACATGTAATATAATTGAAAATTGGAAGAAAAAAGAAGAAAAACATTGTCAGTTCACGATGGACCTTTTAAGGTAGGGTCATACTTTGGTCATGATTCCAAAAAGCAATTGCGTAATTTTTTTTGAAAGCCTAATCAAGATGGTAATGGTTGCAAGCATCCCGTGTAAAATATTTCACCTGAAGGGTCCCCATTGATTATAGATCAATAAAAGTATGTCAACAAATTTGAATCTCCAGAGATTGCCTGCAGGCGAATTCCAGAAATGTCCATGGTGTCCATTTGAATGCTGCCCTCACTACAGCCAGAGATGTGGTTGGTACCTGGGCCCAATTTCATAAAGCTGTTTACCGGTAAGCAAATTTTTGTGCTTACTGTAGCAGAAAAATGTGCGTAAGCATAAGCGTATTTCACCATGATTTCTCAAGTTAGCAGAAAATTTCTTGGCGTGCATGCACGTTCACCATGGATTTGCATTGTTATGTCACTTGTGTGCTAAACGCGGGTTAGCCAGCATTTACCCTTGCTTACGGTAAACAGCTTTATGAAATAGAAATTCTGCTAAGGGACGCTCCATAAGCACAAAACGGCTGCTTACATGTTTTATGAAATTGGGCCCTGTTGTCACCTCGCTAAACGTGGTTGGATTCAACATTCTTGGTGAAAAAACTGTGACACTGACAGGTTGTTGCTGTATTCTCAACTTCTTTCAACTGAAACTTTCAAAGGTGACTTTTATTGTATTTTTCTTGACAATTTGGCTTATAAATCGGCATAACCAAACTATGATCCTAGCTTTAAATTGACCTTGATTGGCAAACAGGCTAAACCCCCCAAAACTGATGGTGTTATGGTCCTGAAAGTGGAAGCAAACGTAGCACCATGAATCTTCAGTTTATGAGGAAAGTACAGAAAAATTCGAAAAAAAAGGACTAAGTGAACAATTTAAATTCCTTGCATGTACATGTAGTACATGAACTAGCCTACATGTACCTTGATGAAGGTTGATACAGCTGTAATCTTAGCCGAAACCAACTGTCCAACCAAACCATAATTCAGTCATAGTTTGGGGGGATTCGGTTAACTATAAAGATATTTATAGAAAGGTCTCATGACTGCCTTGTCAAAAGTAGGCCAGTCAATTTCCTCTTGGGGGGAATGTCCATATTAGGAGAAGAACTTCCAGATTGGAAAGCATGCTGTTGGGTAGGATCAGGGTCTTAGAGGAGGGAGGTTTGGGAGGGAATAAAAATAATCATCAAATAATCTAGTCTCATAGCACTTTTCACACTCGAAAGGCGTCCCAAAGTGCTCAATATTTTGTCTACCCATTTTCAGATGATATACATTTGTAAAATGTAGCACCATGTAACGATTTACAAGATGTTGTGGTGCAAACTTAATGCAACCAACCACGCCAGAAAAACTGCGGCAAACCCCGTCTCCTGGCCATACGTGTACTGGATTCTTTTAAATGTGTTACACAACACACGGGACCAGTGGCTTTACATCCCACCCAAGGAACAAAGCAATAATGGTTAAGTGTCTTGCATGAGGATACAGGTGTCAAGACCAAGACTCGAACCCACACTCCGCTGATCGGAAACCCAACAGCTTGAGTCCAGTGTGCTTGACCGCTCGGCCCACAACATGACTGGTCTAGCTGATGAGATTGGCTCTTGCTTAATGACAGGGTGCATTTTAATTGTTCACAGGCTTCCCGCATACTTGGGGTAGATCTGACGGTTGACAGATGCTGAACTTTCAGAATTGTCTACATGTCATGTAAGTCAAGATCCAAACTATAGGAGAACCCTTAACATCTTGCTCAGCAGAAGTATACTGTAGGTAACCAGCCAAATTAACATGTAACGTACAGTCCTTGAGAGTGCATGGTTCCCGCTATGTTTAGCTAGTAAAGTTATCTAAGCAAACACTTTGTATCTTCACAGCATTGATCCCCCTCCCCAACACCATCCCCTGGTAGTTCAATAGACACATGCTCACCTGAAGTTGCCCAATCGGATGCCCCGTAGAATAGCATTGAGTCTGCACAGCCTCTCCGCTTCAACTCTGTATATAGGGTGGGCCAAGGGAAGAAGGAAATTCAAAAAGGAAGCAATGTGAGTAAATGGATAACGAAGTCACAGACAAAAGACAACTTGGTAAATTGACAGATTAGTTTATGAAATGTAACATAAACAGATCACTTGGTTTTATCCCATTTCTGGCGTGACCACACTGGGCCTGACAAAATAGGGATAATGGTGATGAATGAACCTTTTACCGTTCACAAATACTAAGGTTTTTGTGGTGTTGCTGAGCTTTTCATCAAAAGCAAGCAACAGGAACATTTCAATAAGTGTCAATAACTCAAGTTCAAATTTCGCTGTAGGTCTACACAACAAAATTTCATAAAAAAAAGGTAATCACAGAGAATTTTTGATGATGAAAAACTAACTGGAAGAAAATTACAATTGCACTTGACATGAACAAGAATCCATAAATTGAACGGAATCTGCCAGTGACCAGACCACACCACAGGCTGTTAGTAGTGCAAGAGGCAATAGACCATTTTCATGACCCCGAACGTGAGCAAGCGGTTCGGAAGCTAGTTATTCGATTGGCTACCAAAATTCTACCAAGATTTAACGCAATATGTAAAAGGCAGATGAAGCCAGTGGCTGTATGTCATAGTGCAATTATCCCCAAATGCACGTCCACCTACTAAACCACTAAAAAAGGTCTTGCATACACACATAATTTTGGAAAATTGGCCACAAAAGCAATTCAACTTTAACACGTTGACTGCCGGTCATCATATTTGTAGTGCGTTCCCATTTGCCAAGTGCGGTGCGCATGCGCGCATAAGTGCGGTGCAATTGAATATGCATATATTCTAAGGTCGATGTCCTTACCACTGCCAGGAACGTATGTGTTGCGTGCTCAGTGATGCCAGTGTATTTAAATAACAATACAAAGCCCTTTCATTCACTACGAGTATACTCGTAGTGGCAGAATTCGTCTAACCCGTTACTACGAATATACTCGTAGGTGGCAGTCAACGTGTTAAAGTACAATTCCACAGATTATTGGTTGCAGGAATGGGACCCTGCTTTATGGCTGAAGTCACTCATACTGGTTAAATTGGATCCAATAAGTTTGAATGATGGCTTCTACCAGTTTAAAAACTCAGCTTATTTTTTGCAGCTCCATTTTTTTTTCTACTACCAGTTTGCTGGGTAACACAAGCACTCGATCAATATGCACATTAGGCCTCCTATGTTTACCGAGCGTCGTGCGTAATGGTCTACAGACTGTTATCATGGTGTAGCAATCTTGTTTTTTTCCCATTTAAACCAATGTCATCGAATAGCCTGACCCCTATACAAATATCATTGCATGATCAGGGAACCTAACAAAGATGGCCGCAATGTGATAAAGGTCTGTAAAGCCAAATGTATAACCCGGCTTCAAACCTCTCTCCCTACACTGCAAAGTAATTTAACCCCTTACACATTTCACAGATTTTGCCTTGAACGTTATCATTTATATTTTACAATCGACTGTCAAAACAATTAAAAATTTAAATAAAATAACAAGCTGTTACTTGGGTGCTTTCCAAAGAGAATGACAAAGGCTAGATATAAGTATTATTTATAACCATATTAATACAAGGATTTCCAGTCATCAGTTATATGTTGAATCATCAGATATATCTATATATGTAATTTCTCAGATTTGGAGGAATTAAATTGTCAATTCTGATTATCTTGTGGATCATGTCTTGAAAATGCTAACAGCCTACGTGAGATCTTCAGGAAACTACTTGATGGTCAAGTGATTGCTCAGTATTGACAAGCACCATCAAATCAAATGAATAAGCTTTTGAAACCGTATAACTTCCATATTTTCTACTGCTGATTATGCAATGTTTTTTTTTTTGTGGCTTGTTGTTGAAATTGTTTCTTTGATTTTTGGTTTTTATGTGTGAACAAGGGTCCCCATTTAGTGGGCCTGCATGCCTATTTGGGTTTTACCACATATCATACTTTGGTGTTTTGTGCAGTAAAAACTAATCAACTAAACTAAGCAAAACTTTCATTTTTCTTGAGAAGGAGCCAGTTTAGCTCCATTTATCACATATTTACAAATAAAAGACACTTTTAGGAAAACCTGTTACAAAAATGTTTACATCAAGTTAACTCAATACAAAAATTAGTTGAAAGTGAACTACATTTTGTAGCAAGCATTTGAACCCCAAGGATACACCTCAGGGAATGCGCATGGAAATAACCTCTTTAAAACTTGAGAGGGCAAGGCCATTTTCATTTTGCAAAGGGCACTTCCATGAAAAATCTTAAAGACTATGGGCAACATTTGAAGGAGCACCAAGGCCAAGACAAATGGCAACAGAGACCAAGGCCAAGGCCAGGGGCAAGAGAGAGCCAAGACCAAGACCAGGGGCAACAGAGAGCCCAAGACAAAACGGGCAAAGGAGCCAGACAAGACAGGGCAACAGCTGCCTCCTCGCCTTTCGTGTAACTCCAGGCCTGATACTTATGCTACTCACTGAGCATAGGGCATTGATCTTAGAGAACTGTTGGCAAAATTCCTCTTTTGTCAAGCTTTTTTTTTCCCCTCCATATTGATGTACATTTTCAGATTTCTCTTATATCCCATGTATCCAGACAGAATATCTGGTCACCCTTCTGTCCAACTTATGCCAGCTCACAATAATATATCAAAATGGTTTTGAACAGCTTGAAACTAAATTCAGTTTGATTTCATTTATTTCTCTTTTCGGTGAGGTGGGGGGGGGGTTTGTATAAACATATATTTCAGTTTACAAGCCTGGAAAAAAAACACTGGTTACTTTGTACTCTCAGAAAGATTTGTTCAAAGGTTTGTAGAGCTGACAAAACAAACCTGTGAAAATTTGGGCTGAATCCATTGTGTGAGTCATGAGAAAATAGTTTTAAAAAACATGCACAATTTTCAGCATGTCAACACATTGGGTCGTATGAATAAAAAACTAGTATTTTCTTTTACTTGAAAATTTCAAGTGTTTACTACCATCCATATGAATAATAGAAAGTAAAAGCTTTTACTGGAAAGTATTTACTAAATATTAAAAGAAACTACTTTTACATGAAAAGTAAATTCTTTTCTTTTTAGCACTTACTTACTTCCGTATGAATAAAACAGAGAAAATACTACAAAATGCAAGTAAGTACTGATCATTTTTCAAGGTAGCCTCAGAGCTACCTTGGACACAGAAGTAAAGACACGTCTGAAGAAATTACAGTGTTTGTGAATGTTCCTCACAGGATAAATGTTTATGTCCCAAGGAGACACACCACTGAAATACTGAATAGACTCATGCACAGTGTTTCACGACAGAAACAATACACAAAAACTCACATGGCTTTTACACCATTTTTAAATATTTATGATGAGGATAAAATAAAACCGTTTGGGTTAATATAACAAAGAATTTTTTCTTCTCAGAAATGTATGCCTTGATCATTAAGGATTTTTTTTCATGAAATCAGAGGAAGTAATTTTTTTGAAAAAAGTAAATGCATTTCAACAGAATGTTGTGCATATATTATTTGAACTTTTAAGTTTAAATTAAATAGCTAAATATGATGCTCGTATTCAGCTCTCATCTTCTCTATAAATAGCACTTTCCTTTTCCACTTTAACTTTTGGTAATTGTGCTTTGGTCAATTAAAAGACACTATGACATTTATCAGCCTAACAGCAACGTTTTGCTTTGATTCTGTGGATCCAGATGATTCACCTTCATCAAATTGTTATCAGAATCAAAATCCATGGCTGACTTGTAGATTTCTATGTTTCTGTTAATTCAAATGCTGCTTGGGTTGTGTATGTGTGTGTGCGCGCGTACGTAGACGTGAATGGGAGTTGTAATACAAAGGGAACCTTTTGATAAGAGCCATTCAGCCATGGCAGACAGCTAGATATAAGAAGTATTTACTCCAAAGCATTAAGTGAATACTTCGCAGTAAAAGAATAAGTTTATTCATACGGAATTTAGAAGATGCTAGTACTGAATGCTTCTACTTGGAAGTTGATGCTTTACTTTTTGCTAGTACTTGTCAGTATTTACTACTTTTTATTCATACGACCCATTGTCAACCGAAACCAGCTGTTGCGTTTTTTTTTTTTTTTTTGAAACAGTTCTCTGTAATGGCATCATTTAAGAGGGAAATATTTCACATGAATTTTTCTTTCTTTCTAGTATGAACTTCATAATCAGTAAGCTTTCAGACAAAAATTAAACAACGATGGTTTTTTCCCCATACCAATCCTGTTGAATACTTTTAAAGAAAAAAAAAACATGAAATGAATCAGTTTGCCCCAAAACTTCAGCATTCCATCAAACAAAAAACAAAAACCATCAACTGCGTCTTTAGTGTCCACATAATTATTCTGCCCTCGATGTAATGCACAACCAATTACCAACACTGACTTTCTTATTTCAGCTCTAATGCCACGGGCGGTATACTTATAATTGAATTGACCAAGATAAAACGCTTCAGAGGAAACTTCTAACTTTATCTAAATTTCAAATACAAACAGACGGCAAAGTGCCAGTGCTTGATAATGCAAGTTTCTCTTGCAAATTACCACGGCAAATCTTCTTGAACAGCATATAGATCTCAGTTTATTATTATCATTGAAACAGATGAAATTGTGCAATTAACTGATTTCTTCAAATTTAGACGGCTGCGATCAACAATTTAGATCAGGATACGGTATTAGTAATCCCCCCAAAACATACTGACATCACTTGTAGATTATGTGAGTATATAATGTATACTGTTCTAATCTTGTTACCATAAAACAGAGCTGCCGACATTTGGGAGATTTTGTACAACACTCATGGAGATATTTAGAATTACATTCTACACAATAGGGAAAAACTTTCCATAATCAGGGAGATTTTCAGATTTGTTCATCAGAACATGGAAAGATTGGTCCATACTATCAGGGAACTTTCTGCAGAACCAGGAAGAGTTGGCAGCTTTGCATAAAATTTTGTTCTTCCTCATTCCTGTCATTTGACCCCTCCACAAAATGCGGGTCTACCATTTCCACCACTTTGTGTACATTTCCACTCCCAAAATGGCGGACAGTGTAAGTACGCTGCGCCTCATGCGCCTCGTTTGTCTGTCGCCTCATGCGCCTCGTTTGTCTGTCGCCTCATGCGCCTCATTTGTCTGTCGCCTCATGCGCCTCGTTTGTCTGTTAGTTTGTTGGGTGTTTCATCACTAGTCTGTTGGTTGGTTAGTTGGATGGATTCTTTAATACGATGGATGGATGGTCTTAGTTCCATGGATTTTGTATCGGTTTAAATTTTAGACTAAATTTTTGAGTGCTTCCTGCCTCTCTCTCTCTCTCTCTTTTCATTTCTTTCCACCTGACTGCTTCTACTGCACCGGATATGCCCGTTTGTGTGCGCTGCCTTTTAGCTTTCAAGAAAGACTCTGCTAGGGTCAAAACGTCAGACCATAAACTATTTTTATCCCACAGGTCCTTTTTGGTTGGTAAGCAGTTTGCAAGAGCTTATTCTATTTTCTCTTTTAAAATTTTTCACAATTACTCGCTTCACAAAAAAGTCACCAGTCAGGAGAAAATCACAGAAACGTATCAACTCATTTTGCTTAAAAGATAGTCCAGATAGACTCAGACTGCAATAGAGGGCAGTGTCATTTAAAAAAAAAATTCCCAGGCCCCGGTCACAGCACTGTAACAGATGTGCTCTACACCCTGCACATTGAGTATCATCCCCCTTTAACCATACCCTAAAACCTCCCTGACATTAAACAGAAAAGATTGGTTACATTAATTCACACTTGGAATTTATTGAAACTTCAAAGTCATACGCCATCACTTTTCAATGTGGATTTACGACCCGGTTAATGAACAAACATACACGCGCATTTCTGCAAATTGACTCGTTTCTCTTGTCAGAATGGTATTCTTCTCACCTCAAAAGTAATGGGGGAAGGTTTTAGAACACAAACAGTCTGTCCTCAAAAATTGATAATCTAATTTGTTTTCTGCATTGTGGTACTGTTGATTTCTGCATTGTGGTACTGTTGATGCTTTTAGCGCTTGGTATTCTGAATCGGCTAAAAGTGAATTGATAACCTAGAATCCAATCCCTGCTGCTATTTTTAAGGAATGAGCTAATGGCGCTACATTGTATGTACATGTACGTAGAACAACAGTCAAGTTTTTACGTTTATTGTGCGAAAAAGTCGGTCATGAAAACTGAAGGCAGGAGTAAGCAAACAACTATAATGCTAGACTTTCAAATACTCAAAATTAACATGATTTGTTTTGGGAACCTGAAACATTTTTACAGGTCCATGTTTGTTTATAGTAGTCCCGAACAAACAAATCCACGGAGACTAAAAGGATGTGCGGTGTTGTACAATCCATTACCGGGTGTTGTGTGGGACTATTTTTGCCAACAGCATGAACAATTTATTCATTTATTCATTAATTCAGGCTTCAAACAACAAAACAAATAAAAGGAGAAAATCAAAAACAAACAACAGCCTACGGATTACATCCTTTTCACCCTGAAATTGGAATACACCAATAAAAAGGAATTACTAAGTCGACTATTTCATTCAATTATACGTGTAACAACTCCTGTTACAATAATAGTTTAAAGCATGTGTACAACATTGGTAATTACCACTACCAGTATCCACACTTTGTGTAATCCAACATATCCAGGAAATAACAAACCTGTGAAAGTTTAAGCTCAATCGGTCATCAGAGTCACAAGAAAACAGTAAAAGACCCCTTTATATGTTTTCACTGTTTTCAAACATCGGATTTTATCACCCTAATAAAAGCTAAATGTTCTACTAATTTCTCAAAAACTATAGCATTTCCAGCAAAACTATTTCCAGGGAAGTTTTCCACCATGGCCATCTTCATACCATGTAAGTTATGTGCGAATCTGTGGACATTTATATTTTTAGTCTTACCAACAACTTCAAAACAACTTTCACAATTAATATCAGAAATATTTAGAAAATGCATCAGCAACTCCGACAAGTGTAAGAGACCCTCTGATTTTTCGTTCCAGAACATTGCTTGGCTCAAATCAAATGTATTTTTTATTATTATTTATTTTGTCACTAGTCCAACCAAAACTCCTGCAGCTTCAATGGCAAATTTACTGGCCTCATAATAGCGAACTGAGCCTTGCTGTTCGTATACACAGAAAAGTCAATCACAAAAAGCAAACCGCTTGCCCTCACTCGCAATGCCAAACATGCATCAAGGAGACAAACAGGTCTAATTGCGCCAATCACTATTTCCTTGACACAATTTTTAGGTTTGCAAAGAATGATTCACTATGGTTTCATATCCTCGGATAGCGATGGCAGTTGTAGTGCAAGGTGTTTGCATAAGGTGGTAGATGACAGATAAATTCAGGTCTCACCTCCAGCTGGCAAGGAACTTGTAACAGCCCAATGGTTCCACAGTGTTGAAGGATTTGGTTTATCTCTCTCAAACCAAGGAAAGGTAATGCCAAATGCACTCAGACCTTGAACTTGATGTGAAGGACCAAATTAAGTGAATTCATACAGTCATAGAGACTCCAACGCATTCTAGCCCCCCCCCCTCCTCCCACGCCCCCACCCTGCCCCCTCGACCAATTTAAATGGATCCATACAGTCATACAAACTCCTACGCAGTCTAGCCCCCCCCCCCCCTCCATCCCCTCAACACACCATCCAAGACTATAAGACCTCCAGCAAGCTGGAAATGAGAAATTTGGGTCCTGGGTCCCATTGAATAGAGCTGCTGCAAGGTAGGGTCATAGATTGATTTTTGTCAATGTAATGCTGATTTAGAGGTATTATTATAAAGAAAGATACAATAAAATCACATGTGAAAGTTTCTGCTGAGAAAACATCAAAACACTGTCACAATGGTTTCACACGAATCCCTCCACGTTCAGTGAGTGACAGCTGGTACCAACCTTGAGGGATAAACCTCAAGAAAGTCAGTTACAAACATTGGAAGTGAACCCTCTGGGCATTTGATCAAGAGCAGCAATTCTTCCCCTTGACGCAAGGCACAGTACCCTGCAGTTTTCCATCCTCCCTGGCTGTGCACCCTTTGAGTTTCCCCCTCGCTCTTCAAAGGTCACATTTTTACATTTTAATGTATCCTACAAGGTAAAAAAAGCAAACACCTTCGGACTTGGCAAATATTTAAAAACTGATATCTAAACATAACTTCCCTTTTTGCAATTAGTCTTTCCCGTGAAAGATGCCATTTACGTTCCTGCATGCATACAGACATTATTGACAGACACTATTGATGGGCAAACAGCATAGAGTTGTGCACTAGACAGATGCACAAAAAGGTCCCCTTGCCCGTAAAAGGTCATGCATTTTAACATTTTATTGTATCTAACAAGGTAAAAACAACACCTTTGGACTTGGCAAATATAAAAAAAAATTGATATCTAAACATAACTTCCTTTTGAGCAATTAGCCTTTCCCCATGAAACATGCTACTTACATTAAAGGGTGTGTACAACATTGGTAAGATTGAATTTAGAAATTTTCACAGATTTGGACATAACTTACATGGTATAAAGATGGTCATGGTGGTAAACTTCCCTTGAAATAGTTTGGCTTGAAATGCTATAGTTTTTAGGAAATGAGTAAAACAATTATTCTTTATCGCGCGTGTCCAAAACCCGATGTTTGAAAACAGTGAAAACATATAATGGGGTTTTTCACTGTTTGCTCACGACTCCGAAGACCGATTGAGCTTAGAATTTCACGGGTTTGTTATTTCATGTATATGTTAGGTCACATGAAGTGCGGATACTAGTCTTTGAAAATGACCAATGCTGTACATGTGGCTTTAAGGCATGCGTACAGACACTATTGGTTGGCAAACACCACTGAGTTGTGCACTAGGCAGACGCACAAACGTGTATGCGTCACGCCACCATCAGCCCCATACAAAAAGGCGCATTGTTCCCTCATTTCGCCCACCCGTATCATTAGTGCGCACACGCAAAGTGCAGTTTGCATGTGAAAGGTCCATTGGAAAGGCAGCATTCACTTTAACCATGAACCCTAAATACAAATACAAGACAGTAGCGGGCTAAGGAAAAAAAGTATGTTTATTGCTGCGCACATAAACTAGCTAAGCACAGACCAGCAGTGCTTAGCAGAAACAGGTTAGCCATTAAGAAAATAATGTTACTGCGGCTGAGGCCGCATCCAAATCAAGTGACTTTGGCTATGGCTATTGGCTAGAAGGACAGTGTTGGAGAATAGGACTCTTCGGCGTTCCAGCCATAGCCACTTCAGACAGGGTCTACGACTGCAGTCATATCCCTCCGCTATTAAAAACCTTAATTACAATAAAATCAACTAGCTTCATGGGCTATAGTAGCAAGCACCTCACTTACAAGAAAACTTGTAGGATTAACTTGTCAATTTTACTAGAGTTCATCCAGGTGCCTAACATGTCCAATCGAGCTAGGGGGAAGTGTGGTTTTGATTGACCTAGAGATCCCAGCCACTGCTACTTCCCCCAGCACAACCCCGTCCATCCTGTATGAGTTCTACTCCTTGTATACCATCAGAGTTTTTTAACAGACATTTTGCCTGAATAGCATTGCAAATTTTATCGAAACCCGCAGGGCTCAAAATTGACACTGTACCATAGGCTCAAGGCCAGTGATTTTAGCGTCGGGCCTGTAAACTCACGACTGGACAAGTCCGGCGGTCTTTTGTTTTTTGTCCAAATGTTGACTTTCTGTTTAATAAATATCTTTCAATTCTATTGAGTATTGAAGAATAGTTACCCATAACACAAATGAGATAAACCTTCTCTTAGCGCTCGTTCAAATTAAACAGTTCACATGTTAAACTGTGTAGGTATCTTTTTTCCCCTTTCAATTCTGGTCCAGTAAACATTTTGAGCTACAAGCCCTGCAGTCTTGTGATCCCCCCCCCCCACTCCCTGAATTCGAGGCATGGACCTAATCAAGGCAAGTATTGCCACTTTCATAACTTCCATCGCCAGTAAGGTAGCAAAGTAGAGATCGTTTAATTAAAGCTAGATTAACAGGAAAAATGTGCGCTTAATAAGCTTCAAAGTTAACTTGAACGCTCAGGAGTGGTCATGGCAAATGACATCTAGGGGCGCTATCTGAACATCGAGCCCAATCAGCCAATTTCCCAGACTTCCTTGCAGCCAATCATCACTGACGGGGCCCTGCCGGTGTGCCTAATTCCCTTGGGCTCCCCCCCTTAACTTGCACGGCCACTGAAAGGCACATTTTCGACTCTAATTTTAGCAAGATATATTAAAAAATGACTAATCATAATAGCAAACTTTGAACCGAAATCGCTTGTCTGCATTAATGCCTGCCACCCTATCCTGAAATTTCCTGAAAAAAAAAAAATAATTATAAATCGAACAAAACCTCAACACAAGGTCCTTTACTTTACGCAACTAAAAAACTTTACAAATTCACCACCAGGTTTCCCAGAGAACAAAGTTTCAACACCTGCGAGTTAACAGTGGAGAAACCCCCCCCCCTCAAATTATCTGGAAGTTCATGAACTGCGATCGGACCTTGCGAGGGAAGTGTGCGGTCAACACTTTAAAGCTTTTATAGCTAGGTGATTCATTCTCACATACCCTCTATGTCTCATAGCATCAGGCAGAGAGACAGGAGGGTGAAACTCAAAGCCTATCCCTTCTCCTGATGGAATAAACAGTTGCATGTTCTTGCAGCGTAAGGAGCAAGAAGGGTGGAACAAAAATCTTAACACACCATCCGTACGAACCTTGATTAAGCGTCTATCTTGAGGGACTCACTTGGATTTATGGATTATTAAGTATTCTGTTTGGCATCGCAGGAACACAGAGACAGAGAGTAAGAGGTAGGTACAGTCACATTTCGTAATAAAGTTTGTATAAAAGTGTTCCCTTACACTATACTAATATGCTCACATGAGCGTGCCTATCCGTTCAAACTTGAGTAATTGACAAAAGGGATCCGGGTGTTTCGACAGAGCGAGGACGTCCTCGCTTCGCTCTCATGTCAAAACCAATGGGGACGCCGCTAACAAAGTGACATCCACGATGTATCTAGTCTACAAACGTGTGTGTAAAAATGTGAGGGTACAATGAAAGCAACCAACACAACTTCGTTTTCGACAGAGTCTTTGTATCTGAAGGGTATTGTAAAAGAATCTGAAATATAATATTGTGGATATTCCAACAAAGCTTATCTATTGGAATCTTCGCGATGAATAGGAATTTATCTCAATAGACAGGTTCTTGACAGATGAGATAGGGGTGAGAGTCACTGCTGACAAAAAGGTCTGAAACTGGGATCCAGATCTTAGGACAGCCATTGAAATGACGGCATTTCCACCTTTTAATAATGTTATTGATTTCAAGGAGCTTTTGGGAACAGTATCCTTGATGCTACAGAGGTAGATCAAAGAGCCTGACTTATCTAGTTAAGGGAAAAATACAGCATTTTTTGTTCACTCGGCAGCCTTCAAAAGGTCTGAGTTCAGATTTCTCATTCTTGTTAGATACTATACAATCTCCTATGCCACTGTGTGTTGATACCGTGTGAATATTCGTTGTGAGGCCGTTATTTAACATAGCCCAAACTTTGTTCTCCATCGTGTTTACCACATCCCTGGACTATCCAAGGCATTAAACAAACATTGAATAAGACCTTGTCTAATTCAACAGCTGGAAACTAACAAGTAACTCAGAAATACCCAGCTTCTAAGGAAGTTGATATTATAATTAGCCACTATAATTGGCCAAAATGTGTAAATTTAGCAATAGAGCTCTGTCTCAAGACCAAGGTTATCTGCACACACACGTTACACAAGTATCTGTAAGGTTTTGTATTCCCACGTGTACACTTAATTATGACATAATCCATGACTTCCTATTGTTGGGGTAAAAATAATTATTTTCATGGGTCCGTGGTCAGATGAAAGCACTTTAATGAGTACCAAGCTCTGGTATCGCCCATTATTACATCGGTAAAGAATTGGCTCTAAGCGTACCCATTAAACTCAAGTGCGTCGCATTACTAAGCACTCACCTGTAACGGGTTGTGATTATTACTGTGATTGATTGCCAACATGTTCGTCGCTTTGGTTACTGGAGTTGAATGTTGCTCAAATCCCAGGAACGCTCTCGGTCCAATAACATGCCTGCCATATAGCATGTATAGACCATGTAACCTGTGACATCATATGTTTACAAAAGAGCAACAGAGCATGGACTTCCTGCAGGCACAATTTGTACACAGCTCAATGGAAGAAAACTTTAAAATCTCACATTTTTATTGAGATTGGTACAGTCTGACTTTTTTCAACTTTTGATATGAAGAAAGGGGGCACATCTAAAAACTTGTCAGGCTGTTATTTTTATAACTTTGGAATATTATGTGGAAATTATGACCTGAATTGTAAAAATTTTGCATATGACCAGTGTAGTATCTTGCCTGCCAGACAGGCCCTGGAAAGTACACTGTCACTCTTTTTGTTTTATGGTCTATAGTTTATACTGCAAGGCACCTTCATACTTGGTTTTTACTTTATTTACAAAGAGTAGAAGTTGAGAATCGAAGATGCTCATGTTATTTCTAACAGACATTTGCCTTGCTGCCACCATTTTTGTATTGTCCCCTGTCAACCATATCAACCATGTATACTGATTTTTGTTGCGCCAAAAAGGGACTGACTACTTTCCCTTCCAGCCTCGGTTTGGTGACAATGCTTTGAATGGGAGAAAAACAAGATGGCTGCACCATGACATATTTTATTTGTATTTATTTATTTCTAGGCAGCACACAAACAATACAAGAACTAAAAAAAGAACTATAGATAATAAGCCTGGGGATAACCAAAAAGCAAAAATAATCACTATCGATCCAGACAGTAGAAACCTACAAAGGCAAAAAACAGTCCAACAGAAACAAATAAAAAACACAAATTTGAAAGATTACACAAAAAATATCAATTAAAATTCTGAAAAACATATAGAAAATTCATTATTAAAATTGCTTTAAAAGCGCACAGGCAGCAAAACTGTTAATTAAATTGAAGGTCGCGCCTACAACAACCAGAGGGAGAATTTATAAGCCAGGACCCAACCACCAATAACCCGTTCGGACGATGAAGGTCTACTGAATCAAAGATGTGAATCTTGCATTCCGGACTGAAAGACTCAAAAGCGTGAAAGATAAGCTAATTTGATAAAAATAAATTCAGAGGAGTGCTCTTTGAATGTGACAAATGACACTGAAGGATGGGAGATACTCAAACAGGAAGATGACAGTGTTGACTTCCATGTTTGAAAGGGAAAACAAGTTGTTACCGGGTATCACTTAGAGAAATAAGCTCAGTGACTGGACTTGACTCAAACGAACACAACTTGGAACTCGAGTGGACTTACTACGGGGAACACACACAGAGACATAAGGGGACTTGACTCAACTTGCAGGACTGTCTTCGAGCGTTGTACAAAATCCTGACTTGAAATTTGAATCTATATGATGTGTGATTTGACTGGACTTTGAAGGAAAAAAAATGTATCTTCTTGACTTGGACTGAAGTGACTTGCATATTATTGTTACCCTTCTTTTGGTGTACATGTAAATGACTAGGGGGCTCTTGTGTTTATAAAGTAGCATACTGTACATTCATGTGACCTGAAGTGAGGACTTGTGCCAGGAAAGCATTCGCTGACAAAGCAAAATCTAATTATAAATCATTAGTCTCGATATCTAAGAAAATAGAACTAGCTGTTGCAATCTGGCCCATTGTCACAGAGCTGCTTAAGCACAAAAAAGTAGCCAGCACAAAAAATGATGCTTACCAGAATAAGCTTACCGGCCAAACTACCATGTCACATGTACAATTTTTGACTGGTATCCTGCTCATTTCTGCAAAGCACAAAACTTCAAAGCAATATAAGTACTGCTTACCAACCAAAATACCTACATAATGCAAAAGAATTGTTTGTGGCCTCGTGTTTCAACCCTACCAGATTCTTTCTCAGAGGCTAAAATGCCTCAGCCTTTAAGGACATAAACAATTTTTGCGTTCTTAATATTTAAAAGATATTTGAAGCTTTGGTGTGGAAAATAAGAAGTCACTGTAACTAGTAAACTTGCCGGTACAACCATGTGTAAATCTCTTTTGAGGGAGTGTTGGCTCTGAAAAGAGTCGGTGTGGTCTCGACGTTTCGAACAGTACACTCTGCTTGTGTTTTCCTGAAGATGAGTAGAGTATAATATTCTACACGTCCACACCACACCGGCTCTATTCAGAGCCAACACTCCTCCCAAAAGAGAATTTACACTTGGTTGTATGCGCTAGTTCATTACTTCTAGTAACTTCTTAGTATTCAATTTAGAGACAAGAAGCTGAATTGAGTGTCAATGGCTGTGTGGTACTACATAGCAGTTGTAATGTTAAGGTACGCTTGAGATGCACTGTGCTACACTTGTATCTCCAATTGTTCTAACTTTATCAGTTTGTTCATGCGGTCAAAGTAACTTTTACAAAATCAAAATGGCTAATATTAAACAGAACTTAACACGCCACGATGTCACATACCGTAGTTTTTCAATAAATCACAGGGATAAAATTTGATAGAATATGAGAAAAACCGGAAAAAATGGCTCACATGGCCTGTGTTTCCTCATTCTAGACCTGTAACTTCCAAGATGTTACAATTCAGGAGGTTCACAGACTGTGAATCACTGGAAAGACAAACACTTCAACTTTGGGCACAACGTGGACTATTTCTTTCTCCCTCCAGTGACTGCTCTCAAGAAAAACTCAAGGAGGTTAAGAACAAATCCTGAAATTAGGAAAAAATCTTGAGAAATCTGAATTTAACAATATTCACGCTAACTCCATTTGACTTCACTATTTACGCCGAATTCAAGAGAAATTAGCTACAAGCTCCTGACCTTATCAACAAGAATAGATATAATTCCATTATTTCTCAAACAGGAAACGCAGACTCCTTGTAACCTTTTCACTGCCCTAATTGGGAAATTGCCAAAAATAAAAGTAGACAGTCTGTCGACCGGCATCAAACTTCCACCAAACATACATTAGCACACCGTAGTTGTATAACAGTGTAAGCTAAGATGAAGTTAAAAGGAAGAATACTCAATAATGTGAATGATACTTTGAGTACATTATGAAAGTATCAGCCTCAACGTACCATACGTGCAAGTAATGTACTTTTACGAGAAGACAACGAAACACTGCAGTGTAAATTACTACCAACCCAGTGAAAATGGGACAAGCAGATTATCTGTCAAAATAATGGTACCAAGTCCTGTTACTCGATTTACACAAAACCTGAATATACCTACAGATTGAATTTGACATTTCATCTGAAGTATATGGAACCTTAAGTCTTAAGAAGGCCAACATGCAACCTGACTAGCCATCCTAATAGGTCCATGTTTACATCCCATCTGAAGTATCACAAACTTCAAGATTTAAGGCCAACAAGTGTCTTTGATCAAGCTTTTTGCAATTGAAAGAGACTGGTGATAACAATATTATACAGTAACCGACCAAACTAAAACCGACTTCTTGGCTTGGTTATAATCTTCTTATATTGTGTAGTCCTACATCTTTTAACAAACTTACTTATAGAGAATCGTGAAAACAAGACCTAAATCACCCTGCTGCAATATTTGTCAGGTTCCGTGAATAACAAATGGCACAAATAGTTCTAATTCTCGTTTCACCAGACAGTGCCAGACTATTTCTCTTTTCAGCGTCAGTTTGGTCACACTGATTCAAATGGAAGAGAAACAAGATGGCGGCGGCACCGTGAAAAGGGGTATATTGTACAAAAAATGGCCACATGTACAAAAAGACACACACTATTCACTAAACCAGGCAAGTTGTTTCTCATCCAGCAAAGATTCTATTTGACCAATGGCCATTACACACACACACACGCACACAGACTTTCACGCATAACTCTGTCGAGTGAATCATGCTATACCATCGACTCCCTTTGTGGCCCCCTTGTTGATGCCCATCAGCCCGCCCTGCGAATCTGAGACCCATCTGACTTCCTCTCCCTTGCATCATTTACTTCTTATGTATGCACTTGAGAATGCAGCCTTGAGTCAATTGTGAACAAGTCTTTCCAGACTCAGGACAGCTGCCAACTAGTGGCACATGTACATGTACTTGGTCCAAGAATGTGTACTTAGCATCTTGTTACTATCCTTCTAATGACTGGAATTACCGGTGCACCTTTCAGGGAGATGTTATCATGGTTCACCTTTCTGACATTTACTCGTAAAGGCACGTCCAGTACAGGACTTGGCACAGGGCGCTGAAAAGAATCTACAGACCTTTTCACACGATCAAACTATAATACGTGCCGAGAGCTACACCGTTCCAATCTGTGTTGACTTCATAAAATTTCAACACAGTGCAAATCTGTTCTGCTTTGACACTGCCCGTCACGTTGCCTTTTTTGCTACATGTGTAATTCTCTACTCGAGTCAAAAAAAACCTCAGCCCACCTCCCAAGCAGGGTTGGTTTTGACATGGAATGAGCCCTTTGATGGGTTGAAAAGATTGAAATGTTGTAGTGTAAGAAGGTCAGCCAAACTTACATGGGTCAGACCTGTGTCAAACACAGAAATTTCTTGTGGTGTAAAAAGGCCTTGTACACAAGTGCTATGGACTACAAACAACTGATGAAATAAACTATATCCTTGGTCACTAAAAACTATACATGTACACATATGTACAGTGCCGTTGATTTGTAGACTCAATGTGATCGCTTATCTGATGTAAAATCCAATACTATCAGTGCACTCTCCTGCCCAACTGGGTCTTCCAACAAAATACCACAGGAGCGGGGACCAAGTCAACAGTATACACAAGCCACTAATGGTGCACTCTTCTGCCCAACTGGGTCTTTCCACAAAACACCACAGGGGACTGTGGAGACTAAGTCAACAGTACACAAGCCATGGGGTTTCCACATAATACCAGCTGTACAAACAAAAGAAACCCAAGTACCCTGAGCTAGCCTAGAAGGCATTGTACATTGTGGAAGTCTGTGGTACCGGTTTAGTTACTGACCACCAGTATGACCACTGACCAATTGCTCTCAGTGAAAAATTAATGTAAAATTACACAAGAGTGCAGATGGTTTAAATAACTATTTATTTCCCCCCTCAAAACAATTTTGAAAAATAAAACAAACAAACCTGATGATCCTTTAATTGTTGTTCCTTTCAATTAACTCAAGTATCCTGGCTTTTGTTTTACTGGTTGACCTATCTAATTAGCTATGCGTAATGGTAACAAGCATATCAAGGATTAATTACATTTACATTGTCTTGATTCATGCCAAACATCTTTACAAACCTATCATTAAGTTTTTCACATTAAAGATGATCCTTGTTCTAAGAAAAAAACAAAAGTAACTAAAACAATAATTTCTTGCTTCCAAAATTTAACCCTTATTCCCTCTGGGGATTTACTAGGATCCTTCATCACTCTAGCAAAATCCAATCATCATTTGGTAACTCAACACCCAAACTGTTTGAACCCTTGTTATGGTTGTATGCCTGATCCCATGTAAAGCATTAATCAGTTTAGTGGTGCAGTCCTCCGCCCAACAGAATCAAACTGGCATGTTGCTGGAGTTTGATGAGTTTAGGGAGTGGTTAAAAATGTTGCGATCCCAGTTGCGTTTTTGATAGCCAAATTGCAAGTTGTACATGTATATGCTAGATATATTTGAACACCTTTTGTTCCATACCTTCCTGTACAGCATGTGAGCCAGCTGCAGTATATGCAGCACACAGTGGTTTCAGGAACTTAAACTATGGCAGTTTGTTAAGTACATGTTACCTATTACTTTGGTATTAGCAACCGCTACATCATTCGTAAACGAACTTATCCCTCCAGCATAAGCATGGAGCTGCACGATTTCAGGCATATAATTACCTAAAACTCAATGTCACATTTCTGACAAACGACTTTTGTTTTCCTGCAGCTGAAGCTGTCCGTCGCGTTATCACCGCATCAAGACGTGAGACATGCTGGACCTCAGCTATGACTCACCACCAGAACTGGATATGGTTCATTTCTCCACCAATGGACCCCATACTTGGCTAGCACAGGAAACTGCCATTACATACTAAGTAACAGCAGAGGGGCTGCACTGTTCACTTTCAACGGCAAGTTAACATGGCAAGGCAGGCGGACACTACACTTTGCTTTGGACTGGTGCTTTTTAGCTTAGTGTCAACAGTTCTTGCACAGGGATGGCCCTACAGGCGGTACTGTCCGTGTATCTGCAGTAAGTTGTCCTCTCCTGAGCTGACATATGCTTTAGGGCCTGGTATGTACAAACAGGTGGATTGTCAGTACCGTAATCTGAATGACGTACCTTCGTCATTCCCGCCTGACACCGAGGTTGTTCTCCTGAACAACAATAACATCCTGAATATCACCGACAACATTGACTACTTGTATGATTTGAAATATCTGGATGTCTCCCACAATTTCTTGACGGCGCTCTATCGCGAAGACATTGGATCGAACAGACGACTACAATTTCTAAACGCTGGTTGGAACCAGATTTCGTATATCTCTCGCTTTTCTTTTAAGGCAATGACTGAATTGAAACATCTGTTGCTCTCCACAAATAATCTGCCTTATTTTCCACAAGCAGTTTACAACTTGACAAAACTGGCCGTGCTCGACCTCTCCAAGAATAAAATTTTAGGAGTCTACTCAAATTCCCTGCAGGGGCTAGATAGATTACAGTTTCTACTACTGGAAAACAATAACATTGGAGCTGTACAGCTGGGAGCTTTCTTTCAGACCCCACGACTCGTAAATCTCAACCTGAACGGGAATAGGATAATATACCTACCACCTCAAATCTTTAACGGTCTGATATCTCTAGAAGTCCTCAAACTTAACGACAACCTTCTTCAAGGAGTAACCTCTGGAGTCTTTAATATCCTCTACAACATACAAACTCTTGATCTTCATGGAAACAGGCTGAGTTATTTGGATAGAGCTACATTTCATGGATTAAACTTTCTGCAGAACCTCAACTTGAAAGAAAACGACATCCGTAGTCTCCCAGGGACAGTATTTCAGGGTCTAATTAGTCTGCAGACCCTGGACATCTCAGAGAATCCAAATATTGGGAGCTTGCCATACGGACTGTTTTCTGGACTCATAACCTACATACCCTTACTATAAGCCATGTGACAAGTGTACCACAGAATCTCTTCACGGGCCTCACAAGATTGCAGTCCATCAGAATGTCTGACAGTATGTTACCTTTGATAACCCCATCTTACTTCATGGACCTCTCCCAACTGCAAGTTCTAGAGCTGCCGAATAACAGTATCAAGATTGTACAGCCTGGCTCCTTCAGTCGTCTGTGGACTCTAGCCACTCTAGACTTGTCAGGCAACCTGATCACAACTGCAGATAACACGCCTTTCTACGGCACTAGATTCCCGTCTCTGACGAGGCTAGATCTGCACAACAATCGCATCAATGAGATTGAGGCAGGCGCCTTTGCCAACTTGCCAAGCCTGCAGGAGCTTCGGCTGGACAACAACAGTATCCCCCTCGTACCCGATGGAATATTTTCCCAGGGCACCAAACTACGATCCATCACTCTTAATAACAACCAAATACACACAATAGAGGGCGGTGTTGTACCCACAATCATTAATGTTGACCGGCTCACTGTGGTCAACAACTTCCTCAGTTGTGACTGTCAATTGTTTGGGTTCGCCCAATGGTTCCAGCTGCACTGGCAAAGTGTAGAGAGGGCAAATGACGTCTACTGCTACAACCCCCAAGTGTACAAAAACAGGCGATTAATTGACTTGATCATTACAAACAAAAACCCTTTCATTTGCGTGTACCCAAGGATTGCGACGGAGCCCAAAATAGCCAATGTGACAAAGGTAGTAGGAGAGAATGTCTACCTCCACTGCCACCTCATCCCAACGGCAGTTGCAACTCTGACTTGGACATTACCGAATCATTTGGAGGTAGACGCCCCATCCTTCCCCCCTCTCATGAACCACACTAACAAAGCTCTGGCTAATCACTATGGGACTCTGGTTCTGTACAACATCCAGAAAACAGACTCTGGTAGCTACAAATGTACATCTTCAAACACAATCGGCTCAGACACCATTGTATACCATGTAGTGGTCAATGACAGACCTCCTCCAACCAGACCTCCTGTGCAAACTGTCCGCCCGACTACAGCCGCGCCAAGACCTGCTACAATTGGTGCTAGTGTACCAGCACACACCAATGTTCCCCCTGTTGTTACCTCAAAGTTCACTCCAGTTCCAACTCAACCAGGAGCGGCAACAACTCCAGGGTCTGGTGCTGATATGCCCGGCCATAGATACAATGGAACCGGTTCCCCATGTCAGCCCAACCCTTGCCAAAATGAGGGCGCCTGTATTGACATACTAAAAGAACAGAGTGAAGAAAACAGCTCTGTGCTCAGCCGAGAAAGCCCCGAGTTCGATCAAGACCCACAACCGTTTGTTGTGCGGTGCACGTGTCACAAGAATTTCGGTGGTAGTCTGTGCCAGTACCGCAAGCCGGACACCCCAAAGGAAATCACAGTCACTGCATCGACCAAGAGTTATATCACACTAACGTGGGAAGGTGTAAAAATGCATCATGTACAAGGATACCGCGTGCTTTACAGCATTGTTGGCGAGAGGACAGTAATCAAGAGCGTGCCAATACACCCCACCGTTCAAACCTACACGATGGAAGACCTAGAGACCGATGTTTCATACCGAATTTGCGTGGTAGCCTTCAACGAAGGCGGAGAGAGCCTTCTCGGAGGTAATAACTGTATTTGGGCCGAGACACAAAAGGCCGCCGAGCGCAAAAATTCAATCTTTAACATGCAGCTGGTAGCCATCGGTGGTGGATGCCTCGCCGTGGTTATTGGACTGTTTTTAATTGGTTACGTCTACCAGAAGCTTAAAGAGCGAAAACAAGACAAAGAGGACTTTGGAGACCCTTCCACTACGCAGGCCAACCGAACAGGTTCTGTCTCCGAGGTACTGCGCCGTAGCAAGCGAAGGCCAATGACCAGTACCTCATCGTTTTACAGCAACTCCGATGATGTCATGCTTATTGATCTTCAGGGCTATCCAGAAAGACGAATGTACATGAATCCGATGGATTCGAGACAAGGCATGCATCGGGCGGATACCGACAGAACTACCGGTTTTAGGGAATTTGCACCCGGGGAGCCGGATCTTTTTTATACAGTAGGCAACAAACGGAAGACTCTTAAGATACAGGATACATCAATGTGAGCCAGATGTTTGGTGAAAGCAAAAGCTTTAAAAATTAAAAAAGGTATGTGGAATTCTTTACCGAGCAATTTATCATACAGACGCAATTAACAAGGGGGAAAATACTTTGAGAATGCTAGTAGGCACAAAGGTTTCATAAAATCTCCAAAATGAACCCGACTTGTACATGTACAGTCTATTACTGCACTGCTAAAAGGTTTAGGACCCTGATGAGATTTGGACTGATACTGAAGGAGCTTTTTGCCAATTTCTATGTAGTGCACTCTTTACCTTTTCTGAAACCTAATGGTATCACATTATTCATTTCCTCTCGACATGAAAAGTTACAAAGGTATGTGGAGTTCTTTACAGTGCAATTTTTCATACAGACGCAATTAAAAAGGGGGAAAATACTTTGAGCATGCTAGCCACAAAGGTTTTCATCAAATCTCTAAAAATGAACCCGACCTGTACATGTACAGTCTATTACTGCACTGCTAAAAGATGTACATGTAGGCCCCTGATGAGATTTGGACAGATACTGAAGGAGCTTTTTGCCAATTTCTACGTAGTGCACTCTTGACCTGTTCTGAAACCTAAAGGTATCACATTATTAATTTCCTCGAGTCAGGAAAAGTTACCAAAGCCAGACAATGAGCACTGCATCAAGAGAATAAACCGCACTTAAAAGACACTCTTCGTTTCTAAGGCAACAGCTTCCTAAAGTGCTTTACAAAAAAAATTGCGGGGATGTGTCTAATCACAGAGGCTATTGTCTCTCTGATTAAGTTATCACATTGTTGTGTCCAAGCCCATTACTTAACAGGCAAACTTTAGTAAAACATTTTAGAAATGCCTGTAGGAAAATGGCAGAGACTGTGAATGGGGAGAGGGGGAGAGGGTTATACTAAGACTATTGTCTGTCTGGTCATTAAAAAAAATCCCTTGTTGTGTCGAAGCCCATTATTGATAACCACTGAGAATACCTGCTGTAACATGATGAAGGAGTAGCAAAGGGAAAGGAGGGCATACACTAGTACATGGTAATCATGCACAAAATCTAAAAACACTTAAAAAAAGAAAGTGCAGTTACAACCCATCCATCTTTTTAATGGTCGTTACAAATGTATCTTTACTGTGAGATGATTGTTGTTATAAACCGCACACAAAGATCCTTATCATTTGATTGGTGGAACACACATCACATGTCATCCTTTATTTTGCCATGTGTACTGCCATGACGCTCCAAAATTTAATATAGGAGTCCTATATGGACAACTATAGGACTATTTGACCAGAAAATTTAGACGTAAAGTTAAAAGAACTATTTTTAAAGATTTATAAAAGTTATAAGTTTTCATGTAAGGTATTGCACACACAAAATCCACCAATGATGAGTGGAAGTTATTTTGAAACAAAAAATTTGTTGTTGTCAGAATCCTGACATTATCTCACGCCCATCAGCCATTTCCAAACAATTTTGCATGTTACATTTATGTTGTGTCTTCTCCGTGGCATGTGCGAACGTTTTTTTTATTAATTTTTTTATTCAAACAGCGTCATCTGTCAAAATTTGTTCAGAGAAAAAAATTCTTAATTAAATTCCTTCATTTGGCCAAGCAACTTTAACAGACATTAAAAAAATCAAAAAATTGTAATCATTATTCTTTATTATGTTCTTCACTTCCCCCCTTAATGTTTGGGCAGTCTGCATTCTTGTTTAAACTCATTAACTTTTCCCTACTCATTGCTTTGCTCCCCCCCCCCCCACTTTTAATCATTTCGTGCTCATTTAACAACGTATTGGTCCGCATGTCTGTCGGCTTACTTGTCTGTCTGTTTGTCTAGTCTTGTCTGAAGGCTTCCCACGTCAAGCTGTGCTTTTATGATTTGCCTCCGATTCACAACCTCCTGAGTATTACTACTTGTTTCTTTCTTTTACCCGTTTTTTCCTCACCAATCTGCCTCTACATAATTTACTCCCACTTGTATTTTGTCTGCACTACTGGACATTGTCCATGTACTTTATTGGTTGTGGGTTAAAGAAATGAATGTTAATTGAAGGGCACTCTGCACTAATGACGTCACTTTTGCTCAAAATATCCGGCTGTCAGACAAACATTCCACCACTTAAAGGTATTGTACACTGTTGGTAACAGCTCAAAATCAGTGTCCACATTTTGTGTGATTAAACAGATGCATGAACAAACAAACCTGTGAAAGTTTGAGCTCAATTGGTTATCGAGGTCACGAGAAAATAGTGAAAAGAGATCTTATGTGTTTTCTGTTTTTTCAAATTATCGAGCGCGATAATTACTATTGTTTTACTCGTTTCTCAGAAACGATAGCATTTTAGGCAGAAATACTTTAAGGAACCCTTTTCACCATTACTTACTTTAAATCATGTAAGTTATGTGTGAATCTGTGAACATTGTGTTTTTCGATCTTACCAATAGTGTGCAGGGCCTTTAAGCGATCATTACTCCGCCAGACAGCAGTAGTAGTACTTTAATATCACGCGAGGAAACATAAAACATGGACATGTACACGTATATAAGCACACACGTTAGTGAAAGTTAACATGTTGTCTGAGATCTGGTTACCGAGCTTAAATTTTCAGCATAAGTGCGGAGTGCTATTGAATTGAGTTATAAAACCTGCATTCACAAAATCCCGAACACACATGGTGATATTTTTTTTCAGGTTATACTTTTTATATCGGTAGTGAAAAAGTTAATGGAATCAAAAAGTCCCAAACATCGTACTTTCACTTTAAATAAACTCATTCCAGCTCACATTGGTGAAAGTGCTTGACTAACAAGTATAAGAACATCTTTGTTGAATATCTTCATAATTCTCTGTTATTTTGTTTAGACTGCTCCACTCCAGCATTTTTTTTTTTTTATCCCGGACTTAATTTATTGCAAATCTGACAAACAGACAAACACGCACACACTATTATGCATGTATGGCTTAAACATCGTTTTTTTCAGAAGTTTTGTCAATTGTGTGCGTGTTCGAAAAAAACCCCAAAAAACACCTCTTAACACGCTGACTGCCACCTATGAGTATATTTGTACTTACAGGTGTAATGGATTCTGCCACTACGAGTATACTCGTAGCGAATGAAAAGGCTTTGTATTGTTATTTAAATACACTGGCATCACTGAGCACGTAACACATACGCTTCTGGCAGTGGTGAGGACATGGCATCCTTAGAATGTGTATGTTCATTTTTTGGGGGGGGGGGTATAGTACCTATTTGGTATGCGCGCATGCGCACCACACTTGGCAAATGGGAATGCCCTACGAATATATGACCGGCAGTCAACATGTTAATGCCAAATGTATTTAAAAAAATTAAATAAATATAATTGTAACAGCCACATGTGTATTTTGAATACACTTCAGCTTTACAGCTACAATATTTAGTTAATCACTGAACCAACAATAATAATAATAATCATAAATTAGTATTAAAATAAACCTAATATGACTCTGTTTTTTATAGCCCTTTTTTAATGTATCATTGTAAAGTACAGCTCAACCTATCGGTTGCCATACTGTACTTTCTTTCATGTTTTTACTGGTATAAAATTAACCAATAATAACAGTAATAGCGTCTATATAAAAATTAATTGTCCAATTTTCTGTTGTCAGCAAAACTTGATGAAATGCCAAGAGTCCTGCTGACTGGTCACCCAGTTTTCTCAAAGTGGCATTCCGTCTACTTTGGTGACGCTTGGATGTCTTGAGGGTGAGCTTTTTACTTCACGGTTTTTTTAACGGAGAGTGGCGTCATTTCCTAAAACAGAGTCATCATCAAGGGCTGTTGGTCATCACACCTACCTCCATGACCACACTCATCGGCTCAACAGGAGGAATATTACCTCTACTCTGGCATACTTAAATGGTTAAATGACACGATGTACCAGGGTGTGTTGTACAATGTTCTAATTTCAAGGGTCATCAAATGATAAAGACCAAGATTAAGTCCAAGCAGAGTTTGTACGGTTTTCAGAGTGAGACTTCTACCCTAACAGAAGGCCATCCCAACATGTTGGTCACACATGCACATAACTTCAATGCAAACATTGGTGGTGAAGACTTTGAAAAAAAAGTATTTAAAATGGGAGCCCCATGATTGGTTTTACCACCCGCCCAAGTATAAAGTTATTATCACAAATCTTTCAGAGTAGTCGGTCGTTTACTCTTTATTTCGTAGACATCTAGGCTGTTTTCAGAAGTAAATTGTGCTTTTATGAATATCTCTACGATACTACCACACATATATCCTCATAGCTTTTGCAACAAAAACAAAATGCTGTTGCTGGAAAAGTAAAGGACCGTTGCTGGAAAAATTTACGAGCTGAATGTTAAAGGAACATTACAGAATTGGTTTTTGCTAACAAAACAGTTGCTGGCAGTGTAATGTAATGTGGCACTTTATGTAATCCACCATATACATAAACTGACAAGCATGTAGAAGTTTGAGATCAGTCGGCCATCTGGGTTACGAGAAAATAGTGAAAAAACGATTACACATTTGCATGAAACCATATAGATTCAAAAAATGAATAAAACGCTCACTGAGCGATAAACTCCAATCAGAAAATTAGTTTATTCATTTCTCATCAAATATGGCATTTCAGACAGAAATATTTCAAGGGATGTTTTCTACTATCATCATCATAAGACCGTGTAAGTTTTATGTAAATCTGTGATCAAAAAAGAAAATTTTACAAGATTTTTTCTTACCAATTCTGTAATGTTCCTTTAACAATTAGATCTAAATATACTGTAAAGCACATGTGCTTACATGAAATGAAAACCCCCATTAGTAATCAAATGAAAACCACCAAATGTCCCCAAGCAATAATTACACCATTTTATAACCTCCTCATACAGTGTAACTAGACTAAATTGCTTTCAACATTTAACATCATCTTAATTGACTCCTTTTAAGTACAACCTTGAAGGTTTATAATAAGAGTGTATAATTTAAACTTTTATGGATAGCAGTGGTTTTATTGATAAGGCTTACTTGTGTTAATAAAAACTGGAAAAAACAAAACCCCAATAAATAGCCATTGTTTAAATAATTGACTTGTTAAGTGATTAAGTTCAATAGTTATCAAATCGTCAGAGAGAATCAAACTATGGCAGTTGGAGACATAAATCATAGCACAGTTTTTGTTATGATCATAACAGTTGGCTTTGCCAATTGACTGTGCAAGTCTCATATGTATCGAAATCGAGAAAACAGCTCAATTGAAGGCTATTATTTTTGGAATCAAATTTTTGGAATCAAATTCTATTTATACAAAATTCTGGAAAATAAAAAAAATACCCATACATCAATATGTTATACAATGTCAGCTTTTATGCTGTGTAATTGTCTTATGCTTCTCACAATGTCAGCTTTTATACTTTGTTAAAATTACGAGGAAACAAAATTACAGCTT
This sequence comes from Pycnopodia helianthoides, assembly GCA_032158295.1. Lineage (NCBI taxonomy): Eukaryota > Metazoa > Echinodermata > Asteroidea > Forcipulatida > Asteriidae > Pycnopodia > Pycnopodia helianthoides. The sequence continues at coordinate 21,533,007 of CM063244.1, forward strand.
GGGACAAGGATGCTTTATTTTTTAGAAATCCCTTTTGCCAATCATACCCGAGTTTTTGCGACCATTTCATAGGTTTAATGATAACATTACAGTCAGATGGAAAAAATTCTTAAGTGTTCACAAGTGTAAGCGGAAACGGAAGTCAAAGTCTTATTCTTGGGTTTTCTTTGTTGGTTTGTTAAACTCATTTTACTTTCGTATATATTTCATGGCTACATTTTACTTTCCCAACAAAGTGATATAATTTTTACAGCCATAAACTACGTTAAACTAAAGTATTTAAAGGAACAGAATCCATACATGTAAACTCAGTATGGTTTGGACCATCTTGGTCCCGGAAGTTCAAATACGCCCGAGACTTGCACAGTCTATGGAAATACACATGTTTTTTTTACAAAAGCTTGCCTTGAACCATATGAGACTGCAAAATTATTATTACTCTAGAGGAATTCGGCAAAGTGAACTTTTACATCTTCAACCACCGTCCAGACTTTATACTGAAATTGTGAGAAGCAAAAGACTTATCTCATAAAAAAAAATGGCTTTTGTCTTGTGTAGATTAATCATTCTTTGACCAGTACCATTCTCTCATTCAGAGACAGTTATTTAAATATCCTATGTGTGTCTTCCACAAAAATCCCCCAAACTGCCTACCCCTTACATCTGTGCAACAATTACACGCTCTCGACAAACTTGTGTACAGGCCTGGAATTTCGTTTTCAAAAGGGCATGGCAATTTCTCAAAAATGAAGTTATATATAAATAACTGTCTCTGAATGAAAGAATGATACTGGTCAAAGAATGATTAATCTATACACAAGACAAAAGCCAGGTTTTGTTTATGAGGAAAATTTGGATTTGTATTGAAGGTTTTTAAGGGCACCCACAGCAATTGCTGTGGTGCCGTGGCGAAATTCTAGGCCTGTGTGTATGCTACTCACAAGAGTAGTGCACATGTACCACTAAGGTCCACTGCGAAATAAACTAAGTCCCATACACTTAACTGTTGCACAGAGTACTGCAGGACTATGTGGAACTGGCCTTCTATGATCACACTTTGTTTTCCAGAGGCCATAGTACTAGATGGATTGGGCCTCTAGATATACACTGTATCTTTTTTTTTTTTCAGAGGGCCATCGAGCTAATGTGGAACTATGTTCTTCAAAATTCCACAGTCCACCGTGGTACTTTGTGGAAGTGGAATTTTGTTTTCTAACTCCCGCACATGTTCTTTAAAGATCCACAATCTGCTGTGGAGTTGCGTGGAAGTGCATTACACTGATAACAGCCACACACACGTTCTTCAAAACTCCACGAAATGACAACTTTGTGGAATTCTGTGGAATAAATTGTTTTTTTTTTATGGAGAAAGTGAACCGAGTGTTAGGAGGGTTAATTATATAATAAGTTAAATAAAAAATCACCTCAAAAGGAACACCTCCATTCAAATAGAAAATACTTTGACCAGTGAAAAGCAATAACTAATATAGACAACAATGCAGACTAAACAGAGCGTGACTCTGTTTAAGTCCTTTACTCACACACCGCTAATTTGTCAGGCAGGCAATTTGATCTACAGAGTGGCAAAGTCATTAAAAAATAACCATGTAGGGGGCTACTCTGACATTTATAGTTGCATGGTCTGATTTTAACCGAAAGGTCATTTTTCTTTTTCCCCGAAAACAAATTTTGACAGATGATGCTGTTTTCAAAACGTAACACATGCAAAAACTTTTGCATATAATAAATGCCACAGACAAGGCACTGACACAAAATACATGCTACAGGCAAAATTGTCGATACTAGCAGCTGGACATGAGATAATGCCAGAATCCCGACAATACTTCATTTTCAGTTTTTTAATTAACTATCACTTATCAACAGCAGCTTTTTAAATGCCATACTTAAAATGAAAGCTTATAACTTTCTCCCGTGTACAAAAATAGCTATTTGAAATTTATATCTGAATTTGCGGGTCAAAATCGGCCCCAAATCAGACCCAGCATCTTTTAATGCTAAAGCAAGGAACACAATTACATGTACATCTAATGGTCTTTGAGTACTGTTGGTGGATACCCACTTCTCTTATCAATCAACGCTGCATACATAAATTTATATCTAATATTTACATATAAAGGCAGGACCAACCTTGTGTTTTTTAAAGCAGAATTGTATATATTTTATTGTAAAAAAAAAAAAATTAAAACAACAAAAAACATGAATTCTAATTCATGAAATGTCTTTAAAACACCTAAAGGCAGGACCATAGCACGCACACTGCCAGGAGCAGGCTTACTGCTTTGAAATAAACAATTATAAATATCCAGGTTTGATTTTCAAAATTGATGTAGTTGTATTGTGAGATGTATTTATAATTAAGCATATGTGCATTTTATCTGTAAAGTCGATTGATTTATTTTTAGTCTGGTTGCACAAAATGTCTCTATTTGTTAACAGATGGCTTTAATGAATTTGAAGGCTATATCAAGTACAGTAATGCAGTATCAAGTTTGGAATAAAGAAATATAATTAGATTTGCTGTACTGTTTTTTTTATCAAGTTGCAAATGACTTTGTTGCAATTGGCCCTATTTTACCAAGTTGCAAATGATTTTGTTACAATGGCCCTATTTTACCAAATTGCAAATGATTTTGTTGCGATTGGCTTTTAAATTTGTTTTATGTAAACTAGATACTTGTTACGTAAAGGCTAACTTTACATTAAGCTTGTTCTGAACCAATAAATGGTTCTGAAAATTAAAAAATAAGTACATGTTGAAATATCATCATCATTGTCTTGAACAAACTTGCCTTCATTGTAAAGATACAATGTAGTTCCCACTCGACGTCACACCCTGTAAAGTCGGCCATCTTTACCCACAATGCTACATCACTTTTTAACACACAACTCTGCTTTATGCGTAAATGCTGCATGTGGCACAAAGGACCTTCATCAAATTCCTCACATGATTGGTCAGTGAACCACTTGGCTGCATGGAAAACAATTAGAATGCTCGACACAGCTCAAAACCAAAACCCCAAGTTGCCGGTAAAGATGGCGTCTGACGGGGAACAATAACTAATAAAGATTTCTGTCAAAACAGATTATTTCTTAGGATATATTCAATTGTGACAATTATCACTAAAACAGAAATAGACATACTGGAGTTTGAGCAATACTTCGGGTCTGTTTAATAACATTAACGTACGTAACCGTACCCTGTTTCATATATGCTCTACATGGCATGTACAGCACTCTGTAGGCCCCTATTGTTAATTAAAAAATACTCATTAGTTTTGTTGTTCCCAAAATGATGAAATGATGAGATGCAAACAATCAACTCTGTATACCTATCTCTACATACCTATCTGTCAGATAGATTAAACGTGATGCAAAAGTTGGAAGCATATGAAGAATTGGACAATTTATTTCTCTTTTACGATTTATTGTTGAATTATTTTTTTTGGGTATAACTTTACTTTAATTTTTTAATAAGGTAAGGGCCAAATTTCGTGGTGCTGTTTATTTTAATGTCAATTTGTGCTTACATTAAGTAGCAGACGAGCTAATTAATTGTCGTTCACATGTTGCTAGGGAACGGTTTTATGGATTGCACATAGCCAGCACCTTGAGTGTGGGACTGCTTCCTTTGCCAGCAAGCCCACCAATTCTCCAAGGAGAAAATTGTTGACCAGTGGAACAAAATGCTGGGTATGTTGAGCCATTAGACTGTGTCACAGTCATTTGTGTTGACTCACTGCTCTGAAATATAAACATGTCCTTCTAAATGCTATATTCTGTCGCCTGACTTTTCTTCGATCACGATCATCATTTTTACAGTGTTTTTTTTTTTTTTTTTTAATCAAACAAACTGTGACAGGCTGTATGCTCATGAATAGATATTTGTTTGAGCCGTGTAAATTGTAAGATTGTAAACCAGGAACTTAATACTGAAGTAGATGATTGCATTGTATATTGTGTATACTGGTAATAAACTGAAAAGGTTACTGAGGAAGTTGTTTTATGTCATGATCTTGACTGTCCATTCTTCTAGTCTGTCTGAAAAGGTTTACTCTCCCAACTTGACTGACAAACCAAGGAAACTTGTAATTACAAATTGACTAATGAAGTTACATGTAGCCGATAACTTCAGGAAGTTTGGCCGGGATGAATCAAGAGACCTTGGCTATGGCGACTTCAACTTACAGCCATCCATTGGCATGTCGTGATCGAGGGAATAAGAACACCAGACTCAAGATCTGGTGTTTCTGGTCAGCAGAGTGTGGGTTCTGGTCCCGGTCGTGACACTTATGTCCTTAAACAAGACACTTAACCATTATTGCTGCGTCCTTCGGTTGGGACGTAAAGCCGTAGGTCCCATCTTTCGGGTAATGCATGTAAAGGAGCCCAGTGCACTTATCGTAAAGAAAGGGGTTCGCCCCAGTGTTCCTAGTTTGATTGGCTGCATAATTCCCCAAAGCACCTTGTAAACTATTGCATGGTGTTGTGTAAAGGAATAGGTCTCATACTTCAAAACGTAGCTCCCGCATACCTTGCAGAAAGAAAATACTGAGCGCTTTGAGACGTCCATGCGGGTGTGACAAAGCGCTATACAAACTCAGTGTTATTAGGATTAATATTTAACCACTGCCATAGCCGTCAGCCGCATTCATGGCTTCTAGACGTAAGTGATCGATGAGACTATGTACCCAAACATGTATATAACAAAATCAATAGTAAAACAGACTTCCAAATAGAAATCACCTCGGTGTATTAGCACTTTTTCTGTCTTTCGTCTGAGTGGAACTAAAGCCGCATCGGAATAATGCGACTTTGGCTACGGCTATGGCTGTTGTCTGTGACAACATCATTGAAGAATAGGACTTTTTGGGGGCGGTCCGGCTACAGTCCACTGCCGATGCCATAAATGCATCATGAGATGTCAATTTAATTCCCTGCCCTGTTTATTTTACACTGGGTACATGAATTTTACATGAATTGTTATCCCGTAATGAAATATTGAAACATATCTTCAAAGGTATTTTATTTTTAGTTTTTAGGTCTACACGTCAGATCATTCTTTTAGTCAATGGATAATAAAGGACAATAGCGTTAATAAATTATAATAACCACGATGTCTATGGCCACACAAAGGCGAACAATGCACACATTAATAAATTTCCATGCCCCTTAGCTACGCTCATACGCATGAAAAAACAGTTTGACCCTAACGAGCAACCAAAACCATCCCAAAAGGATTAAGCAATTGTTCTCATGGGGAATACAGGTTAATTTCACCTCATTTTGAAGGAAGGCACGCATCCGGTGTAGAAGAAGAAGAAAAAAAAGCAATAACACGAAGCACTGTTTTGCTGAAAAATGACCTACTAATTGCCAAAATCATGCAGAAAGTTTCCATCTGAAATGCTGGTATCGTATAGGGAAAAGTGGCCATGAATCTTACAACTTTTGCAGGCACAATAAAAAGGATAAAACATGGAAATATTCACATAAAACTACAACAAAAACTATCTGAACAGCGAAGTAAATAGGGGGGGGGGCAATTAATGTATGTTACCACCCCCCCCCCCATTTGAAATCTAGACTTTTGAGATTAAAAAATACCAGAGTAAAATGTTACATTTTATAAGATTGAATGTGATAATTTCAATGTTTTTAAAACAATTTATCTATTCACGCACAGACAATGTTTTTTGGTTTGTTTCAGATTATCTTATACAAAATAGTAAATGGCGCATCAAGAGAGCTGAAAAGGGACTTGTTTAAGAAAAAAGCAAATGGAAAATACATTTTACAATGGCCAGAAGTGCCCCCTAGAAAAAATGGTGCCCCCCCCACCCCCTAAAATTTTACCCTACTTTCATTGCTGCTGATGCAGTGATTATGGGGAGATGTTTGCTCAAGTTCGAAGAAAAAAGAGCGTAAATGAAGATTTCCTAGAATATATATTTTCTAAACCTTGTATTTTGTCTTAAAGGCACTGTAGTGCAAATAGTTTAAAATAACTATTTGGTTTCACCCATACACCGATGTGTGTAAAGACTGTATACTCAGAAATTTCTGAGTCCTTTGAAAAAATACCACATTCATAATCGGGTGTGATTTGAACCCACGACCTTTGCTATTCTAGAGCAGATGTCTAGCGGAAATCGCTTAACAAAATTATTTGGTGTTACCCATACAAATCTGTGTAAAGCACTGTATACTCGGTACTTTCCCGAGTCCGGTGTAAAACACCACATGTATATTACTTGGGTGGGATTTGAAGCCCACACATTTGCAATGCTAGAGCATATGTTTTAACACTGGACCATCAAGCTAGCTTGTTGGCTAGAGGCAGTTTGAATCCTATATTTTTAGCAGCGGGTACTGCAACACTTTAATAGATGTTAAATTTGCATCGGAGATAAAGAATATTTTTTGGGGTTTAACCCATACACCGGGACCAAAACTCTGCAAAGTACAGAGTTTCAGTACTTTACACACAGCGGTGTATGGGCAAAACCAAATAGAATTCTTTATTCCCGACTGCAAATTTAACATCTATTAAATATCCTCGCAAATTGACAAGCTTGTAAATTCTTGAAAAGGCACAAGTTGAGACTCCACAAGCAATTATCTTTATTCGTCAATACATTGTTTATGATTGACAAACTAAGATACCTGCTGGTGGAGTCTACACTTAATGCTTTTTAAGAATTTAAAAGCTTTTCAATTAGGTGGTATGAAAGGTCAAGGACGGTCATGTTTTTTTTGTTGATGACAAAATTAACCTAACTTGTGCGTGTTTGCTAATTGTCTATGGCCATGGGAAACAAAGACTAAAAATAACCCCTACTTAGCCATTAAAAATAGCCTCAAAAAAAGACAAAAGAAAAATTTAAAAAATAAAATAAAATAATAATCAATTTTTCCACAGCCGTCTTGTCCTTCTTAAAACCCACCTTATATCAATGTGTTTCTTGAGACAACAGAACCTTTTAAGACAATGAAACGGAATTGATAAGCCTTCATAGGGCATTAAGAGTCACTACTCTTCCTTACACACAAAAAATATCACTTTGCTCAGCATAACAACTTTTTTGGCTCTAAGCACAATGGGGTTAGAGGTCAAAATATCATGTAGAAAAACCCTGGTTGTGACTGGTGTAGTTCACTTACTACATTTTGCATAGTTATTGAACTTGTTTATTAGCAGTTAATTTCTAGCAATTTGCTGCATGAAATCTAAGAAACTGAGGATTTTAAAATTTGGGGTTGGAAACAAAAAAAAATTACCAGAGAGGGATGACACCCAAGTTAGGACACAACCTGGGAATCGGCAGCAGAGGGATCCCATAGGGGAATGCCACTTCCCACGTTGTATTGTGAACTTGGGTGTGACACCTGGCTACACGGAAGCTACAGGTTGAATGGCTGATATTGACAAAATAGAAAGACCGCCAACATTGGGGCCAGATAGCTCAGTTGGTAGAGCGTTAATCCAGAGGTCGCAGGTTCAAGTCCCGCTCTAGTCATTTTTTTCTTTGTTTAACCCCAAATTAATTAAAATTTACCCAACAGTTTCCCTTGTGGTTTATTACTTGGAATTTTAAAAATTCCGTACACAAATTCTTGGTTAATCAAGGAAGATAGTGGTGAAACTTAAAGACTAACTAATTACATTAAAAAATGCAAATATTTATGTAAATTAGTTAGTCTTTAAGTGCTACCATTATCTTCCTTGTTTTATCTATCAGACTAACATGGCTTTCTCTATTATTGGTTAATCAATCAAGGTTAAGCAAACCAAGGCAGCTATGAAATTCTAGAAAAAAATAGAACAGTGAAAAGCTGACATGGCCAGCTGCCGATTAACCAAACAGAGGAGCAATGACGAATGGAAAAACCAATAATTTGATCAACTGATGTTCAAAGGGGTTGGGACATTAACACGCATGCACTTAAATGGACCACTGCCTACTTGTTTTTAAATGGGAGTGACAGAGGGGCTCAAGAAGGGGATCAGGATGGGTGAGGGCCAAATAGGAAGAGAAACAAATAGGTGAGGAATAATTAGTGATAAGATTCATACACACACCCAACAAATTGTATACATGTATGAAAGTTTAAGCATGAGATACCGAGTGTGGATCTGGGAACAAACAGAAGTCCACATAATGGAGGGACTTGAAACAGGATGTGGACTTACACACGTCCACACAGTGTTTTTCGACAGTGTTAAAGAATATGTTTTTTTTTCTTAAGTGCACAGAACAAAGTAATGTCCACAGGGTGTATGCATTTACAGAGCAAGGTGGTCTAATATTCACTACCTTATGGAGACCGAGAACAAAACAAAAAAAGGGAACTCAAAAGATCTCCAAAGGAGAATTCTAAAGACCGGGGTGCTCCACAAGGAATGTTGTGTACAAAGTCTATGAGGGGATGTTAATTACAAAGACAAAGGAAAGAACAAAATATGTCTCCACAGCAGTGACAGGGATGTAAAAAAATAGAATGTGTGTGTTTGGAGTGTGTATGTACAGGTAGTGTCACCTACAGTAAATCCATATGTAGGGTATGCAGGGTATTCTACGATGGGTACATGGGCGATAAATCACAACTACACCTGGGCAGTGTTTGAACCAAACTACCTACATGTATATGTACATGTGTTATTTGTGCTTTACCTGTACACCGATTTTTTACCCAGTTATTCCCCCCCCCCCCCCCCCCCGAGTCCTGTGAAAACAATCCACAGGCATATCACTCGGATGGGATTTGAACCCAGGACCTTTACCAATCTCGAGCAGACGTCTTACCACAAGACCACCGAGCCTGCCTGGTAGATAGAGGCAGTTCCAATCCTACATTTTAGCAGTGGGTGCCGCAACAATTTAATAGATGTTAAATTTGCAACATTTTTTGTGTTTTTACTCATGTGTGTTAAAGGTATTATACAGGACTGTTAGAGCTGATAAAATAGTCCCAGACAGTGTTCATGTCTTGTGTGATTCAACATATGCATGAACAAACAAACCTGTGAAAGTTTGAGCTCAATTGGTCATCGAGGTCACAAGAAAATAGTGAAAAGAGACCTTATGTGTTTTCTGTTTTTTCAAACATCGCGTTTTTATCACGCGTGATAAAAACTATTGTTTTACTCATTTCTCAGAAACAATAGCATTTTAGGCAAAAATATTTTAAGGAACCCTTTCTACCATTACTTACTTTCAATCATGTAAGTTATGTGTTAATCTGTGAACATTTGTGTTCTTCAATCTTACCAATAGTGCACACGGCCTTTAAGCACTGTATACTCAGTATGTTGAAACAGATCCAAACAGCAGAGTAAGAGCTCATCCAAAAAATACAAATCCCGATTGTCGGAACATCCTTGGATGACTCAGCCTAGAATTCCTGTTGGAAGAGAAGGAGAATAGAAGCCTATACTCACTAACCTGTACACGGTCACCTCCTGGACTGTCACACCTCGCTTGTCTTTGGTCCCGGAAAACCCGAAGGACTGTCGCTTCACGCTGTCAAATAGAAACAAGAAGGAAGGAGTTAGTTAAATTAAAAAACCTTTATTGCAATTGATTCACAGGTATTTTAGGAAAATCAGCATAAACAGTTCAGCGATGGTTCTTTTATTGGGTTTTTTGTTATTTCCCAGTACCAAAAATTCAAAGATTTTTTACTTGTCACTTAAAAAGATGAAAATTAAATTTAAGAATGTTTACATAATTTTTTATGATGCATCCCTAAACGAACCTCCCCATAATTCAAATTATTCTTTCATCTGGTTTATGATTATTCATCATCCTTAAATATTAAACAATTTTAAGTTCTACTCCACTCTATTTAAGAGTGCCAGACTCAAAGGTGCGTAGGGTGTTGAGTCCCGGTCGTGGCACTTGTGTCCTTGAGCAAGATACTTTACCATACTTGTCCTTTGGATCGGACATAAAGCCATAGGTCCCGTGCACTAGGATTGGTAATGCACATAAAAGAACCCAGAACACTTATCGCGGAAAAATAAGGGGTTAACCCCTGTGTTTCTGGCACCCATGTTTACAGGTTTCCCCAGGCTCGCAAGCTGCAGTGATTACGTTCAATTATGAGGCATTATTGTCTCATAACCAGAAGTATATAATAAACTTGCTCTCCGTAGCTTTAGTCAGTTTGTAAATGGTTCTCCCTCTCTACAGAGTGACCTGAACTTAATCATCAAGGATGTGATTAAGGGGTGATGTATAAATATCGTCAACCCAACCTTGAACCCAAGCCTTGAACCCAAGCCTTGAACCCAAGCCTTGACCCCACCCCTTCTCATATCCCCCTTGGAACACATGTAAGAGTAGACAGGCGTGGGTCATTTCACAAGGGCTGAAGTTCATAGAGCTGCTTATAAGCACAACAAAACAGTGCTTACCAGAATAAGGTTACCAGCCAAAATACCATTCCAGGTGTATCATCTATGACTGGCGTCCTGCTCACGTTTGCTTAGCAGAAAATGGTTAAGCACTGTTTGCTGCTTAAGCAGCTCTGTGAAATTGGGCCGTGGTTGGAGCACTCACTGTGGCATTTGTCCATAGTGTTAAAAGCATTCTCACATTTGATTAAATTATTTCATGTAAAAATGTGTGAAGACGCAACATTGACACAAAGTGAGTTTGCATAATTATGTACTCAAGTCAAGCATGGAAAAAGGGTTTAAAAATACAAGTCTGGACCTATCACTTACACAGTGTCCATGTTACAGCAAAAATACATTTTTCTGAATGTATCCAAATGATACATTTTTCATCACATTTGTTGTTAAAACACACTTTAGCAATTCAATACTTTGACAGACACTTTTATACTAAAAGACGAGATAATTGAGTCAAATGTAAGTGCTGTGTTACTTCCTCTGGTTAGTTGGAGAGCTATACAAATGCTCTGTATTATTAAATACTAAACTCTATGCTATTATTAGAATCACCAAGGTGACTGAGAATCTTCGTTTGGGAGTATCAGACTTAAACGATGGTCATTTGAGAATTTAATTAAATGTATATGTTTACCAAGAACATACATCATCTTTTGTTTAACGCAAACAAAATCTGACTAGCCTTTTAAGGTGTCAGAGATTTGAATTTGTTCAGCTTAAAAAAAAAACACTAGAGGTGTTCTATAGGGTTGGTAAGGATAAAAACCATCGTTATTTAATTTTAGTCTGAAAGCTTACTGATTATGAAGTTCATACTAGAACCATTTTTCTCTGTGAACTGTATCCGATAACAAAAAAAACGCAATCAGCTTATTTCGGTTGTTACAACCAAAATTAAGAACAATTAAACATCACTTTAAGGGTTTTATACAGAATTGGTACGGATACACAGTGTTAGCCAGAGGGGTGTCTGGGTGTCTTTTGGACACCCTGTTTTAAATTTGGACACCCTGTTTTATCTGTCATGTACATGTAAATGTATTGTAAGTGACCAAGTTGGACACCCAGTTTTTCAAATTTCCAGCAAATTTTGACACCCTTCTACCAAATCCTGGCTAAAAAAATGTATGGATAAAAAGCATAATTTTGTAATTTTAGTCTGACAGCTGACTAATTATGAAGTTCATACTGAAACCATTTTTTCTGTGAAATAGTTCCCTCTGAAATGAAGTCATATTCAAGTAAACTGTATCTGAAAACCTAAAAAAATGCAACTGATTTCGGTTGTTACAACCAAAATTAAGGATGATGTGTTTACACGCATGTACATGCTGAAAAATGTGCATGGTTTTTCACTATTGTCTCCCGACTCACACAACGCATTAAACCAAAATGTTCACAGGTTAATTAATTCATGTATATGGTTGATCACACAAACCATGAACACTGTCTGTGACCAATTTTTTCAGCTCTACCAATCCTGTATAACACCTTTAAATTGTGCCGCTGCATGGACTTTGGCTGTGTCTGAACTGATGGCTTGTGGCTAGATTGCTGGAAAGTCCCATTCTTCATCGTTGTGAAGCAGCCAATGGCCGCAGCAATAGCCAGAGTCACTTAATTAGGGCAAAGCCACTAATACACGATGAGGTCATCTTACATATTCCTTGCTCATGAATGTGCATCGAGTTCTAGTAAAACACCACTTTCTGACTCTCTAAAATATATATGTTTGTTTACATCTTTAAATAAATATCATCTCCTAAAATTTGTGATAAAGCTGCTTAAAGGTATTGTACACTTTTGGTAACAGCTCAAAATCAGTGTCCACAATTTGTGTGATTAAACATATACATGAACCAACAAACCTGTGAAAGTTTGAGCTCAATTGGTCATCGAGGTCACGAGAAAATAGTGAAAAGAGATCTTATGTGTTTTCTGTTTTTTCAAATTATCGCGCGCGATAATTACTATTGTTTTACTCGTTTCTCAGAAACGATAGCATTTTAGGCAGAAATATTTTAAGGAACCCTTTCTACCATTACTTACTTTAAATCATGGAAGTTATGTGTGAATCTGTGAACATTGTGTTTTTCGATCTTACCAATAGTGTACAGGGCCTTTAAAATGTAATTGATGCCTGTCCTTTGACAAGATTCTCTATTTCAAATCATGTACTCACTGTAGATATTTGCTGATTAGAGTTAATGCATCGTTGACTTCAATGTTCTCCTTTTGCATCACAAAGCGACAGTAATTCGGACGATCTTTGCCCCAATTGCTTCGCGTCTTCCGACCTGGACAAGGAGAAATAATCCATATTTCAGATGTTAACATTTGTAACTTTCGATACTGCAGCTGTTTTAAATCTGTACACACGTGTCTCTGCAGGCATGACATTTGGCTCTTGGAAAAAAAGTAGGTCAATTCAGGGGGCCTACATACTATGGTTGCTTTTCAGGCTGTTAAAAAAAATTCACTAATTTCATGCCTGGTATCGACATGTATTGTTATTGTATCGAGCACATGGTTTAACATTTCATACCTTCATATACACAAATAGGTTTCTTTCAAGAAATTTAAAACCCATTATAAAAACAAATGTTTACAATCCATGAGTTTCAGACAGCTTTAAAACCTTTTGGGGTTCCATTTTCCCCCCAAACAAACTCACAAGTCATCTCATTAGGTTATACTGTTAGACAGTCCTATACGCCTCTCTTAATATTTATGCACGAGTACGTCACAATACTAACCCAAAACGAGGCTACAGGCACAGCCACTGCAAGTGGTGGCGGACGTGCGCCTATGGCCTCATTTTGGGCACGAATTATGACGTCATGCATGAGTATTGGACAAAAAGAACCACTTTTTAAGACAGCTTTTGAAGTTTATGAATTATGAGAATGATTTATGTTGGCACCTTAAAAAGGTTTACAAGTTGCTGCTGCGTACTCACTACTCAGCATCCACTGACAGAAACACAGGGGCAAACCAATTCTATTTAGCGATAAGTGGAACTGAATTCTTTCATATGCGTTACACAACACACAGGACCTACAGCTTCATGTAGACAACATTTGTTTTACAAACAATTGTTTTACAAACAAGACTGTTTTGATCAGTCTGATGGGACCATCGAGGGTTTTAAAATAAACAAAGCAAGACAGAACAAATGCAAACAAGTACATGTACAAAAAAATCAATCCTTGGTATATGTAACAGGACTCGAGTCGGGGGTAAAATTCCACAAGACTGCGGGGCTCATAGCTCAAAGTTTTTACCGGACCAGAATTTATTTTTACAAGACCAGAATCTTGATGAGAGAGAACTTTCTACAAAGTTTAACATGAACACTGTTTTTATTTGAACGAGCACAAAGAGAAGATTGATCTCACTTGTCTTGTGGGTAAGTAGGCCTTTATTGTGACACTGAATTGAAAGATATCTACCAGACACAAAAGTCAACATTTGAACAACATTTCTTTTTGGGTAAAGATATTACACAGTGAGGTATTACCACTGAAATGAGAAACACAAGACAACTGGACTTCTCAGGTCGTGAGTTTACTGGCCCACTGGCCTGTGGTCCAGTGTAAAATTTAAGCCCTGTGTAAGTGTTGTTTATAATACCAAATAATAAACCACAAGGGAAACTGACCGGGTAATTCTAATAAATTTAGGGTTGGACAAAGAAAAATTTACTTGAGCGGGATGTGAAACTGCGATCTCCCAATTAACGTGCCGACACTCTACCAACTGAACTTTTGTACATAATGTAGGAATGTTTTTTGCCTCCCAAAGGTAATCAAGCATGCCTCATGCCATTAATTGCTGAAGGGTCAATTTTGCTTAATGGATACGCTGTCGCGGTTCTTGTAATAATTGATTCCATAATACATTATTAACAGCCACTTCCCCCCGTTAGATCTGAAAGCCACACGTTCTTCGGGGAAATTACCAAAGATCTTGTGGAGCTGAAGTTGGAGACTATGGAGACTTTGTGCTGAGATGTGGAACAAGGACCATTCTAACAGCTTTATTCCACATACTGCATCTCTTTGGAGCTCCTTTGCCCGGTGCATGTTTCCCTCCATCCTACAATCTAGACTGTTTTAAGAGGAACGTCAATTCCTACCTTCAGCTCCCTCGAGTTTTTTTTGTGTACCTTAAATGTTTTCTTCTTGTAGTCCCCTTCACCAAGAGTGGCTTTTAGCCTATGTATGACAAGAAACACAGCAGAGGGGAACCACCCTGCACCCTGCTCACTTCATAATAGCTGTAACAACTTATCAAGCACCTCAACAACAACAAAACCTAAAGTGCCTCATCTAGGTAAATAAAAAGCAATCGATTAAAAAAGACTCAGAGCCAGACTCACCAGTATTAAAAAACTTGCCTTTTCACAAGTTGGCCAGATTTGGTTGACTGGTTCACACACCTTACAATGGTAACCTATTGAGTTACACCTAACACCATTCTTGGCAACTGTGTCAAGTTATAATCTTGTTTATAAACTTTAATTCTGATCCATGTTGATCTCTGAAGAAACCGATTTGTGAAATACTGATCTGATTAAGAAGCGATTTGTTAGCCAACATGGAAGAAGAATTAATAATCCCCAAATATTTCAACTGGTATTTTTTATTTTTTTTATTTTTTTATTATTTACTTATCTTTTTCTTTCTTTATTTTTAATTTTTTTTTTTTGGGGGGGGCACAGGACCTCTAGTTTATTAATTTATTGATTTTGTTTATTTATTTATTTTTGTTTATTTTATTTTTTTTAATTTTTTTTTCTTATTTGGACCTTTAGTTCCATGAACAGGGGAAATTTCATAAGGCCACTTTTAAAGCACAAAAGGTTACTAAGCACAACAAACTCTGCTTACCAGAGTGAAGGGTTACCAGCCAAAATACCATGTCACATGTTCCATTTGTGACTGGCATTCAGCCAAACAAATTGCTAGGCAATATTGTCCTTAAAAATGGGCCAAGAACACTGCCTGTACACACGCACCTAACAGTAACCTACATTAGCTAACACGGTACCATGCAAAACTGTGTCACAGTCGTCACAGCAACGACGACACAATTCCTCTCTCTATCCCAGTTGAACTTGTTCCACTTCATCTGATTTTCTTCATGATTCTGCTGAAAGGGACTATTGATTGCCCATCCGGGAGGGGGAAAACAATAAATCTAAAGGCCCGAGGCATATTTTTGCTTGGGTACATTGCAATGCTTATGTCCTGCACAGGGCCCAAATTTCACAGTGGATACTTTTCGGTATTTACTCAAGAAATACATTACCATAGCAACTTACTTGAAAAGGAGCACCTGAGAGCTGCCGATAGCATGAAACATTGTAAGGAAACGACTCCCTCTGAATGATGGTAGTTTTTGAGAAGGGGCAATTTCTCAGGAAAATATTTGAATCTGAGAAAGGCTTCAGGCATGAAGCTACATTTGAAAGCACCTCAATGCAACGAGGGTGTTTTTTCTTTGCGACTTCGATGATCAATTTAACCCAAATTTTCACAGGTTTGTTATTTTAAGCATATGTTGGGATACACCAGGTGAGGATACTAGTCTGTGATAATTACCAAAAGTAAACCCTGCCTTTAAGCACAAAAAGCTGCTAAGCACAAGCACAACAAAATTACGCTCACCAATTGAGATACCAGCCAAAATATCATGTCACATGTACCAACTGTAACCGGTCTCCTGACTATTTTTCACTTAGCAGACAACTGTTAAGCTGCTTAGGCAGCTCTATGAAATTAAGCCTTTGTATTATAATTGAAAACTGGGTCAGCTTCGGTGTTGCGTTATTCAGAAAGTTGACAGAATAATAAAGTTTGGCCTTGATTTGTCACATGGGGAGACACTTTATTGATATGTTATAGGATTACACATTATGTGTACAATCCTCAAAGCATGTATAATCAACACACACGCACGCACACATGAATGTACCTGAAAACGTCAAAAAAAAATTGTATTTTTTTTTTATTATATATATTATTTTATAATAATGGAATTTTACAGACTGAGGCCTCATGACTACTTGCGACTGATACAAGTATGCATAATGTATTGCCGAATGTACACCCAGTCTAGTTATAGAGTGTAAAAATCAAATTTTAATACTGTTGAGGTACGAAGTGATAAGTTAATGATCAACTCAAGAGGTGTCTCTTTTTTTTTTTTTTTTATTCGTCATGCTTAGCGAAGCACAAACTGCAGTGGGTCAAATTTACATACAGTTGTTGTCTCCCACGCTGGCTGGCTTCAGGCTGGCTTCAGACTCTGGGTATCATCGCTGGCAGGCACAGCTCGACTGAGGCTGTTGTGTACCGCAACACCTTCGTGAAAAAGCTGGATTTATTCTCCGCATGAAATCGGCTTCAAAATAAACAAAAAGTGCCTGCAACTTTGTTATTTGAGCAGTGTTCTAAAAAAAAAAAAATCTCAAAATCTGGTCATTGTTGGAAGTTGGATCCCTTTACAAATGGAGCCATGGACTGATTCATACCATCAACAGTTGAGAACATTTTCTAGTTGTCAACAATTCAGCAAGTTCTAAGCACGCTGCAGTACGTGCTTAATGACAGAGTGAAGCTCAGCATAACATTTAAGACATTCAGGGTTCTACAGGAGAGAAACACTCAACACCAAGGCTGAAAGGATGAGAGGCACCAGCTTGATAACTATTTTATGATCAGGTCAGTTTTACAAATATTTGTGTTCTTCTTTCTTTTTTTTATCCTTGGATCTTTTTGAACTAACTTGTCATGTTGTTCGTACCACAAATTGTTTATAGTGTGGCTAGCACCTCTTTTTTTCCAAAACCATTGTTCGGTTGCTCCGCAATATATATCACCGATCTCATAACACTTCATTCATCTTCTCGCAAATGAAGGTCTTCAAATGAACTTCTTCTCCATGTTCCAAAATGAAAACTTAATTCCTATGACCCCCGTGCATTTCCTAGTTCGGCACCAAGGTTACGGAACGAAAGAGATTCAAACCTTGTTTGTATTTTTTTGTCAAAGCAACTTTTAATACATTTTTTATGGATACTGGCACTATGTAATACAAATTGTACTGATTGAGTAAATAAAAAAAATAAAAATTATTGAAATTCAATAATTAAAGGAACATTACAGAATTGGTAAGAAAAAAACTTGTAAAATATACTTTTTGATCACAGATTTACATAAAACTGACACGGTCTAATGATGATGATAATAGAAAACATCCCTTGAAATTTTTTCTGTCTGAAATGCCATATTTGATGAGAAATGAATAAACTAATTTTCCGATTGGAGTTTATCGCTCAGCGAGCAATTTATTCATTTGTTGAATCTGTATGATTTCATGCAAATGTGTAATCGGTTTTTCACTATTTTCTCGTGACCCAGATGGCCGATCGATCTCAAACTTCTACAGGTTTGTCAGTTTATGCATATGGTGGATTACATAAAGTGCTTACACTGCCAGCAACTGTTTTGTTAGCAAAAACCAATTCTGTAATGTTCCTTGAAGTATTACATTGTAGGATGAACAAAGAAAAATTGACTAGAATGGGGTTTGAATGTATCGCAACCTCTGGATTAAAGTACCGGGGCTCTACCAACTAAGCTATTTAGCCCTAATGTCTTCCCTATGTTGTCAATATCTTTGTTCAAAATTAATAACTATCAGTTGTTTTGTGTAATTTTGGGGTAACAAACACACACTATTTTAGCAAAAGAAAAAAAGAAGAAAAAAAAGTACCACTTTGCATCCATAACGTTAGCAGTTTGGTTGCCCAAAAGTGTTCCAACATGGGAATTGACATGCAGGCTTACTGAAAATAATTTGAGTGGATTCAATTGTTGTCGCTGTTGTCATTATTTGTTTGTTTGTTTGTTTTTTAAATCATCCTCAAATTTACATCAAAAACGGACGGAGAAAGTTTCCTACCTTTTCTGTCAATTTTCTGAATGTAATTGGAGAGCAATTAAAAAAATGTAAAATAATACTAATCAACTCAAATATTTTCAGTAGAAGCCTGTATGCCCATTCACATGTTGAGACACTTTTGGTTAATTGGTTTCAGGTACTAAAACAAATAACAACCATGACGGTAGAGAAAAGTGGTACTCAATAAATTTTTATTACTTTTTCAGAGAAAAATTTGCAAAAAAAATCATGTTATTATCCCACAATACATAGTAAGAGAGTAGCATTTTTATCTAACCAGACATGTTTTTTTCTTGTTATTTGCTTCTACATGTACCTTTACACTGAAAGCATTGTATGCCTGTGGATTTTTTTTCACAGGAAAAGTAGAGGATACAGTGCTTTACACACATTGGTGTAAGGGTAAAAGCAAATAATACTATTTATCCTCGATGCAAACTTAACATCTATTCAATACTTTTTCTTGTTCTTGATTTTTCTCTACCATATTACTCTGTGAAGTATTTTTCTAATCCTTTTAATAATTTTGTACAGAATAACGTAAAAACAGCTGTATCTGAAACCTTGTCAATAGAAGGCATGAAAGGTTATAACAGTTTATCATCATTTTTTATTTATCATTTTGAAGAAAAGTGACAGGTTACATTTTTGTGTTTTCTGTGAATTAACAAATTCAGTCAAGATTGCTAAAACTTGCCCTTTTTTGAAGCTCCGCTGTAAAATGAGACATTGGTTTTTAATTGAGAAAAAACAATTAGTTTGGTGTATCGGCAGGGTTTCCCCCTTAATTTTTACAAAAATGTGGGGCATTCTGGACTCAGATTTTGGAAGTTACACCACACCATGTTGAATTAGAATGCAGTCCTCTAAAAGTGTTTTACTTTGTGTTTATCTTTGTGGTTTTAAAAAGCCCTACTGTGCCATCCTGAAGCATTATAAATGGTTCCATCTTCATGGTTTTTGTGAATTTGATCTCAAGTAAACTCCCCCCCCCCCAAAAAAAAAAAAAAAAAAAAAAAATCATAATAACAATTTGCTGTTTTGTTTGTTTGCTTTTGGGGAGGTTTTTTCTTTTGTTTTTTTTCTCAGCGATTTAGCGGAAACACTAGCTTATGCTGGGAAAAACCCTTCAAGGAACCCCAAATGTGTGCATGGTAAAATTACAGTTGTAAAATTTGAGAAACTGGAGTAAAACTCTGCAGAAAAAAATTCATTGCACGGCCCATATCAACTCCTGTTCTATCATGCGCTATTTTAAGCAACGTGCCAAGTTTGCTTGAAGATAAATTCATTATCGCATGCGAAATACCGACAAATATAGCACAACGAGCATCCCATATCCTACTCGGCCTTCTGTTTCTATAATTTTCTGTCTTCCACTCACCTTTGTGCAATAACTAACAATAACTGTACATTTTTTTTTTTTTTTAATGTTTGTGGTTGTACAAAGAAAAATTGACTTTGTTCAACCCAAAACTATTTAAAATCTACTCAGTCAGTTTCCCTTGTGGTTTATATCTTGATACAAATATATTTACTGCAAACTATCAGCAATAAAAAAAGCTAACACCGGCAAAGACAGACTTGATAATCTACGTTAGTAACCTAAAGGAATGACCATGGCCCGTTGAGTCATAACAGCCTACCAGCAAAAAATCATAGCTAACTCTAACACTTATATGGAAAGTAACCTTGGCAATCTTGAATAATATGAAAACTATTATTATTCTTTCATGTTTTTTTATTATCATATTATTTTTACTACTACCAGTACGTCTCTCTATTAAAAAAACCAAGGAATTCTCAAAAAGTGTCACATGACAATGAGCAAACAAGTTTTTAGCCTCTGCTGATCAAGCAATTTTCAATTACGAAACACAAGCAGAACCTTGACAAGGATTCTCTCCATCATGTTGTCAGACCTTTAGTCCTCTCCTTGCATTTTGTTATTTGGTGCTGCATGTCGTCATGGTCACATGAATTGGACTGAGTACAAAAGTAACAAAATAGTGCAGCTCGTTTGGTATGTTCCACACCCTTGAGCGAAAATGATAACATCACTCAGGGAACTTGATTGGCCACCGATTAGAGACTGGCTTCAATATAAAACTTTTGGTTGATAAATTCTTGAACACAACAACTCCTACATATCTTTCCAATTTACTGTCACATTACACTCCTCAACGTTTTCTTCGGTCCACACTTGACATCACTCACTTGAATAATTCTCGCGCAAACAAGGTCCATGGTCAAAAAGCATTCACTGTAGCTGGACCAATGATTTGTAACAATCGTCCTCCTGCCACTAGGAAATCTGTTAGTTTATATCTATTTCATAAAGCTCTTATAAGACTCACCTTTATCCATGTTAATTTCTATCATGTGTGCCATGATCTTGATAGAATAGCGCCTTCTGAATTTGGATTGTTATGTTATGTTATGTTACTACTGTAACCCGTAGGCCTGAAGGTACATGTACCTGTGTAGAGAAGATGCCGTTTATACCACTGTCTTAATTGTTTCGCTTGATTGTACAGGTGCTGGCCTTCAAACACAATCAGATGAAACTACCTACAAGCTCATCCCAGCCGAATGCAAGCATGACTAAACTAGGGATTCCAGCTTGGAAGATCTTACAGTGTGGAGGATGCCCAAAACCTGGAGAGAAATTCATGACGTAAACACACTTAAGAGGGCAGTACATGGACAAGTATACCATTGGAGTCTGAAAAGTAACAAGATGGAGAATCCATATAATGACTCCATAGTTGACAATGATACCTACATGTATGTGTACTCAGCGTACACAAACTTGACTGAGGCCGACAGCTTCAATCATCTGACATTGTTTTCGAGAGCCATTCTCATCTTGACCATCGTCTTAATTGTGATCAGCAATGCAATCGTGCTCATTGTCTTGCAACGCATGAAGAACGGCCTCACCAAGATGAAACTGTTTCTTCAGTCGCTCGCGATGGCCGACCTGTGGGTGGGGCTAATGTGGTTTGTTATCCAGATAGACAACGTCTTCGCCTTCAGAGTGGTGATGCTCGCATATTGGCAGTGTCTTCTAACCATTAATTGTCTCCTTGTTGTCCTCACTGTGTCGGTGCTCACCCTAAGTATAATCAGTGTGGAACGATACATTGCCGTTGTCAAGCCGTTCAAATATCATCAAGTTATCACCCCGATAAGGGCAAAGTACGCCGTGGTGTCAATATGGGTGCTCAGTTCAATGCTGTATCTACCAGTCTACATTGTCTTACTCTTCATTGATAAAGAGAACGGTAAACGGCACTGCGAATCCAACTTTATGAATGTCATGCAAACTTGTTTCTACTTACTCTCTGTCATCATCGTGCCGAACGTCTTTCTGTCCCTCTACTGTTATACATGCATCATAATGAAGATCATGGGCCAAGAAAAGTTCGCCAACAAGCACGGATCATTTAAGCATAAAAGTGGACGACGCAAGGAGAGTAAGCTGGCAAAGATTTCCATATCCCTCTACAGTGGATTCTACATCAGCTGGCTCCCGTTTGTTGTTGTTAGCCTAATTTCCTTCATCAGCTTTGCTGCTGTCAAACCTGTTGTCTATCACGCTACACTCAACACGGGCCTCTGGAACAGCGTTCTCAACTGCCTCATCTACAGCATTTCCCATAAGCCATTCCGTAAAGAACTCAAGCGGTTGTTTCTTCCAGCGCCAAGTACAACCCGCTGCAGTTCTCTCTCCTGCTGTTGCTGCTGCAGTCATACAGCAACTGAGCAAACAACGACTGCAACACCACCCTGGCGCACTGGTACGGCAACAAACTTGCGCAAACATTCCAAGTCAAAATTAACTCCCGTTCCCGACAACTTAGAAAGAGGGTACTTTAACAATGAGGGAATGGTTTTAGAGATTTCACAAAATATCTGACTAAATAATCACAATTTGGAACTTTTTCAGGGCACATAGTAGAACTAAAATATTAAAGAAAGTTTACAACTATATCATGTTTGAATTCATCGACAAGACTACAGAAGCAGAATAACCAAATATTAGTCTGTAAAAAGCCAGAACCAAAAAAAGTAAAACCATATTTGTCTACATTTCTTTATGTTAGATTTGATATGTTCTCGAAGATCACAAGTTGTTGTGTTGTATGATACACAAAAAACAAAACAAAAAGTGATTTGCAATGTAGGTTACCATGTAATTTTAGTGGCACTTCAACTGCATGAACAAACAATTCACAGGAGCACTGCCTAACCTTTTCATACTGAACTACATAAAAATGTTTACATTGTAATGTACATAGTACAGTGTGTGCTCGCAGAGAATTTTGAGCCTACATGGGCCAATTTTCATATTTTAAAAAGTTGCTTAACAGCAGAGGTACTGAAAAGAAAATCAGATAAACAAATCTAACTCAAAAAAGGTCCTGTCCGGATTTGGGGCAACATGTCAGGAATTTGGGCAAGGTGACTCAGATATGGAGGAACATTACTTATGAAAAAATGATGAAATTATAACAACGCTAGACTTATCTGATGTTAAAAAGCAGAATTAGTACTCCATTCATCACGTTAGAAACTTTGTTTTCTTCACCTGTGATATGGACCTCTAGGATTTCTGAAAAATTTTGGGGCATTTTGGGGTAAAAGTTGGGAACCAGATTAAAAAAAATAATCCAGGTATTCTGAATGCGATAAAACCGGTTCCCATCTAGTTTGCATAAACATAATGGCTGCCAAATTGCCAATTTTTGAAGCATTTTCTGCAATAATTATGTAACCAGGCTAGCAAAAATGACACATGAAGTGTCTGTATCTATGTTTTGATAATAAGTTATAACTGTTTTCAGTAACAGTAGAGCCAATGCAGCCAAGATTACGTGTTTGGAGATAACTGTGTTTAAAGTTTTAAACTATTTTTGAATATTGTTTTTTCGGAGACTGTTTGCATGCCAATAAAACTTTTACATTTTTACCAACCATGAGAGTGGGGATCTTATACAACTGTTATTTCTTATCAGTAGTAAGTTTAATCAATGAGTAATGAACTGTTTAAAATACAATTGTCTCGATTTTGCAAAATCTTTGCGAACGAGGTCTGTGTGTGGCGCATCATGTACAAACCAATTTGTAACCACCAATTTGCTGTTTGTGAAAACTCAAAGATATCTGGGTCAAAAACTGTCTCTTCTTAATTTGAAATTCTTGGTGAAAACTCAAAGGGCCAAGCACCCCTTTTTGGCACCATGCCAGCGCTGTGTACTTCATCGCAAAAAAATTGCTAATCGCAAATTTTGGGATACAAATGGAAGGGGGAGGGGAGAAAAACCAAAGGTTTTTTTTGTTTGGAAAAAAATCTGAATTTTAGGGCAAAAAGTGGAAAAATCAGATTTCCGATTAAAAAAAAAAAAAAAATACAACTCTGTAATAGAGAAATTTGTCAACAAAATTTATTTGTTGAGCAAAGATTAACAAAAATCTGTCACAAACATTGTAATCAGTTTGGCTGATTAACTGTTTTTGCTTATCAAGTTTAATCTAAGCTAAGTAAACAAAATTTTAACAGAAAAAAAATGTTGCTTTAAATCCTATCCCTGCCAAATACAACAAAATGCACCAAAAAGTCAGCACTGTGCTGCATTGTGTAGCAGCGGCCTTGACATCACTTGCAATTCCAGTCCCCAGCAAAGTTCAATTGCATACTGGTTCATTTAGCAGGGCAAACGCCAGTGCCAAGGCTGGCGTAAACTTCATCTACACAGAATTTGGCTGCATTGAGCTGGGTTTTCATCTCAACTGTGTCACGTTTACGTGAAATGCATATAGCAGGATGCACAGAAAACACCTGATGGCATTTAGGATGAGGGAAAACAGGCATCTAGATGTTGAACTCTTCCACACACTCTTCATGCGGGAGGTACGAACATGCAGATGAACATGCTACATGAGGCTGAATAAGCAAACCCTTAGTTAAAGGAACATTACAGAATTGGTTTTTGCTAACAAAACAGTTGCTGGCAGTGTAAGCACTTTGTGTAATCCACCATATACATAAACTGACAAACCTGTAGAAGTTTGAGATCGATCGGCCATCTGGGTCACGAGAAAATAGTGTAAAACCGATTACACATTTGCATGAAATCATATAGATTCAACAAATGAATAAAATGCTCACTGAGCGATAAACTCCAATCGGAAAATTAGTTTATTCATTTCTCATCAAATATGGTAGTTCAGACAGAAATATTTCAAGGGATGTTTTCAACTATCATCATTATTAGACTGTGTCAGTTTTATGTAAATCTGGGATCAAAAAGTATATTTTACAAGTTTTTTTCTTACCAATTCTATAATGTTCCTTTAAGAGACTAGACTAAAAGATTGTTTACTTTGTTTACATGATACAGAGACTAAACTTTAAAGGTATTATACAGGATTGGAGAGGATAAAAAACATCATTGTTTAATTTTAGTCTGAAAGCTTAATGATTATGAAGTTCATACCAGAACGATTTTTTTCTGTGAAATATTTCCATCTGAAATGAAGTCATATCCGAGAAAACTGTACTTGAAACCTAATAACACGCATCAGCTAAATTCGGTTGTTACAACTAAAATTAAGGACAATGTGCTCACAATGCTGAAAATTGTGCACGGTTTTTCACTATATTCTCCTGACTCATACAACGGTTTAAGCCCAAATTTTCACAGGTTTGTTATTTCGTGTATAAGGCTGATCACACAGTCTGCAACTATTTTGTCAGCTCCACCAATCCTGTCTCACAACAAAAACTGTCTTGAAATTGATTCACTTTCAAACGTAACCTTTTTTATTCACTTTCAGAATTTGTAAGCCCCTGTTTCCACATAGGCTAGATCGTCACTGACACCACTTACAAATAAAACCAAACAGGTTTAGTTACGTACCTTGACCCTCAAGTACGCATACGTTGTTTTAATACAAGGTACTGGTTTCGCTCAAATCTACCTTCCAAACTAGTCTATAGTTAGATTGCGATTTTAAGAGCTTCAGAGGGGTCAAGTACCAATTTAAAAAACATATTATATGACGTAGATATACATATTTGTGTACCAGTAGATACAGCAAATTCTATCCAGCACAAATACCGAATGACCGCATTCAAATAGGTGACAGTTTGTATGCACTACGCTCCATTGAATTTCATTGTATACAAGGTAATGACGCAGTTTATTATATAGACACTTTTACCCCCTGGCCACCAGAGTTAACTGAAAAATAAATCACCAATTACTAACGATATAAAAGGCAGTCGTAGCCAAAGTGGAGTGGCGATTTAGTGTGTTCTTTGGTTATTCTCTTATTCAAGACGTCATCGATCATAAAGTGACAATTTAACCGACACCAGGGGACGAACTACCAGGAACCAATTGTGTATCCAAGGCTTAAGCAGTTCTTAAAAAAACTATTCAACACGTTATATGCTCAGCAAAATTTATGGGAAACCAGTGACAACGAACACGTACTACATTGCGTTCTCACTGGTCAGCTTGGTAAATTTATGTGTTTAGAAAACTAAATACAAATCATTCTTCACGATGCTAGGGCCGATTTTTGGCCGATTTGATCTGAAAATTTAGATTAAAATATTTGAACTATTCATATTCAAGAAAGTTCAAAGCTTTCATTTAAAATATTTCACAAGAATAAGTGGCAGTGGCGAGCCAAGGGTGCCTCAGCCCTCCAAAATTTTATAGTCCCCTCCCCCCCATAGGTTCCCCCACACAACAATATGTGCACATGCAGTGCCATAACAAAAAAAGGGGGAAAATGGCCCCCCCCCCACTCTCCCCCCCCCCCTCCCACTGGATAGCAATGCCCACCCCCCCCCCCATACAAAATCCAGTCACTGCTGCTGATAAGTCGTAGCTAATTAAAAACTAAAAATTAATTATTTTCAAGATCCGGCCATTGATTTATGTCCATTAGCCATGTACAAACAATTTTGCAGACTTTGCATGTATTTTTTTTCCATAATCTCTAGCATCTTTGGGTGTAAATTACTTTTTAAAAGTGACACCAGGCTCTGGGCAAAGATGTTTCATTCAACGGACAAACGCCACTTCAAAGATAAACATTTTAAGGATAAGATGATACTATTGACAGATATGGTCAGCAAAAATTCAGGACAATAATGTTTTTATCTAAATATTCAATGTAATAAAAATACTGTACATATTTTTGCACTGGTGAATCAATTGAAATTGGCCGTTGGTAAAGGCAACAATCCTGAAAAGTTTGCCTTTCCGGTGATCTGGGCTCAATTTCATTGAGCTGCTTAAGCACAAAAAGTAGCTAAGCCCAACAAATATGCTTACCAGAATAAGATCATCAGCCAAAAGTGACACTTTGCATGTGGCCATTGTGACTGGTATCCTGCCCATTTTTTCCTTAGCAGAAAATTCTTCAGCGATAATTTGTGCTTAAGCAGCTCCATGAAATTGGGCCCTGGCCATAACCGCTGCCATTAATTAGTACAAGAAAGACCAATAATCATCATGTATAATGATAAGAGAGCAAGGCATGGATGGCTCAGTCACAAGAAATGGAAAGCTAAGTCATCAAGACACAGGCATGCAACTGTAACTTCACCAAAAAAGAGGAAAATACAAAATTTCAATGATTTTGTACAGTAATTTTCAATTTTGAATGGTAAAACTGAGAATAAAAAAAGAGGAAATCAGCTGATCCGAGGAAAAGTTGCATGCCTGAAGACAGGTAATTTGAATATTACAGGTTGACGTTTTTCCCCTACGTACTACGTTGATGTGATTGCACTCATTAATTGCGTGCATCCATGGGATGATAAACTGCTGTAGGTAGCCTTATGTATACATGCGATACAAGTGTTTTGTAATCATTTCCAGGCCTCCACACAAAACTTGACTACTTCCGAATGAGCACAATAGAGGGCTCACTGTTCACACAAACGGAGATTAATTGGTAGATACCACAAAAATAAAACCGATAGTTGAACTGGGACCAAATTTTTGAAACTATTGCAACAAAAAATATTTGTATCAGAAATTGAATGCGTTTTTGGTTGCTACCAATTTTATGAACAACACGAACTTGACTTTTGGGCATTTTAAGTGGGCAACTATGAGCAAGTGCGGGTGCTAATATTTACAATGTAGTCAGTTTGCAATTTAAATCACGTGTGCGAGGTATGCGTTTCACTTGAAACGCATCTAGTCAATTGACTCGTCAAATAGGGCAACAAGACGACAGCATGAACAAAAAAAATGTATAAGCCCATTCTGTTCTTTTCTTAAATTTCTATACAAAAAAAAAATTGCATAAAATAGTGCTCGTCAAATAGGGCAACAAGATGACAGCGTGAACAGAAAAAAAAGTATTAGCCCATTCCGTTTATTTTCTTAAATTTCTATACAAAAAAAAATTGCATAATATAGTGCAATAATATTTATTATCTTATTGATTGGCATATTTTACTGGTAAAAAACCTACCATTTATCAGTAAACCACTACTCTAGGTTTAGGAGATTTGTTAAAATTAACTGTGCGTGTGATTACAAAAGTTTACAAAACTTTCTTCATCACGTAACCTGAACGCAATCTTGAAAAAAGTGGCTTAAAGGAACATTACAGAATTGGTAATTGTAAAATATACTTTTGATCACAGATTTACATAAAACTTACACGGTCTAATGAGGATGATAGTAGAAAACATCCCTTGAAATATTTCTGTCTGAAATGCCATATTTGATGAGAAATGAATAAACTAATTTTCCGATTGGAGTTTATCGCTCAGTGAGCGTTTTACTCATTTGTTGAATCTATATGATTTCATGCAAATGTGTAATCGGTTTTTTTACTATTTTCTCGTCACCCAGATGGCCGATCGATCTCAAACTTCTACAGGTTTGTCAGTTTATGTATATGGTGGATTACATAAAGCGTTACACTGCAAGCAACTGTTTTGTTAGCAAAAACCAATTCTGTAATGTTCCTTTAACTTTGCAAGTTGACTAAAGAAAGTGTTTTTGGGCTGGTTGATCCAGTTGGACAAGCTAGTCAAACCACGCAGCGTTCGAGTGACATCTAGATGGACTATGGTTAAGTCCAGTCGACCCTAGTCACAAACCCGATCTTGCTCTTTTATGCGTAAACTCGTCTCAAACTTCCTGATTGTCAAACGAGGGCAGTATACAGATTTATGGCTGAGCCAACTCATCTATAAACCCCTTGCACTGATGCACATGCAGCTACGCTCAACCCATGGTCTGTTATTTTGGAGTCAAATTGCATGTAAAGACATGGTGTGGGTTAAACCCCGAGTGCGCGACTAAAATGAGCGCTGCATGGTAACACACTTGGAATCCAACTCCCAAAACAGCGCCACCAAGGTTGATAGCAGGCCTGGAATTTCATCTTTGAGAGGGCAAGGCCATTTTTATTTTGCAATGGGCACTTTTATTTGAAAATCTTAAATCTATGGGAAACTTTTTAAGGCGCACCAAGGCCAAGACCAGAGCAACAGAGGCCATGGCCTTCGTGTAATTTCAGGCCTGTGATAGGGTGATGATATTAGGGGAATTGGTTCAATACACAAAAACCTCAACATCACAAACAAGCAAACTTTAATGACCTGAGGGCGCAGAATCAAAGAGCTGCTTAAGCACAAAAAAGAGCTAAGCACAACAAATTTGTGCTTACCAGAATAAGAATTCGAGTCACAATACCATGTCACATGTACAATCTGTGACTGGTATGCTCTATGAAATTGGACACTGGTTACACAGAGATCTATAGAAGAAAGACTAATTGTAACGGCTTACCTCCTCTTGACGCTTTAGTGACCTTTATGACCTTTTTGCCATCTCCATCCAGGGTGCTGCTCTCCAGGGTCGCAAAGTCCTGTCTTATGACCTCGTGGATCTTCTTCCGTTGGTCTTTCTCGAGTTGTTGAACCTTTTAAAACAAATATCAAGACACGGTTACTACTTCATAATGGTACAATGCAAGGGGCTACCAAGGCCAAGGGGAAGTGAAAAATGTTTTGTAACTTGGCATTCTGCAGCTGAGATAAAGTGAACAATTCATGATACTCTAAAATGGGAATATTGGGGTTCCCTTAATGATAAACTTTGTGTCACTACTGTACACAGGTATTTAAGGCTACTTTAAATTACAAGATTGACTGATTGATTGATTGATTGATTGATTGCTTAATTGATCGATTGATCGATTGACTGAATAATTGATTAATTGATTAACCCTTACAGACTAGGCATTTTTGCTAGCATGTGGCCTCAATCCTCACATACCCTCTCCTCCTATGTCGGAGGTTATATTTTGGCCTCCAAAAAGCGGGAAACCGCCGAACGGCGGGA
Source organism: Pycnopodia helianthoides (assembly GCA_032158295.1). Lineage (NCBI taxonomy): Eukaryota > Metazoa > Echinodermata > Asteroidea > Forcipulatida > Asteriidae > Pycnopodia > Pycnopodia helianthoides. The sequence goes on from CM063244.1 coordinate 21,562,812, forward strand.
AATTCTCATGCCAAAGACAAAATTTTCCTGATTAAGACAAACTTGCAGGATTCTAGAAGCTTGAGATAACCCTTCATCTTGGCAGCATCCGCAGCTGGTACATCTTTACCTGCCAGTGGCCTGCTCTTCAAATTGTGTTGCCACACATTGATAATTAGTGGCTAAGACATTGCAGGGCTTTTTGTCTGTGCTCTTGATGGCTTGACAACATGTTTCTTTAAAATCTTTGCTACATGTACGAACATCAGTCGAACGGGCAGAGTGTCAATGAATTTTTGGGCAAGCGCCAACCTCGAATGAAACCAAAATTGTGATAAGCTGGTACCAATCATGGACGGCCATATGCGTAAGTACGCATGTTGCAAGTTGACTACCAGTGTGGATTTTCTCAAACCGTTGTTGTGTGAACCAAGTAACCTCACGTTCCGCCAATGTGCGAACTTAGAATAAACAAGAAAAGTTGTGTTTGTTAAACACAAATGCCCCGCAAGCCAGTCCATTTCTTGACATTTGACCCAGGTGGTCTAAAAATAGGAGGCTTCTGTATCCGAAGACCAATTAGGAGTTGATATGCCAAGTCCTTCTTGAGTAATCGCTCTGACAAATTTCTTTTGTTTAAGCCATAATGACCTGAATATTTAACTTAGGGGGTCCAAAAACAATAGGCTTCTGGGGGATCCCAAGACCAATCCACAAACCAAGTTTGGAGTTGATATGCCAAGTCATCCTTGAGTTATTGCTCGGACAAGATTTCTTTTGTTTTAGCCATAATGACCTGAATATTTCACTTAGGGGGTCCAAAAACAATAGGCTTCTAGGGGATCCCAAGACCAATCCACAAACCAAGTTTGGAGTTGATATGCCAAGTCCTTCTTGAGTTATCGCTCGGACAAGATTTCTTTTGTTTTAGCCATAATGACCTGAATTTTCACTTAGGGGGTCCAAAAACAATAGCTTCTGAGGGATCCCAAGACCAATCCACAACCAAGTGTGAGTTGATATGCCAAGTCCTTCTTGAGTTAACACTTGGACAAGATTTCCTTGTTTTAGCCATAATGACCTTGCCATTTGACTGGGGGGGGGAGGTTCACAAACAATACACTTTCAAGGGACCCAAGACCAATCCATGCACCAAGTTTTAGCTGAAATTGAGTCCTCCTTAAGTTATAATTTGCAAGAGCCCCCACGCTACAGACGCACACACGCACAGCACGACACGCACGAACAGCACGACAGGAATATCCGAAGGACATTCAAAATTGTCCATGCTTCGCCAACCGCGGGGCATAACAATGTGCGTCTCTAATGTCGTGTTTGGCGGTCCGCTCAGTTTTTTTTTTTCTGAGTGGGGTAGTTTTATGGATCTCCACTTTTTTCCATACACAAAACACTTTGTTCTGGCGGCCACAGTGTGCCATTTATGGCTGACATAAAAAAGGGCACTGCAGCCATCGGAGAATAAGGGCAAGGCCTTTTTGGCTGTAAAAACGGTAGATTTCCTATGGGCACCAAGGCCAGTCAGAAGGGCACCATTGGCCATGGCTGTTGGTGCCGCCGTGAAATTTGAGGCCTGGGGTGGTAAACTGGAGAAGCCACCAGCTGTGCTTAAATGCAATGGACTTCGGGCCACTGATGGAAGATGTCACGGTTCTCTCTCCACCTTGGTCAACTTCTCCAGTGGCAATCTGTAGCACTGGTTGACCATACATACAAATTCAATGACAGCAACAATTTGACAATTTCAAACTCGCACATATACTGTAAGTGCTTTTTTAGGAGATACAACGTTTTTGCACTGACATATTGTAGATTTTGAGGCATCTTTTTAAAGTATGTACAAGTATAGGAGGGTAATGATCCAATGTGTAGAAATGACATACCTCGATACAGTGACAAGCCTTCTTATCAGATGATGCATTCAGTTCATGAAGTCTCTGTTTATCAGTAGCACTCAAAACATCATCAATGTTAACTGGAACCTGAAAACAACAAAGGAATCTCAAATGTCATCAATGTTAACTGGGACCTGAAAACAACAAATGAATCTCAAATGACATCCAGGTTAACTGAGACCTTAAAACAATAAAGGAGTCTCAAATGTCAACAATATTGACTGAGATTTTAAAACATTATGACATCACTGTTAATTGAGTCCTTAAAACAAAAAGGAGGTCTCAAAATTGTCGTCAAAGTTATCCGAGACCTTAAAACAATTAAGGAGTCTCAAATGACATCTGTCTTGATTGAGTCCTCAAAATAATAAAGGAGTCTCAAATATCATCAATGTCAACTGGCACCTGTCAAAAAAGAATCTAAAGACATCAACAATCTTATTTGAGACCTGTAAACAGTTAAAGGAGTCCTAAGCTTTATACTCACTGTCCACAAAGGAAAGTATTTTTTAATACGATTGGTCCAGTGAAGTTTTGTGGTAACACCATCAGGAACTGAGGTTTAGTTGTGGATGTACAATCAGATTTAGAGTACATCATGTACATGCAAATTTATATAAATTTTTTTAGTAATAGACAACGTGTTCCATTTGGAAACACCACAAGACACAGAGATTTATTTCATGGCGTTACTGCAAACCTCACAAGAAGCTTTTCAAACTTCAATGTTGTGTTCAATTCAATTCAATTCAATTCAACATTTATTTCCACTCACAAAAACATATTGATAAACAAAAAAAGGAGAATATTATATACAGTGGAGGCAACATCCTAAAAGCGAGGCTTGTAGCGAATGTGCCTTGAAACAAACATAACAATTAAACAAGATAGGAACAAAACATTTAACTGCGAAAAAAAATATTAAACAGATAAAACGACACAATAAACATATGTATATGCTATGCAGAATAAATTAAGTACAGGCAAATTAGAAAACACTGTTGTTAGAAAACACTGTTAGTGTTAAAGGTAAGACCATAGATTGGTATTTGTCAACATTGTGCTTATTTATAGGCAAAATTATAAAGAAAGATACAATGCTGAGAAAACAGCAAAAAAACTGTCACACTATTTTCACAAGAACGTTGAATCCATCCACATTTAGCGAAGTGACAACGAGTACCAAATGCATCTCTAGCCGCAGCATTCGCAAATGGACACCAACCCTGAAAAACAATTCATGCATGAATCATTTCTCAGATTCAAATATTTTTGGGTGAAAATTTGTCCAAACCATAATAATTCAAAGGGAATCCTTTCTCAAAATATTTTATACAATCAACAGCTGCAGTGCTTCTCACCAAGTAAGTTTTTATGATCATTAATTTCTGGAGTAGTTACAAATCTATAACCCTTACCTTTAAACTCAATGGAAAATTCCTTTTTAACAGTACTGGGTTCAGGTCCAATAAAACTACAGATAAATATTTATTTCTTTATGTGCTTCCAAAATTACAAGCCAAGACAAAGGACACGATTCAACCTACCACTGCCTTAGGGTCGGGGCTACTCAAATTTGTCAGACGAACTATTTTATTGTCGAGGTCCACTTCATTGACCAGAAAATCCTGAAACCTGTTTGAATGACAAAGAGAAATACACGTATAATGTTAATCTGGATAGGAAATAATACTAAATAATTGTTTTATTTGATTATGTCCAACCAATACAAGTAAAGTAACTTTTTACTCAACGCTTTCTAGTTTTATGGTTTTTCTGTAATTAGAAAAATCATAGGCAAAGCCAGGCTAGGTATGATCTTTGATAGACCAATAAGGGAAACTTTCGGACTGGAAAAAACTGCAATCTTGTTGCCCTGGTCTTGGCCTTTGTGCCCCTTCAAATATTTTTCAGAGACTTTAAGAGTTTTCTAATGTGCCTTTTTTTGAAAATGCAAACAGCCTTGCCCGAGATCAACCCTTACCCTCCAAAATCTTTCTATCTTCTTTGCCGAAACTGCCGGACTGAGGGCTGTCTGCCCAAGTAACAATTGCCAATCACTGGGTCAGGCATTCCAATGTAAAGTCCAACAGATTGGTGTAGAGAAGCATAGTGTTAGCCAGGGGGGGTGTCTGGTTGTCTTTTGGACACCTTGTTTTAAATTTTGACACCCCTTTTTATCTGTCATTTACAAGTATGCAAGTGAGCAATTTGGACACCCAGTTTTTAAATATCCAGCAAACTTGGACACCTGTTCAACCAAATCCTGGCTGAAACCTTGCATAGGAGAGAAGGACAGTGGAGGATGGAGGTCACCTCCAGGCCAGTAGGTCTAGAGAGTAAGGGAGCGTCTAAAAAGTAGGGGGTGGACTGTCAGAATGTTCTGTTAGACCTCATCATTGTGCCAAAGTACAGAAGCAATCCTTCCCATGGAATGTCCCGGCGGTCAAACAAAGTGGTCCATGTGCATGCGCTGGAATATTCATCAGTTCAAAATCAAAAAGTTGCATCCCCTTTTAAAAGGTGATCCCCTGCCTGCTGCCTCCCAGGCTGTATCGTAAAAATTGGGTGTGATCCCTGGCTACACGACAGTTAACGGTTGTATGGCTTCTGACTGGCACCCCCAAACAAAGATATTGACAAAATAGAGAGACCGCAAACGTGGGGCTAGATAGCCCAGTTGGTAGAGCGCCGGCACGTTAATCCGGAGGTCATTGGTTCAAATCCCGCACTAGTCAATTTGTCTTTGTTCAACCCCATATTAATTTATTAAAAACATACCCAGTCAGTTTCCCTTGTGGTTTACTACCAGATCAAATTCTAACATTCCTACCATTCCTACTTCTGAAATGCTCCCTAGGGGTAAGGAGCTGTGACGTAATGATCAAAGCAGGCCTGTGGCTGTACGTTGAATTATGAACTCTCACCCAGTTTCTGCATGCGTGCACCCTCTCTGTATCATACCTATGGAGACTGCATGCCATGCTGTAACTGGGTGAGAGTTCATAAATCCCATGCACAGCCACAGGCCTGCTTTTGTCATGACGACACAGCCCCTTTAGATAAGTTTTACATACATTTAAAACCAACCTTTGCTTGATAACACCATGGAATCCTTTATGCTCGCTGATGTACTCCACGATACCAACATCTACTTCCTTCAACCCTGTCAGTGGTGCGTTCAATATCGATGCACCTTTAAGACCAGTTTCTTCATCCTTCACTGTCTCCAAGCATTGTACACCGGATGCTACAGGTGCCCCGTGACCCTGATCACTGTGGCTTGTGGAAAGTTTAGTTGAATCTTCCTCGACTGTTTCAGTTTGCTGTGTTTCCTGCAGAAATACAGCAGTGGCGGGCAAGTTCTCCCCACTCTTTGCTTCAGAGGTCGACTCAATCTGTGAGTCACAAGCATTCCTCGTCAGTGACTCAGTGTGTTCATTGCTCACTTTACTCTTCCCTGCTCCAGTCCAGACGGAACGCTTGAAGATGTCGCTTCAGAGTTGTCCAAATTGACCACATTCACCCGATTGCGACAGCTTGAAGTCTGATTTTCATTTGTCGAGAGTAGACTTTTATCGCTCGTACTGCTTGGATCGGTTTCACCAACTTCAACCTCCCCGGAACCTTCAGGCAGATTTGAGGCTAGCGCTTCATTCCTGTGGCCTGCTTCTTGGCAGGTGGTTGAATCTGCAACGTTCGAGCCAGGTTCCCTACTCTCACTCAGGACTCGGACTCTTTTGCTTGTAGAGGCAGCAGGGCTGCAGCTGGGTTTGGCCTCCGCTTCGGAAGTCCTCTCAGGATGGTCTCGCTTTGACGACTGTCGTTCGGCCATTATCTGAAATATTAATTTCGTAGTCATTTACGGAAACAGGGGTACGATTAAATGCCTGGAATTTCATCCTTGATATTGATGAGAAGCCAGTAGGTGATTATTTTCTGAAAAAATGCCCGTATCCAACTGCCACTTTTTCACTCATTGTTACCTAAAGCAATATCTCATTTGAGTAAATGAGATACCAGTCTCATTTCATAATGAATGAAAAAGTGGCAGTTGGATACACAATTTTTCAAAATTTTCCAGATTTTTGTCATTTTTGTTGTTGTCATTTGGCATGTTCTGGACATTTTTGGGACTGGTTATGCGGAAAATCATAGTAAATTGCCGAAAAAGGTCTTTACAAATACTATACTAGCCCCAAATATTGCCAATACCCTGGACTTTCTCCGCTTCTTGGCCCTATGCCAAAGTTCCTCCAGGAGGAGAAAACATTTTCCGAATAGAAACCCTTGTTTTTTTGTCGAGATTTTTTCCACCAGTTTTGGGGTAATTTGATAAAAAAATCTCAGAGCTGGCAATCGCTTGATTAAGCAACGTCGGTGCCATAATGTTTACTGATGTGCATGTGCAACGAGTGGTCTTTAGTCAAGGCAGTATCTGAGTATTCATCGCTCACAGCGCCACCACAGCAGCAAGCACAGCGGAGTAAAAAAGGAGCACTGCAGTGATACGAAAAAAACTAAACAGGTGATGCGAATCAAATCAGCGCTCGCGGGCACATGAGCATCAGTAAACATCATGGCTCCAACGATGTTTAATCAAGCAATTGACAGCTATGGGATTCTTCATAAAATTACACCAAAACGAGTGCACATTTTCGTCTTAAATGTGCTATCCACAATTGCCTGAGCTACGGTAAGTAACAACTTGGGTAAAAATTTTGGCATTAGCATTGGTTTCTATTTGGAAAATGATTTCACCTCCTGGAGGTACTTAGGTGTAGGGCCAAGAAACGGAGAAAGTCCAGCATATTGGCACTATTTATTAAGGGGCTAGGTCTATACATACGTTTGCCTTGCTTGGGCACTAATGACCGTCAGAAACAAAATAAACAATTTTAAAAGAGTACAGCGGCCCACTTAAAGGCACAGTACACGTTTGGTAATGACTCTGAAAATTAATGGCACTAAAAACTTACTTGGTAAGAAGGACAGCAGCTTTGGAACTTATAATTAATTTTGAGAAACTTTCAACTTTCAAAGAACTACGTGGTTATGGAAAATATATCACTTTTTATTCCTCAAAATTTGAATATTACTGTGTATCATTCCTATGGGGAATATTCTTAAGTAAGTCTGTTCCTTGCTCAAGACGTGTAAAGTTACAGCATGGAATCGGCTGATGGAGGTGGTTAGGATTACCGGTACACTAGTGACTGAGCTTTTCCTACCTCCATGGTGTATGTAACTTAAGTAATTTTGTATTGTAAGTCAAGTGTAACAAGTTGTAGTAAGACTTAAGACTAAAAGAGTAGACTAAGATGTCTTCAATACCTTTTTCACAATGTTATGAGTACGGTAAAGTAAAAATGAAGAATAAATTCGTGGATACCTACTTTTTGTTTCTTTACAACACTTTATTCAGACAAAAATGCTGTAAAAATACCAAGCACGTCAGACAACAACATACAGCACACACACACGTTGTGAACATTCAGTCAGTCAATCGGGTTTCCAGAATGTGTAACCATATTGATTGTACCGTTGAAGTCTAGGACTACGACCGGTATCCAGCTCATCCGGTATCCGGTTTTAGCTGTCATTAGAGGGCGCTCTACCATTATCAGAAAACGGCAGAAGAAGAGAGTTTTCAACACTCAAGTGCAACGAGTCCCTCGAAGTCCACCAAGTTTTAATAAACCAATACCTCCGTTCCGTCCCACAGAAATTCCCCATCGATTCCCCCCAAATATTCCCCAAAATCCTGCCTCCACCCCAAATAAATTCCCCTATCGAGTCCCTCCAAGCATGGAGGTAGAATTAGAATCTACATGCTCCACATGGGCGTCTTGGAAGGGTGGGGGCACAATTAAATGTCCCCACCAGGTTTTTGAAAACTCGTGTATCTCTTGTAAGGCACTTTAGTGTGCCATCTCCAGTCTATTGTTCTAAACTCTTGTAGCTCCTCAAGTTGCAAGCAAGAGGACTTAAAAAGGCTACTGTCTACTGTATGTTTACTTACGGCGATGCGCTGTCTGTACCGCCCATAACCGCTCGGCCCGTATTTTTTAATGTCAGTGCTTTACGCACTTAATGTATACAACAAAAGCGACGATGTTGTGCACTAGGCAGACGATGGCGCGATGTTCACTCATTTTGCCAACCAGTACGGAGAGTGCACACGCCCGATGTTCTATTTACATATTTCACGGGAAGGGCCGGTTATTAGAAATAGCCCCGGGTTCGAGGGAACAGTAAAGAATTGTTTTTATTTCAGCGATCCGCCACGCACTGTTTACAATGTTCTCCACTGTTCGTCTGCTGTGCCAATGTCATCATTTTTTGTTTGCAGATGACAACAGTTTGCCTCCAAAGAAGAGGAATAATCTATTATCGTGGTATAACAAAACAATTGTTGCATGCTGCGTTGGGGTCCCATGGGTTGTGTACACCCTGGGGTGCCATTTGCCCCCTCGTTTGTACAAAAAAACACGGACCACATCATAATGTGTGCAACAATTGTATAATGTCAGTGAGTGATGTTTGCCATCTAAATGTACCGCCATTTAATTCACCCTGCGACGCCATATTGTTAAATTGTCTTTGGATAAATTAATTGTTAAATTGTCATACAGTGTGCTTTACGTAAGGAAAACGTATACCTCCTTTACTTTGTTGATTTCATACTTTTTCAAAGCTAATAACCTTTCAAAAAGTTGTAGAGATAATTTGGCAAACAAAAATAAAAGGAAAACAAATAAAAGGGAAAAAAAAACTAATTTTTTGAAAATTATTATGTTTTTACATACACTGCAAAACCGCATTCTTTTGTACAATAACCTGTATAAAAAGTATTTTATAACTGGGGATTCGGAGTCCATGGTCATACTGCCTAAAGGGTCATAGGCCATGTCAATCGGGCCTGTCTGAGGATAGAACTTAAAGGGTTTCACCTTTTTTTTGCTAAAAAGTGAACAAGTTATTAAGGAAAATGTGTTTTCGGTCTGTAAGTTGCAGACCTGTAGGCCATCGGAGGGAAGATGAAAACGCACACAGGCAAAATAATAATACTGTTCAACAGCTTCTTTTTAACATGTAACACTTTGTTTTATTTATCGAATATCTAGACATCAATCAAGTTCGGGCAGTGTGTTTTATGAAATTAAAGGGAGGGTATTACCTTTGGTAATTACTCAAAACATTAATGATCATAATTATGATAAAACATTACTTGGTAAAGAGCACTGGAGAGCTGGTGATTTTATGAACCTTCTAGTCCCTGCACCTTCCGAGTTTAATGAAAAAATGTGTAGTTATCAAGACTCTTGCAGAAAATTGCTAGAATCGTGGTTCCAATTTTAAAAGATACCCAATGCTTATTAGGCCTATTTACGAAAACAATGTTTTGACCTTTTCGTAATGACAGCTTATTTCAATTCGACAAGTGATAAGCCCCCTGAGAACAATAAGTGCCTCTCGTTAACTCACTTGGCATAGACCGCCCGAGAACGGCCCGTTTTTTTTAATGGACAATGCTTTACGCACTGTATATGGCCTTACAACAAAAGCAACGATGTTTCTCTGTGTGGTTCAGACCGTATTGTAAGGCCTGCATACAATGCTTTGTGCACCATAATGTATACTACAACAGCAACGATGCTTTAATACTTTCGCTGTTTTTTTTATGTTATCATTGACATTAATATGAATCAAAAATGCTTAAAGACACTGGACACTATTGGTAATTGTCAAAGACCAGTCTTCTCACTTGGTGTATCTCAACATATGGATAAAATAACAAACCTGTAAAAACTTGAGCTCAATTGGTCGTCGAAGTTGCGAGATAACTATGAAAGAAAAAAACACCCTTGTCACACGAAGTTGTGTGCATTCAGATGGTTGATTTCGAGACCACAAAATCTAATTCTGAGGTCTCGAAATCAAATTCGTGGAAAATTACTTCTTTCTCGAAAACTATGTCACTTCAGAGGGAGCCGTTTCTCACAATGTTTTATACTGTCAACCTCTCCCCATTACTCGTTACCAAGTAAGGTTTTATGCTAATAATTATTATGAGTAATTACCAATAGTGTCCACTGCCTTTAAAAAGTGCGTCTATTTCTCTGTTTTTAGGCATCGGAAGCTTGATTTTTTACCCCAACACCAAAGCTCAGAGCTTCTGGGGGCTTCGCCCCCTGGTCCCCCACCAGGGGCCGTAACGCCGGCGGACCCCACTTGACCCCCGTCATTGTTTTGAGGGACCTCCCCCCACCCCTCCCCCAGCTATAATCCCGGGGCGGGCCGTTGATGTCTGTCGACGATGCAAATCTAATAAGTAATGCAGGAAGTTTGTAAATGTACTAATTTCAAAACAGTTTTAAGATTCATCGTTAAAGAGATGTTGAGGGATAATTCACGAAGGACCCCGTTTACATACATGAATGATGTCCATCGGCGAACCCCAGGGGTGGGGGCAAGGTTGACGTGCGAGGGGGAGAGAGGAAGATTGACGAAATTAAAACTTGTGTGATTAAAGTAAGATTAACATAATCATGTAGGGCCTATGTTGGGCTTTTATTAGTGTCTCTCGTTCTTTATCTCTCTGAAGCAGCTGGAGATAGAAAGGAGAGCTATTCTAGGCCATTCAGACATTTTGCCCCTTGCCATTTGCCCCCTCGTCAGTACAAAACACCATGGACCACATCATAGTGAGTGCAACAATTATTGTATAATGTCAGCGAGTGATGTTTGCCTTCTAAATGTACCGCCCTTTAATTAACCCAGCGACGCCATTAATTGTCTTTGGATAAATTAATTGTTAAATTGTCTTACAGGACGGCAGCGTGCTTTACGTAAGGAAAACGTATATACCTCCTTTACTTTGTTGATTTTATACTTTTTCAAAGCTAATAACCTTTCAAAAATTTGGCCAAAAAAAGGGAAAACACTAATTTTTGAAAAGTATTATGTTTTTACACTGCAAAACCGCATTTATTTTGTACAGTAACCTATAAAAAAAAAAGTATTTTATAACTGGGGATTCGGAGTCCATGGTCATACTGCCTAAAGGGTCATAGCCCATGTCAATCGGGCCTGTCTGAGGATAGAACTTAAAGGGTTTCACCTTTTTTGTTGCTTAAAAATGAACAAGTAATTAAGGAAAATGTGTTTTCGGTCTGTAAGTTGCAGACCTGTAGCTCATCGGAGGGAAGATGAAAACGCACACAGGCAAAATATATATTGTTCAACAGCTTCTTATTAGGCCTATTTACGAAAACAATGTTTTGATTTTTTCGTAATGACAGCTTATTTTAATTCGACAAGTGATAAGCCCTCTGGGAACGATAAGTGCCTCTCGTTAACGGTAATCGGTAAAATTTATGGCGGTTATTTTTAGTGCATACACATTATACCTTTGTGAATGCTTTTACGTGTGGCATCAAATGTTCATACTGATTAATTGCTAAGGCACTATTTTTTTAATTTTTTTTTTTTTACAGATGATGATGAAAGAAAGCCTACATGTTTGATAACGAAGTGAGCGTGGTGTTGATGAGAGCTACAATTATGTCATCATCATTAACGTAAACATTTACCAAGGAAACTGTGAAAAGGTGATATTAAACATGATTGCCATTGACTTGACCTAGTTCATTTTGATGTTACCTTTTGTTTCACCAAAGCTGGTAAGCGATCCGCGTGTAACAGTGTACCGCTTTGGGCGCTGTGCGGTCCAGTCTAAAAAAAACACAAAAAAAACGACCCCTTTGAAGTAATGTAGTTTTAGAGAAAGAGTTTTTTTCACCAAAACATTTCAATCTGAGAAAGGCTTCAGGTTTCTCAGCCATCTGAAAGCACATTTGTTCTATGCAACATTTGTGTTTTTTTCTTTCATTTTTTTGGCCTGCAGCCTTGATACTCAATTGAGCCCAGATGTTCACAGGTTTGTTATTTTATGCATATGTGAGGATACACCACGTCTTTGACAATTACCACAAGTATACCCTGCATTTAAAGGAACATTACAGAATTGGTAAGAAAAAAACTTGTAAAATATACTTTTTTGATCACAGATTTACATAAAACTTACACGGTCTAATGATGATGATAGTATAGAAAACATCCCTTGAAATATTTCTGTCTGGAATGCCATATTTGATGAGAAATGAATAAACTAATTTTCCGATTGGAGTTTATCGCTCAGTGAGCGTTTTATTCATTTTGGTTGAGTCTATATGATTTCATGCAAAATGTGTAATCGGTTTTTCACTATTTTCTCGTGATCCAGGTTTGTCAGTTTATGTATATGGTGGATTACATAAAGTGCTTACACTGCCAGCAACTGTTTTGTTAGCAAAAAAACAATTCTGTAATGTTCCTTTAAAAGAAGACTAATAGGGATCGTTACTTATAGGCGACTGTGGCTAGTCGAATCGGATACGGCACGCATATGTGCCTTTGCCTTCATGATGGAAAATAAAACGTCTTTCTTCGTTTCTTTACTGTTAGTAGTTTTCGAGAGCTTGAACAGCATTAAAAAGGGCTCCTTTAATCTTTGATTTACTGGTTAGTAGTTTTTGAGCCCTTGAACAGCATCAAGAATGTTCTCCAAGGTCAAATTCATTTTTCCCAGTAGATAATGTCCTTATGAGAATGGAGAAAAAGACTCTATTAAATCTCAAGTTAAACTTAATTTTATAGCAATAGGCATCGTGCAATATAGCTTCAGCAATAAATAACTGACTTTGTGCTTTGCAATGAAGTTAATGCTGTCGTAGATTTTAAAAATTTATTTCCTCCACCGTCATCCAATAAGCAATTAGTTAAATATTTCTGTCAAGGAGGGAAGGAACCTACAAAACCGCCAACAATACAGAGATTAAGCACAAAGAGAGCGATGATTACATCTTTGTGCGCGTCCCCTGGCAGCGCAGGTTTTAGAGTGGTTTCCCATCACTATCAACAAAAGACGAATTCTGATTAAAATGTCTGTGCTCTCAGTAACAATGCCAGATAACCTCAACTCCCTTTCTAATGTTAAGTGATGTTGTGTTCGTCAACGCCATGACATTACCGCGACAGACGACAAGCACTGATACATGAAAGGGAATCATATTTCAAGGGAACGAAATGGACTGTTTGTTTGTGGTTTTTCTGTTTTCTTTTACCTTCTCATTTATTTTCCCGAACCTGTCTCGTGTATGATTTCCCCGTAAACAAAGCTACAACAAAATGCAAGTCTCGCCGTGAGTAGGAATTGGGTGTTAACATCGGGGGAGAGAACTCAAGTAATAATATTATTGTTGGACGTTCATAAACAATAGCTTCCTTTAGCAACTAAACATGTATACATTGTCCTTTAGTCATATACTGTGGAAGTTTGTAGCTTCGTACACTTCACACACAAAATACATAAACATAAACACAAACATATAGGGGCCTAAACACAAAGTTCAAGCTGAAGATTTGTTTGCACCAAGTACTAAGTCATGCGCTCCATGAGGTTATAACCGACCCATTTATGTCTTTCTGTTTCCAAACTAATGGCACCGTAGGGTCGGTGGGCTTTTCACGTTGTTTTTTAATCTGTATTTTATCTTAATCGATGGTCATTTAAAAACGAAATCTTTTAAAAACACTAACTTGTGCTAATGACAACACAAAAAACATCTAAGCTAAAGACTTTGTCTTTTCTCCAAAGGTATTACATTTTAAACGCTGTTTTTCAGTTTACTTGTATTTCTAATGTTTATTGAGTTTGTGTCACGTACATTGTGCAATTGTAATTTTAACTTCTATATTATAATATTTATTTGTTTTGAAATGATACCCGTTAATGTCGGATAACCGCTGTTGGATATCGAATAAATAAACAAAATAAAAATACGCGTACGCGCATTAAAATGTACAGCATAGAGGATTACTGTTTCCTATCGTAAAACCTCCGTTGTTAATGATGGACCCCGAACCTTGTACATGACATTATACTATTATTATAACGTTTAAAGGTATTGTACACTTTTGGTAACAGCTCAAAATCAGTGTCCACATTTTGTGTGATTAAAAATATGCATGAACAAACAAACCTGTGAAAGTTTGAGCTCAATTGGTCATCGAGGTCACGGGAAAATAGTGAAAAGAGATCTTATGTGTTTTCTGTTTTTTCAAATTATCGCGCACGATAATTACTATTGTTTTACTCGTTTCTCAGAAACGATAGCATTTTAGGCAGAAATATTTTAAGGAACCCTTTCTACCATTACTTAATTTAAATCATGTAAGTTATGTGTGAATCTGTGAACATTGTGTTTTTCGATCTTACCAATAGTGTACAGGGCCTTTAACAATAGCAGAATCTTTCTAAAAGAAGACCCTGTCATCGTCGAAACGTTTAGCCATGTTTCATTAATCTTTATTTGTTGGGTTCGAGGAAGGATGTGATGGCATTTGGTTAGTTTTAATATCCGGGATAAAGTGGATTTGTGCTCGCAACTCGAAAGACTTTGAAATAAATTTCGTATTAAAGTGAAGGTTTTTTTTATATATTAAAACAATTTTTTTGTTTAGCATGTTGACATTCTGGCGAGATAGTTCAAACTTGTTTTGTAAACAGTAAACTGCCAATCACAAGGCCCTAAGACAGACCATCGGTGAGGGCTTACACAAGGGCCACCCAAATGAGGGTTGAAAGGAAGGGGAGGTGTGGATATGCTGAAAGGTGACCATTGATATGGCGTTTGGATTGGAAAGGTAAACTATACTTCCTTAAAACAAGGAGGTAGAAATAGATCAAACAAATCTTTTGCAGCCCATTTCAATACTTAGTACTTTTTATTTTTGAAGGTTTTATATTCTAGACAGTTTTAAAGATCTTCACGACACTAAATTATGACTTTACACTAAGGCCAAGTTAACAAAAGAATTAAAAAAAAAAAAACATCTTTCATGTCCGGGTTTAGTTTTAAAAGGAGGAAGAGTGTCTTTTAATTTTTAATTTATTATTTTTCAAGATGGCCGTCATTAGAGATTTCCGGCAACGACTGTTTGTATTAAAAAAACTACATTCACGATCACATGATCACATTCACGAACCATCTCACAATTGCACAGGGGACCATTCGCAGCCACGATTTAATTAAATCTACCAATTTTACGGACGCTTTCCCCCTGGTAGTTGGTAATGGCAAATAGAAAATCATTTAAGTCAAGGCCACAGTAGGTAAATACAGGGAACAATTTGGTCCCATATTTTTGCATATAGCAAAACTGCTACGCAATTATTTCTTTTGCATAGCAATCTCAAACATTGCATAGCAGTCCATAAATGTTGTAAAGCAGGTTTAAAAATGCTTAAATATTGCAAAAATATTGCAAAAATATTGTAACCCTGTGTGAGACGGGTTCGTTTGTGTGGTTTCTAGGCTTAATTTCAGGCCAAGGCCATATTCGGAGTGTCTATAATTAAAGAATAAGATATTTGTGAAAGTTTGGATTCCTAAAAAAAAACACACAAGAAAAGATTAGTTCCACATTTAAACTATGTGCTTGGACCGTTTTATGCGAGTCCAAAACATTTGACTTTCATGCATCAGTCATGCGGCGGTTGTCTCAAACAACATCAGGGGTTTCCATAAACTTGTTTTTTCACTCGCCGGCCGGACAAATCAACCAAAATTTGGATCGCCCGCACGTTTTTCACTAGCCCACATGTAAGTAGGCCTATGCACATTATTTTTAAAGTGTAAAAAAGACAAAAAACCATTAACAACATGGAAGTGAAGTATGTAAAAATTGCGCTTTTGATGATCTTTTTACCTAATTTCTGCCCTAAATAATAGGCCTAGTGTTTTCATCAACAGCAATGTTCATGGATTCGTAATTTGAAGATCGGTTTTTATAGAACTTCTTTTGCACTGAAATCTTCGTGATTTAACGATCGGTCGACGACGCACACTGGCAAAAAAATTGTGTGGCGAATACGAGGTTATAATTTTGCATGAAATATAACAGGAACGAGGTTAAAATTAGCCTCCACCGTGCGCGATTTTTTTCATACCACACGCTGGCAATTGTATACACACATACGGTATGGACGCCTCCTCCCCGGATCCCTTCACGCCGTAAGACATCTGCTCTAGAATGGCAAAGGTCGTGGGTTCGAATCCCACCCGTGTAATAGTATACAGTGCTTTACACACATCGGTGAAAGGGCAAAACCAAATAATAAGATCATCTTATTCCGGTGACCGTTTTTTTTCTTCTCTCCATTTGCTGCGCACGAACTTCGAACTTCCAAGCATATTGCTGTTCACAATACAACTTATAAAAATTTTGTCCAAGTGGACGGTGCAAAAAAACACAATAACTATTATTATGATAACACCCACTTCAGTACTGATATTATAAGTGTTGGTGCCGTGTGGACAATTTTTCTTCGTACGGTATTCGGCACTTTTCGGCACCATTCATATTTGCTGTTGTTTCACTTGGTGTGTTCACAAATGTAAGTTAAAGCCTTTCCTATTGAAATCCTAATGAAAGCCTTTTCTATTGAAAAATAAAATAGTACATGTATAGTGTTTTTCTTTCAAGTGGTAGTGTTTCTCTTTCACGTGGTAGTATTTCTACTTCTATTTCAATTAGTAGTGTTTATCTTTCACGCGGAAGTGTTTCTCTTTCACGGTGTAGTGTATCTCTTTCACGTGTTAAAAGTTGATCACTTTCACGTGGTAGTGTTTGTCTTTCACACGGAAGTGTCTCTCTTTCACGTAGTAGTGTTTCTCTTTTACGTGGTAGTGGTTCTCTTTCACGTGGTAGTGTTTCTCTTTTACATGTGGTAGTGTTTCTCTTTTACGTGTTAGAAGTTGATCACTTTCAAATGGCAGTGTTTCTCTTTCACGTGGAAGTGTCTCTCTTTCACGTGGTAGTGTTTCTTGTTCACAGTTTTCGTGCTTCTCTTTCAAGTGGTAGCGTTTCTCTTTCACATGACGGTGTTTCTCTATCATGTGGTAGTGTTTTTTGTGTTGTGTAAGCATCCTTCAGTGTTTTGGATACAGTCAAGATAAAATTAAAGTTTTTTTTAGGAATTCAACAGACCTTGAATTTGCGAATCACTTTCCTAGACTTTCCTGAACCGTCTATTTGGAATCCCATACATGAATGCATTGACGACGTTGTTAATGTATAGAACCCAAATTCTATCTTATTTGCGTTAAACGAATCAGGCGTTAGGTATTTTCAATTTCGCGTTTGGTTTTTCAATCTCGCGTTAGGTTTTCGATTCAATCTCGCGTTGGGTTCAATCTCGCGTTAGGTTTCGACGCGAGATTGAAAAACCTAACGCGAGATTGAAATAAAAACCTAACGCGAGATTGAAAATCCTAACGCGAGATTCGATAACGAACACCATAAAACTGTGATTGTGACAACGTGCACAATATTCTATAAGTTAATGTTGACGAAAATGCACGATACACTAAAGATAAAGAGAAGAGTCATTTACATGGATTCGCCTAGCAGATTACTTTAATCTTGCGCAGCACATCCCGGCAGTCTTTCCTGAATCGTTTGTTTGCGACGCCGTATATGATCGGATTAACAATGTTGTTAACGTAAAGTACCAAAGTGAAATCATTCAGTATTCGCAAACCAACGGGGTTGACGGACAGACCACCCGACATAGCAAACCCAACAACGATCTTAATCCAATATGGCAGCCAGGTTAACAAAAATACTACACTTGTTACGAAGAGCATTTGTGTTGTCTTGTTTACGTTGTAGGTTTGCAGCGTTGTCCTTCTGCTGGTTTCCTCTCGCCCTGGGTCGTTCTCGTTGTACCTTTCCGTCACCGTTACCGGGGAGTCCGCCCCCTGTAGACGGGCTACCTCGCTGTGTCAGAATTGTCCGGGTTTCTTCATCGGACGATGGCCCACGAAGAGCCGGTGCCCCGCTAATCTTTACGTTGACCTGTTTAGCACTGCTTGAACTGGGTTGATGGGCCAGATTAGATGGAGAAGCTGGTTCGACATTTTGGGGCATTGTTGAAGGAAACTTTTTCTGCCAATCGCTGTCGAGCTCTGAGCCGTTTTCATCTCGCACGGTAGACACTGCCCCAACTCTGACGTGTTTCTTGATTGCCCTGTAAACCAAGCTGTAACAAACAGCGACCATCACGAGTGCGATAGCGAACATTAGCACTTGAAATGCAAGTAAAATCTCGCGTAAGAATGGAATGCGTACGTTCGGGAGAGCTCCAATAAACTGAGGGATGTTGATGAACACCGAGAAGAGAAACGATGCCGATATTGCGATCTTGCCACGTCTGTGGTTAAAGAAACGCCGATGCGGACGGCAGACGCAATCGTAGCGGTCCGCGGCAATCACTGCAGTAACCATAATGGATGTAGTAATGGCTGTTGTTCGAAATCCCTTCGAAAGTTTAAAAATGGTTGGGGCCACGCCATTGAGACTGCGTGCAAAAATCAGAGCTTCTTCAGTAATCTCAAAAATCATACTTAAGCACACCATAAGGTCAGCCCATGCCAGTCCCATAATTGCAACATGGGTGCTTGTCTTGTGAGACTTTGTCCAATAAACACGGAGTATGAGACAGTTACCGGGTGTGCCGAGTATGAACACGACAATGTACACAATCATGTCAAGTGGATATATGACAAATTCAGATGTATCCACGGCTGGCTGTGAACTGCTGGGAAGTTCCGAAGAATTCAACATCGAAACATTTTCCATGTTTACATCGGAACGGAAACACGTCTTCGTTATATATAGAGGGCCGTACTGTACATACACACACACACTTCGCACGTCCCGCAGTACGCAGAGTGTTGTCCTCAGTTTGGCGCCATCTCTTATACTCTGCAAAACACCGCCAGTGGATTCTCTTTGTGTTCGTGACTCTCAGTCAAATACGCATTAGTCTTATGAATTATGTTCATTTGGTTATTTAAATGCTCTGAAGGTGTAACTTTGAGCTCGTAAAGTGGCGTGGCGTTCACCAGACAACAGACTGCGCAAGTCTCGCGAGTATTTGAACATCCGGGACCGTGGTCCCTACCCTGTGGATTTGTTTACTAGGGCGGGATTTTGTTTTGTCAATTATTCAAGTTTGACGTAGTTCATGGCCATGAAAATTAAAAAAAATGGTTGGGTAATAATACCACGTCATAAAAAAACAAAACTAAAATCAATTCAACAAAATAACAAAAACACGAGAATTAGACTTGACCTCCGTTTCCGGTTACTTGCTAAAAATTTAGAATGTTTCCCAACTGTCATTAAATGTATTTTATGGACGCAAAGGTTTGGGTGCGATTGGCAAATGGGGTTTCTTATTAATATATAAGCATTCTCGTCCCTAGCTTGAATTTTGTTTAAATGTTAATTTGAACAAACTGTTTTTATTATGTAATTTATTATTTATAACAACTTGCTATGGGTATTTTGATTTTCAAGAATTTCGAATAAATACAGTTTTAAAAGAAGATTTGTTTTCAAAGAAAAGTATAGTCTTCATTCGAGTTGGTTTTTGGTTTTCGATATGCACGAGACTTGCACAGTCTATAGCATTATCTTTAACAATGAAACAGGTAGCCATTGTCAATTTCCACAATGAAGTTTTTTTTTATAATGATTAAGTTAATCATTATAAAAACTTCATTGTGGAAATTGATGGCTTCGTGCATTTCATTTACATAAACAAGATAAACACACATAAACATATATAACAACGTTCGACTTGAAGATTTTTAAACAAATCCAGCACTTCATATAAAATAATATGAGGTAATAACCGACCCACTGGGATTTGTTTGTTTCCGAACTAAAGGCACCGTGGGGTCGATGTGCTTTTCACGTTATTCTTTAGTTGGTCTTTTATTCTAACCATTGTGTTTTTTTGTCTTAATCTTTTTAACACCAATGTGCTCGTGGCCGTATCAGCTAAAGACTTGATCTTTTCTCCAAAGGTATGATTCCCAAATAGAAGAAGACCACGGAGCGATTTGTTTCTCTTGTTAAATTTGGATGATTTGATGAGCAAGACCATTCATATTCAAATTAAAATAAGGCGTCGGCCAACGCACAGTTAATGTACAACCCGAAGGTTTAGTTGTGCGAGGAACATTCGGTCATCCTTAGAGCCTGTCACGATCAAAACATATATTAAATGAGCAAATTTCAAAGCTCCACTGGTGCATGTGGTTGGGGGAAAGGGCGACAATAGAGGACTACAGCTTTGTTTTCAAAGCTGCATTTCTTAAAATCAGTGTTATTTACACTACGATGTGCAATTCGTTCTTCGGTTCGACAGCTCACTCTCCAAACAAACATGCCCCATATAATTATTCTGAATCCATGACTGTGGAGTTTACTATCCAAATGGACTTTGGTACAGCTGGGAAGTAACGAGCGATACTAAGTGATGAACAATGTGAAAGTTAAATCAATTAAGGTACACTTAGCGACAAAAGCCCGTCTTCGACTCACTAAGAAACCATCAATTTCAAATTGTGTTGGGTGTTTTCTTCTCGTGCACGTCATTGGAGCCTTTCTTCAAGTTCTGAAACTAATTCAATTGCGGATTTACCAATAACACAGGCCTATATTACATTTTGTTCCGACATTAGATTTTAGCATCAACAAAAACCGAACATCAAGCCAGACCATTATTCAAAGGACGCCAAGGTCTTGAATCACATTTGATTCCGGTCTATCAAGAGATAAGAGAAACATGAGACAATTCAAAACGTACCAAAACAAGGCAATCCAACTAAACACTGCAAACACGCAACGGAAAACGACAATGTCTTATTTAGTTGGAGCTTAATGTTGTTTGCATAATGTGTCATTGCATTATTTGTATAATGTGTCTTGTAGGCCTACCAGATGATTCAAAATGGCGCTATATACATCTTCTCTAATTGATTTAGAATTGGCAAACTCGTATCTATAGTAATAGGCCTACGCTTGAGTGAAATCTTGTCCACAGTTAATGCTCTATTCGCTGCCTTTTGATATTCTATAATGGACTGGGGCGACAACTTTTTTGGGGGGCGACATTTTTTAAGGACGGCAACTTTTTTTAGGCCGTAAAGGCAGTGCATATTTTGCCGCTAGACGGAACGGCACTAAAAACATGGGGCTGATTTTGCGACTTAGACATTTTTGACCGTCAATGAATGTAAGTCAAAATGGGAATCAAACCACTTAAAAAAAAGTCACTGCCTCAAAAAAAAAAGTCGCTGCCCCCAAAAACGCCGCATGGAAAAAAAGCTCGCCTCGTATGTGTCATTATAAACACCATACTGCCAAAGTACTCCTGCTGCACTTTTTTTCGAAAAGCTTTCGTACAAAATAAAAGAGTAAGTTTTGTGACATTATTTCTTGACAAATACAATTCGTTTAGAGTCTTCACCTCTCTACACAAACTTCCCTCATTGACGTCATAATACAATTAACATGCCAATTTACTCTTGAACCCATTCAGAGTCATTAATTTGTGCTCCAATTTTGTCTATAAGTCTGAAATTGTGAATACAAATTTTAACGTGAGCGGGTTTTTAAAGTGCAGAGATAACTTCATTGTTGAGCAGAGTACAACGACTGTCTCATTGTAGATTTGTGAACAGCGTTGTAAAAAAAAAGCTGTTTGGAGAGGAAGGTTTCTGCATCAATTTTTTCATTGAAGGATAAATATTATGTACTGGCTGTGCGCTTGTAATATAGTTTTTTTTTTTTTTTACGGTGTACACATTGACAAATTCATGTCACAAAATAAAGCAAAAGACACACTTAATTGTTTTAAAAAACAATTGAGAAATAACACTTATAGTTTCTTCTTATAGATAATAACAACTCCTACTGAGGGTTGATCCGATATCGGTTCAAACCAGCCTAGTCATCGCAGTTAACACGAATTACTGTTCCACACGTCCTTGTGTGTAAATCACACGGCCTTCGTGTTTTTGCACATGTAGGTCTGCCTTAATAGTTATTGCAGTTAATGACAATGTCAAGGTTTGAAGGACTTGGGTGCCAGGGCGCCCTCTTTCCAACCAGTTAACAAATGACTCAGAAAATAACTTTTAGCTGCTTTATTATCTTCTTCATCGTGTGTGTGCCACAAAAAAGGTAAAAACTGAAAATACAGAAAATAAAATGTACAGTACAATGGATATATAAAAATGTCGAAAAAGCTGATAAGAGATTTAAAACAATAAAATCAGGAATACATGTAATAAAAGTCAAACGGTCACAAAATAATGCCCACTTATCTAGAGAAACATCACAGTTTCCAATGCATGTAAAGAGTTATTAAGTTTCTAACACAAGACAATCCATGGAAATTCTCATACAGAACTGTTCTCTCTAAAGCTCAAGATGTCCTCAACTAGAAAACACTGCTTATCTCGTCTGGAAATGTCAATTCCGCAACATTAAAACACCTATTGCACTTCTGACTTACAGCGAGAGTAAAACCCTCCATCAATAACCAACGATGAACATATACGGTAATAAACTCATGAATATTTATGACGTCGGAACAAAAATGGCGATAAACGTCTTTAGGCAAGCCTCCTTACACACAAAAACTAAGTCTTTGGTTTTACAATATCACACACTTAATGTAGTTATACAAAGTACATACAGAATGGTCAATAATAACTTTCACTAAAGTAGTAAACATCACTTAGCATAAAGGCCTAGACAATATAGCTCTCCAATTTACACATTTAGCTTTCTGGCCTTGACATAAAAGGAAATTCCAAGGAACAAAATTAAGGAATGATTCCGTGAATATCAGAGCAAAATAATCGGTCAGGCATAGAGTTCTGGCGGGAAAACATGACGTCTAAAAATTACATACTAATTACACATCAAATTATGAACAATTATCCGTAACACAATTATAAATGAAGTCCCAAACTCACCGGTACTCTTCTGAAATCTGGTTATGTCAACAAAACGGTTTCGAAAAGTGGAAAGAATGGCACTTTTTCAGGCAGTGGTCTATCTCCATGGTTTGACGTACGAATATGAAACTTCAGAAAAACTAATGTAGCCAAAAAACAGGGAAACACGAGAGGGCGCTAAACCAAATTGAGTGTCTCTAAGACGAGCAGGGAAGAAAATAACATAATATATCCATTCCTGGCTTGCCGAAAATAAGATTGGCATGTCATGATGTTATACCTTGTGTAACTGCGCTCGTGGTGGTCGCCGTGTGTTACAGCTTAGTTTGTACAAAGCAATCAAGCAACATGTGAAAGTTGGGGCCAGCTCGTTGAGAACACGAAATAATCGCAACGACTGTTCGACAATACGCACTACTACTTTAGTTCCAGATTCTAGCACAATCAACGATGACCCAAAGCCAAGCACTTGTAAGGTTCAGAGGGAAGTCTGAGTTGCATCTGTACCAACTCAAGTAGCTAGAAAACTCGATGTTTTATCTTGAATGTGAGAAAAGAGAAATAGCTATTGCAAACTGCTTACTAAACCAAAAGGACCTGTGGTATCAATCGTCGGCAATTTCACGAACCGGCGAATCCGTCAAAAATGATTCAGTGTTGCAATTGCGTTTTTGTTGTCTTTTCTTAATGTATTTGATGTCCTTAACATTTCTGCAAAATGTTAAGTCTTGAAAATGTATACTTTACTAATTACGCTAAGTGCCAAAACGGCGAATCGTCTGCAATCACGGATTTGCGTTTTCACGAACCGGCGAATCCGCACCCTGTGTGTGGCGAATCCGGGGTGTTTGATACTTTGCGTTTTCACAAACCGGCGAATCCGCGCCCTTTTTTGTGGTAAATCAGGTATGCTTAGGTTTTTGCGTTTTCACGAACCGGCGAATCTGGCCCTGTGTGTGGTAAATCAGGTTGTTCATATGCATCCAAATAAAGAATTAAGTGTCTAGTCATGTTGTTTAGCTTATTATACACTATCGTATCACTAGAAAATATTTTACATTTTCAATTAAAAGACCGGCGAAAACACTTTTTCAAAAAGTGACTAACTTCAAAAACGTTTTTCTCTAAACGTTGTGTGTTCAGCTGCAGGTTCGTGAAAACGCCGACGAAATGCAAAAAAATTACTTGGCGGCTTGAATACAACAGTAACATTTTTCTTTAGATGTTGTTTGTATGACTCGATTATGATACATACATGGGTTGGTTTCTGTTTCTACTCGGTGCAGGACCAAGATCCAACAAAAGGTCTGTTATAATTATTGTAAACTATAGATAGTTCCCAGTAGACGCCATCTTTACGGGCAAATTGCATTTTGGCTTGCAGGTGCGTCAAACGCTCAACTTATTAACGCAGCCGCGTTGTTCACTGACCAATCCTGCAATGAGTTTCGTGAAATGCGCGCGTGTTGCACGCCGTTCTCACACGAAACGCACGACTGTTTGTTCTAAACGGCCCGTAAAGATGGCCGATTTACGTCATACTGCAACCTATCTATTGGGGGCTACTATAAACCATGGCAGCATAGACTCTAGGCTCAGTAGGTTTCCAGTTTGGTGCATCGAACATCGGGAGGATGAATGTGGCTGACTTTAAAAAAGTCACAACAGACTATAAAGTCTGTTGTGAGCATAAATTGCCTCACCGCCATGTTTGTCATCTATGTCCTTACGTAAAGTTGAAGTTCGGTATGTGGATTTCTGAGTTCTGATAACTTCAAGCATTACTGTATCATACGGTGGCTCATATTCGCCAATTCCTTGAGAACTAATGTTTTTACGGCGTTATATCGTAACAGTAATGCGTTTTATCGCCATACTATTGCGTCATATCGCCGAACTATTGCGTTTTTTATGTACTATTTCGTTTTATCACCACTCTATATCAGGGAAATCAATGTGTGGTGAAGAGATTTTAAACTAGTGGCTTAAACCCGCAGTGGCTTGGTTCTTGATGATATTACCGAGACGAAGTCGAGGTAAAATTATCAAGAACCAGGACTCGGTGGGTTTAAGCCACTAGTTTAAAACCGATTCAACACACTTTGATTCTCATTCATAAATACCTTTCCCCTAAAAATATCCAAAAACCCTTTAAAAGTTGAGAACAAATCTAACAGTTTAGCCTTAGCTCACCTGCGTGTGTATAGAAAAACCGCGTCGCGCAAGTTTCGAACTTGTGCGCTTAGTAGTTTCAAACTTTCGCACGCAAGTTTCAAACTTGCGCAAAACAAACTATAGAGACCTTTCTTTTGCAACGTCACAGCCCAAGACAAAAATGAGAAGCCATAATTGAAAAGTAAAATCGGATAGCAACAGTTTGTAACGATGTTGCACAAATATTCAAAATAGTGTTGAATCTTTTGGAATCAAAGCAACCAATCATAAGACGTATATTGAAAGTTTGCAGAAATGTTGAGTTTGGTGACGACATCTGTACCCGCGATTGAATGTTTTGCTTACAATCGGCCTTCCATGCCAGCCAGCGTGGTTTGTTGATAAACAACAAAA
This sequence comes from Pycnopodia helianthoides, assembly GCA_032158295.1. NCBI lineage: Eukaryota > Metazoa > Echinodermata > Asteroidea > Forcipulatida > Asteriidae > Pycnopodia > Pycnopodia helianthoides. The sequence goes on from CM063244.1 coordinate 21,588,202, forward strand.
AAGGTCTCATCTCTTATATCGACAAAAAGCTGGCAGTCTATGTTTAAACGCTTCTGTGTTTATATGTTGTCCTCTATTTATGAATAAGGGGAAAAAGAGAGTAGGCGACGAGGTCTAAACCGGCCGTTTAAAACCGACACGGTCGTGGCCGTGCGATAAAGGACCGAGCCGAAGGTGACCGTTTTTCTTTTTCATTTGCTGCGCACGAACTTCGAAAGTCTTCATCCTTGCATATTGCTCTTCACAATACAATTAATAATAATTCTGTTATTAAAAAAAAAAATGTTTTGTTTTTGTGCCTTGAAATGAGGGTCTAAGTGGACGGAGCAAAAAGAAAACCAATAATTATTATTTTAATTACATCAATTTCAATACTGATATAAAAGTGTGGTGCCGTGAGGAACGTTTCTTCGTATAGTACTCGGCACTTTTCACCCATTCATGTTTGCTGATGTACTTCACTCGATATGTTCACAAATGTAAGTTAAAGCCTTTCCTATTGAAATCATATTGAAAGCTTTATAACCTTTGAAAATAAAAATAGTACATGCATAGTGTTTCTCTTTCTCGTGGTAGTATTTCTATTTCAATTGGTAGATTTATCTTTCACGTGGTAGTGCTTCTGTTTTCATGGTGTAGTGTTTCTCTTTCACGTGTTAGAAGTTGATAACGTTCACGTGGAAATGTCTCTCTTCCACTTAGTAGTGTTTCTCTTTAACGTGGTGGTTCTCTTTCACAGTTTTAGCGCTTCTCTTTCACGTGGTAGGTTTCTCTTTCATAGTGTTCCTCTGTTACGTGTAAGAAGTTGATCATTTTCAAGTGATAGAGTTTCTCTTTCACGTGGAAATGTCTCTTTTCACGGGGCAGTGTCTCTATTTCACATGGAAGTGTTTCTCTTTCACAGTTTTAGTGCTTCTCTTTTAAGTGTGGCGTTTTTCTTTTGACGGTGTTCATGTGGTAGTGTTCTTGTTGTATTGTGTAAACAGTCAATATAAAATTAAGTGTTTTTTTTGGAATTCAACCATCAACAGACCTTGAATTTGCGAATTACTTATCTGCGGTGTTTCCTGAACCGTCTATTTGTAATCCCATAGATGAATGCATTAATGTATAAAACCCAAACGCTATCTTATTTGGGACAAGTCGTGACGTCACGTACACCCTTACAGCGTTATCTAAACTGTACGGTGTGTTCTATATCTGCCGTCTAACATCTCACATCTCGCGTTATCGAAACCTGCGTTAGGTTGTCAATCTCGCATCTCGTGTTTTCGAATCTCGCGTTAGGTTTTTTCAATCTTGCGTAAGGTTTCCAATTCAATCTCGCGTTAGGTTTTTAATCTCGCCAACGCGAGATGCGAGATACGAAATTGCAGATATGTGACACCTTAAAAACTGTGGTTGTGACAACGTGCACACTATTTTATAAGTTAATGTTGACGAAAAATCACAATACACTAAAGATAAAGAGAAGCATCATTTACACGGATTCGCTTAGCAGGTCACTTTAATCTTGCGCAGCACATCCCGGCAGTCTTTCCTGAATCGTTTGTTTGCGATGCCGTATATGATCGGATTAACAATGTTGTTAGCGTACAGTGCCATAGTGAAATCATCCAGTATGGTCAAATCAACGGGGTTGACGTACAGGCCACCCGACATAGCAAACCCAACAACGATCTTAATCCAATATGGCAGCCAGGTTAACAAAAATACTACACTTGTTACGAAGAGCATTTGTGTTGTCTTACGTTGTAGGTTTGCAGCGTTGTCCTTCTGCTGGTTTCCTCTCGCCCTGGGTCGTTCTCGTTGTACCTTTCCGTCACCGTTACCGGGGAGTCCGCCCCCTGTAGACGGGCTACCTCGCTGTGTCAGAATTGTCCGGGTTTCTTCATCGGACGATGGTCCACGAAGAGCCGGTGCCCCGCTAATCTTTACGTTGACCTGTTTAGCACTGCTTGAACTGGGTTGATGAGCCAGATTAGACGGAAAAGCTGGTTCGACATTTTGGGGCATTGTTGAAGGAAACTTTTTCTGCCAATCGCTGTCGAGCTCTGAGCCGTGTTCATCTCGTACGGTCGACACCGCCCCAACTTTGACGTGTTTCTTGATTGCCCTGTAAACCAAGCTGTAACAAACAGCGATCATCACGAGTGCGATAACGAACACTATCACGTGAGAGGCTAATAAAATCATGGGTAAGGATGGAATGCGTACGTTCGGGAGAGCTCCAATAAACTGAGGGATGTTGATGAACACCGAGAAGAGAAACGATGCCGATATTGCGATCTTGCCACGTCTGTGGTTAAAGAAACGACGATGCGGACGGCAGACGCAATCGTAGCGGTCCGCGGCAATCACTGCAGTAACCATAATGGATGTAGTAATGGCTGTTGTTCGAAATCCCTCGAAAGTTTAAAAATGGTTGGGGCCACGCCATTGAGACTGCGTGCAAAAATCAGAGTTTCTTCAGTAATCTCAAAAATCATACTTAAGCACACCATAAGGTCAGCCCATGCCAGTCCCATGATTGCAACATGGGTGCTTGTCTTGTGAGACTTCGTCCAATAAACACGGAGTATGAGACAGTTACCGGGTGTGCCGAGTATGAACACGACAATGTACACAATCATGTCAAGTGGATATATGACAAATTCAGATGTATCCACGGCTGGCTGTGAGCTGCTGAAAAGGTTCGCAGAATATAACATCGAAACATTTTCCATGTTTATATCGGTAAGGAAACACGTCTTCGTTGAGGGCAGCACTGTACACACACACACACTTCGCATGTCCCGCAGTGCGCGCGGAGAGTGTCAGGTTTTTAGTTTGTCAACATCTCTTATACTCTGCAAAACACTCAAGATTTCTAGCCAGTGGATTCCCTTTGTGTTCGTGACTCTCAATCAAATACGAACAAGTCGTAGGGATTATTTTCAAGGTTTAACTTTGAGCTCGAAAAGTGGCTTGGCGTTCACCAGACTATAGACTGTGTAAGTCTCGCGAGTATTCGAACTTCCGGGACCATTGTGATCCCAACCAAACCCTGTGTATTTTTTTACTAGGGCAGGATTTTTTTTTGCCAATTATTTTAGTCTGACGTAGTTCACGGCCATGAAAATTATTAATGCTGTTGGGAATATAATACTTCGTGGATTAACGAAATGAAAGTAAAATCAATTCAAGAAAATAACGAAGAAAAACCCGAGAATAAGTTGCCGGTTACTTGCAAAAATGTTTGCCCAACTGAAGGTTATGTTGTCATTAAATATATGTTATGGACGCACAAATTTGAGCGCGATTGGCAAATGGGGTTTCTAGATAACACATAAGCATCCTCGTCCCTAGCTGGAATTTTTTTTTTAATGTTAATTTGAACAAATTTTTTTTATTATGTAATTTATTATTTACAGCAACTTGCTATGGGTATTTTTATTTTCAAGTTCTTTGTAACAAAGATAGCTTAAAAAGAAGATTTGGTTCATAGAAAAGTATAGTCTTTAAACGGGCGGGTTGAAACCGCTAGTTTAAAACCGATTCGACACACTTTGATTCCTTTTCATAAATACCTTTCCCTAGAAATATCAAAACACCCTTTATAAGTTTAGAACAGACCTGACAGTTAGGCTAACCCTCAGCTCACCTCGACTCAGCGTTGAATTTCTATGCGTGTAGAAAAACCACATCGCGCAAGTTTCGAACTTGTTCGCTAAAGTTTCAAACTACCGCACGCAAGTTTCAAACTTGCGCGAAATAAAGACCTTTCTTTTGCAACGTCACAGCCAAAGTTTTTGCTAATTAAAACCTTGCAGTAATGCACCATACCACAGTGCACTGGCACATATAAAAAAAAACATAACCATTTAAAAATGGTAGATCCCAACCCGTGATACTCCTTGATATCCTGCAGTGTACCAATACGCACGTTTTAGGAGTGGTGTCAATCAACAGGGGTCGTCAATTTGGTCAGGAGGGGGTGGAAAAAAATTCCCCATAGGTCATGCACAAACTCCTATCTCTGCGGCACGTGCGCCACAGATCACTACCACAGCTTAGTGGTGAGGCATGTTGTGTCTGACCGCTCTAGGTTCAATGGCCTTTTGTGAATGATGGTCCTGTGATCTTGTGCCGACAGCAGACTGGTTTAGCAGACATAAATCATTGAGATAAGGCAGAAAAGACCCTCTTAACCTATCAAATGACCCTGCCATACCTCAATGGCAGGATGACGTAATACCGTTGGCCCAAAACATGTGCATCGTTGCAGGGTTAAGGTTGGAAAACTATGGGAAGCCATAATTGAAACGCAAAATCGGATAGCCACAGTTTGTAACAATGTTACACAAAAATAAAAAATAGAGGTGAATTTTTTGGAAACAAAGCAATCAATCATAAGATGTATACTTTTTTTATTGAAAGTTTGCAGAAATGTTGAATTTGGTCACAACATGTTTTGCTTACATTCGGCCCTCCATGCCAACCAGCGTGGTTTGTTAATCAACAAAAGAAAGGTCTCATCCGCGCAAAACCTAATAGCGCCCTCTTTGACAGAGAGTTGTAAGTCTATGTTTAAACACTTCTGACTGTGTTTATATCACAAGTTTAAACATGACCATGTGATGTAGGCGACGAGGTCTCAACCGGCCGTTTAAACAGCCGTTTAAAAACCTTGCAGGGTCGTGGTGCAGGATCGCACGGCCACGACCCTGCAAGGTTTTTAAACGGCCGGTTAAAACCGAGTTACTTCTCTCTTTTTTTCATTCATAAATGCCCTTTTTGTTAAAAAGCGTAATATTGTTGGAAAATCTGTACAACCTTTCTTTTAATTTTTGATTTTTGTCACGTCCTCGGGCCTCGTTTTGTTCACTATGCATGCCGCGCTCAATATATAATATTTCCTTACGCAAGACAGTACACAAAGGATTGACATCTGCGGTCAGCGTAGACGTCGGTTTCCAGTCGTTGCAACTGTCAAGTTTACGTAACATAGTTGTGCATCGTTGTTATGCAGACTAGAGCTCTGATTATGCTTGTTTAATCTTGCGTATACGCTGACCTTTGACCGCTCTTCGTTTTTAAAATTTTCTTTTTTGTTAATTACGTGATATTTTGAAGATTTTCTCTTACAACAACCATCTAGAAATAGGTAAAACAAACCTTCTGTCGCCCATTTCAATATTTATGACTTTTTGATTTTTGAAGGCTTTATATTCTCGACATTTTTAAAGATCTTCACGACACTAAATTATGACCCTACACTGATACTGACGATTTTGTTTCAGAAACAGCCTAATACTACTTTTTATAGTTCCAGTGGAAAAGAATTGTCTCGGAATTGGGAGGGCAGGCCCGCGAGAACACAAGTCAGCAAGGGGTGCTTGTTTTTTTCAAATGCTGTGCGCTGAGCGCAAAGCCATTACGGCGTGGGGTCCGGGGCCCGCTTAAGGGCCCCGGAAGCTTTTGGTTCCTAGATGCCCTGTCGTGCAATTTGAAACACTTTTTGGCACTTAGTATAGACTTTTTTGGGCGGGATATTATTAATGTGATTTGGAAAATGATTACCCCACAGATATTTTTGTTCCGCGAGGCGAAGCTGGGTGACATGGAAAGGCCAGATTTCACTGAGTGAATATATTCGACAATGCACGACGAACGGAACGCATTCAATGTTATTTATTTTAAAGTCACACATAGATCCTTGTCATTAGAAATCTTTTCACAACAAACACAAAACAGACACGGAAACTCGTCAAACCCACCCTCTGAAAATTCTATATGACAAAAATAGAAAAAAAGAAAGAAAGACTTTCTAGAAAAACAACAATTGGAAAACTTCATGTAGACACCAACCTTGTCCACCGTAACACCACCTTGCGCCTCGTTTGCGCAAACGGGCAGGGAACGATTGTTTTGGAAACGACTTCGGCTTGGGCTCCGGGCTTCGAGTTGGGCTCCGGGCTTCGAGTTGGGCTCCGGGCTTCGAGTTGGGCTCCGGGCTTCGAGTTGGGCTCCGGGCTTCGAGTTGGGCTCCGGGCTTCGAGTTGGGCTCCGTCATCAGCAAGGGCGTCGATGGGTGGGGGACGGGGGGACATGTCCCCCTCCCACTTTTTAGACTGGGGGGACAGCATATCAGATGTCCCCTCCCCCCACTTTTTGATTGACTGTTCATCAGAAATATGCAACAAAATATAAAAATATACACCATTTCCTTGATTCAATATTTCATTATAATTTTTGTTAAAATAAAAGAATATCGAACATTAAACGGTAAAATGTTTTCTTCATTTTCTTATTTGGCTCTGATGGACCACACGCAGAATGGTATTTTGGGCCTATTTCCATTTCTAGAATACAGACAATAACCGACAAGTCTGGTCCAAGACATAAACGCCAAAATTCCGCTTACATACCTTGTTAGCATTCAAGTTACGGTACATGATCCCTCCACAAAGAAAGTCTGTGTGTGCGCGCATGTGCAAATGTGTTACATTTTGATACAATCGCCCAATGCACAAAATGTAGTGCAGTTTGGGCAATGACAAGATTTGTCGAAGAAGCAGTGTTTTTTCAAAGACCACGATAAACGCCGGACTCCCGAAGCACATTAAAATGGATACTATAAAATTATTTTTCAGTGGCTACGTCCCAACAGGAACAAAAGTTCTTTTTAGCGAGTTCCAACAACCCCTTCCCCTTCCAAACCCCCAAACACCTTTTTCTAAAAAAAACCCTCTCTTTCCTTCATGTGGTTACATAAAAACATCAAAAATTAGCTCTGTTCTAACCATTGCCTTGAGTACTATGATAACGGAGACACTTGTCGTCCACCCAAAACCAACATCCAAACAGTCAGGGGATGATTTACTACCAGAGACCACACCGACATGTGTCTTCCCTTCACTCCCTCTAGCTGCCAATCTATCTTTGCTAGCACCGGATCTGGTTCCGAATTTCCCGCTCCACGGTGCATTTCACTCAAGTTTATTTTGGCAGTCTCCTCTTCACACAAACCATCCTTTCCAGACCCCACCCCCTACCAACACCTGTTCCCCTTCTGGTTTTGCACTTTAACTTAACCACCCCCCTTCCCTATTAAGAACTACACATATCGCCTCATACGTTCTTTAAAGCTTTAGTTTCCATACATGATTCTCCATTAACAAGGGAAGAATTTTACAACTTACTATAACTAAAGCTTTTTGAACACTTTGAGTGAGCTCCGGTACTACTATTGTTTGTGCTAGTCCTCTGAAAACACTCTATAGGATGCTTATAATAAATTATACAAAACCATCAAAATGTTTTTTTGTGTGCACACTAGTCTCATCTTAATGGTCTGTTTACACAAGGCTACATGTATGATTCACGTTTGCTCGCCCGTGCAAATGTGTTACATTTTGATACAATCGCCCAATGCACAAAATGTAGTGCAGTTTGGGCAATGACAAGATTTGTCGAAGAAGCAGTGTTTTTTCAAAGACCACGATAAACGCCGGACTCCCGAAGCACATTAAAATGGATACTATAAAATTATTTTTCAGTGGCTACGTCCCAACAGGAACAAAAGTTCTTTTTAGCGAGTTCCAACAACCCCTTCCCCTTCCAAACCCCCAAACACCTTTTTCTAAAAAAAACCCTCTCTTTCCTTCATGTGGTTACATAAAAACATCAAAAATTAGCTCTGTTCTAACCATTGCCTTGAGTACTATGATAACGGAGACACTTGTCGTCCACCCAAAACCAACATCCAAACAGTCAGGGGATGATTTACTACCAGAGACCACACCGACATGTGTCTTCCCTTCACTCCCTCTAGCTGCCAATCTATCTTTGCTAGCACCGGATCTGGTTCCGAATTTCCCGCTCCACGGTGCATTTCACTCAAGTTTATTTTGGCAGTCTCCTCTTCACACAAACCATCCTTTCCAGACCCCACCCCCTACCAACACCTGTTCCCCTTCTGGTTTTGCACTTTAACTTAACCACCCCCCTTCCCTATTAAGAACTACACATATCGCCTCATACGTTCTTTAAAGCTTTAGTTTCCATACATGATTCTCCATTAACAAGGGAAGAATTTTACAACTTACTATAACTAAAGCTTTTTGAACACTTTGAGTGAGCTCCGGTACTACTATTGTTTGTGCTAGTCCTCTGAAAACACTCTATAGGATGCTTATAATAAATTATACAAAACCATCAAAATGTTTTTTTGTGTGCACACTAGTCTCATCTTAATGGTCTGTTTACACAAGGCTACATGTATGATTCACGTTTGCTCGCCCGTCCCCCCTACTTTCCAGTAGCAATCGACGCCCTTGCTCATCAGTATTGGAGCGTTGACATTCTGCACGGTTTTTCCAAAATAAAACAAAGCCCGGAGCCGGAGCCGAAGCCCAAGCCGAGGCTTGAAAAAAGGCCCTTCAATGGACTTCTATATTAAACTTGGGCGCGCTGCCAAAATTGATGGCTCCACTACTAACTTAGATTCAATGGTTTCGCTTAACTACAATAAGGCGATTCTTTCATTACGTAAAGGGCATTCTCTATTGCTGCCCCCCGCTTATGGAATGCTCTGCCTGTCTCCATCAGAAACACTAATTCTGTTCTATCCTTCAAGAAAGGACTTAAGACCCACCTCTTCCCCAAACAGTAGCTGGTTTGTCCTAATTCTTTCATATACCTCTATTGTTTCCTCAAGCGCCTTGCATCCTTCGGTAATTTGGCGCTATATAAAATCTAGTTATTATTATTATTATTAAGCAGTATGGCTATGTGGTCTAAGCGTAATCTTACTGTGCTTGGAAGAGTGACAGTGGTTAAATCTCTGGTTAAATAAATGTATCTATTTAAAGCACTGGGAATCGGCCGGGGTTTCTTTTATTGGTGATTTGTTTTGTGATCGTGGTAACTTTCTCCCATTCACCAACTTTGAAATTAAGTTTAAGGTCCGTGCTAATTTCATAGAATATGGGGCTGTTGTCAAAGCTATCAAATCACCTTTTCACGAATTGCTTAATAATGACGTCAATGCCCTTTCTCGCCCCTTTAATTTTAATTATATTTTAAAGGACAAAAAGGGTTCTAGAAGAATCTACGACACAATAACATCTGGCAGGAAAGTTGTGCGTAAATTTATCACCAAATAGGAAAATCAACTCTTCATTAATTACGACTTGCACTCCTGGTCCAAGGTCTTTGAAGCTCCTTTCAGATGTACTGTTGACAGGAAGTTGCGATGGTTTTAATTTAGACTTATTCATAGAATTTGTAGGCTCTAATTCATTTCTTTATAAAATCAGTAAATCTAACTCAGACTTATGTACATTTTGTAAAACTGAAGTGTAGACCCTGCTACATTTATTCTGTGGTTGTATCATCACTGTGTCTTTCTGGAAACCAGTTTTCATATGGGTCGAGGAAAAAACAGGTTTAAGGTTTACTACAAACAATGGGCTTTTACTTTTTGGTAAAACAGAAGCTCAGTGGAAGAACCGGAATCTCCTTCTATTCATTTGCCGTTTTCACATTTATAAAATGAAAATGAACGAGCAACGTCCGTCTTTACCGATCCTGAAGAATGGTTTCAAAAAGTATTTCATTGCGGAGAAATTTATGTAGGCCCCCTATGTCTCTAAATTCTTTGGTAAATGGGGCGCTCTCTCAGCACTGTGCCATGACTGATGTCTTTTACTTAATTTGTGACATAATTTTTGACAAAGGTTCACATTTGGTTTTGTCCAATCAGGGTCCCCGAGGCTGCCCCCGGCTCTCGCGGGCTTGCTTAGAAAGAGTAAAAGCAATCAATATTTGTTTTATAACACCCCAAACAAAATACGTCTAGGTACCATGAAGCTGCTGTTGCGTGGTATAGTAACATTGGTTGCCATGTGATATTACATCGGCGGCCATGTGATAGTACATCGTTTGTCATGTGTTCCGCGCGGTTCGCGCATGGTTTCTAGTAAAACTAAGACATACCATGTGACGCGCTCTAAACCAATCAAAAGGCAGAATATTTGTAAGGGGTGTAGAATATTTGTGAGGGGGTGTTATAATATACACATATATGAACTGGCAATGAGGTCACTAGAGCACGTCTATTCCCCCGAGGGACTGTGAGTGACCAGAGGGGGACCTATTTCCCGAGGCCGAATGCCGAGGGTAGTAGGTCCCCCTGCTGGTCACTCCATGCTCCGCGTCCAAATGCTGTTCCCGCTTTTTCCTTATTGCAACGTACACCTTGAAGAAGGCCACCACTATCATGGTGAGCACCAGAATTACATATATAATTTCCTTACGTCAATAACATGACAGTATACAAAGGATTGACATTTTCATTTTGTTTAATTAAAGATAAATATATACTTTATAAAACAAGTTTGAAATATTTCGCCAGTACCTCAAAAAAGCAAATATCAATCGATGGTAAAAATAGCCCTTTCACATGACTGCACGAATCTAATTGAAATCAAGGCTTTTCGAGAGAAAAGAATCCATAACCACCCCAGCTACAATCGTAAAAATGTTCACAAATTGGCAAATCAAAGTGCCGTCAAATCCCTCCTTGAAATTGAACTGAACAAATAAGGTTTGTGAAAACATGAATTGGCTTGGCTTTCGACCCTGACCAATTTTTTAATAAAGACTCTGCCATAGTTATAACAGAACGAACCCTTCATGCTCTACATTTTACTGCGAGTACGTCTTCTTTGGAATTTGATTTATCCAAACTTAACAAGAGAAATAAATATAGCTATGTAATCCTGGTTGTTAATTCGACATCAATGTCTCCAGGCAGTTAAAGTAATGAACAATGAATGTACTACCTTTGGAGAAAAGACCAAGCCTTAAAGACAATGGACACCTTTGTAATTGTCAAAGACCAGTCTTCTCACTTGGTGTATCTCAACATATGCACAAAATAACAAACCTGTGAAAATTTGAACTCAATTGGTCGTCGAAGTTGCGAGATAATAATGGAAGAAAAAACACCCTGGTCACACGAAGTTGTGTGCTTTCAGATGCTTGATTTCGAGACCTCACGCGTGAGGTCTCAAAATCAATTCAAACATTTTACTGAGAAATTACTTCTTTCTCAAAAACTACGTTACTTCAGAGGGAGCCGTTTCTCACATTGTTTTATACTATCAACAGCTCCCCATTGCTCGTTACCAAGTAAGTTTTTATGCTAACAATTATTTTGAGTAATTACCAATAGTGTCCAGTGCCTTTAAGCTTGGGTTGACATGAGCAAAATTGTTGACAATTTTAAAGGGACACACCGGCTTACCGTTTACGTAAATACATATAGAACCACAGAAAATAGTTTTTCAATGGCTGTTGTAAAAAGAAAATTTTCAAAATATTGACGTAATTAAGGAAAAATGTTTTAAAAACCGAGGAGCGGTCAAAGGTCAGCGTAGACGTCGGTTTCCAGTCGTTGCAACTGTCAGGTTTACGTGACATAGTTGTGCATCGTTGCTATGTAAGCAGACTAGAGCTCTGATTATGCTTATTTATTCTTGCGTATACGCTGACCTTTGAATGCTCTTCGGTTTTTATTTATTTATTTTTTTAATTACGTGATATTTTGAAGATTTTCTTTTTAAAACATTGGATTGGAAAGATAAAACTATACTTCCTTAAATCAAGGAGTTAGAAAGAGATCAAACAAGCTTTCTGCAGGCCATTTCAATATTTGTGATATTTTGACTTTTTAAGGCTTTTTATTCAAGACATTTTCAAAGATCTTCACGACACTAAATTAAATAATTGTGTCGGAATTGGGAGGGAGTAATTTTGACATTTTGATTCTGCAGCTGTGATGGAGTTTAAAAGAAGTGTAACAAAAAAGTCCAGTCCAGAGTGTGCGACAAACATACGGCATTGTTAATGCAAGGATAATTTATACTCAAAAGAAGTGTTGATGTCATGTGGACAAGATCATCTGCGCACAGAACTCGGGAAGTACTGAGTATACACGCACCGGTAAACGGGCAAAACCAAAAAAATATTCTTTATTCCCGGTGCAAATTTAACATCTATTTGAATAGTTGCGGTACCCGCTGCTAAATAAAATATAGGATTCGAACTGCCTCTCGCTACCGGGCAAACTCGAAAGTCTAGTTGGTAAGACATCTGCTCCAGAATGGCAAAGGTCGTTGGTTCGAATCCCACCCGTGTAATGGTATACCGTGCTTTACACACATCGGTGAAAGGGCAAAACCAAATACATTGTAATAAGATCATCTTCTTACGGTGACCGACTTTTTTTAATTTGCTGCGCACGAATTTCGAAAGTCTTCATCCAAGCATATCACTGTTTACAATACAATGTATAACAATTTTGTTACTTTTTAATCTTTTGTTTTTGTGCCTTGGAATGGGTCTAAGTGGACGGTGCAAAAAAACAACAACAACAATAATTATTATTATTACATAGAAGTGTTAGAAGTTGATCACTTTCACGTGGATGTCTCTCTTTCACGTGGTAGTGTTACTCTTTCACAGTTTTAGTGCTTCTCTCTCACGTGGAAGTGTCTCTCTTTCACGTGACGGTGTTTCTCTTTCACATGGTGGTGTTTCTCTTTCACGTGGTAGTATTTCTATTTCACGTGGTAGTGTTTCTCTTTCATGTGGTAGTGTTTCTCTTTCACAGTTTTAGTGCTTCTCTTTCAAGTAGTTGGGTTTCTCTTTCACGTGACGGTGTTTCTCTTTCACATGGTGGTGTTTCTCTTTCACATGGTGGTGTTTCTCTTTCACGTGGTAGTATTTCTATTTCACGTGGTAGTGTTTCTCTTTCATGTGGTAGTGTTTCTCTTTCACAGTTTTAGTGCTTCTCTTTCAAGTAGTTGGGTTTCTCTTTTAAGTGACGGTGTTTCTTTATCAAGCGGTAGTGTTATCGTTGTACTGTGTAAGCATCCTTCCGTGTTTGAATACAGTCAAGATAAAATTAAAGTATTTAAGGAATTCAAACGTAACAGACCTTGAATTTGCGAATCTTTACTGCAGTCTTTCCTGAACCGTCTATTCGCAGTGCCGTAAATGAATGGATTGACGACGTTGTTAATGTATAGAACCCAAACGCTATCTTATTTGGGACAATTTCGTGACGTCACGTACACCCTTTATACAGCGTTAATATCTAAACTGTGATTGTGACAACGTGCACACTATTTTATAAGTTAATGTTGACTGAAAAAGCACAATACACTAAAGATAAAGAGAAGTGTCATTTACATGGATTCGCTTTGCAGATTACATTAATCTTGCGCAGCACATCCCGGCAGTCTTTCCTGAATCGTTTGTTTGCGATGCCGTATATGATCGGATTAACAATGTTGTTAACGTAGAGTACCAAAGTGAAATCATCCAGTATGAGCAAACCAACGGGGTTGACGTACAGACCACCCGACATAGCAAACCCAACAACGATCTTAATCCAATATGGCAGCCAGGTTAACAGAAATACTACACTTGTTACGAAGAGCATTTTTGTTGTCTTACGTTGTAGGTTTGCAGCGTTGTCCTTCTGCTGGTTTCCTCTCGCCCTGGGTCGTTCTCGTTGTACCTTTCCGTCACCGTTACCGGGGAGTCCACCCCCTGTAGACGGGCTACCTCGCTGTGTCAGAATGTCCGGGTTTCTTCATCGGACGATGGTCCACGAAGAGCCGGTGCCCCGCTAATCTTTACGACCTGTTTAGCACTGCTTGATCTGGGTTGATGAGCCAGATTAGATGGAGAATCCGATTCGACAGTTTGGGGCCCTGTTGAAGGAAACTTTTTCTGCCAATCGCTGTCGAGCTCTGAGCCGTGTTCATCTCGTACGGTCGACACTGCCCCAACTTTGACGTGTTTCTTGATTGCCCTGAAAACCAAGCTGTAACAAACAGCGATCATCACGAGTGCGATAACGAACATTATCACGTGAGAGGCTAATAAAATCATGGGTAAGGATGGAATGCGTACGTTCGGGAGAGCTCCAATAAACTGAGGGATGTTGATGAACACCGAGAAGAGAAACGATGCCAATATTGCTATCTTGCCACGTCTGTGGGTAAAGAAACGCCGATGCGGACGGCAGACGCAATCGTAGCGGTCCGCGGCAATCACTGCGGTAATCATAATGGAGGTACCAATGGCAGTTGTTCGAAATGCCTTCAAAAATTCAAAAATTATTTGGGCCACGCCATTAAGACTGCGCGGTGCAAACTGCAGACTTTCTCGAACACTCTCATAAATCATACTTAAGCACACCATAAGGTCAGCCCATGCCAGCCCATGATTGCAACATGGGTGCTTGTCTTGTGAGACTTCGTCCAATAAACACGGAGTATGAGACAGTTACCGGGGGTGCCGAGTATGAACACGACAATGTACACAATCATGTAAAGTGGATATATGACAAATTCAGATGTATCCACGGCTGGCTGTGAGCTGCTGGAAAGTTCCGAAGAATTCAACATCGAAACATTTTCCATGTTTATATCAGAATGGAACACGTCTTCGTTATAGAGGGCCGTACTGTACATACACAGACACTTCGCATGTCCCGCAGTACGCAGAGTGTTGTCCTCAGTTTGTCGCCATCTCTTATACTCTGCAAAACACCGCCAGTGGATTCTCTTTGTGTTCGTGACCCTCAATCAAATACGAATAAGTCGTATGGATTATTCATCTAAATGCTTTAAAGGTTTAACTTTGAGCTCGAAAAGTGGCGTGGCGTTCACCAGACTATAGACTGCGCAAGTCTCGCAAGTATTTGAACTTCCTTGACCGTGGTCCCTACCGTGTGGATTTTTACTATAGGGCGGGATTTTGTTTTGTCAATTATCTTAGTCTGACGTAGTTCATGACCATTACAGTTATAAAAATTGTTGGGAATATAATACTACGTGATAAACAAAATGAAAATAAAATCAATTCAACAAAACAACGAAAACCCGAGAATAAGTCTTGACCTCCGTTTCCGGAAACTTGCAAAAAATTCAAGAATTTTGCTCAACCGGGGGTCATGTTTTCATTAAACCTATTATGTAAGGGACGCACAAATTTGGGCGCGATTTGCAAATGGGGTTTCTAAACATAAGCATCCTCGTCCCAAGCTTGAATTTTGTTTAAATGTTAATTTGAATAAATTATTTTTATGAAGTAATTTATTTTATATAACAACTTGCTATATGGGTATTTTTATTTGCAAGAATTTTGCAAAAATATAGTCTTATAGGAAGATTTGATTTCATAGAAAAGTATAGTCTTCATTCGAGTTATTTTTTTTGTTTTCGATATGAGCACAGTCTATAGCATTATCTTTAACAATGAACCATGTAATCATTGTCAATTAGTCATTAACAAAACTTAATTGTGGAAACTTATGGCTTCGTACATTTCATAAGCATAAACAAGATAAATACAAATAAACATATATAACAACATTCGACTTGAAGATTTTTCAACAAATCCAGCACTTCATATATTAAAATAATATGAGGTAATAACCGACCCACTGGGATTTGTTTGTTTCCGAACTAAAGGCACCGTGGGGTCGATGTGCTTTTCACGTTGTTCTTTAGTTCTAACCATTGTTTTGTTTTTGTTTTTTTATCTTTGAAAAATTAATGTGCTCGTGGTGACCCAAAACGTATCCGCTAAAGACTTGATCTTTTCTCAATGAGGTATGATTCCCAAATATAGGATGACCACGGAGCGATTGGTTTCTCTTGTTAAATTTGGATGATTTGATGAGCTGGCGTCGGCCAACGCACAGTAAAATTTACAACACGAAGGTTTAGTTGTGCGAGGAACATTCGGTCATCCTTAGAGCCTGTCACGATCAAAAATATATTAAATGAGCAAATTTCAAAGCTCCACTGGTGCATGTGGTTAAGGAAAACGGCGAAAATGGAGGACTACAGATTTATTTCCAAAGGAATATAGCTGCATTTAATAAACTCCGTGTTATTTACACTACGATGTGCAATTCGTTCTTCGTTTCGACAGCTCACTCTCCAAACAAACATGTGCCAACAAATTATTCTGAATCCATGACTGTGGACGATGGATATCTGTATAGCTGGGAAGGAACGAGCAATACTGAATGATAAACAATATAAAAGTAAAATCAGATCAACAAAATAACGAAGAAAACCAGAGTAACATGATACATTGGCCTCGTGATACTTTGGCTTCGTGATACTTTGGCCTCGTGATACTTGTTATGATACTTTGCTCGTGTACTTTGCTTCATGATACATTGGCCTCATGATACATTGGCCTTGTGATACTTTGGCCTCGTGATACTTTGGCCTCGTGATACATTGGCCTCGTGATACATTGGCCTCACGATCTTTGGCTTCATGACACTTTGGCTTCATGATACATTGGCCTCATGATACATTGGCCTCGTGATACAATGGCCTCGTGATACTTTGGCCTTGTGATACATTGGCCTTACGATACTTTGGCTTCATGATACTTTGGCCTCATGATACATTGGCCTCGTGATACATTGGCCTCATGATACTTTGGCCTCGTGATACTTTGGCATCGTGATACTTTGGCCTCATGATACTTTGGCCTCATGATACATTGGCCTCGTGATACAAGGCCTCGTGATACTTTGGCCTCGTGATACTTTGGCCTCGTGATACTTTGGCCTCATGATACTTTGGCTTCATGATACATTGGCCTCGTGATACATTGGCCTCGTGATACTTTGGCCTCATGATACTTTGGCCTCACGCTACTTTGGCCTTGTGATACTTTGGCCTCGTGATACTTTGGCCTCATGATACGTTTGCCTCGTGATACTTTGGCTTCATGATACTTTGGCACAATGTTACTTTGGCCTCGTGATACATTGGCCTCGTGATACTTTGGCCTCATGATACGTTTGCCTCGTGATACTTTGGCTTCATGATACTTTGGCCCCATGATACTTTGGCCTCGTGATACATTGGCCTCGTGATACTTTGGCCTCATGATACGTTTGCCTCGTGATACTTTGGCTTCATGATACTTTGGCCCCATGATACTTTGGCCTCGTGATACATTGCCCTCGTGATACATTGGCCTTATGATACTTTATAGACGTTGTAAGCGACAAAGCCTGTCTTCGACTCACTAAAAAACCATCAATTTCAAATTGTGTCGGTTTTTTTTTCTCGTGCACGTCATTGGAGCCTTTCTTCAAGTTCTGAAACTAATTCAATTGCAGATTTACCAATAATACAGACCTATAATTACATTTGTTCCGACATAAGATTTTAGCAAATTTCGAAGTTCCACTGGTGCATGTGGTTATGGAAAAGGGCGAAAATGGAGGACTACAGCTTTATTTCCAAAGGAATATAGCTGCATTTAATAAACTCCGTGTTATTTACACTACGCAATTCGTTCTTCGTTTCGACAGCTCACTCTCCAAACAAACATGTGCCAACAAATTATTCTGAATCCATGACTGTGGACAATGGATTTCTATTTAGCTGGAAAGGAACGAGCGATACTGAATGATAAACAATATAAAAGTAAAATCAGATCAACAAAATAACGAAGAAAACCAGAGTAACATGATACTTTGGCCTCGTGATACTTTGGCTTCATGATACTTTGGCCTCGTGATACTTTGGCTTCATGATACATTGGCCTTATGATACATTGGCCTTATGATACTTTGGCCTTGTGATACTTTGGCCTCGTGGTACTTTGGCCTCATGATACATTGGCCTTATGATACTTTTGGTCATTCATGTTTGGTAAACTCCAATGTGGCCTTATGATACATTGGCCTCGTGATACATTGGCCTCACGATACTTTGGCTTCATGATACTTTGGCTTCATGATACTTTGGCCTCATGATACATTGGCCTCGTGATACATTGGCCTCATGATACTTTGGCCTCGTGATACTTTGGCCTCGTGATACTTTGGCCTCGTGATACTTTGGCCGCATGATACATTGGCCTCGTGATACTTTGGCCTGATGGTACTTTGGCCTCATGATACATTGGCCTTGTGATACTTTGGCCTCGTGATACTTTGGCCTCATGATACGTTTGCCTCGTGATACTTTGGCTTCATGATACATTGGCCCCATGATACTTTGGCCTCGTGATACATTGGCCTCGTGATACTTTGGCCTCATGATACGTTTGTCTCGTGATACTTTGGCTTCATGATACTTTGGCCCCATGATACTTTGGCCTCGTGATACATTGGCCTCGTGATACTTTGGCCTCATGATACGTTTGCCTCGTGATACTTTGGCTTCATGATACTTTGGCCCCATGATACTTTGGCCTCGTGATACATTGGCCTTATGATACTTTATAGACGTTGTAAGCGACAAAGCCTGTCTTCGACTCACTAAAAAAACATCAATTTCAAATTGTGTCGGTTTTTTTTCTCGTGCACGTCATTGGAGCCTTTCTTCAAGTTCTGAAACTAATTCAATTGCAGATTTACCAATAATACAGACCTATAATTAAATTTGTTCCGACATAAGATTTTAGCAAATTTCGAAGTTCCATGGTGCATGTGGTTAAGGAAAAGGGCGAAAATGGAGGACTACAGCTTTATTTCTAAAGCAATATAGCTGCATTATATAAACTCCGTGTTATTTACACTACGATGTGCAATTCGTTCTTCGTTTCGACAGCTCACTCTCCAAACAAACATGTGCCAACAAATTATTCTGAATCCATGACTGTGGACAATGGATATCTGTATAGCTGGGAAGAAACGAGCGATACTGAATGATAAACAATATAAAAGTAAAATCAGATCAACAAAATAACGAAGAAAACCAGAGTAACATGATACTTTGGCCTCGTGATACTTTGGCTTCATGATACTTTGCCTCGTGATACTTTGGCTTCATGATACATTGGCCTCGTGATACATTGGTCTCGTGATACATTGGCCTCGTGATACTTTGGCTTCATGATACTTTGCTTCATGATACTTTGACGTCGTGATACTTTGGCTTCTGATACATTGGCCTCATGATACATTGGCCTTGATACTTTGGCCTCGTGATACTTTGGCCTCGTGATACATTGGCCTCGTGATACATTGGCCTCATGATACTTTGGCCTCGTGATACTTTGGCCTCGTGATACTTTGGCCTCGTGATACATTGGCCTCGTGATACTTGGCCTCGTGATACTTTGGCCTCGTGATACATTGGCCTCATGATACTTTGGCTCGTGATACTTTGGCCTCATGATACTTTGGCCTCATGATACATTGGCCTCGTGATACATTGGCCTCGTGATACTTTGGCCTCATGATACTTTGGCATCACGATACTTTGGCCTTGTGATACTTTGGCCTTGTGATACTTTGGCCTCATGATACGTTTGCCTCGTGATACTTTGGCTTCATGATACTTTGGCCCCATGATACTTTGGCCTCGTGATACATTGGCCTCGTGATACTTTGGCCTCATGATACGTTTGCCTCGTGATACTTTGGCTTCATGATACTTTGGCCCCATGATACTTTGGCCTCGTGATACATTGGCCTCGTGATACATTGGCCTTATGATACGTTTGCCTCGTGATACTTTGGCTTCATGATACTTTGGCCCCATGATACTTTGGCCTCGTGATACATTGGCCTTATGATACTTTATAGACGTTGTAAGCGACAAAGCCTGTCTTCGACTCACTAAAAAAACATCAATTTCAAATTGTGTCGGTTTTTTTTCTCGTGCACGTCATTGGAGCCTTTCTTCAAGTTCTGAAACTAATTCAATTGCAGATTTACCAATAATACAGACCTATAATTAAATTTGTTCCGACATAAGATTTTAGCAAATTTCGAAGTTCCACTGGTGCATGTGGTTAAGGAAAAGGGCGAAAATGGAGGACTACAGCTTTATTTCTAAAGCAATATAGCTGCATTATATAAACTCCGTGTTATTTACACTACGATGTGCAATTCGTTCTTCGTTTCGACAGCTCACTCTCCAAACAAACATGTGCCAACAAATTATTCTGAATCCATGACTGTGGACAATGGATATCTGTATAGCTGGGAAGAAACGAGCGATACTGAATGATAAACAATATAAAAGTAAAATCAGATCAACAAAATAACGAAGAAAACCAGAGTAACATGATACTTTGGCTCATGATACTTTGGCTTCATGATACTTTGACGTCGTGATACTTTGGCTTCATGATACATTGGCCTCATGATACATTGGCTTATGATACTTTGGCCTCGTGATACTTTGGCCTCGTGATACATTGGCTTCGTGATACATTGGCCTCATGATACTTTGGCCTCGTGATACTTTGGCCTCGTGATACTTTGGCCTCGTGATACATTGGCCTCGTGATACAATGGCCTCGTGATACTTTGGCCTTGTGATACATTGGCCTTACGATACTTTGGCCTTCATGATACTTTGGCTTCATGATACTTTGGCCTCTGATACATTTGGCCTCGTGATACATTGGCCTCATGATACTTTGGCCTCGTGATTCTTTGGCCTCGTGATACTTTGGCCTCATGATACATTGGCCTCGTGATACATTGGCCTCGTGATACTTTGGCCTCATGATACTTTGGCATCACGATACTTTGGCCTTGTGATACTTTGGCCTTGTGATACTTTGGCCTCATGATACGTTTGCCTCGTGATACTTTGGCTTCATGATACTTTGGCCCCATGATACTTTGGCCTCGTGATACATTGGCCTCGTGATACTTTGGCCTCATGATACGTTTGCCTCGTGATACTTTGGCTTCATGATACTTTGGCCCCATGATACTTTGGCCTCGTGATACATTGGCCTCGTGATACATTGGCCTTATGATACTTTATAGACGTTGTAAGCGACAAAGCCTGTCTTCGACTCACTAAAAAACCATCAATTTCAAATTGTGTCCGGTTTTTTTTCTCGTGCACGTCATTGGAGCCTTTCTTCAAGTTCTGAAACTAATTCAATTGCAGATTTACCAATAATACAGACCTATAATTACATTTGTTCCGACATAAGATTTTAGCATAAATAAATATTTAACATCAAGCCAGACTATATTCAAAGGACTTCAAGGTCTTGAATCACATTTGATTTCGGTTTATCAAGAATTGCGTGAAAAGAGAGACACATCAAAATGTACCAAACCAAAGCAATTCAACAACACAGCAAACACGCAACGGAAATGACAATGAATTATTTAGTAGGAACTTAATGTTGTTGGTATAATGTGTCATTGCATTATTTATATAATGTGTCTTTGCAATGTTTGTATAATGTGTCTTTGCAGCACCAGATGATTCAACATCTTCTCTAATTTATTTAGAATCGGCACACTCGTATCTATAGTAATAGGCCTACACGCTTGAGTAAAATCTTTTCCGCAGTGTTAATGTTCTGTGCATTGCCTTATGATGTTCTATAATGGGCACCTATACGCTGTGCCTTTTTTTGCAGCGACTTTTTGGGTGCGACAACTTAAAGGAACACGTTGCCTTCGGGTTGGGCGCTGTTGGGCGCTTTGGGGATATAACAAGCGTTTGATGTATAATGAGCACGGTCGGAAAGATGTTTAAAAAGTAGAATATAATGATCCACACAAACGTGCCTTAGAAATGCTTCGCTTTTGATAACTTTCGCGAAACAAAACGCTCCGCCATTTATGGGAGTCAAGATTTTGACTCCATAAATGGCGGATAAATTCTATTGGTCTTATTTTCAGTCGCAGCTGTTGAACTACGACTGAGCAATTATTTTATTAAAAATGTTACGATTACCATCTGTTTATTGTATTTCAATAAATATCCAGTTAATAAATGAATGAAAACAGAAAGAAAAAACATACGTTAAATAATTAAGTAGCAAGTCCCCACGTCTCGGTCCGTCCGGGCGTCCAGGGACGTACCAGCAGCAGCAAAACCCCGCGGCCATACCACTCATACTCATAGACCTCCCCCTGCATGCCGCAGTACAGTAGACGACGCGAAGACAGGGTTCTCGTACAATGTATGATTTTAGCGGGGCCAACCTAGTAACACCGATGCTTTGTGTGGTGTAAGAAAGTCTGGTACCCGTTACTGTTATTGCATCGACGATCGTATTGACGGCTTGAAAAACGTATACATTTCGCGGGACATGTCTCGGGGGTCAGAGGTCAATGTTTTTTTTTTAATTACCATTCACTAATTATAACACATTAAAGGTGTTTTATTGCAAGAACAACTCTTAATAAGTATAAGGAACACCTCCAAACAGTAAAATTTCATGAGATTTGAAGGCAACGTGTTCCTTTAAATGTCAATGAACATCAGACTGTCGAAGTAACTCCCGCTGCGCTTTTTTCAAAAAGCTTTTATACAAAACAAAAGGGAAAGTTTGTGAGATATTTCTTTACAAATAAAATTCGTTTATACGCGGTCTTCACTTCCCTACACAAGTTAACTTCACTCATTGACGTCATAGTATAATTAACATGACAGTTAACCCGTTCAGAATTACTGGCGCCAAATTCTCAATAAGTCCGGAATTGGAAATACAAATTTGATCGTGAGCGGATTTTCAAAGTGCAAAGATCACTTCATTGTAGAGCAGAGTACAACGACTCTCTCATTGTACATTATTTTGTGGACAGCGTTGTAAAAAATAAAATAGGCGAGGAATGTTTTTAAATTATTCTTTTAATTGAAAGATAAGTATTATGTACTGTCTGCACGCTTGTAGAATAGTTTCCTTTACGGTTCACGTCGACAAATCACGTCACAAAATAAAGCAAAAGACAACAAAATGGTAAACAGAAATTGAGGAAAAAAAACACCTTCACAAACAAATTCTCAAACATCTTATAATTTCTTATTAGATAATAACATCTCCTACAGAGGATTGATCCAATATTGGGTCAAACCAGCCTAGTCATCGCAGTTAACACGAATTACCGTTCCACTCGTCCTTGTGTGGTTTGCTGTCTAAATCACACGGCCTTCATGTTTTGTAGGTCTACCTTTAAGTTATTGCAGAAATGGCAATGTCATGGGGGAACTAAACTACAGGATGTACAAACAAGGTTCTGAACTACTTGTTGTGTATAATCTGTTCTCAGTACGGTCTATCTTCAACAAGTGTATTTCATTTCTTGATGGCTCAAAGTTATAATATTTAAATTTATTCCAGTATTAAGTATTTTTAGTTATACCTCCAATGTTATGAAGTCGAGAAAAAAAACATGTAAAACAAAGATGCTTTCATTCTTTTTAAAACGCGTTTTAAGCTCAACATTTTAAAACTTTCTTCGCTGCAGTATAATGTTGTATTTTATGGGGTGTTTTGCGTTATTTATTGACATCACGTGCAATTCCAGTCCCCAGCAAAGTTCAATTGCATACTGGTTCATTTAGCAGGGCAAACGCCAGTGCCAAGGCTGGCGTAAACTTCATCAACACAGAATTTGGCTGCATTGAGCAGGGTTTTCATCTCAACTGTGTCACGCTTACGTAAATGCATATAGCAGGATGCACAGAAAACACCTGATGGCATTTAGGATGAGGGAAAACAGGCATCTAGATGTTTGAACTCTTCCACACACTCTTCATGCGGGAGGTACGAACATGCAGATGAACATGCTACAGGGACACTGAGGCTGAACAAGCAAGCCCTTAGTTAAAGGAACATTACAGAATTGGTTTTTGCTAACAAAACAGTTGCTGGCAGTGTAAGCACTTTATGTAATCCACCATATACATAAACTGACAAACCTGTAGAAGTTTGAGATCGATCGGCCAACTGGGTCACGAGAAAATAGTGAAAAACCGATTACACATTTGCATGAAATCGTATAGATTCAACAAATGAATAAAACGCTCACTGAGCGATAAACTCCAATCGGAAAATTAGTTTATTCATTTCTCATCAAATATGGCATTTCAGACAAAAATATTTCAAGGGATGTTTTCTACTATCATCATCATTAGACCGTGTAAGTTTTATGTAAATCTGTGATCAAAAGTATATTTTACAAGTTTTGTTCTTACCAATTCTGTAATGTTCCTTTAAACTTGTTGTCAAGGCACGTATCATGTGACAAGTGAAAAAGCGTAAGGATTGTCAATTATAGAATGGTTAATGGTCAGGTAGCACTGACATGAGTAGCTCAGGTAATTCAGCCAAACAGGCGCATCATAATTTCATTCGCCTTGTGATAGGTCGGCATCGGCAATGCAAAAAGGGTATTTGTTGCGATTCCATCGGGCGATAGGCAAAGCCAAGATGCGTCACTCCTCGCAGGTGTGTTTAAAAAGACTACGTAAAACACGCACGATATAGATTCATCTGAAACTGTACTCAGAACTGCAGTGTTTGTGGGACTCCTGACGATGCCTAAACTAAAATACGCACGATTCGTCTGAACTAAAGTGTCACTACATTATATTCACAATTGGTCTGCTAATGGTATATCCAAGAGAGGCCTCATCGTGTTTCTTGTTATCTCTTGATGACGATTTATACAATTTTGCCTCCTACGAACATGATCATTTTTATAAAAGTTTAAAACGTTCGTGTATAACAGCAGTCACAAAATGGAAAACACATCATCAGCACTCAATTCGACCCAACTTTTGAATAACACGAAGCTAGATTTTGCCCTCGTTCAGACTGGTATCAACACGTTCCGGATATGTTACTTCACAATTGTTCTGTTACTCGGTGTGCCTGGTAACTCTCTCATCCTCCGCGTGTACTGGACCAAGACTCTGAGGACAAGCACCCACGTTTTCATCATGACCCTAGCCTGGGCTGATCTTGCCGTCTGCCTACTCAAAGTAGCCAACATTTCAATCCGAATTCTACGGTTAATTGGGCACGGAACACCCGTTGTTCTAGTGCTTCTAGGAGCATTCGAAATGACGGTCATTGGTACCTCCATTATGATAACGGCAGTGATTGCAGCAGATCGCTACGACTGCATCTGCCGTCCACACCGGCGCTTCTTCACGCATAGACGGGGTAAGATAGCGGCCTGGGCCTCGTTCTTGTTCTCAGTTGTTATCAATATTCCACAGTACGTCGGAGTATTCCCTAGTATATCCATTCCTGGCTTGCCCAAAATAAAATTGGCATGTCATGCTTTACTCTGTTTAACTGCGCTCGTGATGGTCGCCGTGTGTTACAGCTTAGTTTACAAAGCAATCAAGCAACATGTGAAAGTTGGGGCCAGCTCGTTGAGAACACGAAATAATCGCAACGACTGTTCAACAATACGCACTACTACTTTAGTTCCAGATTCTAGCACAATCAACGATGACCCCAAGCCAAGCACTTCTAAGGTTCCGAGGGAAGTCTGGGTTGCATCTGTACCAACTCAAGTAGCTAGGCTCCGTGGAAACCCCGTTGAAGATGTTAGCTTCAGCAAACATTCCACTTCGGCACGGCAAGCTCTTGCAACGGATCTACAGACAGGAACTTCACTGGACATAGAACCAGGGTTAGAGACAAACGGTAAAAGAAGACGCCCTGAACACCCCTCCAACGTTACCCAACTTCAGCGTAAGACAACGAAGATGCTCTTTGTGACTAGCGTTGTCTTCTTCTTGACATGGATGCCATATTGGATCTTAATCATTGTACGTTTTGCAGAACAGGGTGGACAGAAAATCGATCACATATTCTTTCAAGTACTGGTTGAATTACAACTCGTGTTATACATTAACAACGTCGTCAATCCATTCATCTATGGAATTGCAAACAGACGGTTCAGGAAAGACTGCAGAGAAGTGATTGGCAAGTTCAAGCTCTGTTAACATTAGAATTCCTTACAAACTTAATGTATATCTTGAATGTGAGAAAAGAGAAACAGCTGTTGCAAACTATTACCAAAAATTACTAAATGGCTTGAATGCAACAGTAACACTTTTCTTTAGAGGTTGTTTGTATGACCAGTCGAAACGGGTTGGTTTCTGTGACTCTACTCGGTGCAGGACCAAGATCCAACCAAAGGTTTGTTATTATTGTAAACAATTTGGGGCCACCAGTCCACATAAGATTGAGCTTTAAGAGACCTCTCCTTAGGTTCATAAACCATGCCAGCATAGACTGGTTGTGTATTTGGTAGGCTCGGTAGGTTTCCGCTTTCAATGGTGCATCGAAGAGCAGGAAGATGGATTTAGCGGTTGACTTTTAACTAATAGTCTGTTGTGAGCATAAATTGCAACACCGCCATGTTTGTTGCCTCTGTACGTGGTAAAGTCGAAGTTCGGTATGAGGATTTCTGAGTTGTCGGTTCCGTCGTGAAGCCAAACCTCAGATATATCCCCAGTATCAGGATTGCTGCCCATCCAGCACAAACAGACGCATGCGTACTTCATCCAGCTTGTTGAGGAAGGATTTGGCATTTAGGTGTTGGAATTTGATGTGTTTTATTACAAGTGGTCTTGATGTCGGACACTGTTGAGCTCAGAGTGGGTTCGTCAGTAGTGTCATTGAGCGAAGGTCATCAATAAGCAAGTCGTCTCAAGATGCAATACAGCAGAAGAAACTGAACCGAACTGAACCGCTCAAAACCTACCCACTCGAAACTTACTGTATTATACAAATGTTACTTTCTACAAAGGAAAACATGCTTGATTTATTCGCAAACTTCTATAACTTCATGCATTACTGTATCATACGGTGGCTCATATTCGCCGATTCCTTGAGAACTGATGTTTTTACGGCGTTATATCGCCACACTAATGCGTTTTATCGCCATACTATTGTCACCGTATACTATATTGCGTTTGTTATTTCGCCACTCTATAATGCACATTACGTCATTTAGTAGGGCGCCCTCGGCTAGAGGTCAAAAGAAGATTGCACATTGGCTCGTTCGCCGCGCCGCGCGTACCAGATGTGCATTTTCCATTGCTTCGTCATCGTTTTACCTCTAAGATGGCGGCGTGATGACGTCAATGCATAAGGTCAATTGATCTCCATTATACTGACTGGATAGGACAACTCAGCGCGTTTTATGGAGATCAATGATAAGGACAGGGGTGCGTCATTCACGGCCATAACCAATAGCCAATAGGTTAAACAATGGCCAAGTCAAGGCTATATTTATATTGGTGTACTGTAATCATAGAGTTTTATCTTCCAGTACGCGCTATTCCTCCAATCAGATGCTCGAACCGGAGTGTGATATCAGACGATAACCTACTCCCAGTTTTTATATTGCACTCTGCGTATTGTGAGTGTCAATGCGTCACGCTCCGCATACGGTCAGTGCACAAATTACATTCTAAACTTTGCGCATGGAAAACCAAAAACATAACCTAACCTCATTGACTTAATGAGGCTGGAAGATAAATTCGTTATCACACTCGCGCTCGTGGAATACGGAAAAATATAGCGCGTCTGCGTCCCATATCCAACTCGGCTCGGCCTCGTTAGATATGGGACGCAGAAGCGCTATATTTTTTCGTATTCCACTCGCGCTTGTGTGATAACTTATAATATATAAGAACTAGAGGGCGCACTGGCAATACTGCGTGCACAACGCGCCGGGACTGCAAGGAGACACGAGCGCCATTTAAAGGTACACGTTGCCTTGAAACGGCCGAGTTGGTCTATAAAAAGCGTTTATAAACCGTTTGTTATACAATGCATATGGTTAGAAAGATATTTTAAAAGTAGAATACAATGAATAGAATACAAGTTCAAGGAAAACCACGCAATTTCGAGGCATATTTGTGTGGATCATTGTATTCTACTTTTAAAACATCTTTCTAACCATATGCATATTATAACAAACGCCTACAATCGCTTGTTATAGACCAACTCGACCGATCCAAGGCAACACTGTACCTTTAATAGAGGGCAAAATTGAGTACGAAGTATACGATGTGCGTATGGTAAATACACGCATCACGCACTCGGTGTTCATGTTGTTGTTTTGCGTACAGTAAAGATGTGTTAGTGGTACTTAAAACATGGCCGCACCACCCGCGCGATGAGTCACGTAACTTGGCTAGTGCGCCCTCTAGTTCTTATATATAACTCTATGACTGTAATACAAATATTGACTGCTTCGAGTGGCGTAAACGCTATAACTTGACGCGCAGTAAAGATGGATTACGCACTGCATGCATGCTGTACACGAAATGTGCATAACATGAACACGTCCAAATACTGTTCCCGTTGTTTCCTTATTGCAACGTACACACCTTGAAGAAGGCCTTGCAATACGCGTCATTGACCACCAGGGCCCAATTTCATGGCTCTGCTTACCGCGGAATTCTAGCAGAATTAGCGCAGAAATCCGCGGTAAGCAGAGCCATGAAATTGGGCCCGGCTTTTAGGATTTTTTTTGTGCACGCCTGAAAAGCTATCATTGGCTGAGTGCATAGCGCGAATACTAGACTTGACTCAAGTCCCAATCCCGTGCCATCCCCAGAAAACTATTGTTTTGCGCTCTGCATTCCCCCAACCTGTTCCGCACGCGGGACCACATTTTGACGGCGAGCGCGCACTGCTATACCGGTTGTTTGCTAGTTGGCGGTATATGCTTAGGGACCTCTCACACGAGAACGGGACTTGAATCAAGTCTACGCGAACACGCGTGCTCTTTTCCATCGTTTTACATCAAAGATGGCGGTCAATGACGCGTCTTGCAATCCATCTATGGGCGAAAATTCTGCGATTTTATTTACTGGTGAGCACCAGCATTATGTATATTTTTCCTTACGTCAATAACAAGACAGTATACACAAAGGATTGACATTTTCATTTTTGTTAATTAAAGATAAATATATATGTACGTTGTAAAAACAAGTTTGAAATATTTCGCCAGTAGGCCCTACCTCAAAAAGCAAATATCAATCGATGGTAAAAATAGCCCTTTCACATGACTGCACGAAATCTAATTAAAATTAAGGCTTTTCGAGATAAAATAATCCATAACCATCCCAGCTACCACCGTAAAATGTTCACAAATTTGCAAATCAAAATGCCCTCAATTCCCTCCTGATCCTTGAACTGAACATGTGAAAACAAGAATTGGCTTGCAGTTTCGACTCTGAACGATTTTTTGAGAAAGACTCTGCCATAGTAATAACAGAACATATCCTTCATGCTCTACATTTTACTGCGTATACGCCGGTTTCCATCCGTTTCAACTGTCAAGTTTACGTGACATTTGTCGTGCATTGTTGTAAGTAGACTAGTGCTCTGTTTATGTATAAATTAGAACTATTGCGAGGCATGAGGAGCCAGTCTTCATATCCATCCAGCACAAAATTAACTTTGAAACACACGTGACTCCGGTCCGATCCACACCAACCTCAGGGCCCAGTTTCATAAAGCCGCTTAAGCAGAAAATAGTGCTTCTGCTTAGCAAAAGAAAGCATGAAACCAGTCACATATTGTACATGTGACATGAGATTTCGGCTGGTAACCTTATTCTGGTATGCATTTTTGTTTGTGCTCAAGCAGCTCTATGAAATTGGGCCCTGTATGTGTGGGTAGTTGTACACATGGCGGTCTAGTCCATCCCGCGTGTGATTTCCCCCCCCCCCCCCATACACCACACGCTGACTAATATATACATACATAAGCTGTGCATGGGCGCCTCCCCGGATGCCTTCACTGTACACCCATAGTAACTGTGTGGTACAACAAAAATTACAACTCGTGTATAGCGCAGGCACTACGTAATGGTCATAGTTGGTATATTATAATGGCTAGGGGTAAATACTAAAACCTCTGAGCGAAACATACTCAGTGGTCTGGCTCCCTACCCCTCCCACAAGCTCATAGGCTCACAGCAAGCCCCCATGGTTGTCTCGCTGGCCCCACCAGACACGGCACCGGCTGTACGGAATATGCCTCAAGATTTACGTCTGACTATCCCCCACGATGGGCACCGTAGACTACTCACAACATTGCACAACAATTAATGTCACGTAAACTTGACAAGTGCAACGGCTGCAAAAGCGTATATACGCTGACCTTTGACCGCTGATGTTTTTTTTTTAAATTGTTAATTCGCCTACGTGATCTTTTGATGATTTTTTTTACAACAACCATCTAAAATTATTGTCTGCGATTCCACATTGCTAAATTACGTAAACGGTAAGCCGGTGTATCCCTTTAAACATCGCAAGAAAAAACGGACACGATTAATGAAGACGGATTTGACTGCAGGCTCTGTGGTTATAAGCTTGTTTAATAAAACATTGTAAAACGGAAATTGCGAGTCGAATCTCTATTGAAAATTCAGTCATTGTACTTTACTATCATGCGTTTCATTCACCACGTATTAAAGCATTGTTGCCTCTTCATTTGAAAACGTCATTCAATGCCACCAGGGGGAGGCATGTGCATTGTGTTCAATGGAAGACTTTTGAACGCTAGATGGCAGCAGACATACCAGGTAAAATTCCATTGTTTACGTAGTTCTAAGCATGCGCACATTGTCGAGAACAAATGGTAAGTCTGCTGCCACCTAGCGTCCCAAAAGTCCCCCATTAAACTTATACGGCGTTTCTTTTTAGTCCTGCAAAATCGGGATTCAATTCGAAGAGTAGGCGCAAATATTGATTTCTTCAAAAAGCTGATGTATGAATGTTGATGCTGTTCGTGTGAATTGTTGTCTTTTTCAATCGCATGACGCAAAAAATCATTTCGCCAATACATTAAGTGAAATTGAATGACTGTGGTATTAAAGACCTATACTTTAAAACAACTAAATTGGATTTTCAAACAAATTCTTGACAAGACAGTAGGTGAAGAATTGCTGTATGTAAAAAGTGAGTTTCCTTCTTTTAACACCACCTTGTAGAATGACGCGACACAATTATTTGCCGAAAATGACGGGGGAAAAAACATATAATATTACGCGAACCGATCCTGCTATGCAACGCCACGAATAACACATTGAAGAGCTGAAGATGAAAAGCAAATTAAGTCAATTCCCTTAATTATAAACAAGCTGCGAGAGGCAACTCAATTCATCAGAAATGTAAAAAGGCATTTGCACGATTAACCCCTGAATAAGTAATTGACAACTATGACCAAGACACGCTTTCACACAGCACTAAAGATTCATCTTAAGGTCATGTCACACAAGACAATTTACAGGCAACCAGTTCCAGGCAATCTCTAAATAGGAAATTCATTAACATTTCAGTTTTCTCATTATTTTTCTTGGGATAGTTGGTTGCCTCCAAGTTGCCTGATGGAAAAATTGCCCTGTGTGACAAGACCTTTAAGATAAGTTGTTAGTATTACCATGCGGTTTGTATTGTGTCATCTCACTGTGCCTAGTAATTAGGAGTGTCGGCCTTAAAGCCGAAACGCCTATTGTTTTCGTCGAGATAAAAAAAAAAAATAAAAAAACCAATGTTATTATTATCAAATCACATAGATTTTGTACAAGGATTTCGTTATGAGATAATCTTTTACTTTACAATGTCCTATCGTTGCAAGTTATTATACCATACGAAAATTTAGGTCATGAAATTTAATATAAAACATAAATAGCTGAACATAATTAATTAATTTACTTATTAATAATGACATGAAAATTGCGTAAGCCAATCTTGAAACCACCACATCTGAAGTCCGATCATCAATTTTTTCTCTCTATTATATAGGCCTACATGTTGGATAGTGTATGTGTGTTTGTTGGGTTAAAAATATGAGCGACGTCACAATGACATAATTTATTGCGCGTTTTGTATGTAAGTACAAAACCCATGGCTCGAAAAACTGTAAGTATTTGGTCAAAAAACACAACTTTTTAAAATAAGTTAAATTTTTGGTTTCCTATAATACACGAACTATTTTGTGAACACAAAATGCTTTTACTTAGAGTTAATGAAGGCCATTAAAACTAATCAAAGTACAATGTAGTTCCACGATAATATTGACACAATGGCTAACTTGCTGTATTACAGGGGGTTTTTGTTTATTCTTTTGGCCATAATCTTACCTTTGTACATTATATTGTCTTTGTTCCTCGCCCTGGTGTGCTTAGATTTCACTCTTCATTTTCGGTAAATGATATATTTATTTTCTCCCAGATTGTATTTAAATTAGCAACGATATTAGTTTTCAATGGTGACTTATAGACTAAATAGGACTAATGCTGATTGGGTTTTTTTCTACTGAGAAATTAAATATATAAACCTTAATAAAGTTTACCCTTGAAGCGTGAGATCGACTCAACATATAAAAGCGATTAATTGTAAAAATCAAATAAATGTTCATAGTTGTGTTCCCCTAGAAGCTCATTTGAAGAAAATAAATTGGTTTTTAAATACGATCTATAGCCTAAATCAATATAGGCCTACAAATAAAATCACAATTTGGTAATATATTTATTGACTAATACAAAAAGCAATCTCAGAAAGTAAACAATCATGTTTCTGTCAATGACATCTGTACGCCGATTTCATCATTTTGAAGCTTTCTAATTTATTAGGGGGTTTGGCTATTGTTTTCTTCCAGATTGTTTTCCCTGACATATTATGTTTCTCAACGGCCCTAATCCCAAAGGGTTTGTACACGGATTTTGTTATCAGATAATTTAATATCTAACAATGTTTCTTCGGTAGAAGTTATATTAGCATATCAAAGCTTAGGTCATGAGGTTATGTTCAAATATAATCACATAAACACAACTAATTAATTTGTCGGCATTTTCACGAACCAGCGAATCCGCCCACGCAGCTGAAACACAACGCTCTAAGAAAAACGCCTTTGAAGTTGGTCACTTTTTGAAAATGTGTTTCCGCCGGTCATTTAATTGAAAATGTTAATTTTTTTGGGGGGGGGGAGACGGTAGTGTATAAGTTAATTAGGATGACTAGATACTCAATTCTTTATTTGCATGCTTTGATAGAAAGCTGTTTGGTTCGAAACTTATTCGCCGGTTCGTGAAAACGCAAAAACCTAAGCATACCGGACTCACCACACACAGGGTGCGGATTAGCCAATTCGTGAGAAGCAAATCCGTAATTGCAGACGATTCGCCTTTTGACAATTAGCGTAATTAGTAAAGTATACATTTTCAAGTCTTAAACTTTTGCAGAAACAGATAGGCCTACATAAAGAAAATTTAAAAAAAAAACGAAAATGCCACAATGGATCATTTTTGACGGCTTCGTCGCTTCGTGAAAACGCCGACGAATTGACTCAGTTATAATGAAATGAATATTTGATTAGCCGCAGCCAACCTCGAGACCACCATGCATAATATCTCAAAAAGCATACGTCTGGTCATCATACTTTTCGATTATTTTCTTGTGGGATAGTGTAGATGTGTTTAGTGGGCTAAAACATTGTTTGGCGTAACCGTGACATCAATTATTGCGCGTTTTGTATGTGTGTACAAAACACATGGCTCTAAAAGTGTACATATCTGTTTTGTAAAAACTACCCTTTTTTTAATAGTTAAAATTTCAGTTACCTTTAACACCCAAATCAATTTAAAAACATAAACGTTTTTACCAAGAGTTATTCCAGGCCATTAAAACTAATCAAAGAACAATTTCCACGATAAAAAGCTAAGCCATCACAATGTGAAGACGATAAAAAATGTTTTTTGCCCAACGTAGAGTCAAAGATTTCTCTCGCCACATTTACTGTCCAATGGACTGTGTGGTAAAAAGACTGTGCTGTCTTGGAGCTTACAGCACATGCAACGTTTTACTTTGAAGTGGGGCACCACTTTGACATTTTACTTCCGCTTCAAACAGTGATGAAAGCAGTCTTCGTCGCTACGCGACTGATAGCATGATGATGATGACTTGATGAATAGATGGAATGCATAAGAAGAGGTCACTGACCACCATCATGGATAAAAAAAAACAATAGAAACGTGCACGCATGTACGCGATGCGCAAAACTCTTAGCCAATGATAGCCTTTCACGCGTGCACTTTTCATCAAAGATGGCGGCCAATGCAAGGGTCTATTAAGAGTGATTTGTAGTTCAGGGCCCAATTTCATAGAGCTGCTAAGCACAACAATTTGCTTAGCATGAAATTTCTTCCTTGATAAAACAGGGTTACCAACCAAATTTCCATGTGTTGCATATTGCTTGTTACTGGTATTCAGCTGTTGTTTGCTTGTCCTGAAAATCACTTGGAAATTTGGTTGGTAATCCTGTTTTTATCAATGAAGAAATTTCATGCTAAGCAAATTGTTGTGCTTAACAGCTCTTTGAAATTGGGCCCAGATCAATCTTAGCTCTTTGTCAAACCGAGCCCAGGTGTACTGTGTGTTTCGCGCGTATGTTCAGTGTGAGAAACGCGCTGTCCACACACACATATTCACGTGTAAATCCACATGAGACAACGTCTGTCAGTGAAAAAACAATGGTCCACAAATAAAACAAAGTGTACGAGGTATGGGGTTATTAGCAGCTTATTTTGCAAAAAATACCAGGTATGTAATCAATTTTGTCTCTCCCTCATTTATCCCCCTTTGATGTCTCTCTCCGATATATGCCATACCACTTTTATCATTTCCGGACCGGAACGTGGGCATATCGCTCGTATGATTGTTATAATTAAACCAATGATGCCCCATAAGTAAGGAAACCTGTAAACAAGGATGCTTGCTATTGTGACAAGAAAAACCGGGATTTACCCCCTACTCTTCCACGATAAAGTGTTCTGGGTTCTGTTACGTGCACAACCAATCATAGTACACGGGACCTACGGCTTTATGCTAGGTTCCCACTATCACGATTCGCACCACGATTGAAATCGTGGTCTTAATCGTGGAGTAATCGTGGTGATCTTATCAGATCTAATCAGATCTTATCAGATCTTGAGGTAAGTCGTGGCAATCGTGTTAATCGTAGAAAAATTTTGGACGGTTAAAAAAATTTCTACGATCAACACGATAAATTTTTATTCGTGATCATCGCATCAGATCATATTGGATCATAACAAAGCGCGACTGATCACATCTAATCGTGCTTGCAAATCGTGATGATCGGGATCAACTTGGACAATAAACACCACGCTCTGTTGAGATGGTTGTGGGTTGTAGTGTTCACTCTATGTAGAAGTTCAAGAAACAATGGTCAGTCGGCTTGTATGTATATCCGTCGGGGTCCAATCGTAGCTCAAATCGTGATCACTCGATCCATCGTGAAATACATCGCAACCACAATCGTATCCTATCGCAACAGAACGCATAGGTTCGTGATAAATGTATCGGAAGGTATCCGAACGTATCTGCACGTATCCGATCGTCCCAAATCGGGGACCCCGATCGTGATGATCGTGTCACATTGAGACTCAATCGGGACGATCCTATCGGATCAGATATGATCGTATCTGAACGGGAGACCAGATCGTGAAAGATCGTGTCACCTGAAATTGACCAATCTTGACCATATCGCATCCAAGCGCACCAAATCGTACCAGAACGTTTCGACTCGCATCACCTCGTATCAAAACCTGACATTTCAGAGAAGTTCCACGATCAGCTACGAATGGCCAATCGTGGCGTTCATAACGGATCGTACGACAGTGGGAACCTAGCATTATGTCCAACAACCCGAGGGACAAAGCAATTAGGATATATCAAGGACACACGTGTCAAGACTGGGACTCGAACCCACACTCTTCTAATCAGAAACACCAGAGGGTTCTGTATTGACTGATTCAGACAAAGCCTCACACACGGGGACATTCTTGACTGGCGCAACCAAGAATATTGTGCTGATGGCGTCAGGTGAATTATGACTCTCTGGTACGTGTAGACTTCGCTCGGCCCAAGCGGCCTATCCAGGACCGCTGGGATGGGCTAATCAGCTTGCACAGATTCTTGTTCAGGAAGTACGTCATGCGTGCAGTGCTTGCAGTGTGAGTGTGATGCATGATGGGACTGAGCATCGAGCGTGCTTGATACGTTTGCCCATCCCAGCGCCTTTGGTTTTAAGGCAAGGCGCTGGGGACGAGCGAACGTGTAGACACAAATCCCGGGTCTCGGGTCAAAACGGGAATGGGGGACTTTTAAGACACTTGGTGGCAGCAGACTATTCGGGTGAATCCATCGTTCTCGGCAATGTGCGGCTTGCTTATAGGGTGCACCCCACCAAATAGGAGAAAACAGAGCGTCGAGCTCATTAATATTTTGTAGGCCCTCAAAATATTCTATATTAGACAGATTTGAGAGCCCCCAGAAAGTATTTCAGTGTAAAAATGTTGCCCAATTGTGACCTGGGGTCGTTGACTTCCAGCTTGAGGTTTTTTTTTGATGACATAGGCCCTGAAATAAATGGTCCTATTTGCTGAGAGGTGTAGGGACATTTTTCAAGATTGATGCTCGGACGTTTTGAAAATTAGACCTGTGAAGGGGTGTTTTTACTTGGAGGGAGAATAACTCGACGGGCCCAGGGACTACCCATATAAAATTGAGCAGAGAATACAAGTTCAAGAGTCAATCAATAATTTTCCCTTTCAAGTTAAAAGCTGTGAGACTTTTAAGTATTTTTCGTGTATTTTTGAATATTTAGCATTTTGCACTGTGTGCTATGGGCGATTATTTGGTGGGGTGCACCCTTAGAACTACGAAAACAATGGAATTTTACCTGGTACGTCTGCTGCCATCTAGTGTTCAAAAGTCTCCCATTGCAACCTCATCTTTCTCAGTTTGTGGATCGGTTGTCAAATTGATGCGTGTAAAAACTTGATTAATTCAATATTGATATAGGAGTATCGGAGCGTATAATGTTGAGAAAGATCCTGTTGCTTATTGTAAAATTTACGATCATCAGCTTAGGCGTATCTGTGGATGCCTAAGGGAGCGATGGTGGGTTTCTTTATTGGTTTGCCAACACCTAGGCCTCTCTCAATTTCCCAACACACCCCCATGCCTGAAGAAAGAGATATTTGTTCGTTGAAGTCACCTGACCCAGGGAACGATCAATCCATTAAATTTCTGCTCAAGATAAACCAGAACGAACGGTTCAGCACATACACCAGAGAGCGTCTACATTTCCACAAGCTTTTCGGGGCTATTGGGTGGGCCCCGTAACCCGAATAATTAGTCTATTCCTATTTGACCCTATTCTCGTCACATGCACACTCACTGCTTCGAGTCCAGTGCAACACAATACAGTGAAAGTTGGACAACAAATACGACAATATTGTTTTATTAATTTTTACATATCACTTCAGTTTTGTACTCTGGGTTTCTTTACAACGAGTGCTTTGTTTATTCGGGCGCGAAGGAAAGCTCATGGGACCGTTTAATCACGTGGGGCTTACTATCGATAGGTTCACAATAGACCAGGAACTCTCATAGGACATTGCGAATAGGGAAAGCTCTCGCGGGAAGGTCATGAGTACAGTGACTTCATTGAAAACTGCTATTGCAATAATGAGGTCATGTTCATGTGTCATGACTGTTTGCGCGACTGGTTTAATACTGTAGTTTAAGTAGAAGAAATACCCCGGACTAGGCATTCTGTTGTGTAGACTTCCTAGATATATGTAATTATTGCTAATGTTTTATATAACAATACTCGTAATATGTTTGTCAATTTCTTTAGAAATAAATTGCAAACTTTATTGCACTTTTCCACGTCAAGTATTAAGTTGCCATGGCTAGAAACTTCACTCAACAAACACCATATATATACATGTTCTGTGGTGTAATTCTTTGGGTCGATCCGAAGGGTGTGCGGCCAACTAACCCCAATCTCTTAAAAATCTCGATGTAAATCTACAACACGCACGCCTACCTTTCGATCGGCTCTTTTTTGATCATTTTGCCTGGAATCCTCGTTACGTACAATATTAGGCATTTAGTTAAGATCTAATTAATATACATTGAAATATATATGAGTCTGTATTGTCATTGGATTTATATTTTGTTTGTTTCTTTATTATTTATTTATTTATTTGTTGCCATCGAGTAGGCTACGTGAAAGGAGCTTTCAACTGTGTTATCTGATTGGTCCAGATATCCGTGAACGTCCTATAAACATGAAACTAAGGACATAATTGACAAACAACTGATGTGTACCATTTTAAAACGCGAGTCATTTTGTTGCGCATGTTCAGTGTTCACACTCTAGCAATAATAAACGGCAAGTGAAGATCGGGAAAACAACCGGTATGATCGACTCTAGGTTAGTTATTTAGAAAGCAAGTCAACGTATTTTACCGATTGTACTGCACTTCTCTTTGTAACGTCACAGTCGGTACTTTCCACCAACCATGGTTGGCCTTTACAGCAAAATAAAGTACCATAGTTTATCATTATACAAATTCTATCAAATTAGCTAACATCACTGACGAATCAATGGTTGTCATCCAAAAAAGATCGAAAGTACTTGATATTGTTCATAGCAAAGAATGAAAGTTTAAGAAAATTTAAGGAAAAATTTGTGCCAATCCAGTTAATAATTTTTTTCAACTCAAGGTTGCCTATAGAAAATGGTGATCAATGTTGGTAAAAGTGTTGGTCCCCAGCTCAGCCCCTTATACAAGAAAAAGTGTGATTTTTTGTTGAAGTCTCATAACCCAGCAGAGGGCAAAGTCTAAGACAATAATATATATGAATGAGGCGGGTGTATCCCTCTGCATGACACCTGCCAACATGTCGAACTATAGTCTGTACTTCCATCTGGGGTGACCACTTTTGAGCGAGTTGGACTGAATAGCTCGAAGCAGGTTCGGTGGAACTCCGTAAGCATATTCACCATCTTTCCTCTGGGTAATGCATCAAGTGCTTTTCTGAAGTCAATGAAGGTCAGGATCGCTGTAAGGTTGTTGCTCTTCGCCACCTCAATTAAATTCGTCTCAGTGCCAGGATTTGTGAAGTTGTTGACCTCTTCTCTCTGAACCCGTTCTGGTTGCCTCTGAGGTGAGGGTCAGTTGCACTGTGCAGCCGGTTTAGTACCATACGGCTAAAGATCTTTGCGATGATACATGTGAAGCTAATACCACGGTAATTGTCTGGTTTACTAAGATCACCAGATTTGGGCACGGGTGTGATGCTCGACAGCGACCACTGCCTGGAGACTTCGTTGTTGATCAGGGCAAGGTTACAGATCTCACAGTTCTTAAAGATTTCTGGAGGTACACCATCTGCACTTGCGCTATTCCCTTGTTGCAGTGTGGACTTGGCCTTGCTCAACTCAGCGGCAGTGAATGGTCCATCGTTGATGTCTAGATTGGTATAAGTATGTCAGGGATGTCTTCCTCAGCATTCTCAATTGCTTGTGTTTTTCCTAGCAGGTTGCTAAAGTGGTTGAACCATGTGTTAACTCTCTCCTCCGCACTGGCACCCACTATCTGACCCTCCTTTGCCTTCCTTCGCCCTGTCATCTCATTGCTGAACAACATCTCTTTGGCCCCCATTCTCCCGGTCACGGTTCTCCAAGGACTGCAGTCCTTGGAGAACTGGTTAATACTAAATACCAGTCGACTGGTTAATATTAAATTCCCGTTGAGCCTCCTTTACCTTCTCTCTTGCCACCACTCTGTCATGATGCTTCGATTGAGCACTGGTCTTGGCTCGCTCCATCTCCAGAACCCCCCCCCTCTCATTGTCTTAGCATTTACTTTTAGTCGAGTTGCCTCGTAGTGCCGGTGCAGCGGTTTCCCAAGGTCCACCTCTTCCCTCCTCTTTTCCGGAATTGGGTATTTGCAGCAAATAGATGGCGCTCCATCATGAACTCTGACAGATGTATACCGTTTTTGTTGACGGAATAATCCTTCCTCCGCCCTTACACGCGCGCTAGGTTACACGTTTGTAGACTGCCGACATAGGGCTGGCTTAAGAGATCAACCTACCCGGGTTTGTGATCAGAGTTGTCCTTCTCCTTGGTGAAATGGCACCCAAGCCTAACGAGCTACACCTACCCGGAGCAACCTGGTAATAGCGCCAGGGGTTCCCCTTCACCCTCTGTCATTTTGTAGAAACAGGAACGGCACGAGAAGCCAGACAGTCGGATTTGATTAGGAGAGGCTAGTGTTCAGACGCTGTGCTGTACAATGGAGTACTTCAGTGGAGATGGAGCTGCTTCATTCTCCAAATCACCCCAGCAGGTCCTAATCCAATTGACCCCGAAAAAAATTAAGGAAAATGTGTAACAATCCCGTTATCAATTTTGTGCAACTCAAGATTGTCCACAGAAAATGTTGGTCCAATGTTGGTAAACAGAACAAATAAATAAAAGACCTTTCTAATGTTGATAAACAAACCGTGCTTGGCATGGACGGCCCTATATAGAAAAAAACATTTGAAAATGTGACCAAATTCTAAATTTCCACAAACTTTCAAATAAAATAACATACATCCCACGATTGGTTACTGTGTGTTTCCAACACTATTTTTGAATAGTTTGTGTAAAATTGTTACAAGCTGTGGCTATCTCTTTTTGCTTTGCATTTATGGCTTCCCATAGTTTTCCAACATTGGTTGGCAAAAACTCCGGCTGTGACGTTGCAATAGAAAGGTGGATCTCTTCTAACCTTACTCTGGAAAAATGAAAGCTGATGGCTCTTTCCAGAACAACCATTACAAGAGTAAAAAGCCAGCTTGAATTTAACACCGATTTCGATTCACCTGAAGGCCTATCTCATCTCCAACAAAATGATTGCGATTGCGATGGGATGTGGTCCATATCAATGCCAAGATGAGCGTGTAAATCTGTAACAATATACAATTGTCGCATGCTGTGGTGGGGCCCAAGGTTTTCCGTACAATTAGGGGGAGGGTAAATGGCACCCAAGGCGA
Organism: Pycnopodia helianthoides; assembly: GCA_032158295.1. Classification (NCBI taxonomy): domain Eukaryota; kingdom Metazoa; phylum Echinodermata; class Asteroidea; order Forcipulatida; family Asteriidae; genus Pycnopodia; species Pycnopodia helianthoides. The sequence continues at coordinate 21,628,932 of CM063244.1, forward strand.
GGCTATACCAAGTATGCATGTATGTATTTTAATGGAAAAATATGCTGGACTTAATATATAGGCTTATACATGATAATCGATATCGAATGATGGACGTATTGACGCCAAGATAAAGAAGGATGGTAAAGGCTAGCATGGCTTTTGGACGATTACACCAAAGACTCTGGAGTAACCACCATGTATCCACAAGAGTAAAATGTAAAATCTCCAAGGCAATCGTTCTGTCCACTCTTTTGTAGGACGCCGAACAAGGACTGTATAAAGATCCTGATCGGTGGTGGGTTTCCTTATTGGCTTGCCAACACATATAGGTGTCTCTCTCCGTTCCCCCAGCTCACCCCTGTTGTGATAATACTACACATAGGACTGGTACAAGTCTACACTTCATGTTTATTCATATGTAAGCCCTAGACACATTATAGCTTATGTATGTCTCACAACCAACGTTCTCAAGTTGCTAATAAATCATTGTGTTTCAACTTATAACAATAAGTCTCCAACCCTGTAACTATTACAACAACCCCCTTGCCTGAAGAAAGTGAGATTTGTTTGTTGAAGTCACCTGAACCAAGGGGACGGCCAACTAATTAAATTTCTGCTCAAAAGATTAACCACGACGAACGATTCAGCACATGCACCAGAGAGCGTCTACATTTCCACAAGCTTTTTGGGGCCATTGGGTGGGCCCCGTAACCCACGCCGTGGATGAGATCGTCTGGCTGATAATAAAGAAAGCATGGTCCCCTTTAATGGAGCTTTTAAAGGAACATATGTGAGAAACAAAATCGGGGGAAAAATCTTCTCTCGAACGAAGATTATTTTCGTTCCAACGAAGATTATTTTCGTGCGAACGAAGATTATTTTTGTTAAAACGAAGATTTGCTTTCGTTCCGACGAAGATTAATTTCGTTCGAACGAAGATTATTTCTTTACGTAGGCCTATATCCCTTAACAGCTCCGTACCCTTGTCCTCCCACCACTGAAAAATATTCCCGCCCGTATATTGAACGCTTGAAATAGTTAGTATATTGACCCTATCCTCGTCACTGCACACTCACTGCCTTGAGTCCTGTGCAACACAATACGTTGAAAGATGAACAACAAACACGACAATACTGTTTGATAAATTTTTACGTATCACTTTAGCTTGTACTCTGGGTTAATCTTTACAAAGAATAAGAATAACTACCAAAAATAAACTTGCGGGTACAAACCATGAGTACAAATCTCTTTGGGAGAAGCGTTGGCTCTGAAAAGAGCCGGTGTGGTCTCGACGTTTCGAACAGTATACTCAGCTCGTCTTATAAGAGTGTTTTAGTTATTCGGGCTCGAAGGAAAGCTCACGGGACCGTTTAATCACGTGGGTTTACTATTGATAGATTCACAATAGACCAAGAACTCTCATAGCACATTGTGGATAGGGAAAGCTCGAGTGGTAGGTCATGAGTGACGTCATTGAAAAACTACTATTACAATAATGAGGTCATGTTCATGTGTCATGACTGGTTGTGCAAGCTGTTTAGGCCTAAATACTGTAGTTTTAGTAGAAGAAAATCCGGGATTAGGCATTCCGTTGCATAGATCTTCCCAGATATAAATGTAAATATTGTTAATGTTTTATATAACAATACTCGTAATATGCTTGTTAATTTTATTAGAAAATAAATTGCAATTTTTATTGCACTTTTCCATGTCAACTATTAAGTTGCCATGACTAGAAACTTCACTCAACAAACACCATGTTCTGTGGTAAACATCCTTGGCCGATCCGGAGGGTGTGCGTTTAACTAAACCAAATCTCTAATCTAACAACAACAAAATTCAATGAAAATCTATGACTCGAGATCGAAACTATATAGTATTACTATGAAGCCTTTCCCGTCGTCGATATAGACATCTACAAATCGCACGCCCACCTTTCGATCGGTCTTTCCTTTTAATCTTTGTTCCTGGAATAAGTTGTTCTGGCCTGCTTGATATATTCGGTATGTCATAAGGTTTTTAAATTATTTATTTATTTATTTATTATTATTCTATTTTTTTTGCCATGAAGTAGGCTACGTGGAATGAGCTTTCAACTGTGTTATCTGATTGGTCCAAAGACCAATGACTTTCATAGCACATTGCAAATAGGGAAAGCTCTAGCGCGGGAAGGTCATGAGTGACGTCATTGAATAACTGCTATTACAATAATGAGGTCACGTTCATTACCATGACTGTTTATGAGACTGCTTTTATATTGTAGTTTTAGTAGAAGACATATCCCGGATTAGGCATTCCGTTGTGTAGACCTCACAGATAAATGTAACTATTGTTATGTTTCATATAACAATACTCGTTAATATGCTTGTCATATTTTCGAAAATAAATTACAAACTTTATCGTACTTTTCCCCGTCAAGTTTTTGCTGCCATGGCTAGAAACTCCACTCAACAAACACCATATATATATACATGTTCTGTGGTAAACATCCTTGGCCGATCCGGAGGGTGTGCGGTCGATATCAACTATAGACCTACCATTACTCTGCAAATCTAACAAACTTATAACTCTCCTCATTACACGCGCGCCCACCCTTTGATCGTTTTTTTTTTCGAACTTTGTACCTGGAGTAACCCTTATGTATGCGCACAGGAGTCAAATACAAAATCTACAGAGGGCAATCGTTCTGTCCACTCTTCTGGGAGTGTACGACGCCGAAACATGGACTGTATACAAAAGCCATGTGAACAAATTACATGCCTTTATGATGAGACATCTAAGGTCAGTAATGCGAATCACATGACAGGACATGGTACCCAACAAGGAGGTCCTAGGAGGTCCTACAGCGTGTAGGTTTACCCTCAATGGAAGATCTCCGTATAAGAAAGAACCTTCGGTGGGCAGGACACCTACTGAGAATGCCATCTGAAAGACAACCCAAACAAATCTCTATTCAGACCTCTCTGAATGGTCCAGAAGACGAGGCCGCCCATACCTCCACCCAAGAGAAATCTGGCACGAAATTAAATCCACACAGAGAGCAGCTGCCAAGTTATGAAGGAAGTCTTCGTTGCTACGAGACTGATAGCATGATGATAATGACTTGATTAATAGATGGGTTGCATATTATGAGGTCACTGACCACCATCTTGGATGAAAAACAACGGAAAAGTGCAAGTGTGTCTAAGCGCTGCGTACAACTCTCAGCCAATGATAGCCTTTCATGCGTGCACGTTTCATCAAAGATTGCGCCAATGCAAGGGGTCTATAAGGAGTGATATGCTGTTGAGTGATGAGCAATCTTAGCTCTTTGTCAAACAGAGCCCATATCTTTATTGATATAGGAGTGTCGGAGCGTATACTGTTGAGAAAGATCCTGTTCGTGGATATCCCACTAGACTTTTGATCGCCCATTAATCCAAAAGGGCGATCAGATCCCGCTTTAATCCTACTCCCGAGGTGGATCAAATTTGCGGGGTCTGATCCTGATCGCCCTCGCGTTCCCACTTACGCTTGATCGCCCTTTGATCGCCCTTTTCGAGAAATTGCGGGGTCTGATCGCCTTTTCTCGAATTGCGCGATCAATGCGGGGTCCAGTGGTGGTGGATTTCCTTATCGGCTTGCCAACACCTACGCGCTTCTCTCCATTCCCCAGCTCACCCCATGCCTAAAGAAAGAGAGATTTGTTCGTTTAAGTCACCTGACCCAGGGCACGAACAATCAATTGAATTTCTGATGGAAAGATAAACCCAGTTGAAGGTTCAGCATTATACAAATCAAGTCAGCCAACATCACCGACGAATCAATAGTTGCCATCCAAAAGAAATCGAAAGTACTTGATATTGTTCATAGCAAAGAATGTAAATTTAAGAAAATTTAAGGAGCAGTTATCAATTTCGTTCAACTCAAGGTTGCCTATAGAAAATGGTGGTCAATGCTGGTAAAAGTGTTGGTCCCCAGCTCAGCCCCTTAACAGAAAAAAGTGTGATTTCTTTGTTGAAGTCTCCTAGGGGACGAACAATCAATTAAATCACCTGCTGCTCAAAAGATAAACCCAGATGAAATTTCTGCTCAAATAATAAACCAGATGAAGGTTCAACACATTACACCAGAGAGCGTCTACATTTCCACAAGCTTTTCGGTGCCATTGGGTGGGCCCCGTAACCCACGCCGTTGATGAGATCGGTGATGAGACTGAAAATATTCCCGCCCGTTTTGAACGCTTGAAATAATTAGTGTTGACCCTATGACCTGCCTTGATCCCGTGCAACACAATATTGTTTGATCAATTTTTTTACGTATCACTTCAGCTTGTACTCTGGGTTTATTAATATGATATGAACTAAAATGTAGATTATAAGTTAACCATTCACACCCCTGTGAAAAATGAAATTATTATTAGATAATCAACAATTTACAAAATCTAGAGGAATGAAATAAAGAAACAAACACATCCACAACGAATACAGAAATCAAAAACATAGAAATAAAGACATAAAGAAATAAACTTCAACTCAGACATTCGGAAACACAGTCGTATAGGCCGCCTATGCAAATAAGAAAATAACGAAGAAAACAAGAAACAATAAAAAAGAAACAAGTAAGAAACCACCGTAATTGCAGAAATAAAGACATACAGAAAAAACGAAATATACTAAATGAAAAGTACGCACGGATACAGAGAAACAAACGGGAAAACGTCAATATACAGAAAGTATTGAAACAAAGACACATTGAAGAAATATTAGAAAAGAGAAACCAAGTTTTTTTTCAAGAAATAAAGAAAAAAGGAAATTAAGTAATAAATCAAAACAAACAAATTATGAATTTTAGGAGCACAGAAGCATAATTTCCTTACAAAGAAACCAGTAGATTACTTAGGCCTAATACTAGTCACTTTACACAAGTCTTGATAAATCTGAATACTAAATACTATACCAAGCATGCATCATCGCCATGTTCATCCCTCCTCGATATTAAAACTCAACTCCGGCCGTGCAAACGCCCCCAAATTATGCTTCGTGTACTTCGGAGAAAGGTACGAGAAGGGTGCGGCCATGAGACGTTTTGACCCTATTCAACACCTTCTGCATGCTCAACATTTTATCATAACAATTAAAACATAACAATTAAAATTTATAAGGCGCTATTCCATCAAGATCATAAGACAAAACAACATTGCGTACCCATTTCAACTACCGTTACCAAGCAAATTCTACAAAATGATGACCTCTGAGTGCCCCTTCATTTACCCCCTTACGTGGGCAAGTCGTTAAATGATTGTCGCCCTGACAGCGTTCCGACTCTCTCCGCGAATCTCGCGACACTTGCGATGTTCTCGCGAGACTGCTGGCCTCCGCGAGACTACTTCTCTCGCAGTCGTGAGAGCAGTAGCCGCGGAGCAGCAGTCTAGACCCCACTCTCGCAGGATATTTGCGACAGAGCCTTTTCGCTATCGCAGCGTCAGTTATTTAACGACGCAAGAAGATCGCCTATCTAGCGGGTACCGTGCGCAACGCGGCATGCATCCCGCTAGCAAATTTTTTATTTTCTGCAGCACACGTCGGCTATGAAGTCAACAGTTAAGGGATAGGGAAGAACAGCCTATCTCTTAACTGTTGACTGTATTGACGAAGTATGCTGCAGAAAAAAAAATCGCATCCCGCTAGTATCATTGAACTGCGGAATATTAGTGCCGCAATATTTTAATGTGTTGGATGTCGCTAGGGCGATGCTCGCGCATGCGTACAACACCCGGAGAACAGTTCCACGATCGTTAAGCGCTTGACGAAGACTGTCGCCAGCATACATGTACTTGCCACGCGTATTTACCATTGTGATTTCGTTTTCACTACCTTTAATATGGAGACCGAGACCAAACAGAAAAGGGATAACAAAGAGTCTCCATAGGGAAATTCTAAAGACTGTTTTGCTCCACAAGGAATTTTGTGTACAAAGTCTATGGGAGGTTCTACAGGGACAACGGAAAGAACAAAAGATGTCTCCACAGGGATGCAAAAATAGAAATTGTGCGTGGGTGTGTGTGTGGGGGGGGGTGAGTTTGTAGTGACATTAAACCGAGGACTCACAACAAAAGGGACAATAGGTCCACGTTTGCTATCACAAAGAAAAACAATGGGTTAACGTTTGTCAGGACAAATAGTTGAACAAAGGAGGGTCCACAATTGGAGGTCATTATACACTTGTGTGTGTGTGTACTCGGTGCGCTTGGTAAACAGCAAATATAGCATCTGGCACGTGATGTTGAATGGACCAGTGAAATTCGACTCTCAGTCATGAATATGTATGAGGTATAGGGTAATACTCTGCTCGTCTTCAAAGAGTGTTTCAGTAATTCGGGCGCGAAGGAAAGCTCACAGGACCGTTTAATCACGTGGGTTTACTATCAATAGGTTCACAATAGACCAAGAACTCTCCATAGAAGCGCTGGAAGGTCATGAGTTGACGTCATTGAATAACTGATATTACAATAATGAGGTCATGTTCATGTGTCATGACTGTTTGTGCGACTGTTTTAATACTGTAGTTTTAGTAGAAGAAATCCCCAGATTAGGCATTCCGATGTGTAGACTTCCTAGATATATGTCATTATGTTAATGTTATATATAGCAATATTCGTAATATGCTTGTCAATTTCTTTATAAAATAAATTACAATTTTTATTGCACTTCCACGTCAGGTATTAAGTTGCCACGGCTAGAAACTTCACTCAACAAACACCATATATATACATGTTTTGTGGTGAACGTGTATGGCCGATCCGTAGGGTGTGCGTTCAATCAACCCATATATATCCTTGACCGAGACACGATCTCAGTCGAGACAGAACAGGGACAGGAAAGGGAGTAACGCCTCCCCCGATCCCGTCGTCGATAGACGACCTTAATTCGCACGCCCATCATTCGATCGGTTTTCCTCTTAATCTTTGTTCCAGAATCATGTTGTTTTGGCCTGCTTGATATTATTCGGTATGTTATTCGGTAATCATAAATGAAAGTTAGCAGAAAAGTTGAGATTTTCCAGAATATTACGCTTCTTAACAAAAAGCATTTATGAATTGGAATAAAAGAGTAGTGACTCGGTCTTAACCGGCTGTTTAAAACCTTGCAGGGCCGTGGCCGTGTGATAAGTTATTAAGGAAGCAAGTCAACATTTTTTGCCGATTGTACTGCACTTCGTTTTGTAACGTATGTACGTCACAGCCGGTACTTTTTGCCAACCATGGTTGGCCTTTACTGACCATAGTTTGTCATCATACAAATTCTATCAAATTACTAGCCAACATCACTGACGAATCAATAGTTGCCATCCAAAAGAAATCGAAAGTACTTGATATTTGTCAATGCAAAGGATGTAAAACAAAATTTTAAAAAGGGAAGGTTTGTGTCAATCCAGTTATCAATTTTGTTCAACTCAAGGTTGCCTATATAGACAATGAAAGTCAATGTTGGTTAAAGTGTTGGTCCCCACAGCTCAGCCCCTTACCAGAAAAAAGGTGTGATTTCTTTGTTGAAGTCTCCTAACTCAGGGGGACGAACAATCAATTAAATTCCTGCTCAAAAGATAAACCCAGATGAATTTCCTGCTCAAACGATACACCCGTAACCCACGCCGTGGATGAGATCGTCTGGCTGAAATAAAGGTCCCCTTTTCCTTCCCACCACAATGAAAAATATTCCCTCCCGTTTTGAACGCTTGAAATAATGTAATGACCCTATCCTCGTCATTGCACACTCACTGCCTTGAGTCCAGTGCAACACAAAACGATGAAGGTTGGACTACAAATTCGACAATATTGTTTGATCAATTTTACATATCACTTCATCAGTTTTGTACTCAGGGTTTCTTTACAAAGAGTGTTTTGTAAGGAAAGCTCACCGGACCGTTTAATCACGTGGGTTTACTATCGAGACCAAGAACTCTCGTAGCACATTTATTGTGGATAGGGAAAGCTCTCGCGGGAAGGTCATGAGTGACGTCATTGAATAACTGCTATTACAATAATGAGGTCACGTTCATGTGTCATGACTGTTTGTGCGACTAGTTTAATTCTGCAGTTTCAGTAAAAGGAAAAACCCCGAATTAGGCATTCTGTTGCATAAACTTCCTAGATATATGTAATTATTGTTAATGTTTTATATGACAATACTCGTGATATGCTTGTCAATTTTTTTTTTAAATGAAATTTTATTGTCCTTTCCCCGTCTAGTATGTGTTGCCATGGCTAGAAACTTCACTCAACAAACACAATATAAATACATGTTCTGTGTTATACATATCCTGTGTTAGACATCCTTGGCCGATCCGGAGGGTGTGCGTTCATTACCAAAAAATCTAAATCTCTTCAAATCTCGATGTAAATCTCCAATACGCACGCCCACCTTTCGATCGGTTTTTTGTCCAAACTTTGTTCATGGAGAACCCCTATGTGTGTGTAACCCTGAAAAAATGGATCACTTGAATAAAGTAAATGAAAACTTAACATTGGGGAAACTCACTTCAGAAAAACTCAATTATCTAAGGATCGAATATAGGGTAAAGACGCGAAAGAAATGCAAGAAGTGGGACAGCGACTCAAAATGTAGGTTTCTCAACGAGTAAGGCAATGACCAAAAGCAAAACCAGTGATCGAAATATAGCAATAAATTAAGTGAACTCTAAACCAAGACCAATATTGACACTATTGAACTAAACCCAGAATACTTAAAAAGGAATTTATAGAAATCACTAAAAACAACAAAACACAGTGCCAAAGAAGGTTACAAATTAAAATCAAAATGGCTTTGAATCCTGTGTAAATAAAACAACAAGAAATACAATTGATCAAAATACATGTTCTTCAATCAAATTTAAGAAGAAGCACTTAGTAATTAAAAATTGAATCCAAACTAAGTTTTAAACAAAAAATATTTCCAAATCAGATTTCCTAAAACACAACTTTAGAAATGAAATTCCAAAGAATCACATGAATATGATTGTCAAAATAATCAACTAATTAAACAACTAAATAATAAAACAAAGTTTAAGCTTACCGAGTCCATAGCAGTAATCATGAAACAGGCAAAACTTGAACACGAAGTAAAAAAGTGTTCCCCTTGTGCTGACAGGCTGCTATTTGAAGTCAATTACAGGGGTGACTATACAACACTACCAAGGATTATGCAAGAGGGTCCATTGTTTAATTCCTAAGAAATTAACTAACATAGTATGGCGTTTACAAAAAGATAGAGGGCGGTTTTCAAAACTAAAAGACATGTTTGTTTATTAATAGAACGCAAGCAAAAACTATCAACGTTTTTCAGCAACTAAAGACTAAACACAAAATGAACGTTAATAGACGTTTATCTTTTTGTAAACGTCAGTTTGTTTCCATTGTGTTAGACATTCTTCACGGTGTGTCTTTTTATTTCTAGTATTTTTGTTCTTTTGAAGAATTAATTCTTTGACTGTACTTGAATTGTTTGTTTTGAGATTCCACCTTAATTGTTGCGTCCTATAGTTTGTTTTAAGGTCTGTCTTTTTTAATTAAAAACATTTTAAAATTGCTGTTGGGTTTTTGTACTTTGATTTTTGAGTTTGTACCTTGATTTTGGAGTTTGTACTTTGAATTTTGAGTTTGTACTTTGATTTTTGAGTTTGTCTTTCTTTTTGAAATCTTATCTTTGATTTTTGTGTTGTCTTTTAGTTTACAAGTTTATTAATTTTGGCCCTTTTGGCCGCCCATAACTAAGGGGGTGCTGGAAGAGCTTAAAGGGAAAATATAAATGGAAATATAAAATGAAATGGAAACCCTCAATGGAAGATCTCCGTATAAGAAAGAACCTTCGGTGGGCACGACACCTACTGAGAATGCCATCTGAAAGACTACCCAAAACAGATCCTCTACTCAGACCTCTCTGATTGGTCCAGAAGACGAGGCCGCCCATACCTCCAGCCAAGAGAAATCTGGCATAGCATGACGACGATGACTTGATGAATAGATGGATTGCAGGTCACTGACCATCATCTTTAATTTAAACAAAATGAAAAGTGTACGCGCTGCGCACAACTCTCGGCCAATGAGAGCCTTTCACGCGTGCACGTTTCATCAAAGATGGCGGCCAATGCAAGGGGGTCTTCTAAGAGTTTTTTGCAGTTCAGATCAATATTAGCTCTTTTTCAAACCGAGCCCAGGTATGCCGTGTGTTTCGCGCGTAATGTTCAGTGTGAGAAACGCGCTGTTCTCACACACATTCACGTGTAAATCCCAAAGACACAACGTCTGTCAGTGAAATAACAGTGAAATAAAGAGTGTTTTTGTTTATTCGGGTGCGAAGGATCAGAAAGCTCACGGGACCGTTTTATCACGTGGTTTTATTATCGAAAGATTCACAACAGACCGAGAACTCTCCTAGCACATTGCAGATAGGGACAGCTCTCGTGGTAGGTCATGAGTGACGTCATTGAGTAACTGCTAATGCAATAATGAGGTCACGTTCATGAGTCATGACTGTTTGTGCGACTGTTTTAATACTGCTGTTTTAGCAGAAGAAAAACCCCGGATTAGGCATTCCGTTGCGTAGACTTCTTATATGTAATTATTGTTAATGTTTTATATAACAATACTCGTAATATGCTTGTCAATTGTTTTAGAAAACAAACCACATTTCATTGTACTTTTCCACGTCAAGTATTAAGTTGCCACGTCTAGAAACTTCACTCAACAAACACCATATATATACATGTTCTGTGGTCAAGTTATTTGGCCAATCCGGAGGGTGTGCGTTCAACCAAACCAAACCTCTATAAAAATCTTGATGAAAATCGTACTGTACTGTCATTGGATTTATATTTTGTTTATCTATTAATTTATTATTTGATTAATTTTTTGTTGACATGGAGAATGTAGGCTACGTGAAATGAGTTTTCTACTTATGATCTGATTGGTCCAAATGTTATATCCGAGAACGTCCAATAAACATGAAACTACGGACGTCATTGTCAAACAACTGCATGTGTAAATGTGAAACTATTTTTTTTTAGCATTATATATTTTCAACCTCTTTAAGAACAAATTTGTTATGCTGATGGTAGTACGAGACCATTCACACATTTTTAAAACGCGAGTCATTTTGCTGCGCATGTTTCAGTGTTTACACTCAAGCAATAATAAACGGCAAGTGAAGATCGGGAAAACAACCGGTATGATCGACTCTAGGTTAGTTATTATAAGGAAGCAAGTCAACACGGTTTTTACCGATTGTACTGCACTTCGTTTTGTAACGTTACAGCCGGTGGTTGGCCTTTAACAGCAAAACAAATACCACAGTTTATCGTTATTCAAATTCTATCAAACTAGCCAACATCTCTGACGAATCAATAGTTGCCATCCAAAAGAAATCGAAAGTAGGCGTACTTGATATTTTTCATAGCAAAGGATGTAAAACAAAATTTAAGAAGGGAAAGTTTGTGCCAATCCAGTTATCAATTTTGTTCAACTCAAGGTTGACTATAGAAAATGGTGGTCAATGTTGGTAAAAGTGTTGGTCCCCAGCTCAGCCCTTACCAGAAAAAAGTGAATCCTTTTTTTATATCTTCTTACCCAGGGGGACCAACAATCAATTACATCCTGCTCAACAGACAAACCCGGACGAATTTCCTACTCAAAAGATAAACCAGATGAAGGTTCAGCACATACACCAGAGAGCGTCTACATTTCCACAAGCTTTTCGGGGCCATTGGTTGAGCCCCGTAACCCACGCCGTGGTTGAGATCGTCTGGCTCATAATCAAGAAAGAATGGTCCCCCTTTCCCTCCCACCACTGAAAATTGTTCCCGCCCGTTTTGATCGCTGGAAATATTTAGTATATTGACCCTATCCTCGCCACTGTACACTCACTGCCTTGAGTCCTGTGCAACACAATACGGTGAAAGTTGGACTACAAATACCACAATATTGTTTTGTTTGATCAATTTTTACGTATCACTTCAGCTTGTACTCTGGGTTTCTTTACAAAGAGTGTGTTACTTATTTATTCGGGAGCGAAGGAAAGCTCAAGTGACCGTTTAGTCACGTGGGGTTTACTATCGATAGGTTCACAATATAGACCAAGAACTCTCATAGCACATTGCGGATAGGAAAAGCTCTCTCGGGGAGGTCATGAGTGACGTCATTAATAACCGCTATTACAATAATGAGGTCATGTTCATGTGTCATGACTGTTTGCTCGACTGTTTTTACACTGGAGTTTTAGTATAAGAAATACCCTGGATTAGGCATTCCGTTGCACAGACTTCATAGATTTGTGTAATTATTGTTAATGCTTTTTATGACAATACTCGTTATATGCTTGTCAATATTGTTTACGAAAATGAATTACAACTTTGATTGTACTTTCCCCGTCAAGTATGTGTTGCCATAGCTAGAAACCTCACTCAACAAACACCATATATATACATGTTCTGTAGTAATGTTGATTGGCTGATCCGGAGGGTGTGTTCAACTAAACCAAATCATCTCACTCGAAGAGGGCGTACCAAATGTAGCGGACTCCCTCAGGGAGAGATCAAGATGGCTCTCCGGCTGTCAAAAGACATCACCAATTCGCACGCCCATCATTCGATCGGCCTTTTTCCTGTTAATTTTTGTTCCTGGAATTATGTTGTTTTGGCATGCTCCTTAAAATCATGTCCTTGGATTTTTATTTTATTTATCTATTCAGTGTTTTTACTTGTTTTTGCCATGGAGTAGCCTACGTGGAATGAGCTTTCAACTGTGTTATCTGATTGGTCCAAATGTTATATCCTAGAACGTCTAATTAACATGAAGCTACGACATCATTGTCAAACAGCTGATGTGTATGGAATGTGAAACTATTTTTTCAACATTATATATTTTCAATTTTCTTTCAGAACATATTTTTTCCGATGGTAGAACGAGACCACACAACTTTAAAACGCGAGTCATTTTGTTGCGCATGTTCAGTGTTTACACTCAAGCAATAATAAACGGCAATTTTAGATCGGAAAAACAACCGGTATGATCGACTCTAGGTTAGTTATTAAGAAAACAAGTCAACATTTTTACCGATTGTGCTGTACTTCGTTTGTTAACGTCACAGCCGGTACTTTTTGCCAACCATGGTTGGCCTTTAACAGCAAAAAAGTACCACATTTTATCATTGATTACAAATTCTATCAAATTACTGAGCCAAAATCACTAACGAATCAGTTGCCGTCCAAAAGAAATCGAAAGTACTTGATATTGTCCATAGCAAAAACTGGTAAATTTAAGAAAATTAAAGGAAAAGTTTGTGCCAATCCAGTTATCAATTTTGTTCAACTCAAGGTTGCCTATAGAAAATGGTGGTCAAATGTTGGTAAAACTGTTGGTCCCCAGCTCAGCCCCTTATCTGGAAAAAAGTGTGATTTCTTTTCTCGAAGTCTCCTTACCCAGGGGGACGAACAGTCAATTAAATTCCTGCTCAAAAGATAAACCCAGATGAAGGTTCAGCACAAACACCAGAGAGCGTCTAAATTTCCAAAAGCTTTTCGGGGCCATTGGGTGGGCCCCGTAACCCACGCCGTGTATGAGATCGTCTGGCTGAAATGAAGAAAGAAAGGTTCCCTTTTCCCTTCCACCACAATGAAAAACATTCCTCGCCCGTTTTGAACGCTTGAAATAATTAGTGTATTGACCCTATCCTCGTCAACGTCACTGTATATACGGTCACTGCCTTGAGTCCTGTGCGACACATTACGGTGAAAGTTGGACTACAAATACGATATTGTTTGATCAATTTTTACATATCACTTCATGGGTTTCTTTACAAAGAGTGTTTTGTTTATTCGGGTGCGAAGGAAAGCCAACGGGACTGTTTAATCACGTGGGTTTACTATCGAGACCAAGAACTCTCGTAGCACATTTATTGTAGATATGGAAAGCCCTCACGGGAAGGTCATGAGTGACGTCATTGAATAAATACCATTACAATAATGAGGTCACGTTCATGTGTCATGACGGTTTGTGCGACTGGTTTAATTCTGTAGTTTCAGTAAAAGAAAAAAACCCGGATTAGGCATTCCGTTGCGTAGACTTTCCAGATATATGTAATTATTGTTAATGTTTTATATAACAATACTCGTAATATGCTTGTCAAATTTTTAGAAAAAAAAATATAATTTTTATTGTACTTTTCCCCGTCAAGTTTTTGTTGCCATGTCTAGAAGCTTCACTCAACAAACACCATATATATACATGTTCTGTGGTCATGAGTCTTGGCCGGTCCGGAGGGTGTGCGTTATCATTAAAGCTATAACTCTACAAAGTCTAAAAAATCTCGATTAATACTCTCCACTACGCACGCCCACCTTTCGATCGGTTTTTGTTTTTCTCTTCAAACTTTGTTCCTTTCCTGAGTAACCTATATGTGTGCTCAAGAGTCAAATACAAAATCTACATGACAACCGCTCTGTCCACTCTTCTGTACGACGCCGAAACATGGACTGTATACAAAAGACATGTGAAAAAAATACATGTTTTTATGATGAGACATCTAAGGTCAGTAATGCGAATCACATGACAGGACATGGTACCTAACAAGGAGGCCTAGGAGGTCCTACAGCGTGTAGGTTTACCCTCAATGGAAGATCTCCGTATAAGAAAGAACCTTCGGTGGGCAGGACACCTACTGAGAATGCCATCTGAAAGACTACCCAAACAGATCCTCTACTCAGACCTCTCTGATTGGTCCAGAAGAAGAGGCCGCCCATACCTCCACCCAAGAGAAATCTGACACGGAATGAAATCCACACAAAGTCACGGTCATCCCCGGCAAGCCAAAGAGCCGACTGGAGAGCAACTGTCAAGTAATGAAAGCAGTATTCGTCGCTACAATTGGTGCTCGATATGGGGCAGAGGGAACCCCCCCCCCTCCTATTGTGTCTTCATTGTGTGCTTGGAATCTCAGGAAATTCTTTTGAGGATTTTAGGGGGGGGGTAGTTCTATACAGGAGGAAAATAGTGTGTTATAGTATGGGAACATGGGGGGGGGGGACACACCCTCTACCCCATATCGGGCAGGCTATACGCTACGAGACCGTAGCATGATGATGACTCATAGTGAAAACAACATGGTGAATACAGCCAATCAGAACCGTAAATAAAGTACGGGGTGTCAAATTACTAAAGCTGCCACTATTTCGTTCAGTTAAAGTCCCCTACCCAATCCGTGCAAAATTAAAATTAAAAAAAATCCTTAATTAAAACTTTAAAAAATCAACATCAAAACAAAAACCAATAATTTCATCGCTGTAATGAAAAAACATATTGGCCCTATGTAAAATTAGTGTTTTCCGTATGCCGAGCCCTACCGCATAGTCAAATTCTCAGCACATAATTTACACTTGACGACTTAAATAAAAGTGACAAATACTTCATTACAGTACAAAAACAAGTAAGAAATTTATTGTGTTCACAACTGTCAATAGCATTCGGCAAAATAGTGGGTGGAATTTTACATTCCATCATGAGCTAAACGTGCTCGAGAAAACCACTCGAACTAAAAGGTAACATTTTCATGTCTAGTAAGGTTTGCCCTAACACCATGCACGTACAAAATCTCTCTACTTGTATAGTTATGATACGGCTTGTGGTAGGTTTTGTTGTAAAATAAGGAAAATGTCTATTATACGTATATAGAAGACTAATTGATTTCGTAGGTTGTGATTTCATGCAGGACATTGCCCCTCAGCTATTTCCATACTCTCAAAAGTTTTATTTTTCTTCAAAAAAAAGAGTGCCCATTTCTTTGGACTTCATTGTCAGCTAAGCTCTCCATAGATCGATACTGAAGGAGGGCTCACATGTGCAGTAACTGGGTGAGAGTTCCCATGTACAGCCACAGGTCTGCATTATGATCACGACGCCCCTTTGATATTAACCGAAATCTGGACAAACAGCCCATGAACATTCAACTAATTCAGGGTGTGATATTCTAATTCGCTACAAAAGTCAACAAAAACCTCCATGATCTGTGAGAACACTTTAAGTATGTCAAAATATTTACACGGTTTAAGAAATGTACAGATGCATAATTATGTTGTACAACTACATTCAACCGTTTAAATGTAATCACCATTGTTAGACAATTTGTATCAAGCCATTACATGTACTCGGTTTAAACATAGAGAAAGGATCAGACTCTCGGTTTAAATCAACTGGGCCCAATTTTATAGAGCTGCTTAAGCTCAACAATTTTCTGCTAAGCAACATTGAGCAGGGTACCAGTCACAGATGGTATACAGGAAAGCGATATTTTGGCTGGTAACATTATTCTGGCAAGCAGCATTTCGTTGTGCTCATGTGCTTACAAAGCAGCTCATGAAAATTGGGCCCCAGTTTATACTGGATAACATAGCATTTTATTGTCAGTTTTGCTGAATCCTGCAAACTACGTCTTCCTAATGACATTATTGCTAATCCCATTGCTATGCCAGAACATGGCAGAAAGGGTGTACAAGTCTGCTGTGAATTGAACCGAGTTGGACGAATTGTTCACTAACACTATTTTGTTCAAGAAAACAAATAATTACCAAGTTCAAATTGGGATCCCTCCCATAAGGCACCAAGAGCTCCTTCTGATCACAAAATGGTGTAAAGGTCTAGTTTCGAAGAGCTCATCTCGTCCTGATAATGGTATAAGGTTTGTGTACATTTGGAATATTCTAAGCTTTTAAGCATATTTTCGTAAATTTTATTTTGGAAGATACAACAATTTTGCACTGACTGACCAGACTTCAATTGCAGTGACCTTTCCGGAATGGAACATTACAAACTGAACACATTCAATTTATGACACAGTTATGATAACAGTCCTTTCAATATGTGAATTTTGTGATTCATCAAACACTTGGTAAAAATTCAAAACAATGGACGAAATTCACAAATTGACACTCTGGTGTCGTGTGCAGCTCCCGAGGACAAATTATGACATAACAATGCACAAGATACAAAGCCGCGTCTTGGCGAGGTACCAGTCTGACCTGTCGTGCTCCTTGTCCCGCCTCTCTGGGTGTAGACATCGTCATACTCAGAGGGTCTGAATGATCAGCTTCCGTCGGCTGTCGTGAGTGAATTTATGAGCCTTGAAGATCTCACACTCAAAGAATTGTGCCAAGTTGTGTATGTTAATCTGTCGAGCCTGGAAACAATTGTGAAAATGAGGCAACGTTAGTTTAAAACACTAGGGGGGGGGAAACACTAGTTTAAAACTCCTTTGCTTAGAAAACACATACGTTGGCATAAGAAGGTGCTATATTTGAATCGCACAGCTATCCAAACTTTGACTATCCACTCTTTAATTCATCCATTCCCATGATACAAATGAGTAAGGGTAGACCTTCCCCCCCCCCAAAAAAAAATGAAAATGTTGTTTGAAATTCTTCTCTACCAAGAATTGTTTTTCCTTTTTTTCTTTCGTACCTTGTCAGCCAGATCTTTGTCGGATATTTCGATCACATCTTGGTCGGCACCATAGCGAGTTCGATAAAACGTTGCCTGCTCCGTCACAAGTTGCTTCAGGATGAATAAGAGAAGCTCATTGTTGTCACGACGGAAGCTTAGATATCTTGAGAAGTTCTACAGGAGTAGGAGAGACATCAATGTTTTAATATATTATTTATCTGTCAGATCTGAAGAAAACCCTGTAGAGAAGATAATGAAGAATGTTACGTCTTAGATGTGTGAGGGAAAACCCTCAGAAGAAAATCAACGTAATCATGTAGGAACAAAACCTAATCAACATGCAAGGCTCCGAACCTCGACAGGATTCGAACCAGGGTCGAAGGAGATGCAAGGCAGGACAAGATACCACTAAAAAAGCCAACCTGTTCCTCCACAACAACGGATATTGCCGTTTAGAAAAAGATTAAATCTCATGGCTAAAAACATGACAAATTTTGCTGTACACCTCTGTGTTTTAAACCTCTACAGAATTATACCTGAACCATTCCACACCCTTCAAAATACAACTGTAGGTTTGCTCGATTCTGTTGGAGTGAGGACTGAACTACATGGGATCAGGCATAGCATCATAATCAGAGTCAAATAGTTCAGATGTTGAGTATAATGTTGGGTTTTGTTATTAAGAGCGAGGAAGGATCCTAGTAAATCACTCTAGGGGGTTAGGGCACATAGCACTGTTGATAGTCGTACCTTTCTCATACTTCGCATGACGCTAAACTTCTGCGTATCGATGAAGCTCTCGAGCATGATGCGTATAGCCATGTTAACATCGTCTTCATTCACGTACTCTCTCAGGTGCATCCTAGCATGAGCCTCAGCCATACGGATCACGGATTCAATGTGTCGTACTGTGATTGGAATACTTCCAGTAGCCTGTAAAACATAACGACAACATGAAGCATTTACAATGCGTCCTCGCTCTTGTCAAATATTCAGAGGTGCAGAAATGTTTTGAGACAGGTATGCTACGTTTTTTGAATTATGAGACCCAGTTATAAAACAAGGTGATGTGACACAATCTGAAGCCAATCATGCCGAAAACACCAGGGCAAACCCCTTTTCTTAACGATAAGTGTACTGGTTTTGTTAACGTGCATTCCACAACACATTCAAGACCTACAACTTTACGCCCCATCTGAAGGACGAAGCAATGATGGTAATAAGCATCTTGCTCAAGTTCAAGACCAGGACTCAACCAGCGATCAAATACTTAAAAGATTTTTCTTATACATGTCTTATAATTGTGGGTTGGACAAGGACAATTTTACCCAGTCAGTGTCCCTTGTGGTTTATCACTCGATGTTTTTCTTATTTTGTAACTTCAGTTCAAACAGCACTAACCATAGATTCTCGCCTGAGCTCAGAGTACATCTTAGCTACTTTATCCTGATCCATCCGATGCAACTTGGGATGAACCTTCTCCTTGGCATAAATGATGTATTTCTTGAGCAGTTCTTGAGGGATCTTCTCCAACCCCGAGGTTGTAGGCAGTTCCTGAGTTTACAAAGAAATAAGAACAATTCAATTTGCATTCAGAGTTCAAGAAGAAATGTATATTTTTCAGCCAACTGTTGCGAAAACAAAATACATACATTTTTAAATCTCAATAAAGTTTTGCAAACATGTACCCCCAAAAAGAAATTATATATAGATTTATATACATATAGACAAACAATACTAATGACAAATAAATAAAATATATGATATATTAATAATTTTAAAATTAATATCTAAATATATAAAAAGAACTGTCGGCAGGAATAAACAATGCTTTATAAACCTTTTATATTGCACCGTTGCAGCCCAAGTTTTTGCCGACCAAGGTTAGAAAACTATGCACAAAATGCAAAGCAAAAACAGATAGCCACAGTTTGTAACAATTTTACACAAATATTCAAACATTTTGTTAAATTTGTTGAAAAGAAAGCAACCAATCATGGGATGTGGGTTTTTTTTTTACTGAAAGTTTGCAGAAATGTTGAATTTGATCACATCTGTTAACAGATTGAATGTTATGCTGACATTCGACCCTCCATGCCAACAAGCTTGGTTTGTTTATCAAGAATAGAATGGTCTATACTCTTAAACTTTCAACATCATGTCACCGTGTTGAAGCTTCCTGCAGATCCAGAAAAAACTTGGGAAAGCAAGTTTTTAAAAATAGGAACAATTTATAATTTTACATAATTAGGTTTCATTCTGTTTAAGCCGTGTCTGAAGTGGTGGCTATGGCTACAACTACGGCTGGATCGCTGCGTCATCGTGGGTTGAAGTATAGGATGTTCCTAGCAACATAATTAGCAACAGTCGTAGTCATAGCCGTAGCAATTCGGATATAATAACAATAATTATATAATAATAACAGCAATTATAAAGCACCATATATCCAATAAATTGCTCAAAAGCGCTGTACATAAAAAAGTTAAATAGTAAACAATAAGAAAGCAAAACAATTGGTAAAAAGTTACACATTTTTTCATGCAAAACTTTTTTCAAAGTACAGACACCTGACAGAAGGTACAATTCATGACAAAAAGCATGAATCAATGTTTACAAACAATCACAAAATCCAGTTATATTCCGCATTAAAAAGATAAGTCTTAAGACGTAATTTAAAAACAGCTAGGGGTTCAGATTTCTTAAGTCCGCAGGAAGTCTGTTCCTTAGAGAAGGCCTTACAGTGTTGGAAAGGATAGCAAGGTACCAGTCACTAACAGCATAAAATATGGTGGTTAAGTTTGGCTGGTAATCCGCTTGTACCAAGCTCAATTTATTTTGGCTAAGCAACGGTTTGTACTCATCAGAGTTTAAAGATGCATCGCTTGATTGTTTGCCAAACTGAGGGTAACAATTTGATTTAAATATTAGATAGCCATTTTATTTTAATCAAGGAAGCGATCAACTCTCAGTAGGGACACTGAATGAAAAAAAAGAACAGTCACCAATAAGTAACAGTTAGTTAAATAAAAACAAATGAGATGATGACAGGATCTTACTTTATCTCAAATTACCAGCAGAGATAGGCATGGTATTTGGTCCTTGGTAGGAATATTTAGTTTAATCACAATTTTTCTGTTTTTCTCAAGAGCAAAAAAAACGGAAATCAGACAAAAGAAGGAAGAATATCATGCCTGTGTACAAATAATTTGCATGCTTCAATTACTTCCTGCAACTTGTGTGGCATTTTTGCGAAAGTACTTTTGTTTTTTACAGATACAACTTAAATGGAATACTCACAGGGAGGTTGTCCTCTAGTTCTCCATTATTTGATGGATGATGTCTAATATGACTGTCTGTCACAAACTTTGCTAACATTTCATCCTAAACACAAGAACAAGAATTATCAAATTAGAAAAAATATCAAGATGGGTGTGTAAAAGAAAATACATGTAGGAAGAAAATACACTTCAGGAAACATTTCAGTGTGAATTTTTTTCTTCTTTTTTGCCCCATTTCTTAATTGCCTCGTTAAACACACAGACAACATCAGTAATTGTCAGAGACCAGTATTCACCCTTTGCACGGTCAGCCATTTGCG
This sequence comes from Pycnopodia helianthoides, assembly GCA_032158295.1. Lineage (NCBI taxonomy): Eukaryota > Metazoa > Echinodermata > Asteroidea > Forcipulatida > Asteriidae > Pycnopodia > Pycnopodia helianthoides. The sequence goes on from CM063244.1 coordinate 21,649,976, forward strand.
CGTAGAGCCTCGAATTAGAGACAGCAGTGAATAGAAGCATTACATAACTCTGTATTGTCACGGTAATGTAATGACACTTTTATCCAAACAGACACATAAATACAATACAAATGAGGCATGAAGTCGATGCTCTACACACACATGGCGGATCCGTGCAAGTAGCGAATAGCTGCACTTTCTGTGACCAAGAAACAACAAGCCTGTGAAAGTGTAAGCTCAATTGGTCATCGGAGTCACAAGAAACAGATTTTGAACTTGTGAGATTAAAACTAATCGTAATACTAATTTCTAAAAAATTATAACATTTCAAGCAGAAAAATTTCAGTATTTTCAAGTTTTCCACCATGGCCATCTTTATACCATGAGAGGTATGTGCAAGCCTGTGACCTTTTAAATTTTCCATCTTACCAATGTGGTGCTGAATTTGCTCACCCTTAAAGCAATTTACAAATATTAATAAAAAATTCAACCACAACTTTTTTTTATTAAAGGAGAAAACATTACAAACTGAAAAGCTCTTAGAATAATTTGTAAATAGCACCACAGTAATCGAAAAATCAAGTACTCGTTCATTCATGAATTTCCCACATGATGTGTTTCAAAGAAAAGCAGAGAAGCTGTGACATTACCTTAATTGGATCCACAATGTCTCGAACCACACATAAGATATCAAAACGGGACAGAATAGGTTCCGTTAGATCGACCTAGACAGAAAAACAATAACAAACAATCAAATGTTTTCAAAAACCAAAATAAAAACCTGGTGCATAAACATTACTGATACAAAATGAGAGTTGTTTTATGCCACAATCAAGAATTATTAATACTGGCACCAATTTACAGAGCTGCTTAAGCATAAAATGTTTCTTCTCCAGTTACTACTTACATTTTCGGAGAATGTCATAGATTGATTGTATCGTCCTCCGATCGGGTTGGAAGCGGCCATGATGGAGCATCGAGCATGGAGTGATGTGACGATACCGGCCTTAGATATCGAGATACTCTGCTGTTCCATAGCTTCGTGTATACTGGTACGATCATTGTCGTTCATCTACAGTGTTACACGAGGGAAAAATTAGGGTTTCATGTCTTGTTTTTTTTTCTAATCTAAACATATTACTATGGAAAGACCCCATCTTTGCAGGGGAAACTTGGGTTTTGGCTTTGAGCTGCGTCAAGCGTTCTGTCTCATCTCTGCAGCCAAGTGGTTCACCAACCAATCACGCAAGGAATTTGATCAGACTCCTGCTTGCCACACGCAGTATTTCCGCATAACGCATAGATGTGCATAAAAAAATGATTTATCCAGAAAGATGGCGAACTTAACATTTTCTAGCATCTATTCTTTCATTTGAATAAATCTTATTAAATTTCAACTTAAAAATCACAATCAACGGCTTAAATGCATATTTCCAAACGAAGGTAAATACATTTTGTAGCAAATAATCAAACTACAAATTTATAAACTACTCAATAAATAGAGTGTTTTTTATCATTATTAATATTATTATTCATTCGACCAAAACAACACAAAGATGTACAATAAATAATGAATGTACATAATAATAAACATGATAAAAGGAGCAAAAGAGCATACAAAAAACCCAAAACAATAATACAAAATAAAAACAGAAATACACAGAATCTAAACATCTTAAAAGGGCAAATACAACAATATATACAAATAAACTATGGACAAAAAAATGTACAACAAGACACATCAACAGCTATGTGGGTCAGGGGCCGCAAAAGTAAAATATACTACTGCTACCCTCAGGTATGCAGTCCAAGCACGTTTACCTTATCAAACTCATCAATGATACACACTCCCTTATCGGCCAAGACCAAGGCACCAGCCTCTAACGTCCATTCCCTGGAGACGGGATTCCTCTGGACGTAGGCGGTCAGACCCACGGCTGAAGCACCTTGACCGGTGGTGAATACAGCCCGACTGGCCGTCTTCTCAACGTACTTCAGGAATTGAGACTTGGCTGTGCCAGGGTCGCCGCATAAGAGGATGTTGATGTCACCACGAACCTTGTGTTTCTGACCTGTGCACATAAAATAATAATCAACAGCGAGATTAATGAGATGTATAAAATGACCTTTTTTTTATTATAACACCCCTTACAAATATTCTGCCTTTTGATTGGTTTAGAGCGCGTCACATGATATGTCTTAGTTTCACTAGAAACCGCGATGCGAACCGCGCGGTACTATCACACGGACGCCGATGTACTATTCAACGATAGCCTAGCGACCGATGTACTAGTGCATGAATACCCTGGTACCCTGACTACATTGACTTCAAACATTGATTTAAACGAGCTGCTTGACAACCTCGAACCCGGTGTAATGAACAAAATATGTGCACTTGAAATACGGTTTAGAGAACGAACGTAACAGCAGTAGTCTGGTACACCCTCTTATTTTGTCAAAACTCGGTATTTCAATGTAAGATTTTACAGTTCTTGTTTGACGATATTACACGCTATCCCTTTCCTTATCTTTCAGAGTCATTGGAGACAAAAATGTCTGAAACTAGGATCCAAATTTAAGGAGCTATGTTGAAACGATGACATTTCCTCCTTTTGGTAAAACCCCTGGAGTTATAGATTTCAAGGAGCTTCCTAGCCTGAACATCTGACGTCACACTTTGAGGCTCGTGTATAACGCCAGAGACCTGCCTGACCGAATGTTGCCAGATGTACCTTCGACCTTGCATTTATTTCATGCGGAGAGTCGCAGTCAATTCACACGAAAATGTACACATATTACATAGTGATTAAAACACCCTTGCATGATTTACAAACATTATGCACACGCTGCATGCAGACGATCGAAAGTGCAAGCTGACAAATTACATCACCTCAGACCAATCATTGCACAGATATGGAAAGCTTATGTCACTGCACATTTATCCAATGAAATCATTGGGCCTGTTAAGACCAATGCCTGTCTAAATGCTTCCGGGAACAGCTAGAAAATAGAACAGTGATTACAGTGATTACAATAGATTACAGTGATTTATACCACGAACCAGCACAACAAATAATTACACATCTTACCAGGGTTTTTGGATTCCCCTCCGAACAGAGCTAAAGACAGGCCTCTTTTGATGTCATCATGACCATATATGGACGGTGCGATACTACAAAATATCTGAAATTGAATGTAAATTAAAGCCATTGGTGGGTTTTTAACGTTAAAAAGGTTTCCATGTTTTTTCCTTCTTTGCACAACGAAGCAATTTTATTTAAAATAATTTTAATCAGTTTCGTCTCACAGCCACATCTCTTAAAAAGATCACTACACAGTGAATTTTTAAAATTAAAACTAATAAATTATTTTAAAATGGCGAGTCCTAGCTTTACATAGAAAACGTTAAATTGTAATAGACCTTATGCACATGACGTCATCTGAGTAGGGCGCCCTCACCTAGAGGTCAAAAGGCCAATCCTGTGCGCCGCACGCACAAATCTGAACATTTCCATTGTTTCATCACAGGTTTACCTCTAAGATGGCGGCTTGATGACGTCAATGCATAAGGTCTATTGTTTAAAATTTGAATCATACCCTTTCTCCAATGCGCTCATCTTTGGATAGAGCGACAATTGCTTTGACATCTTCATCGGTCATGCTCCCGACAGCCATCTTGTCATCTTTCTTAGTGATGTAGTTCGCTTGGATGACTGTCGCAAACACAGGGAAACCATTGGCCGTATTTAACGAGCCGTCGTAGTTATTGTGATAAACGCCGGTCAATTCCTAAAAATACACAATATACAAAATGTCATTAGTAAATACCTCTTAAGAGTTTAGGCACTCTTATTGGTCAAAGGTCACATGGGGTGTATTAACATGTGGTATAAAGACCAGCTGTGGGAAACAGCGAATAAATGGCCCCTAAACAAGCATAATATGTAAAAGTTCTATACGCACTGTGCTTGTTGTGCAGTAACTATCAAACAGCTATAAACAGCGGCCAGCCACCAACCCGGTCATTCCCACGCAGTGAAGGCCGGCTCCTCACACTGTTACTCCTCACACTGTTATTGCCTAAATATAGCCTGACAATTTTCATCGCGCCTGTTTTAATTTATTTGTAAAAACTGCACTTGTACTCCTCTCAGTGATATTATTCAAATGAACTTACTATTTCATCTCCTGGTTTGCAGCTATCCACCAAATCTGCCAACAAGATGGCGTCCTTGGATCTTGGGAGACGACCCGCAGATACTTTGCCTGGACTCTCCTGGATCTTAATTCTCTGGTAGTTCTTGTACAAAGTCTGCAAGGCAAAAACAAAGCGAAATCTTCCTCAGATATATACATTTTTAATTGGGTCATAGCTGCAATCAATTCCATTTCAGTCATGTAGAGCTTCAATAGGCTAAACAAACTGCAATCAATAACACTCTGCACTAATGGCATCACTTTTGCTCAAAATACCCGGACAACTATTCCACCACCTAGCTCTCACACGATCACCGCATTGGCGTGCAGACCGTGTAAGTACAGTTAGTACACGCAAGTAAACATAAAGCTTGAACATGTGCGCGTGCATACGTCAGTGAATTTTGACACGTTGTCTGAGATCCGGGTACTGAGCTTCTAGTTTTAGCATTAGTGTGGAGTGGTTTTGTTTCAAATTTGCATTCACATTTAAAACAATGAAAATCACACTTGACTGCCTCCGTTACACTAGTATACCTGTTTATGTGTGTTGTGTTGTCATTTAGCCTTCGAGAAAGACTCTGCTAGAGTTGAAACGTCAGGCCACTAACTATTTTTTTGCAATGAAAATTACCCTACATCTACTGTCTCAAAGTATGACATTGATTGCGTTTACTCATGCGGGAAATCCTTTATCCAACTCACCTCCTCCATGTTGATTTCAAACGGCCCTCCTGATTGGCACTCGGGACACGACCCAGGGCGCACCTCTTGGTTCTGATTTTGGTAGAACGGTCCCAACACGAAGCCGCACTTTGGACAGTTATACTTGATCATGCTGAGTTGAGGTAAGATACCAGTAGCGCTTGTGACTACCCCACTCGTTCGGATCAGCTGATTCAGATGTAATTGTCTGGACAGGAGCAGAGGAAAGTCAGGTTTTAGTTTTAAAAAATAATAAATTTCAAAATTTCTTGAACTATCTCAGTAGTTTTGCGAAAGACACCCTTTAAAACCCTTACAGAAAAGGCAGTTTGGCTAGTGTGTGACATCATTCCCCCAATATCCTCTTCTCCGATGTCACTCCACCCCAAATCGTTTGGACTTGGGTAAATATTGGTGGGCCCGCTGGCACCAGACCCTCAATTTACAGGGGAACTTCTTCACCCAAAATTCAAAAGCTTGAGCATAGAGTATTAACAGTGAAAGACCAAAGACATGGGTATAACTTGTTGTTCAGTGTCGGATGTTTCCTTGATGAATTTGGTCTTGCGCAGTATCGCAATATTATGTGGACTACTGATGACTTTTTTAATACAAAAACAACAATAAAAAAGATGTTCCGAGAAATTTAAACTTGTTTGATTGTCCCACCTGAGTGACCGTAGCTCTTCTACTAGTGGCAGCTCGGCAATTCTGACGTGGATCTCCTTGGCGATCTGCTCATACTTTGGAAACATGTACAGGACAACCTCCTTGGCTGCCTCATCAAAGATCTTGAGCATCTCGGCCGGAGCCTCGGGGAGGAAGTAAGCAAGAACTTGCTCCTGAGACGCCAAAATATTGTAGTCAATTACAAGACTCTCTTTGTTACCTGTAAGGTTTTCAAAAAAAAATTCCATCTCATCAGATTGATACAAAACGGAAAAAGAACTGTTCTTCAAATTATTAACTTTATTACAAATCTGAATGTCAAATATGCGTGCAAAGATAAGGCAAGCGTTGTACCTTCACACATCTGTCGAATCTTTTCACGATACAAGTTGTGCCCTTTATCATCGACAAAAGTACGCAGGAAGTTTTTAAAGCGGTTGTAGATTTCAAGACGAGGTCCAGCCATGGAGACCCATTCCCTGACGGTGTGACCCTTCATGTCTTCAAGATTCTCTATACTCTCAATCATCTAAATGAAATCAAAAGATGGGAGGATTAGCAACGAAGATGGATGAGAGGATTAGCTGCAAGTACTGGAGGATTATCAACAGATATGAGAGGATTTGCAACAAATATGGGATGATTGGCAAGTCGTTTTCAAAATATTTGCAACAAATATGGGATGATTGGCAAGTCGGGGTTCAATTTTTTATCTGATGAAAAGTAACTGACAGGGATAATATTGCTCAGCAAAGCTGATTTTGTTTGTGGTAAAACTTTCACTTAATATAACATCCCAATAAAAATGAAACAACTAAAGAGTGATCTCTGTTTCATATCTACCTCTTCATCATCTTCAACTCCTTCTGCAGCTCTCTCAGCAAGACGTCTTCGCCTTGTTGGCCTCTCATCTTCCTCATCACTATCCTCTGATATCAGATAAATAAATCACGTCATCAAATTAGTACAATGAAATAAATCAATCAATAAAAGCTGCAGAAAGTTGTTGACAATCCAGTCACATTTCTGTCTTGATAACTTCCTTTTCTTACATAGTGAGCATCCTAAATATAAGGACCAGTCCATTTTTAGTAAAGTTGATTTCCTGTACCAAGGTTTTTCACCATTACAGAGGCGCCTTCACACTTGTACAGAGCACCCCCAATAGAATTGTTCAAGGTCTGGGAGCCTTAACCACTTTACCTCGCATGACGTGGTTTTCTGTAAATTATTTTTGGACAGACTCGCGGCAAACGCTTTTAACAGGCTTGAACCTACCGTGATATGCTTAATTTCGCCTGTACAAAGTGTGACAACAGGTTCTGGAAAACATGACTTGTAAAATCCCTTTCTGGGGGATATTGCACAACCCCGATTCCAGATAAGGGGGAATCAGTCATAAATGCATACATCAAGTTAGGTTGGTAAGCCGATCATGTGCCTTGATAATGGAAGTACCAGCGCTGTAGTATGCAGATTCAGTTCCTTACATTTCATAGTAATTCTGGGCATATCATTTAAGTATTTAACAGTCCATAAATTTTGCAACATTATGTTTTTCATTATTGATATGAAAATTGACGTACCATATAAGAGTCCAGGTCTCATACGCCCCGTTGCTATGGCTTCCTCTCGATCTCTTTTCCTCATCAGTCTTTCAGCTTCTGCTCTTTCGTCAGGTGCCATGGAATCGTACTCCTCTTGATCTAGGTTATTGATGTCGTACTTATCCAGCTCCGGAATGACACGATAGTCTCTGTCAAATAGTCATCAAATGTGGTCAGAGTTGTGGACAAAATCCACAGGCAAGGCAATAAGCGCACGGGCAACCTGTAGTTCAAAGCCTACTCTGACTTCAACTATCGTCATGAAAAAGTTCCTCTAGGTGTTCAGTGAATCACCAGCAATCGCATGTAGCTTGTCAATCATTTTACTTGTTCACCACCTTTTCAATTGTCCAATAAGGCAAGGTCATGTCACAGGGTTAAGGTTGGTGTCCACATGGAGTCAATCAAAGAAGGGGTTCGTAGAATTTTCAGAGCTTGAGGTGGACAAAGTCTCCATGTCTATTTTGTGTTTGATGTGAACAAATATCAAATGTCAAGGATCTATGTGTGAGTTATACAAAACAAATACTGAATGCACTTCGTTCATGCATTGTCGCAGAATATAATCACCCGGTGAAATCTGCCTTTTCCATTTCACTCGGCTTCGCTTTAAGAAATGGAATAGTCCAGATTTCACCTTGTGATCATATTCTGCGACAATGCTCTCCCACGCATCCAACACTTGAATAAATTACTGTAAGAAACTGTCAGAAATGTCATACCTCTCCATTCCATCCCCGAACAATTCCTCTCCATCTTCATCTTCCTCCTGAACGATCTCATCCTCGCCTCGGATCTCAGATTCATCCTCGAATGGTGGAAGATCACTGCGTCCAGGGCTGCTAGAGGGCGCCCCAATGGAACGATCGTGGCTTGTTGCGTCGGAGAAAGGTCCTGGTGAACTTGGTTCCTGTGGAAATTCAATAATCACTGCCATGATTTAAAAAGGGGGGAATTGGGAAAAATCTACCAAGATACACTGATAAAAAATTTTAATTTCTAAAACCTCAAACTTGAAATGTTAAAATAGGCCTACCAATTTACAACAGATTTTTAAACATTCACTAAAACAGTTCAACATGCTTCTTTAAAGGTATTATACGGGATTGGTAGAGCTGACAAAATAGTCGCAGACAGTGTTCATGTTTTGTTCCATAAGTATACCTACATGAAATAAACCTTTGAAAATTTGGGCTTAATCAATTGTCTTTCTGGAGAAAATAGTAAAAAACCTAGCCTTACTCTATTGCCAAGCCTTGGCCACATGAGTTGGGCTATAACATTTAAAAAAAACCATGCACAATTTTCAGCATTGTAAACACATTCTGTCCTTAATTTAGATTGTAATACCAAAAATCAATTGTTGCGATTTTAGGTTTCAGAGTCAGACACAGTTTTCCATGACTTTATTTCAAAGGGGAAAATTTCACACAAAACATGGTTTTAGTTTTTAGTACATGAACTTCATAAACTAGTATTATTATAAATTAAACAATTATTTTTCTTATCCTTACCAATCTGTGATAACACTATTTTATAGTTAATACCTTTTTTTAACGAAAATTAGACTTGGTTGGTGGTAAAAAAAATCTGTATATAGTCAGACAGTCATTCCCTATAGTCAATCAAATTGTTAAGTTGAGCGAAGATTTGAAGAAACTGAAACTAGTTGAAAGTTGTTGATAATTTTCACAAATTAATGATTTGTTTTTTTTACTATCCCCAGCATGCCCAGTGAGATACTTCCACTCAGAACAAGAAAGGACTTCATGCACGTGACGGAATTAACGGAATTTTAATTATAGCAACTAAGGCCTAGGCCTATAGCAATATTATCAAGGACCAATTTTTAATTAATGGAGCCAACCTTAAAAGTTTCTAACATCTACGTCTCCTTGGTACAACATGTAAAACTATTTCCTTCCTCCATGGTTTAAATACCCGACCAACATGACCAAACCAAAACAAAGCAAACTGCCAAACATATCATGTGGACCCAAATGTTTTGCTCCTGTTTGTTCGAGCCTTCACAAATAAAATCATCCCACAATGTTCTATGTTGTTCAGAAGAAATCCATATTTCAAAATATTTATATCTTGACCATTATTTAGCCTTTAAAAAAATGAAAAATGCTTCTGGAATTACTTACCGCCATGTCGACAAGATTCCCGCACTTCGATAAATGACACTGAGCAGACGACTCGTGATCAAAAAGCGCGCGAAGCGGTTCGTGAAGGTCAAAGGTTATACTAATTATTCACACTTGGGCTTTAAACGTTGAATAATGCATTTGTCGGGTCAACGATGACGTCAACCAAAACATGGCGTGATGAGTAAGCCGAGTTTACAAATACAATACAACAAATACAATATTGCAGAAACGTGGAAAGTTTCGATATTGCGGAAGTTAGATGTCGTTCTCGGAAGTTGCCCTAATTTATTAAGTCAGTGATCAGTGCATACGTCGAGTCGGACATTAGGAATATTATTGTAAAGCAACGCATATTTGAAAGACAATTTATCAGCCATTGTATGTCGTTGGACATGATTTTATATGAACAAGTGATCGGTACTCGGTAAGTAACGAATCATGATTCATGAATGCCATTTTTTAATGATCGAATATAAATTTAAATTTAACGGTTTGTAATCTGCAATTCTACCTCCATGGTTTGTGTGTGTTCAGATGTACTTTACATGATATATCATAGGATTTTGATACAACCTTGAAATTTTGCTTGGTAACGCGGCTAATCTTTTTGTGCACAATCAATGACAAAGTATCAACAATTGTAAAGTTTAAACTTAATGTTGTTTGTTGATTTTTACTTTTAGGACTCGCCAACGTTTTTTGAACATTTGGACATTCAAATCTAAACACTAATTTTAATTGGCCGAAACTATACTGAGTTTGAAGTTTTAGTTTTAACTCCGTTTTCAACTTTTAAGCCTGGTTGATGAAGTGGGGAGATGTAGTTTGTGGTTGGGTTAAAAAATATGCCCAGTGCAGTAGAAAAACTGCTAAATATTGTAATAAAATGTTGACTGGAGGCTGACACTCTTCATATTTTGGGTGTTTTTTTTTGTCAGTTGAGTGATAAAAATTGGCAATCGAATTTAGAATCAACAAGTTCTCTAAATCATAAATGCAACTTGTTCGATTGTATCATAAATAGTTAGTGGGTGCAAGATTAGAAGGTATTTGATGATTTTAGGACAAACGGCACAGTTTTTGTTACAGTTAGTGTCAAAGTATTCACCTAATTGTTTCCTACAATGCATTCCAAAAGTGTGTCCTCCATTATATAGCCTGAACATCTGACGTCACACTTCGAGGCTCGTGAATAACGCCAGATACCTGCCTGATCGAATGTTGCCAGATGTACATGTACACATAATTATTACAAAGTGAATAAAACAACATTACATGGATGTACACGCTGCATGCAGACGATCGAAAGTGCAAGCTGACAAATTACATCACCTCGGACCAATCATAGCACAGATATGGAAAGCTTAAAATGTCACTGCACGTTTGTCCAATGAAATCATGGTATCCACTGAAATAGTTGGGCCTGTAGACCAGTACCTGTCTTTAACCATGGTGATAAAGACAGGGGACCAGTCTAGCCTTTATTCTATAAACACTCATCCACTTATGATTGTATTAAATTATTGTTATTTTTATATGAAGTTGGTTAAATTTCATTTACTTTGCATTGAAGTTGCATCCTACAACCCAAAACCTAAGACTTTTTAATGCATTACATTGCAGGTGATAGCAGTTAGAGAATGACGTCTCAAGCATCACCTTCACAGCTCGAAGTCATTCACGCCGTACCCCGCCCAGGCGACCTTAACATGACCCAGACTCCTGGCAATTATAATGTTACTATGGTCACAGCAATGGATGTCACACTAACAACAAATCAAGTTACCCCAGCATTGGATGTGACAACAATCACCGAAGCTCCAGTTTCGTTAGAGCGTTGCCTTTGGATACTCTATGCAGAATTCGGCACATCTAAGTACGTGTGGAAACAGCCTTAGTCATCTTACATCATTTCTGACAGCAGTGATTCTTATAAAAAAAATTATATCATGCTAGAAATGTAAAAGATAGAAATTGCAAGTGTAGTGGGTGTAGAAAGACCTTTAAGAGGGAAATATAAACAGTGGAAGGGTAATAAAACTCTAAGGCCTTTCTACACCCACTACACAGGCCTGGAATTATACAGAGGCCACAGAGGCCATGGCCTCTGTTGCCCCTGGTCTTAGCCTTGGTGCCCCTTCTAAAGTTTTCCCATAGACATTGATAAGGTTTTTCAATGGAAGTGCCCTTTGCAAAATTAAAATTGCCTTACACTCTCAAAGATGAATTTCCAGGCCTGAAACTGTTTTATTTCTGTTCAGTTCTCCAAAAAAATTATCCGCAAAACTAAAACAAAAAAATTGAGTTTGAAGTGTAAGTTGGTATGTTATTCATGGCAGAGTTGTGTTTCACAAAAATTATGGATTATACATGAATACATAATGCTCAATAAAAAACAGATTGAGTACATGTTATAAATGCTAATATGTTGTTTTACATTCTTTGCTCTGACAGTGTGCGGATATGGGACGTTGCCCTCCTCGTTCCCAACTCTTTGTTCCTCCTGTTTCTCATCTTCAGAGGTAAAATAGCCGTCGCTAAACTACGACAGACGAGCAGTGCTGTGTTCTTTGCATTTTATGCTATGGTGAGTGAAAAAGAGTACAGGCTAGGGAGTCAATTGCCTCTACGCCCCTTGTCATTGGCCTTGGTGCCCCTGTGAAATGTTCCAGTGGAAATTTAAGTGTCAGTCATAATGTGCCCTTTATTTACTAAGGAAAAATCGCCTTGCCCTAAGTCCCTAACAACAGTATCAAGCCTGTGATGAACACCAGGTTTGGGACGTTCAAACATTGATGAGTCTGCATGTATTCTACCCTGGGCCCAATTTCATAGAGCTGCTCAAGCAGAACATTTTCGCTTAACAATTTTCTGCCGGGTGCAAATGAGCAGGTCACCAGTCATAGATGGTACATGAGACATGGTTTTTTGGCTGGTGACCTTATTCTGGTAAGCATAATTTTGTTTTGCCGGGCTACTTTTTGTGCTTAAGCAGCTCTGTACCAGGTCATTATTTGTCCTAAAATCAGGGCCCATTTTCATGGAGCTGCTTAAGCACAACAAAACAGCTGAGCAACAACCAAATTAGGCTTACCAGAATAAGGGCACCAGCCAAAATACCAAGTCACATGTACAATCTGTGGCTGGTATCCTGCAGAAAATGTTTAAGCAATTTATTCCTGCTTTAGCAGCTCTATGAAATTGTTGGGCCCAGATTAACTTGGTAAACTTCATAGCTTGGGGTCGGACACCACCTGCGTGTGCCAGTGCTCTGATTAAGTTAACTTGTTCCTCTGTTCTACTACCGAAAATTCTTTACTGCTATTTTCAAAATCTGATTTCTGAAAGTGAATCTAAGAATGGAATTTTCCTTCAGGATTTAAAACAGTTGATTTTATATTATGAGAAGTCCTTCAGCTCATTTAATCATGTACTGGCTTCATACTCAACAGCATTTACATAATTGGTGTGGCATCATTCATGCTTTCATCGGCTGTTAAAAATTTTGTTCATTGTTTCAGATTTAAGT